>CM070730.1:48795971-49395971 GCA_036346275.1 Otatea glauca
AAAGAAAGATATGTATATGTGTTTGCACCAGAATTTGGCAAGTCTAGTCAAAATGGGCAAGAAAGTCAAAACATGCGGAAGCCAACAGACGAACCGAAAAGATTTGAAGATATTTGGTAACAGCAAGATCTTTGAAGAAAAACTGTCCGGGATAAGACCGATACGGATCAAACCTCGAAACGTATTGTAAAAGGACACGATCGGCCGACGGGTATAAAAGAAGGGCTGAAGCAAGCTGCAAAGGACAATACAATCCACACACCAATCAGTATTACTTTTTCCTGTCGACTAGGAGTAGTCTTGTAATTTAGTCTTCTTGTAATTCGATCTTGATCAATAAAGTTGCGCATTGCCGATTGTAGATCTTCTTCAAATTACGCCCCAGGTTCGATTTATTCTGATTTTGTTGCGCATCGCCTTCTTCAGAATCGATCTACCTTTATCCTCTGATTAGCCTTAATCGGCTAATTAGACTTACCCAATTACTTCAATCTTAATCGGCTTCAAGCTGGTTGAGTTTAAGCCGATTGATCTTCACGATCGGCTTTGAGTGAATTTTATATTTTTTATCTTGTCGATTATAGGTCAAATCGACCGCACGCTCAACTGTGTGTTCGGTGTCAGTCGCGAAACCCTACATCAAGCTTTTGACGCCAACACACTCTTGGCACGCCCGGTGGGACCAATGTCTTCATCAGGAAAGTCGATTCCGCCATTCGATCTCAACACAGAAGCTATAATTGTCCCAATATTGGACGATTTGACTCCAGAACAACGTCAAGAAATCGAAGATCGGAAAACTGCGCTAGAAGAGATGATGCTAAGCTGTTATCAGAAAACTAGACGTGGCGTCACTCAAAAATCCGCCCTTCCGACGGTCAATGCCCTGGGAGATGCGGGTGTCACAGAACAGATAAGCCGATATCTGCCTGCTCAAGCCGAATTATTGGCTATGATTAATCAGTCTGTGCACCAAGCCTTAATAAACCAATCATCGGCTCTTGTTACAACGCTTAAGTCGATGATAGCAAATAGTGTTAAAACTATAGCCCAGGAGTTAGCATCGTCCGGTAGTCTGCTTGACCCATTGCAAGCTCTGCCAAATTACCCTGTTTTTTCAGTAGCTCAAAACGCGCAGAGTACAATAGCTGATCCTAAACCATCAGCTATAACCTCACCCCCTACCATGATGCCTACTCAACCCACCATCATATTGCCTAGAGATCCTCGGCCAAGTGGGGTGAACCATCACCATGCCTACACCGACGTCGCCAAATTAGATGCATCAACAAATCTGCCACCGTCGGCCCCGTTCTATGCATTCCCGCAATCGGTTTCACAACTGATTGGGCCTGAGAGATACCCACATGATTCAGAACCTTTTGTCCCTGTACCAGAACCCCAAGTCAGACATAATATGTACGATCAGTACGCTCGTATGCCATCGGCTCAACCTAATTGGCAACCCGAGTTTGCACTCGGGGGGCAGAACGCCAACTATGACCAACATTATCAAGGGCCTATTGTTCCAGTGGCCGATAATGCGAACTGGGCTGATCAAATCTCTGCCGTCCTGAGGGATCAGTTCGGCATACAGCCAAAAGGAAAGGTTATCGGCTATAGGAAGCCGTATCTTGATTACATAGATCGCATACCTTACCCCCACAATTTCAGAGTGCCAGATTTTGCGAAATTCTCTGGTGACGACTCAATTACTACTCTAGAGCATATCGGACGCTTTATCGTGCAATGCGGCGAAGCTGCTCAGTCCGATAGGCTGAAAATAAGACTGTTCCCATTATCATTGTCCGGGGTAGCTTTTACTTGGTTCACTTGTCTGCCTCCAAATTCGGTCCATTTATGGAACGATTTGGAAAGCCGATTCCACGAATACTTTTTCTCAGGCAGTTTAGAACTCAGGATTTCCGATCTAAGCTCTGTTCGCCATAGGTTTGGGGAATCGGTGACTGATTACATTAAAGATTCAGAGAAATCGAAATCGATGTTTCACATTACATTGCCCGATAATCAGGCTCACGATTTGGCCTTTCAAGGATTAATTCCACTGCTTAGAGAGAAGTTTGGAGGGCAAGAGTTCGCTGATCTAAGTCATCTGCTTCATCGCGTGTCGGCTCAAGAAAGCCGATTCCTAGATAATAAAGCATTTAAAGATAGATTTAAAAATAATAATAAAGAGAAGGATAAAGCCAAAGTCAATATGGTTGACTATTGTCCGAGTGATTCTTCAGAAGACGATGAAGCAGAAATAAATATAGACGAATGGATAAAAGGGTCCAAAAAAATCTTAGTCTGTTCTTGGCATAAGCCGACTAGGAATAAGTCGGAAGTCAAATACACCTTTGACGTTTCCAAGTGTGATCGAATTTTTGATTTATTATTGCAAGAGAAAACAATACGGTTGCCTGAAGGACACGTCATACCATCGGCTGACGAGATCAAAAAGAGCAGGTATTGCAAGTGGCACCATTCTTTTTCCCATAATACTAATGATTGCAATATTTTCCGTCAACAGATTCAGTCGACTATCGAAGATGATCGGTTAAAATTTGCTGATGAACCAACTATGCAAGTTGATGCTGATCCATTCCCTATCAACATGGTTCAATGTTCGGCTAAAGGGAAAGAGCCGATGCATGATGAGCCAAAAAAGGATCGGCAAGTCGACATTCAGTCAAGTTCAAACGGCAGCCAGACGTTGAAGATTACAATCGGCTCATTACAAATAGAAGCCGATCATGAAGGGAAGAATTCGAGAACCATTAAACCCAAAGGAAATCCTCAGGTGGGTAAATGGTACAAAGCTGAAAAATCACCATCAAGACAGTCAGTTAAAAGGCCGGGACCAACGTTTTCTTAGTTGATGGAGAAATATGAAAGAATGAATAATCGACCACGATATCCTACTCGTCGGTCGGATAATTTGTATCGTACCGAAAACGTGGAGAGAGCACATAGAAGGTGTCCTTTTTGGCAGTTTTGTTGGGAAAGAGGAGTAGCATTGCTGTCTCCGTATACGTGCCCGATGGAGCATTATCCCCGAGACGATTGGCCAAGACAATCGGCTAAAGATAGGCTGTCAGGGCCGATTCGGGATCATGGTAAAAGATACAGAAGGCCTGTTCACGAAAGAATATCCGAACCAAATCAGGCGCCAGACCGGGTCGAAACATCAAGGCCTAGTCCAGGCCGGGAAAATTTGGCTGGCTAGATACGAAAGCCAGTAGAACCCAAACCCAGGTGGTATCCATCTGGCCTTAGCCGATCACAGCGCAGACGACTTCAAAGACTAAGGACTCAAGAAATCCGGGAAGCCGACGCTGAAAAACAAAGGGATGAGACTTTCAATGAGCTTCGTCCGATCAAGGTTATTAAGAAAGAATGGAGAAAAAAGGAACAAGTCGAGGAAGATTTTGAATCGGCGGATGATCTAGATTCTCCTATGATTAGGGACGATACACCCCCGATGGATATCAATATGGTGTTCACATTACCAGCCGAATTCAAAATCAAAATTGAGTCGGCTAAAGAGACTTTTGCTCAGTCATGTTCGGGTGTCCAAAATGCAATCTTCGAGAAACCTAGGGATGATCATCGGCATCTAAAACCATTATATGTGAAAGGATACATAAACGGCAAGCTGATATCAAGAATGCTGGTAGACGGTGGAGCTACGGTGAACCTAATGCCCTATACGACTTTCAAGAAACTGGGTAAGTCCGATGAAGACCTGATTAAAACTAATATGGTTTTAAACAACTTTACAGGCGATCTGTAAAAACCTGCCCAAAATCCTATCCCCTAAACCCCGATTATCTGTTTCAGTGTTTCCCCTCTTTATCTTATTCAGATAAAAAAAACAAACCAAAGTCGCGGCTCGAGTGCATTTTAAAGATTTCACTCAACCTCATCAATACTCAACATATCATCTCTTCATTACAGCAGAAGAATATAGTCGTCATCACACAACTAAGATTTTAAGCAAATATTAGCAATAGCAATAAGCACACCTAATACTATCTATTACTCAAAACTTTGGCAATCATATTTTATGCACACGCGTCTATTTAGTTATACAATAATCTCGACTCCAGATTCATCTCATAAGGAAAATACAGGATCAGCCAATACACAAGATTATAACATACAGTTAATAATTTTTTTTTACAAACTCAAATTGCAAGTATACATTAGATTTTCATCTTTTGAATTCAGATCACATCGCATTCAAAGGACTAAATCCTCTACTAATGGCATCTAAAGGAAAAACA
The DNA here is from genome assembly GCA_036346275.1 of Otatea glauca. Lineage (NCBI taxonomy): Eukaryota > Viridiplantae > Streptophyta > Magnoliopsida > Poales > Poaceae > Otatea > Otatea glauca. The sequence continues at coordinate 48,800,261 of CM070730.1, forward strand.
TCTTTCTCTGCTGAACCGACCTACTTCTCTCAGCCAGCCAACCGCCACATTCCTCTCTCTCGCTCGCTTGCACCGACAAGAACAACTTGCACTCGTGCCCATCTCTCCACTGCAACCAATGCTCTTTACCCATTCTGTGGCCATTTGGCGAGATAGTGGCTGCATGCATGCCACATAGCACCAATCCATAGTTTTTCCGCAAAGAAAGACTGGTTTTAGCTACCTCATGGCGGTAAAAGCAAGCAGTATAAATAAGAGTCAAATTAGTACATCCTACAAACTTTACTGCTACCCAATTACTCACCTGGTTCCAAGAGGAGAAAGGCAGCCGTCCATCAGCAAGAAGAGGAAGGAGGCTGCCAGCTACCTCTTTTCCTCTCCTCTGCCCCATCGGCACCTCATCCTTCTTTTTCCTGCAAATCAGGTGCAAAGCATTAGCCTACCTTTCTTTTTAGCTTGATCTAGTGGGAATAAATGCAAGCTGCTTGTACTGGTTTAAAACTCATGTGTCTAACTCTTAGTCAACCAAAGATAAAGACATAATGTAAGCATTACTAATCCCACTTTTTAGAATCTTGTCATCTTATTAGCAAGGCACCCAATCATGCAATCCAGATTCGAAATCATTCTCACACATTTAACCTTACCACTAGCCAAACCAAGAATCCTAGAGCAAGCATTTTTTTTTCAGTGAAATCAAACCATGCCAAGACATATAAGAACTCAGTTCAATATTAAATCAGGATGCATCAAACTGATATGCATGGAACTAAAGCAACATAAAAGTCTTCCTCAATCACATGAGAGCGCAAAGAACAAATTGTAAAAGCCCTTTTCAACCAACAGCAGTGCACTACAACTTCTAAGCTTCTTTACATTCAAGCAAGCACAAGAATCAATATTTGAACATGCATGCATTCTGATTTAATGACCAAACCATAAATTAGGAATATAAGAGCACATTAGGGTTATTTATTAAGCCTTGATCAGCAAAAGAATGTCTGCAATCAAGCAACTTTAACTTAGCCTAATCAAGAAGCAGAAAGACAGTAGTGAACAAGAATATATACAGAACAATAATCATGCATGTATGGTTATATTCAGGTGCTCACACAAAATTCAGCATTACACTGATTCTCACTCGCAGTCTCAACTCAAATATTCATGCACTGACATAATCACTCTATGCTTTAAGTTCAAAACCGCAATTAAGATATTCAATCTTAAATCTATACCAGTCCATACACCTTATGACTCATAACAGCACTCTAATCACTAAAGTTCCTTTCTGGTAATCAAGTAAGAGAATCATATATTCATGCAAAGCTGAGCAGTAATTAGGATATATTCACAAACTATGTAAATCAAATCAGAAGGCAAACAAGCATTTTCTTAGCAATTCACATTTACCAGTGTCAAGCATGGGCTAGGCAGAAATATATCATATCTGAACCAAAGTATGGAGTTACTATATTACACATTAATTTGGCAATCCAAGCAGATCCACACATATGCATGCATTAGTGTTTCCATTTAATTTGCAGTCAGGAAGAATAATATAGGGCAAAACAATCTTAACTAATCATGTATGTCGGGACCCGGATTTGCAAATCTGAAACCCTCTGTGTATACTGCACTATTCCAGGATCACGCTAGTGCACACAGTGGAAACATAGATAAAATACCATTCCATACAACGAATTAACTAGGAAGAAGCAATTTATTATTAAATAAAGCAAACGACCTTATGGTCAATGTTTACACCATTATGCCTTAAGAGCTTAAGAAACAAATACTATTGCAGCGGAAAAGATAACTTGAACCATTCGACATGCCACAGGCAATCGTCTGGGGAACGCCTTCCTAATCCACGTAGTCTTCATAGAATTCCTCCTCATGATATTCATTATCTCCTTCAAAGAATCGATCAACAAGGGCATAAAGCCGTGTGTACAAAGGTACCACAAGAAGTAGGGAATTGATGCAATATATTTATGCACGGCTTGACAAGGATGGCTATATAGTTCATTTGCAGAAAGCAATACTTGATTTGAAATACAATAAATAGATTGAAAGCATATTTATGAAAACATAAATAAATAACTGGTAGATCAAAGATAGACAACAAAACAACAGTGAACTCCCCGTTCACATCCCAACAATTCCACATCCACAATTCATGAAATACTCTATACCCGTGTGAAATTCCGGGCTTGTCCATGACCATGACACGGCTATTCGAATAGTTTTACACTCTGCAGAGGTTGTACAACTTTACCCACAAGACATGAATATCTCTTTGTGCAATCGATCTTAACACACTTCCTTTGGTGTGTCGCAGAGATATCATGACAAAGCCTTTACAATGCGCTGTCTAAACTCAGATCGCCGCTAAGGTTTCGCCCTTTAGGGCCCCTCTGCGCCTTGCGAATCTACCCGTCCATCCGGAACCCACACCACCAACTGGCAGTACTCAAGACTAGACATTGCAAATTAATCAGCTAGGTCTGTCCCATTCCGCACATGTGGTAGTACGGTTAGGCCCATTCAATGGCGCACAAGATTAAGTCCTTAAGTTGTCTCAGGCAAGACATCCACATCCCAATGTGCTAGAAAGCACCCCCTTTACTTCACGATCACTTGCCCGAGGGAAAACAATTCGTTCAACCAAGACCAATGGCAAACCCCGCCATGGTACAACAAGTTTTACAACAGTGGCTACCGGCCACGATTCAATATCTCATTAAGTCAAGATTAACATTATTCAACATGTGACATGAATCCCAACGTATATCTAAGCATGTCTAAGCATTGCTACATAACCCAATGTTGGTATAATGATTATGTCCAACTAATAATGTTCCAACCTAGGTTTAACAATGGATACATGGCATATAACTAATCAAGGTGGCATAATATCAACTTGGTATACATCTACTCCCATTAAATAAGCATTGATACACAAAGTAGCATGCAATTGTATAAGAGTAAATTACTTTTGCAAACATGGGATCAATATGATCAAAGGTTACGACTTGCCTTGCTGATCTAGTGCTGAATCTTGGTCTTCGAAGTCTTCGTTCGCTCCCTCGGAATTAGCGTCTACGGAAAAGAAAACAACGAAACCAAATAAATACAAAATAGGGACCCAAACAAGCTCAAAACTGAAAATAAATGGCTCCGGAAGATAGATCTTGATTTTAGAAAAATTTAGAAACTTGAATCGCCTCAATCGGAGTTCGTATGAGCGAGAACGGGCCTCCGAAAGATTAAATTCAGAGAAAATACAGAAAATCAGAATTTCTGGATTTATTTTTGTACTGAAAAAGCGATTTATTGCGCAACACTGACATCAGCCGGCTCACGGTGGACTCGGTCCACGGCGCGGCTCGGTTCACCGTGCACCCGGCGCACGGCTGACGTCATCGCTGACGCGAGCGACTTGGCTGACGCAGCGTCTGACGCAAGAGCTGACGCAGGCGGGCCACGCGTCGCTCATCTGGCCGACGGCGCGAGATCGGATGGCTAGGAGCCAAGGATGCGGCGCAGGAGGCGTGGCACGATCTGAGCCGCACACCAATGATCGAACGGCTGGGGTTGGGCGAAGGAGGACGGCGGCGAGATTTACCGGAGACGGGGAAGAAGACGAGGCCGACGGCGGGATGGCGATGGATCGGACCCGGGACAAGGCGGAACGGGGAGAGGATGACGCGGGGAAGGTGAAGGGACCCACAACGGCGGCGGAGACGCACCGGCGGCGAAGAAAAAGGCGGCGGAAGAGCTCGGGCACGGCGGAGATCGACGGCGAGCAAGAACTCGACGGAGGCGGCAGCTCGGGCAGCAAAAGAGGGAGCAAAACAAGCGGCGGCGCGAGGGGATCCTCGGAAGGGGTGCGGCTGGGCTTTTATAGCCCTCGGGAGGCGCATAGAGCGCGGAATCCGAGATCAACGTCGTGCGGCGGCCGGACTCCGAGCGGCGCTAGGGTTTGGGTTTCGCGGGGCGGCGACGACGTGGCGCAATCTCGGTCGCACACTTGTCACGCATCGAGCGCCAACGCCGAGCCGGTCAGTGGCCGACAAGGCGCGAGAGGTGGGCCGAGCGAGTGGCCGGGCCGAGGCGATACGAAGAAGTGGGCGAGCGGAGCGGGCTAGGGAAGGTGGGTTGGGCCGCGTAGGAAAAAGAAAACGGCCCGAGGGCGTTTTGGAAATTAAAAACATTTTCCGATTTTAAATAATTCCAGAAATCCGAATAAAACCAAACAAATTCAAATAAATGTCAAATAAATTCAGAAAAATCCCCAAAAATACAGAAAAATTCCTTGGAGCACAAGGAACCCAACTAAAGCTGAAACTCTTTAGTTTGATGAATGGTTTAGCAAAATTAAATCCTTTCATTTATGGAAAATTCAAATTAAGCTGGAATTAATTCAAAGAAATGCAAATGGTTCATTTTTGAATTCAAACATTCCAAAACTCAAATTTTGGGATGTTACAAACCTCCCCCCTTAAATGGAATCTTGACCCCGAGATTCAGGCTGGTTAGAGAATAGGTGGAGAAACTCGGACTTCAAATCCTCTTCGCGCTCCCAAGTTGCTTCCTCTTTTGAATGATTACTCCACTGGACCTTGCAAAAACGGATGATCTTGCTCCTCGTGATATGCTCTGCTATATCCAAGATTTTCACTGGTTGCTCCTTGTAGGTAAGATCCTCTTGCAGATCAATGGCTTCCAATGGCATCTGTTCCTCTGGCACACGCAGACATTTCTTCAACTGCGATACATGGAACACATCATGGATTCCGGCAAAAGAATGAGGCAATTCTAACTTGTAGGCAACCTCGCCTCTTCATTCCAAGATTTTGAACGGTCCCACATATCTAGGGGCAAGCTTTCCTTTTACTTGAAATCTCTTAACTCCTTTGAGAGGGGTGACTCTGAGGTAGACATAATCATTGGGCTCGAAACTCAAATCTCTGCGACGATTATCTGCATAACTCTTCTGTCTGCTTTGAGCTATCTTCAATCTGTCTCGAATTAATTGGACTTGCTTTTCGGCTTCTTGCAGTATGGCAGGACCAAACAATTGTCTTTCTCCTAACTCCTTCCAGTTGAGAGGGGTTCTGCACTTTCTTCCATATAAGGCTTCAAAAGGCGACATTTGCAAACTGGCTTGATAACTATTGTTGTACGAAAACTCTGCATAGGGCAAACACTTGTCCCACTTGGCACCATAAGTTAAGGCACAAGCTCTTAACATATCCTCAAGAATCTGATTCACCCGTTCAGTCTGTCCATCGGTTTGAGGGTGATAGGCAGTACTGAACCTGAGATGAGTTCCCATGGCTTCATGCAGACTCTGCCAAAAATGAGAGGTAAACTGGCTTCCTCTATCAGACACTATCTTCTTAGGCACTCCGTGAACACTGACGATCCTTGACATATATAACTCTGCTAATTTATCTCCTGCATAGGTAGTCTTAACTGGAATGAAGTGAGCTACCTTAGTCAATCGATCCACTATTACCCAGATCGAGTCATAACCTGCTTGGGTCTTAGGAAATCCGGTAATGAAATCCATACCAATTTCTTCCCACTTCCATTCGGAATCTTTAATTGGCTGCAGCAATCCTGCTGGCCTTTGATGCTCTGCCTTGACCTTTTGGCAGACATCACAAAGTGCAACATACTCTGCAATCTCACGCTTCATACTAGGCCACCAATACCTTTCCTTGAGGTCTTGATACATCTTGGTACTTCCAGGATGAATGGAGTATAAAGTCTCATGCGCTTCCTTGAGAATCAACTCCTTAAGCTCTTTCTGATCTGGTACGCAAATACGCTTCTCATACCAAATAGTACCTTGTTCTTCTTCAGTGAAACTTGGGGCTTTTCCTTTCTTCATATTGCTCTTAATCTCCTTGATATCGGTATCATCAACCTGTGCTTCTCGAATCTGATCTTCCAACGTAGGGCGTACTTCCAGAGTAGCTAAATACCCTTCCTGAACCAATTCCAATCTAAGCTTCTGAAATTCCTTATAAAGGGCTGGCCGACTTTCCTTAATCATCAGAGTATTGCAGTAGCTCTTTCTACTCAAAGCATCGGCTACGACATTGGCCTTGCCTGGATGATAATGAATCCCAATGTCATAGTCCTTAATCAATTCCAACCATCTTCTTTGTCTCATATTGAGGTCAGCTTGGGTAAAGATATACTTCAAACTCTTGTGATCAGTGTAAACTTCACAACGATTACCAATGAGATAGTGACGCCAAATCTTTAAAGCATGCACTACGGTTTGCTAATTCCAAATCATGGGTAGGATAGTTGACTTCATGTGGCCTTAGTTGTCGCATGAAGCATACGCTACAACCTTCTTATCTTGCATTAGCACACAACCGAGTCCTTGTCGGGATGCATCACGAATATCTCAAAATCCTTCCTATTATCCGCGAGAATAAGCATCGGGCAGTTGTCAAACACTTCTTTAACTCTTGAAAACTTTGCTCACACTCTGGTGTCCAAACAAATTTCTTCTCCTTCTTTAGGAGTTGAGTGAGCGGTCTACCTTTTCTAGAAAACCCTTCTATGAAACGGCGATAATATCCCGCCATTCCAAGAAAACTTCGGATTTGGGGTACCGTCTTGGGTGACTCCCAACTTAGCACATCTCGTACCTTACCAGGGTCAACAGCGACTCCTTCTCCTGATATGACATGTCCTAGGAAAGCAACTTCTTTCATCGAACTCGCATTTATCTTGAACTTCGCATAAAGTCGATTCTCTCTTAGCTTCGTTAAAATTCGCGCAAGTGATCCTCATGATCTTCCTCACTTTTGGAGTAGATTAGAATGTCATCAATGAAAACAACAACAAATTTATCCAAATATTCCATGAATACCTTATTCATCAAGGTCATGAAGTAGGCGGGGCATTAGTCAATCCAAAAGACATCACGGTATACTCATACCGTCCATACCGAGTAACAAAAGCTGTTTTGGGTATATCCTCTTGACGAATCTTCAATCGGTGGTATCTCGATCTCGATCAATCTTCGAGAACACTCGGCTCCTTGAAGTTGGTCAAACAAATCATCGATCCTTGGCGAGGGTACTTATTCTTGATGGTGACCTCATTGAGTGAGCGATAATCTACACACATTCTCCGAGTTCCATCTTTCTTTTCAACTAGAAGAACGGTGCTCCCCATGGCGAAGAACTTGGTCGAACAAAACCTTGATCTTGCAGCTCTTTAATCTGTCTCTTTACTTGGCTAACTCATTAGCAGCATCCTATAAGGTCTCTTGGAAATGGGTGGCGCCCCAGAACTAGTTCTATCAAGAACTCTATATCTCGGTCCGGTGGCATCCCTGCAACTCATCCGAAACACATCAGAAATTCATTGGCGATCGCACATCTTCCAAACTTATTCCTTTGGCACTACAAACTTTAATCCTTCTGACCGATCCAAGCGGCTTGAACTTTTAACTTGGATCCATCCGGGTGGTTAAGGTGATCTCTCTATTCCCACAATCCAAAACTGCTTGGTTCTTGGAGAGCCAATCCATTCCTAGGATCACATCTAAGGACTTGGTGTGTAGGACAATAAGGTTGGCTAGAAATTCTACCCCTCTAATTAATATCTTAACTTCGGGGTAGCCTTGGTTCGTACTCAAATCAGAACCAGGAGATTGCACTAATAAAATAGTCTTAAGAGGCATTGTCTTTAATTGATACTTTGCAACAAAACTCCGAGAAACAAACGAATGCGTAGCTCCAGAATCAAACAAAACCATGGCAGATGCTGAGTTGACTAGGAGCTTACCTAGTATGACGTCTGGTGCAGACTGGGCGTCCTCGGTGGTGACGTGATTCACACGGCCTCTTCCAGCAGGCGGCGGAGTCCTGGTGGCTTGGTTAGGAGTCTGGGGCACTCCACGTCCAGATCCGAGGGGGGTCTTGGTGGCGTAGATCCCAAGTTGAAACGGATCAAGGCCACACTTGCTTTCTCGGGCAATTGTTGGCATAGTGACCGAGTTCATGACAGCTTGAAACATGTGACTCCTCGGTGGATTATCTGCTCCTCCGAGGTGGATTCTTTGTTGGTGTTGAGGTTGCGATTGCTGGAGGAGCGGGCGAGTCTTTGGTGCGAGGGTCCTCGATGCATTCGGAGGAGTGCGGCAGTCGTTGAGCATTTGTTCGACTCTCTCTGGTGACTCGATGGGCTCCATGTCGCATCATCTTTCTCTTACGGATTCTTCCACCCCGACGAGATTCCTCAATAAGCTAGCTTTATCTACAAGGTCTTTGAAAATCAGATAGTCATTGCCAATGACTTGCACCTTTAGTCCTGGATTGAGTCCACGCTTGAACTTCTTCTGGCGAGCATCATCTATAGCTACATCCTCTGGAGCGTAGCGAGCGAGTTGAGTGAACTTATTGAGGTATTCACTCACTGACATCCCTTCTTGCTTAAGCTCCCGGAACTCATTCTTCTTCATTTCAACTTTGCCATCAGGAATATGAGAGTGGCGGAAAGCAGTGGAAAACTCTGCCCAAGTGATAGTCTGAGGATCATCATGGGCGGCACTATAGTTCTCCCACCATTCAGCGGCGGTGCCCTCCAGCTGATGAGCGGCATAGAGAACCTTCTCACGATTGGTGCACTGGGCAATTTCAAGCTTCTTCTCAATGGAGCGGATCCAATCATCGGCCCAATGGTCTCAAGAGTTGAGAAAGTTGGCGGACGAGTCCTCATAAATTCCGCTAGCTTGGACCGAGACGAGCTTGAGGAGGTGCAAAGAAGAGCTTGGTTTTGTTGGTTCAACAGATTTGCTAGGCAAGCGCGATGCAGTTCTCACGATTCATCATGTTGTTCATGTTACGCATCATTGTATTCATTAGTGAGTGCGAGCTGCCGAGAAAATGTCCCATGTTCCGTGCATCACTTCTTTGGCGGTGGCGGTGGTGCATTGGGGTTGGAGTTGGTGTTGGCACTAGCACCGCATCCACGGGTGAATCGCGACGGCTCGTAACGCAGTGTCAACCATCCGAGATGCAACACAAGGGTTGATAGGTAAGAGGAAAAGCAGAGACGCAGTGGTAAGATCATCTAGGGAGAAGGTAATACCTGTGGACAAAAGGATACAACCAAAGGCTTCAAATTAAATAGACAAATAAAGCCTTTTTTTTTAATTAAAGGTATGGTTGCAACACCGTGCTTGGGGCAAGGGGTACAACATACCAGGCACACATGCAATGAAAATCCTAGTATACGCGGACTAAACGTAACTGAACTGAAAAGGAAAAAAACATGCTCAAACACCGCTGAGCACAAAACCCTATCTTATATGGTAGTCTTCTCGGATAAGTCTTTGATGGCTTGATTCATCGTCTCCCTTGATTTGATTCCTTGCAGAAGGCTCGAGGTTTTGAGAAGTTTCATGAGATAAGATCAATTTAAATTTCAAATCAATGTTTCAGCAAAGGAGAGGAATAAGAACCTAAGAATAAGACGAGAGGAGACGAAAACTATTAAGTACCAATTTGTTGGTTTGATTTAGAAAATAATTTTGAAGACCATGCTAACTAGGATAGCGACCTACAGTCGATATGGCTCTGATACCATCTCTGTCGGGACCCGGATTTGCAAATCCGAAACCCTCTGTGTATACTAAACTATTCCAGGATCACGATAGTGCACACAGTGGAAACATAGATAAAATTCCATTCCATACAACGAATTAACTAGGAAGAAGCAATTTATTATTAAATAAAGCAAACGACCTTATGGTCAATGTTTACACCATTATGCCTTAAGGGCTTAAGAAACAAATACTATTGCAACGGAAAAGATAACTTGAACCATTCGACATGCCACAGTCAATCGTCTGGGGAACGCCTTCCTAATCCACGTAGTCTTCATAGAATTCCTCCTCATGATATTCATTATCTCCTTCAGCAACTGATCAACAAGGGCATAAAGCTGTGAGTACAAAGGTACTCAGCAAGCCGTAGGGAATTGATGCAATATATTTATGCACGGCTTGACAAGGATGGCTATATAGTTCATTTGCAGAAAGCAATACTTGATTTGAAATACAATAAATAGATTGAAAGCATATTTATGAAAACATAAATAAATAATCGTAGATCAAAGATAGACAACAAAACACAGATGAACTCCCGTTCACATCCCAACAATTCCACATCCACAATTCATGAAATACTCTATACCCGTGTGAAATTCCGGGCTTGTCCATGATCATGACACGGTTATTCGAATAGTTTTACACTCTGCAGAGGTTGTACAACTTTACCCACAAGACATGAACATCTCTTTGTGCAATCGATCTTAACACACTTCCTTTGGTGTGTCGCAGAGATATCATGACAAAGCCTTTACAATGCGCTGTCTAAACTCTAGACGCCGCTAAGGTTTCGCCCTTTAGGGCCCCCTCTTGCGCCTTGCGAATCTACCCGTCCATCCCGGAACCCACACCACCAACTGGCAGTACTCAATACTAGACATTGCAAATTAATCAGCTAGGTCTGTCCCATTCCAGACATGTGGTAGTACGGTTAGGCCCAGTTCAATGGCGCACAAGATTAAGTCCTTAAGTTGTCTCAGGCAAGACATCCACATCCCAATGTGCTAGAAAGCACCCCCTTTACTTCACGATCACTTGCCCGAGGGAAAACAATTCGTTTAACCAAGACCAATGGCAAACCCCGCCATGGTACAACAAGTTTTACAACAGTGGCTACCGGCCACGATTCAATATCTCATTAAGTCAAGATTAACATTATTCAACATGTGACATGAATCCCAACGTATATTTAAGCATGTCTAAGCATTGCTACATAACCCAATGTTGGTATAATGATTATGTCCAACTAATAATGTTCCAACCTAGGTTTAACAATGGATACATGGCATACAACTAATCAAGGTGGCATAATATCAACTAGGTATACATCTACTCCCATTAAATAAGCATTGATACACAAAGTAGCATGCAATTGTATAAGAGTAAATTACTTTTGCAAACATGGGATCAATATGATCAATGGTTACGACTTGCCTTGCTGATCTAGTGCTGAATCTTGGTCTTCGAAGTCTTCGTTCGCTCTCTCGGAATTAGCGTCTACCGGAAAAGAAAACAACGAAACTAAATAAATACAAAACAGAGACTCAAACAAGCTCAAAACTGAAAATAAATGGCTCTGGAAGATAGATCTTGATTTTAGAAAAATTTAGAAACTTGAATCGCCTCAATCGGAGTTCGTATGAGCGAGAACGAGCCTTCGAAAGATTAAATTCAGAGAAAATACAGAAAATCAAAAAATCAGAATTTCTGGATTTATTTTTGTACTGAAAAAGCGATTTATTGCGCAACACTGACGTCGGCCGGCTCACGGTGGACTCGGTCCACGGCGCGGCACGGTTCACCGTGCACCCGGCGCACGGCTGACGTCATCGTTGACGCGAGCGACTTACGACGCATGGCGTCGACGCAAGAGCGACGACGCAGGGCCACGTCGCTTATCCGCCGGCAGCGAGATCGGACGGCTAGGAGCCAAGGATGCGCGCAGAGGCGTGGCACGATCGAGCCACACACCAACGATCGAGCAGGCCGGGTTGGGCGAAGGAGGGAGGCGGCGCAGATTTACCGGAGACGGGGAAGAAGACGAGGCTTACAGCGGGATGGCGGTGGATCGGACCCGGGACAAGGCGGAACGGGGAGAGGATGACGCGGGGAAGGCGAAGAGACCCACAACGGCGGCGGAGACGCACCGGCAGCGAAGAAAAAGGCGGCGGAAGAGCTCGGGCACGGCGGAGATCGACGGCGAGCAAGAACTCGACGGAGGCGGCAGCTCGGGTAGCAAAAAAGGGGGCAAAACAAGCGACGGCGCGAGGGGATCCTCGGAAGGGGTGCGGCTGGGCTTTTATAGCCCTCGGGAGGCGCGTAGAGCGCGGAATTCGAAATCGACGTCGTGCGGCGGCCGGACTCCGAGCGGCGCTAGGGTTAGGGTTTCGCGGGGCGGCGACGACGTGGCGCAATCTCGGTCGCACACGTGTCACGCATCGAGCGGCCAACGCTGAGTGCGCTGGTGGGCTGACAAGGCGCGAGAGGTGGGCCGAGCGGAGCGGCTGGGCCGAGGCGACGCAGAGCGGGCTGGGCGGAGCGGAGCGGGCCGGGGAAGGCGGGTTGGGCCGCGTAGGAAAAAGAAAACGCCCGAGGCGCTTTGGAAATTAAAAACATTTTCCGATTTTAAATAATTCCAAACCAATAAAACCAAACAAATTCAAATAAATGTCAAATAAATTCAGAAAAATCCCCAAAAATACAGAAAAATTCCTTGGAGCACAAGGAACCCAACTAAAACTGAAACTCTTTAGTTTGATGAATGGTTTAGCCAAATTAAATCCTTTCATTTATGTAAAATTCAAATTAAGCTGGAATTAATTCAAAGAAATGCAAATGGTTCATTTTTGAATTCAAACATTCCAAAACTCAAATTTTGGGATGTTACAATGTATATATGCATTCAAGTAAAAAGTACTCATGAACAAGGTTCTATACTTTAGTGTTTCACTCAAAACAAATCACTCTCTGTTTGAGCATGAGAATATAGGCAGCAACACACATTACCTACTAATAGGAGGATACATAATATCAGTTCATGCACATAAATAAAATTCCCGAAAACTCATGTCAGTTAATCACAAAAGACACATTACAACCATCTTCTGCTCAAGGATTTCGGCCATACCAGTAAGTGTAGGATATTCAAATTTTAGACATATGTATACTCTAGTAAACAAAACCCAAAAGAGGCTAAATCACAGATAAACCGACATTCACCAATGTTCCAAGCACCAAAATGTTACTCATACACACATAATTCATATCATAAAAAGAGGTAAACTAAAAATGGTTCTGAGATTAGGATTAGAACTTAGCTTGTGGGCGCTGAGCTCCCAGCCGAGGAGGTAGGGGTGGCCGGCACGGGCGGCTGCAGCACCACCTCGGGTACGGCCCCTGGGCCGTGGACCTTCTCCTCACGGGGGCTGGCCGAGCTCGGTGGCGACCTAGGGCAAGTAGAGAGAAACAAAAAGGGGTGAGTAGAGGAGAGGGATAGAAGAGAGAGGAAGGAGTGGGAAGAGAGCGTGCACTGGCGCCGCCGGCGGGCGAGGCGAAGGCGACGGTGAGCGGGGAGGGCCGAAGGAGCCGGCGGCGACATGGGGAAGACGGGCGAAGATGGAAAAGGGGGGGTTTGCGGCTGCGCGAGAGGGGAGGCGCGAAGCCATCGGTGGCGCGGCCCCCGGGTAAAAGATGACGGCCGTGGCGACGTCCATGTGAGAGTGAGGAGGCGGTGCTCGGGGCCAAGGGGGCCAAGGGCTAGGCGAAAAAGGGTGGGGGTCGGAGCGCGGTAGGAGCCGGTGGCGCGCTGTAGAGGCCGAGAGGCGTGGTGGCGTGCGGTAGAGGCCGAGAGTCGTGGCGCTTGGAGGAGATGAGGTGCGAGGGAGAGAAGGAGAAGGGGGGGCGGCGGCTGTGTCGACCGAGTGAGAGAGAGAGAGGGAGTGAGGTGGGGTAGTTTAGGTTAGGGTTAAGAAACGTGGGCCGGTTTTGGGCCGGCTTGGAAAAGAAGAAGAAGAAGATATATATATATATATATATATATAAAGAGAGAGAAGAAGATAAACAAATAAATGGATGAATAGATAAATACAAAATAAAATAATATATGTTGTATTCGAACCAATGCATACTCCAGAATAAGAAAACAAATCAAGAAAAATAATAGGAAACAAACCCAAAATTTATTTCTTGTTTTTCTCTTTTTTTTCTCAAAAGTAATTAATGACCTAGCTTCAAATCAAACATATATAGACGAGCATATAAAATATTACAAATTTCAAATTATAGGCATTAATAAAATTGTTTTGCAATTCGCTCAACAAAAAAACGTTATAAATTCGACCCAATATGAGAATTCATGAATATTAAAATCCTTGGTTCTCTTATTTAGGAAAACTTTCTGATAATACCAGAAGTCATCTAGAGTCACTTTCGGCTGTGGACAGCTCCGGGATCTCTCGTCCAGGCAAGTCGCCCTTCGATCATGTTCTGTGAACTGCTTTTGTGACTTGGGTTGTTTGAAACTCTTGCATTCATCTCAAAAGCTAATTTCTAAAAGAAATTAAATCACACTAATCGGATCGGCTAGATCGATGTTAGAACCATAACCTTGGTGAGGTTATGGAGTAAATGGCGGTGGAAGAGCTCAGGTATGAGCAACCCGGTTGGGTTGCTATGAAAGTCGTGGCTCCTCCACATAGGGTATCATTTAAGGACAAACCAAGCGGCACTTACCTCAAAATCGGCGCAAGCCGTCTTGACCATAGACCGGTATGGGGACGGTGAACAAAGTAACCGACAAGTAGCCGACTACGCCAAGGTGAGAAAGGTGGTCATGCTAGGTGAGGGCATCACCCTAGGCGAGATGTCGGGGGAGGAGTCTCGACCCGCGTGCCTTTGGTGAGGCAAGGCGGTATGACAGAGGTCAGTGTATAGTTGGCCAAACATTCTTTTTCCTTGGTTTATTAGTGTGCCTAAGGAAGCGCACTGTGACAATAAGCCAAAGTGATGCTATGGGCAAAGCAGTACACCTCTGATCAGAGTCAAATGTGATATCATTCCTAGCTTCCGGGTTTGGAAGTGCGTCGTGTGGGTTTTCCTCTAACACAGGATGTAAGACCCACGTTGTTTTACTGTCAGTAGATTTAAAAGTTAAAACTTGACACTTTCTAACAAATTGGTAAAATGGTACTTTGGATAAAGTACTACTTTGGAGTAGCGGCTCGGTGGCTGAAAAGTATATTTTTATACCCATGCATAAAGGTTCCGCGGCTTGCTGAGTACTGGTGTACTCAGCCTTGCTTTCTCTATTGTTTTTCAGAGCATGTTGAGTGCACCCAACCAGATGAGATAGAAGGTGAATTTCATGATGATGTGAATCTTTATGATGATACCGATGTTGCTGTGGAGGGATATGCATATGAGGGCGCTGACGACCAAGACCTGGCGGAATAAATCTACCCTCAGGAGGGAGGCATCTAGAATAATATTGTAATATTAGGCGGGCGGTGTAGAAATCACCGTAGCCAGACCTAAGACAGTACTATATGTACATTAAGAATAATCCCCGAGTACTATTCGGTGGAAATTTCTATCCGTGCATGTGTTGTTTTCCTTAGCTCGATCTGGCGCACTCGCTCTGTGGTGTTTCCACTTGGTCACGGCACAGTCGCGCGAAGTGGGGCGCCACACGATCCACACGAGGCCAAAGCGTCATGGTTACTGAATCGATCGGCGGCAAGAAACTTTGCCGACCGCATTCTTTGTCATTGACGCCAAAGGAAATTACAGTGTTCTGCTTGAAAGAGATTGGATTCATGCCAACTGCTGCATCCCGTCGACGATGCATCAAACACTTGTCCAATGGAATGGAGAGGAGGTTGAAATTGTTACAGCCGACACATCGGCTCACATCGCCATGGCCAGTTCTGATGCGAATTGGCAACACAAAGAAGCTGGGTGTATATCGGGAAAAACATTGGATGACTGCGACTTCATCTGCGATAGTAAGTCGGGACTTATGCCGATCAGTATCAAGCCGGGCACGTTTGATCGGACAAATGAAGTATTGCGCCGATGGGGACAGGAAAAGCAATGAAGGCATTACAAGATAAAATGCAAAGCTATCGGCAAATAACAGATAGCTATGAGGCTATAGAAGATTTTCAAGAGATTGAAAAGTTGGGTCAAGGCTTCACATCTACAGATCTGCTTGAAGAAGTCGATATAGGTAGCGGTGATAGGAAAAGACCAACTTTTATTAGCGCAAAATTAGATGTAAAATACAAAGAAAGGCTAATCAAAATTCTTAGAGAGTATAAAGATTATTTTGCTTGGGAGTATCACGAGATGCCTAGTTTAAGCCGACAATTGGTAGAACATCGGCTACCTATTAAACAAGGATATCGGCTGTTTAAATAGTACCCTAGGCGTTTTAATCCAGCCCTGTATAAAATTATAAAAGAAAAAATAGAACGATTGTTACAGGCAAAATTTATAAGGCCTTGCCGATATGCGGAATGGGTTTCCAACATTGTTCCAGTCATGAAGAAAAACGGAAAGCTTCGAGTATGTGTCGACTCTAGAGATTTGAACAAGGCGACACCAAAAGATGAATACCCAATACCAATAGCCGATATGCTTATCGATGCTGCATCAGGAAATAAGATCATAAATTTCCTAAACGGGAATGCCGGATACAATCAGATATTCATGACAGAAGCCGATATACCAAAAACAGCTTTTAGATGTCCTGGTGCCATAGGTTTATTCGAGTGGACGGTTATGACTTTCGATTTAAAGAATGCTAGGGCAACATATCAGCGAGCCATGAATCTGATTTTTCATGACTTAATCGGTCACATCGTCGAAATATATATCGATGATGTCGTAGTAAAGTCTGCAGATAACTTGCAACATTTGGCCGATTTAGAAAAAGTTTTCCAGAATATAAGATAGCATGGCTTGAAGATGAATCCTTTCAAATGTGCGTTTGGCGTGTCGGCTGGGCAATTTTTGGGCTTTATGGTACATGAAACAGGTATTGAAGTTAATCAAGCAAGAGTTAAAGCCATAGTCGAAACAATGCCGCCGACATGCAAAAATGAATTGCAAAAGTTGATCGGCAAGATTAACTATCTCCGAAGGTTTATCTCGAATCTCTCTGGTCGGATCCGTGCTTTTACCCCACTGTTGAAATTGAAGGATAATCAAGAATTCGTGTGGGGAATTGATCAGCAAAAAGCTTTCGACGATGTCAAAGATTATCTAGCCAATCCTCCGGTTTTGGCCGCGCTGCGAAAAGGGATTCCTTTCAAGTTATATATATCGACTGAGGATGAAACTATCGGATCTGTTTTAGCACAAGAAATCGATGGAAAGGAAAGGGTTATTTTTTATTTAAGCCGACACCTTCTTGATGCTGAAGTCAGGTACCCTTTCATCGAGAAATTATGCTTGTCTTTATATTTCTCATGTACAAAGCTAAGATATTATATTTTAGCATCGGCTTGTAAAGTGATCTGTAAAACCGATGTTATAAAATATATGTTATCAGCTCCGATTTTACGAGGTCGACTTGGCAAGTGGGCTTATGCCTTAATAGAGTTCGACCTGATTTACGAATCGGCTAAAGCAGTTAAGGGACAAGTTCTGGCCGATTTTATAACAGGACATGATATTGCTGCCGACTTGGTATCTGTAGCCCCTTGGCAATTATTTTTTGACGGGTCTGTATGCAGAGAAGGTGACAGGATCGGTATTGTGCTCATATCACCCAAAGGGTATAATTTTGAATTTGCATTTCGATTAAACAGTCGATGCTCGAACAATCAGGCAGAGTATGAAGCATTGTTCAAGGGTTTGCAATTGTTGGAAAACATCGGAGTAAATGTTGTTGAGGCATATGGGGATTCAATGTTGATTGTGCAGTAAATAAAAGGAGAATACCAATGCCGAGACGAAATACTGCTGAAATATTTGGAACGATGTTTCGAGATTATCGGCTCATTTGCATCATTTTCTATCGGTCATGTCCCTCGAGAATTGAACGATAGAGCTAACGCCTTAGCTCAACAGGCATCAGGGTACAAAGACTTTGACCGATATCAGGTAACCGAATTAGTAGACAAAGCCATCATGTGCATAGATGCTGTGGATTGGAGAACGCAAATAAAAAATTATCTGATCGACCCATCTAAGCCGACAGAACGCAAGATTAGGCAGCAAGCTTTAAAGTACATTGTTATGGACGATACATTGTATTATCGGACGATGGAGGGCTTGTTGTTGAGATGTCTTGGAGCCGAAGAAGCACGGGTAGCAATGGGCGAAGTGCATGAGGGTATTTGCGGATCTCACCAATCGACTCATAAGATGAAATGGATGCTTAGACGAACGGGTTATTTTTGGCCTACAATGCTAGAGGATTGTTTCAAATATTATAAAGGATGTCAGACTTGTCAGAAATTTGGCAATATACAACTAACGCCAGCATCGGCCTTGCACCCAATTATCAAGCCATGGCCGTTTAGAGGTTGGGGAATAGATGTAATCGGCCAGATATTTCCTGATTCGAGTAAAGGCCACAAGTTTATTTTGGCCATGACCGATTATTTCTCTAAATGGGTTGAAGCTATACTGCTTAAGAAAGTGACCAGTATTGAAGCAATCGGTTTTGTTAATGAACATATTGTACATCGGTTTGGAATACCACAAACAATCACGACCGATCAAGGTACGGTGTTCATGTCTAATGAATTTCAGAGTTACGCGACAAGTCTAGGAATTAAGTTATTAAACTCATCCCCATATTACGCTCAGGCTAACGGACAAGCCGAGTCATCCAACAAAACGTTAATTAAGTTGATCAAAAGAAAAATCGATGAGAGACCAAGGAATTGGCACTCAACCCTATCGGAGTCACTTTGGGCCTATCAGCTAGCTTATCACGGAGCAACGAAGCTCTCACCTTACCAGTTGGTGTATGGTCAAGAAGTTGTTTTACCCGTGGAGATTAACATCGAGTCTATATGAACAGCTAGGCAAAATGGTTTGTCGGCTCAGGAGTATAACGATTTGATGATCGATAACTTGGACGAGTTAGCAGAATTGCGTTTGTCTATGCTTGATCGGCTTAAGAAGAATAAAATCAGAGTTGCAAAAGCATATAATAAAAAGGTCGTGCCTAAATTTTTTGATCAAGCCGATTTAGTGTGGAAAACGATACTACCTGTTGGTTCGAAAGATAGCCGATTTGGCAAATGGTCACCTACGTGGGAAGGGCCGTACAAGGTTAATCGGCTAGCCGGTGGAAATTCGTATATACTGGAAACGTTGGAAGGGCATGTTTTGCTTAAAGGTATTAACGGGAAATATTTAAAGAAATACTATCCTAGCGTTTGGATTGGAGCATAGCCGACTGAAGAATTGCGTTAAGAGGCCAAGTTAACACGGTGCTGTTAATCGGCTAGGAAAGTTGTAGATTTGCGAAAGAAATTACAGAAAGGTAAACTTAAATCGGTTAAACAGCCGATTATAAAGTTGAGTTACAAACATTCCAAAAGTCAACGCTTAGTAATAGTTTATCATCAAAAGGATTAAGACTTAGATGCCTGAACCAAGAAGCCTGCCCCCCCAAAGCCGATACTGCCCCCGCTACCTTGGCAATAATTTGTTGGACTTCATCCAGGAACTTCTCATCATCTTTGTCATTGCCTGGGACAGGGGTGATTTTGGCCATTTGCTTGGAAATTTCAGTTACAGCTTGGCCGATCTCTTGCTTTTGGCTTTTGAGGGAAGCAGCAATTGTAGCAAGTGAAGATTGTTTATTAGCCAAAGTCTTGGTCACCTCAGCCAACTCCTCTTCAAGACGTTTCTTGGCCGATTCCAAGTGAAGAATGGCGGCCTTATCCGATTTGAAGACATGATCGTCTTCATCAAATTTTTTCTTTTGAGCCCTCGTGCTAGCCACCAGTTTGTCCACGATGATTTGGTCGGCTTTTTGGGCTTCCCTTTTCGCAATTCTGGCCTTAGCCGCTTGCACCTCGGCCCTTTTGCCGTCCAAATGACATACTTCAAGAAGGGCAGCCATGGCTTCTCGGGGGAGGTCGGCTTCGAGAGCCGCCATAGCATCACGTAGAGGTTGTGTATTGGCTAGAAGGTCGGTTTCGGGCTGCATTATTTCCTCGAAAAGTTCTTTCAACTTGGCTTGCATCCCAGGTACTGAAGTTACTGCAGCCGACGCTTCCTCTGCGACTTCAAGGATTTTTCTAATGTCCGCAGGAAAATCGTCCGTGGCCATCACCTCTGGGTCTTCCAATTCATCAAGAGTGAATCTGTCGGGACCCGATTCTGAGAATCTGGACCCTCTGTGTATTCTGTGCTAGTCCAGGATCACGCTAGCACACACAGTCTTTACAGGGTTGAACATCACAGACATTCACAACGATACCATAATAAATAGTGCAAACATTTATATAAAGCTGAATTATGCGACCTTATGGTCTCCTTACATAAATCACCACGCAGGCTTACATTATCGAGTAAAGCAGAAGCAGCGGAAAAACATATAAACTTCGTGGAAGCCTTCATCTTGCCACAGGCAACCGACTGGGCTTGCCCCCTAATTGTCCGGATCTTCAATATACTCCTCCTCCCAGGCCGGCGTAGACTCCTCCACTGATGTTGGGGTTGATAGGCAAGGAGGGGTGAGTACTCAACGCACTTAGAAAGTAATGCACAGAATGCGGTACTATTACTACATGCAAGGCTTATTCAAGGAATTGGCTTACTTGGTTCTTTTGCATCAAACAGAATTTTTAAACTAGCGTCTTATTTAGGTTAAAAGCAATGAAACGGTTATATATAATACTAAGTTCTCCAAACAGTTTTTCTTCAAAGGTTCTCGGCACACAGCCTTAATAATTCATTTTCACACTGGCACACAGCCACCCATTCCACATTTTTATTTTTGAAGATCTAACCCTTGACTGTAATCCCCGAGCAATGCTCAATACCGCGAGCACGGCTATTCGAATAGATTTGACACTCTGCAGAGGTTGTACACTTTACCCACAAGATCTGACCGCGCCACCACACGGTGATTGCCCGTAACAAAGCCTTTCAGGAACCTCTACCTTAACCAATGAAACCCTCCGGTATCGCCTTCACTATCACTTCCCTCACACAGAGCCGAAGTATAGGACAGGACAACACCGTTGGATGGGCACCAAGCCGCAACACAGTGCGCGCCCCACACAGATACACCCGTGTCTTTGTCACCCCGAGGTATCAGAGGAAAGATATCAGAACCCTAATCAACTAGGTCTGTCCCATATCAGACATGTGGTTGTACGGGTGACTTAGTTCAAAGACTTGCAAGGTGAAGTCCTTAGCTGACCAAGGCAAGAATTCCAACACTCAACAGTGGCACACAGCCCAATGTGGCACACAGACTCACATCACTTATCAACCCATTGCCACACAGGCCCACCTGGCATAAAGCCTCTTGCCACTTGCCCCAGTCTAAATCATTTCCCACCCGGTTGATTATTGTGCAACACATGGCAGCAATAACTCAACATCGGTACGGAACCACATAGGTCTCGTACTTCAATTTCATCATGTAGCATCATCACACTACTTTTCATAATACATTCAATATTTCATTAGTCAATATTGCAGTATTTTTCGAAAGATCGTTCATGATTCGTTGCAAGGCTAAGCATCTATTCACGGTCTAGCCTCCCGTGTTGACATCATATTATTATCCAACAAATACGAATAACCTTAGGGTGTACAATGATTTAAAGGCATACAAATAGTAATTTCAAGGTGGCGATAACAATATGGGTTGGTTAGCTACATACCCCAAATTAATTTGAATTCATTTTTAATTAATTTAGCATGCATAATTTCAAAGCAAAATACATTTTAAAATCTAGGAACAAAATGATCAAAGCATCACTTGCCTTCAAAGAGTTGTTGGTCTTGATCCGAAGCTTGATCTTGAGCGACGAACTCTTCTTCGAAACTTTCTGGCAAATTTGCGTCTACGCGTAAAAATAACATATGCAATAAATAAGCAAAATAGTATACTATATAACCTCAAAAATTCAATTAAAATTCACCTTTAAAAAGAGCACAATTTTAAAAAAAATTAGAGACTGGAATCACCTCAATCGGAGTTAAAATACAAAAGTTATAGCCTTTAAAAGTTTTAAATAAAATATAAATCAGAAAATCCGATTTGTTTTAATTATTTTTATACGGAAAAAATTGGGATTTATGATGTCAGCATGACCTAATGATGACGTCAGCAACGAAATGAAATTCGGCCGAATTATTTTTATATATAAAAAAATTATGACGTCAGCATGACACGTGGCAGCCTTCTGATGCCGCCACGTCACCTCGGTCTATGGGCTCGGTTCACAGCTCGGATCGGTTCCACCGTAGACTCGGTCCACCAGCACAGTGCATCCACACAGCAAGATCCGAGCCGTTCATTGCATCAGCGGTCAGATCTTACGCGTCACACCGCACTGCCTCGAATCCACGCGACACGCGTCGCGCATCCGACAATCGCTCGGATCCAACGGCTGGATCCCACACATCGACTCGGCGACGCATCGCGTTCTGTGCCTCCACGTGTCGCACATCCGGCGGGACTCCCGGATCCGACGGCTGGATCTCGCGCACGTTCGGCGGCGTCCCGGTTCACGCGCGGCCACGCGGCAAGATCGCAGCGGTGCGCCCGAAAGCAACGGTCGGATCTGGTCTCCACCCCGGTCAACACGCACACGCATCTGCGCGTGATTCGGTGGGAGCGCGGCGTCATCTCCGCCGCACGTTAAAATTTGAATGGCGCGGATTCACGCGACACAGCTCAACCCACAACTACCGTTTAGATCTAATCCAACGGCCCACGGTACCCAAGCTGATTACTGTTCATCTTAACTACGAGGCGCAATCTCACGCGTGCACTAACGATCCAACGGCTGAGATCTAAACAAGCACAGAAACTAAATCTAATCACCACCGTTCAATCTAGATCTAACGGTCAAGATTAACGCTGGATAAGAAAAGGGATCAGCGACGTGGACGTACCAGGCGATGCAGATCGAACGGTCGACGAGGCTTGACGAAGTCGACGGCGGCGAGGGAGCGAAGGTTGCCGGAGCTGGGGAAGACGACGCGATCGACGACGCTACGGTGTCTCTCCGGCGTGAAGAACTGGCGTGTTCGACGCGTCTCGGCGAGAGCGCTACTCCGATGGCCTCAGCGACGGTGGAGACTCAATGGACGGCGAGCAAAAGGCGAAAAACTACGGCGGCGCACTCGAGCAACTACGGAGAGCTAGAACGGAGTCTCTGGGGCGTCTCGACGTGCGTGCGAGGAGTCAAAAGAAGCGACACGAGGAGTTCTGCAAGATGCACTCAGCGGCGACTATAAAGACGCCTCAACGTGCGCGCAAACACTGGCGAAACGAGCCGAAACGCTCAGCGGCGTTAACTCCGGCGATTACGCCCGGTCGGACTGACGTGGCTCCATCACGGACATCCAAGCAGCGACGATCCAATGGCGCACGTACGCGGGCGACGCGGCGCAACGGTGACCGTTGGATCTCGATTCGACGGACTGGACACGCAGCGGTTAGGGTTTCGACGAAGCGGGTTGATGGCACGCGGGCTGATTTGGGCCGGACCGAAGGGTTTCGGCCCAAACACTATTCACCCGATTTTTAAAACATTTCTGGTTAAAAATAATTCAGATAAATAAACAAAGCCAAAATAAATAGCAAAAATACCCGGAAAAATCCAGAAAAATTCTGGAAAATATTTTGGAACATTCTGAACTCAAATAAAATATTTCCAACAAAACTTTGCATAAACTTTTGCATGAATTTAATTAAATTCGAGAAAGGTCAAAATGAATAAATCCAATTAAATTCTAGTAAATTCTCAGAAATTCTCAAAAATAAAAAATACTCCAAAATTTAAATTAGAGTAAATTTCAGGGTGTTACAGAATCCTAGCAAGTCCATTGGGTCGAAAGACATGGAGGGTTGGGAGGCTGGAGCCGATGGTGTCGGATCAAGAAAGACCGAGGAGCCTGGCAAGTCGATAGTAGGGTTGGTCATTCGGGTGTGCAATGGCGGTTGAACTTTGGGGGATATAGCGGGAAGATCGGCTAGAATGGCGTAGCTTGCATGAGATGGTGTCATTTGTAAAGGGAATAAAATCAAGATAAGAGCGTAGCAAAAAGGTTATGCAAGCTCAAAAAATAAAAGAAACTCACCTCTCCCGTAGCCGATATGGTTGGCGAGCTTTCGCCACTCTGCTCAGTGGGCTTGGGGACCCTCTTGGCAGCAGCTTTGGTGTACTTTCACTTCTTTTCTGAGGGTTTATCGGATGAAAATTGGTTGAAGATTAAAAGAAAGCCGATAAAAAGACTTACTAGGTTGTTTCTGCTTCTCCAAGTCCGACAGAGACGGGCTCTGAATACCCAAGGACCCAGAGGTGTAACCCATGACAGCGGCCGATTGTTGCTGTCTCCTGGGCTGATTGTCACCCGATGGGCCTCAAGCCGCCCTCTTTCCAATAGCCTTGTTCTAGAGAGAGAGGAAACAAAGTTAGATTCAAGGCAGACTTCATGAAAGACAAAATGGAAGATTTAGACTCTAAGCCGATACCTCGCTAGAAACATCTACGTTTGTATTAGTATATCCGGACGAAGTGGCCTCACTGCTAGAATCAGCGTTAGATACTAACGTCGGCTCCGGAAGATTTGGAAAAAATTCATTGATGATAGTCGACGGAGACTTGGACCGATAGAGAGCTTCTGCAATGGTTGACCACCATGTAGTATAGCCGCCTGCCCGTCTGGTGTTCAGGAAGAAGTGTGGCAAAGACTCAACTTGTAGGTCATCGGCTACTTCAAGAACAATCTCAGCCGATACAGCATTGCGGACTCTAGCTCTTGGCTCAAGCCGATCAAGAAGCTAAAAACTTGGGATCACTTGACCAAATCACAGTTGCCTTGCATAGACTGACGAGTGATAAAATTCATATGACGACTGGTATGTCCGATTTCTTGTATGGAGACCAGCATGGAGAATGCAAGGTGAGATGAAAATTCTGTATAAATCAAGGGTTTCCTGAGGCATCGAAGAACTGTCGGCTTCAAGATGCAGAAACGAAGGCCATGGAAAATCGGCCACACCGCTATAACTAAAAAAATCCCGCTGTCTCAGATCTTCATCGCTCAAGTGAAGGAAGAAAGACATGTACTTTTTCGAATCGGTAGCTATGATTTTTGTCTCATTGCCAGAACACATAATGAATTGTTCACCAAATAATCGGCTTGCTTGATATTGAGGAATGGCGTTCTCCGGATTGTCTTCTCTTGGAAAGGTCGTGTCATCAGCAGGCTCTAAATCAAAGGGTCGGCTAAAGAAGCAGTACAACCAAACCTGAATGAACCATAAAGGACCGCCCACATTGCCTACAGTGAAATCGGCAAAACCCGTATAAAGCCGACTTCTAATGACATGCATCATTTGGTACATCGCTCCCAAAAATGTTTTTCCAAGCGCCAGCCGACGGCCCCCTACCAATCGTTCTGCAATCGTCTGATATACTTGAGTTGGAACTAATGAAGCGCCGCAGAATAGAAATTGGTCAAGCCAGAGGTTAAGGAAAGCGACGTGCTCCTCATCCTATACTAATCCATTTACTTTATTATTATTGGCAATATACTTAGACCAACCTTCACCTTTGGACCGAATAAGTTTATACTTGGGTTTGGTACTAAAGGCCGATACTTGTTCCCCATCTGGTCTCAGGCAGCAAAGTTGAGCGACATCCAGCAAGGTTGGGCCGACTAGGCCGGTGCGAAACATGAAGGCATTGAAAGCATCCGACCAAAAATAACAAGCCGTGGCCACTAAAGGCTCGTTGGCCTCTGGATCGGCTAAACTCAAAGGAATGCACTCGGCTATGCCCATTCTTTCCCAGGATTCTCTTTTTTGGGCTGCTGCTCGGTTATACCAATTCTTCCACCCTTTAAGTGCAGTCGGCCAAGCCCTAAAACTTTTACTCCAACCCTCAATATTATATCCTCTAGCCGACAAAGGAAGGCGAGTTACTTCTTGATCAATAATCGTAGCCGTATCTAGGGTTCCTAGTGGGCCGAGGAAAAACTGATCAACGCAGTTGGGAATCGGGATGAGTACCTGAGAAGGATCCATTCAGCCGATCTTGATGTCAAAAGCCGACTGACTCAGATGAAAAGCCAAGCAAAGGAGCCGATTATGAAGATCACAAGAGCTCGAGCGCGTGGGGAATGACAGTGTGGGGGCCGCATTTTATAGCGAGGTAAAAATCTGAAGCGGCGGGATATGAATCTCAAAAGGCGCGAACAGTTAAAACGCACTACATGCGTGTCAGAAAATTACGATGCAAATAAAGCAGCAGTTACTGGGTGAAGATTAACAATTAGCCGAGGGAAAAAGGCCGACAGTTGTAATTTTCGAAAGATGACAAGTCATCTCTAAAAAATAGGGGGCATATGTTTGCACCAGAATTTGACAAGTCTAGTCAAAATCGGCAAGAAAGTCAAAACATGCGGAAGCCAACAGACGAACCGGAAAGATTTGAAGATATTTGGTAACAGCAAGATCGTTGAAGAAAAACTGTCCGGGATAAGGCCGATACGGATCAAACCTCGAAACGTATTGTAAAAGGACACGATCGGCCGACGGGTATAAAAGAAGGGCTGAAGCAAGCTGCAAAGGACAGCACAATCCACACACCAATCTACATTACTTTTTCCTGTCGACTAGGAGTAGTCTTTGTAATTTAGTATTCTTGTAATTCGATCTTGATCAATAAAGTTGCGCATCGCCGATTGTTGATCTTCTTCAAATTACACCCCAGGTTCGATTTATTCTGATTTTGTTGCGCATCGCCTTCTTCAGAATCGATCTACCTTTATCCTCTGATTAGCCTTAATCGGCTAATTAGACTTACCCTGTTACTTCAATCTTAATCGGCTTCAAGCTGGTTGAGTTTAAGCCGATTGATCTTCACGATCGGCTTTGAGTGAATTATATATTTTTTACCTTGTCGATTACAGGTCAAATCGACTGGCACGCTCTAAACCAGGTGTTCGTCTGGTGTGCTACTGTCAGAAACCCTACATCAAGTTTTTGACGCCAACAATATGCAAATAGGAATAGTTGTAGGTACGAAAATAAAGCAACGGAGTAAGAATACACCTTGTGAGGTCCGAGAAGTTCTTGGACCACATTAACCAAGAGAGATGGAGACGATGTGATAGCTTCAGGGCTAGTAAAACGGATATCTTTTTCAGAGCTACCCAATTGCACATGACGATGACATCAGTCATTTCTAGGTATCGTTACTTACTTGTTCTCATTCTAACTCGCAGCTTGTAAAAAAAAGGTGAACAGTTCACAATCTTACTTTGATGATCTCAACAGCCGAGAGAAGACATTCTGGCTTCGTCCACTTCGGTGAGCACATGTATTGCTCATACTTCCGAGTAATACTTTGACTTTATCATGAAGAAGAGCACTACTTGCCTGGATATATGTACAATTACAATAAAGAAATCAGAACATAATA
Source organism: Otatea glauca (assembly GCA_036346275.1). Classification (NCBI taxonomy): domain Eukaryota; kingdom Viridiplantae; phylum Streptophyta; class Magnoliopsida; order Poales; family Poaceae; genus Otatea; species Otatea glauca. The sequence continues at coordinate 48,827,555 of CM070730.1, forward strand.
AATCAAATGTCAACAATTACATCAAAGAACGTTGAGGCATTGAGCAACATGCACCAAAGTTAGGATAAGGCTTATAAACTTAGAAAACTTGAGCTCATCTACTAACAGCATTGTCTAGTCAAAGTAATATAAGATAGCAAAAAACAATAAAGCAATCAAAACAAGGAGGTGGAACAAAAGATGAGTACTACCAATTAAGTCAAAAGTGCAATGCCTACATTTTTCGGGAATGGTTGATGACATCCGCAGATCACAATAGGTAAATTGTCAAATGCAATTGCAACAATATGAAAGAGACTTGAGGCTTTGGTATAGTTGATTGGCAGTAAAAAGGAATAACTATCATATATCTAGTTTAGATTCATTTTGTGAACTCTTTCTTGGTGTTTCTTGTAGCATATATGCTTTGTAAAGAAAATACATTGAGATTCAAGCATTAAGAAGAATGCATAACTGAACTCAGACAGACACATATGGCACAGGAATCAACACTTCCTACCAAACAAAGCTCCCAGAAAACGACAAATCGTATCAAAGATGTACTTTTACATAGTGTTAATTCTGCTAGGCAATATACAAAGGCAAATCATACTCAGTCTCCAATATTATTTTCGCACTTGGGGATAATTGATAAACAAAAGTTTCACATGTATAGTATAGTGCCTCGAGAAAATATGAAATGTGCCGGTGCCTTCATAAATGAAAGAAAAGCATAAGAGCCACGTAGAGGACCACAAAAATTATAAAAACAATGGTTGTAAAAATAACTTTCAAGTTCTAAAACAACAAAAAATCTGAAACATATCACAAATAGCAGAAAAGCACAGAGTCATGCACATGGCTTGTGATAAACTTACAGAATGAGGTAGGCAAATTTTAAAATGTCTTTACTCTCAAAACATATTCAATTAATCACTTATGAATAGTGCATAAACGAAGGAAACTACATAAGTATGATGGCACTGTAAGTATGCAGTGGAACCTATCTTCTGGGAACCATTTGGTAGATGATAAGTGCTATCCTTTTTATCTCCTATTTTATCGTATTCAGAAACTGTACATCTAGGTGGCACTGAAGTTCGCTGAGCTATTTTCTGCATAATTAGTAAACTCATTCAGAGAGAAGCAATCCAACACCACAAAAACTCCTACCACCATATCTCAGCGAAAAGTCATATTTATTTTGCTATAATTTTTTAGTTTAAATGAGATTTTATAATCAACAAATAGAAAATGTTGATCAGATGTCAGATGAAAATTTGAAGTAAAGATTGTTCACCTCTATGTGTAATGCTTTTATCTCAGAATACTACTTCCTCAGCTCTGGATTGTTAGGATAAATCACGACACAAGAACGCAAACATCTATACTCACGTAATTAATGTACACTCCTCATCAATGTTCATTAAAACAACAATTAAGCTCAAAAGAAAAGAAAGAAAAGTTAAATATAGGGTACCGTACATTGCTTCCCTAAGCAGTTAAGCTTCCAAAGTTCTTTTCTTGCAGTAATTTGGCATGAGTATGCTTTAACATAACGATCATCCAGATTCAGAGCTTCAGTGCAATTATTCTCTGCCTCCTCAAATCTAATGAAATAATTATCAAGGAATGTAAGACTACAGCAAAGGGTGATTGTGAAAAAATAACTTTCATGATCTAAAACGACAAAAAATCTGGAACATATCACAAATAGCAGCAATACGTATCTGTAGTATGAAATTGTTGATACCTATGAAGGTACGGTTATAGGCACAATTAAGGTGTAGCATTGCAGCTAAAGCAAAATCATGTTAATAAATACAACCAGCGATTCCTTCGGTCGTACTATAGAATCTAGTTGTAACCGTATGACTATCAATCAATAGCAGTAGTACGTATAAACAGTTAGCCATTCTAATGCATCGATTGATAATCAGCAGGGAACTATTCAAATCCAAACCAGAAACCGTGATAGCGGAAGAATAGTAGGATTACCGTAGAGCTTCTTGGTCAAGCGACCACCTGTTCTCTAGCTTCCTACCTCTCATGGTCATGCGCAGCGGGGGCCGGAAAGGGCGGCGATGAGGACTTGCTCGGCGTGGAATACACGCCGCCGTTGGCCGGTCCATTGTCGATGGCGACAAGCGAAGGTCCCTTTCTCCCCTTGAGCGGTGTGGCGCGGGGGAGAGCGGAGGACAAAGGCCAGGAAGACCAGGGCAACCAAAGAGGCAGGAGAGTGAGCTTGGTCGAGAGGCGGCACGAGGTAAAACAGTGCGAGCGAAGGAAAAGGAGAAAATCGCAATAAAAAGAGCGTGAGCAGGGCCAAGAATCAAAAGAACCGAGAATAAAGTCACGCTAAGAACAAAAGAACCCATAAACACAAGGACGTAACCAAGATCAAAAGTTGAACCAAAAACAAGATAACAAAAGAAAATCTAACCAAAAAACACTACAGAGAGCAGTGACTTCCAATCTCACACGATTACATAAAAATCTCAAAGACAAAATAGAAAGATAAAAGTGCATCTCACCCATCTCTTTCTACCAAGAACACCAAGAAGAAGAGGAGGCAAAAGACCGGATGTCCGTTGATTGATGGCTTGCTTATTTAGCACATATTAACAAGAAAGCAGCGGAGCACGCGAGGAAAGGGGAGTCGACCCAAATCTCAAGAAACTAAACCCAAATCAACAGAACAAGAGGGAAGATATGCCCAATCTTGGGTAGTCGGCCAGAGAGCACGGTAGGAATCGGCGATGTAAACAACAACCATACGCCGAGACGATCACGGAGAGCAAAGATTTCGCATAAGAACTCAAAAACATAGGCAAAAGGAGGAAATCAGCAGCGGAGAGAAAAAATGGACTTTCATTTGTTCTTTTTCTCTTCCCTAGGGTTTCCAATGAGCTTCGACGCCATCGCTACTGACCCACCGATGGCTCCACGGGAACTCGCCGGAGTGCCGTAGTAGCCATTACAGGAGAAAAAGAAGTGGTGTGGCGCTAGATCGGAGGAGGAGGGCGGAGAAGAAGTCGGGTGGAGCGGCGGCAATTGCCAGGCGGAGCACGCGAGGAGGGGCGGGGAACGAAACAGCTGGGAAACGGTGACGCGCTGAGAACCATCGCCAGGTAAGCCGCGAGGATGGCCAGCGAGGCGTGCTCGGGACACAAGATGCAGATCCGACGACTGAGAACCAAGACGCGCGCCGATTGACCGAAAAATACAACGAGAAGTACGGCAAATCTTCCACGCTTAATAGATATATAATTTGATTCGTAACTATAGCCTGAAAACGTATTTTGGTCCGCACGTAAACTAGTTAAGGAGGCAGCTCCCAAAAAGCAGCCGTGCCGTGCCCAAATGGACGCTGGACCGGAGTAGTGAAAATTTGAAACCCGCAGCGCACCGCAGTTCCCAAATCCCGACCACGCTTGTCGTCGTCGCCGTTGGTGGTCTTCTCCGACTTCGGCAGTGTCCGGCGGCGATGGGGGTCAAGAGCCTCTGGGACATCCTGGACTCCTGCAAGAAGAAGCTCCCGCTCCACCATCTCCAGTCAGTCCCAAACCCTCGCTCGCTGCCTGCCCTTGCCTTGTGCCTCCCCGCTGATTCCTTGTCTCTCGCTCCGTGGACTACTCAGGAACAAGAAGCTGTGCGTCGACCTCTCCTGCTGGCTCGTGCAGCTCCATACCGCCCACCGCTCCCCGGACTTCGCAAAGGAGAAGGTTTACCTCAAGAACCTCTTCCACCGCATCCGCGCCCTCCTCGCCCTCAACTGCAGCCTCATCTTCGTCACAGGCACAATCCCTTTCCTTTCCTTTCCTTTTCTTTTCTTCCTTCAGCTCGCACATTACTAGTATTATTACTATTAACCTTGTTGTTTTCTCATAAATGGGCGGTGCGCCCTCCAATACAAGGGAAATGTACTACTAGCAACAAAGGGGATGGAATGGGCTGTCAGAAAATTGAATGATTGGATTTTTCTGTTCTTCGTTTTCAGATGGAGCAATACCTTCAGTTAAGTTGGCTACTTATAGGCGTCGGCTGGGATCCAATTCTGAGGTCAGTGCTGCTTTGTCTGACCTCCAGACCCTCTCGAATACGATGAAGCCAATTCCATTTCTTCAAACTCGGTTTCGTATTCACTTTAGGCTGCTCGAGAGGAGGTCAGTTCACAACCACTGTTGTCATTGCGTCGGAACATGGGTTCAGAATTCTCACGCATGATTAAAGAGGCCAAGCATCTCGGGATGGCCCTGGGCATCCCTTCCTTGGACGGGTACATTTTTCTCTGCTCCAATCAATTGTTCGATCCAGTTTGTTTGGTAAAACTGTATGACTATGTTCGATCCAGTCTTTATTTTTTTTGGCATGACTACATGTAAGAATGGTTTTGATAATATGAGCTTTGAATTGTCGACAATGACCCGTAACTGTATGCCTTTGTTTCACTACTGTTTTGTTTAACAGAGTGGAGGAAGCAGAGGCGCAATGCGCATTGCTAAATTTAGCCTCGTTGTGCGTAAGTACAATACCTTTCCTAACCAGATGAACAGTGTATACCTGTTTCTTATTCATTGTTTATATTATTTCAGGATGGCTGTTTTACATCAGATTCAGATACGTTTCTTTTTGGGGCAAGGACAGTTTACAGAGATGTTTTCATAGGTACAGCTGATTGCTGAGAGTTGTTGGTTTATTGAATTCCGTTACCATGATAAAGAAGTCTTATATTGCATTATCTGCTCCCTTTTTCTATTACAAAGTGGTCTTATTTATGTAGCTGAAATTCTAGTGATTTGCTCATGTTCTCTCTCAAATTAGGGGAGGGTGGCTATGTTATTTGTTACGAAATGGAAGACATAGAGAAAAAGCTTGGTTTTGGCAGGAACTCACTGGTATGTTGTATGATTTCTCCTGCTTGAGTTGAACTTATAGGATATCTTCTAAACCATTCTTTGACCACTCCACCCAACGCCATATCACAAAAAAGACCAAGGAACTTGATTAAATATTGCCCTTATGTTGCCAAAAAGATCACTTGGTCTTAGAGTGATGCAGGTGCAGCAAATTATATTTGGCATGGTTGCTCTATTCTTTTTCCAATTAACTCAGTCAAAGTAGGTACCTTTTACCAAATAAACTTTTTTTAGAGGAGGTACCAAGTAAAGATGTGAACATTGATATTATAAGATTTTCCTGGTGAACCCTTAAATGTTGTTTCGAGGAACAAGCATGTGTGAGTTAATTGGTTTTAGCTGGAGGTCACTGGTGGTTGCATATCTAGTGAAGGTGACTTATGCCATCGTGTGCCCAGTCCTAAGGTTAATGTGCAATAACAATAGCATGTCTACCTGCCTCCATTAACTTATTAAAATACCTTTTATATTTTACTTGCTTCTGATTCACCATGAGTTTTAAAGTGCTTCCTAATCCCTAGTCTAATAATGCATAAATTTTGATCTTTTTTTTAACTGGTTCCAACGCCAACCTTTCCAGATATCACTTGCGGTGCTTCTTGGTAGTGATTATTCTAATGGAGTTCATGGTTTTGGTCCGGTAAGTACGGAAAGGCGCAGTTTCATCTATTTTTAGACTGCTGACTCTGCAATACTCATTAATTTTGTATAGTGAGATTGTATTGGAATTGTTCTTATATACTTTACTATCTGAAATTCTATTGTCAATCACAAAATGGGAGGATGAAGCTTATCAAGGTCTTTGTGATATATCTGTAATGGTTCTCTTTATGTGCTGCAGGAAACAGCATGCCGTCTTGTTAAGTCTGTGGGGGATGATTCTATTCTTGATCAAATTTTGTCTGATGGAGTTAAAGCTACAAGAAAATGTAAAGGAAAAACTATTGGCATTAATGGAAACAAGATTGGTGTCATATGCCCAAAAACCACGACCTGTGGTAAGCAAATTTCCGCTGTGTATTTCTCTAGCAATGTAGCTACATCATACTTCATTGTACAACACGTCATGAACACAGACTAGAAAATTGTAACTCATGAACAATCTTTTCTTACAGAGGTTGGGATGAGCCAAGATTCTGATGGTCAATTTCGTGACGTAATAAACGCATATCTGGAGCCAAAATGTCATTCACCTGATTCCGAAGCTGTGCGGAGGTAAAGAATTTGTGGATAAATCTACTTCCTTTTGTGGTTTATCAGTTTCAGGTTTACACAAAATGTAGAAACGGTGCTTTGCTTTAAGTTTGAGCTCTCTTTATTTTTCCTATTCATTTTCGGCTGTGGGGAGGAAATGACCCAGGTCTCAGGGTGTAGTAGGTAGGTAGTTGGTTTATGGTTTGCACTTGATGATTAATTTTGCTATGTGTCGATAGGGTATGCAGCCAGCACCCATTTCATCGGTCACAGCTCCAACAAATATGTGAGAAATATTTTGATTGGACCCCAGAGAAGACTGGTATTCTTGAAATTCTTAACTGTTATGCTTGGCTTGAGCAGATATATGTGATAGGAAGGTAGTACTATTTACTTATTACTTTGAATATGTCTGCAGACCAATATATCCTTCCAAAGATAGCCGAGAGAGAACTACGAAGGTTTTCAAATCTTCGCTCTACTTCTTCAGCTCTAGGAATTAAACCTTTGTTGAGTGAGGTAGTAGCTTTGCATGCCTAGCGCTTTACTGAATTAAACACTTTGAATCTACTTTTCAAGTCTTAAGTAACTAATTTGCAGGGTCCAGTACCATGCCCTGTATCAGCGATTGTGAAGCAGCGAAAAGTTCATGGAAGTGAGCATTATGAGGTTTCATGGAGAAACATAGATGGGCTCCAAGTTTCAGTTGTTCCAGGGGATCTTGTTAGAAGGTAGTAATGATTTTCTCCCCTCCTCTCCTGTCCTGCAACTGCAATAGTCAAACACTAGTTTATATCCTTATCCTGTAAGAGATTGTGTTTCACTCGTCAGACTCTCTGCTGAAATTAAATCAGTAAGGGGTAGACACATGCATTCATCGTATTCAAGGATTTTGTTGCTGGTGCAGACTGCAGAGCATTCTTTGTGAATATGATGTGTATAACTTTGCTACTATAAGCTTTGTAGCACCGACACGTCAATTTGGTGTCGTATCGGTGTCCGATACTGACACGCCACTCGACATGTATCGGTCACGTATTGGACAGTTAGGTAGCCAAAATAAATAATTTTAATATTCGACACAATTTCGATACTTCATCGACGCGTATCCGACATATATGATGATACAGTCCGGCTCAGCTCAACAAACTAAAGGGTAATCCTAGCCACCCAAAAGGGGCAAAATACCAACATCAAGGCTCTATTGTGGAACCATGTTGATGTTCTAGATAAGGGTGGTCCGTCTAAGGGAAATATGAAATAGAGATGCAAGGTATCTATTCTTGCTCAGCTTAGAAGTGAAATTACAAAGGTTGAGGTACATATTCCTAGTTTACGCTTTACATTATTTTAGTTTAAAAAGCATTTAGAACAATGTTGAATAATACATATGTATATTATTATTATTTAAATATATATAACCGTGTTGCCGTGTCGGTATTTTTGGAAAAATGGTAAATTCCGTGTCGTGTCGATGTATCTGTGTCCGTGCATCATAGGCTATAAGTACAGGAGTTTTATTGTAGTACACTCTTCTTAGTGCAGGTATTGTAGTGGAATGAGGGTTTAGCTTGCTTGCCGCATTTCACGTTACTTTTGAAAACGAAAATTGGCTTGCTTGATGTGACATTTTTGCTGTTATATACTTTTCATTTTGGTTGTATATTCAGTCTTATGTAAAATTTTAACCACCTGAAATTCCCTACTTGTGCAATTACAGTGCATGCCCAGAAAAAATAACTGATTTTTTGGAAAAGAAGGGTGAAGCGAAGAAGCAAAAGAGGAGAGCAAGGGCAAAGGAATCAGCTCAAGCTGTCGTAAAAGATGTCGATGCGCAGCTCAAAGAATTGCTGCTTGGTATTGAATTGGAAAGTGGCATATTTCCGCCTACAACCAATTTCCCTCAGACAGCACATGTACACGGAGTGTCATCTGGAAAGGATCATATAATTGATCTGTCTTCTCCTTCTCCGCCTCTCCGGGCTTGTAAGACCCAGAAGTTCATCGGATCAACGACAGCAGCCGTGAATGGGATTGATCTGCAGTACCAAAGTTTCCTGACTGGTTTGATGGAGTCACAAAATAGCAGGCAAAACAATGATGCTAAGAGTTCGACCCCAGACAACGACCGGATTGATCTGTCTTCACCCCTGCCTCCTGCTGCTGATAGACCTTGCAGTTTAGAAGGTTTGCCACTCTACTACGAAGCAGAAAGAAGAGCCCTCTCGGATGTAAGCAATTTCCCTGAGGAAGGCAGCATTTCACCTGACAAGCAGCATGAAGCTGGAAAAAGTGGCGGTGGTGCACAGCTCGAAGCAACATCGCAACTAGTCAGCCGTGGGACAGAGATGTCCAGTATAACTGATTATTCTTGGAGAAGCGATGTAGAGAAGAATACTGCAGTAGCAGAAGCTGCCACCATCGATCTGTGCTCCCCTTCACCTGTCGTTGTAGGTGATGGGAAACGTGCATGGTGTGGCACAATGGGAAGGGATAAGCCGCATGATGCTACTGATGCAGTAGACATTTGCGAAGCTGACACTGGTGATGCGTCTCCTGGTCATGAGAGGAAAGCGAGGGAGCTACGATTGTTTCTGGACAGCATAAGAGATGAATTGTATTGAACACAAGACTATTTGGTGGACATGATCCAAGTGGTGCGGTGCCGTGCAGTGCTAGCTGCTGTTCTGTTGCCTGTTGGTAAGTTTTATGTATATATAATATACCAAGGGTGCTGTTGGTCAGTTTTACTGAGTAAATTTTACTGAGCACGTCGTACACAGCGAAACAGTAATTCAGGGCACTCGGAGTCCGACAACCAAGCGCGCATACAGACGGTGACGAATCACTTCACCTGAGCGCCCATGCCCTGACCATCAGCAGGCCGTGCGCCACCATGCCGCATAGGCACCCGAGCGCCGCGCTGGAGCCGACGAGCGACACGGCGGTGCAGACGAGCATGACGAACGCCTCCGCCTTGGACGACATGTCCCTTGCCGCGATGGCCAGCTCCACGCCGGCGAAGAGCAGCAGCACGCCGAGCAGCCCCACGGGGAACGCGACGAGCACCCGCAGCATGGAGCCGCCCAGCACCAGACCCAGCGCCAGCTTGAGCCCGCCCAGCGCCGCCACGCACCCGCCGCTGCGCCCGCCGAACTTGTACTGCCCCGCCAGCCCGCCGGCGCCGTGGCAGCACGGCATGGCGCCGAACCAGCACCCCACCAGGTTCATACAGCCCACCGTCACCGACACCGACGTCGCCGACGCCTCCTCCTTCTCGGGGAAGAGGTCGCGCGTCAGCTTGCACACCGCCACGACGGAGTTGAGCACCGTCAGCGGGATCTGCGGCACCGCGCCCTTGATGAAACCCTGCTTCCACGCCTCCCGAGATATGTGCACCACCCGCATCCGCGACGGGCCCGCGCGCAGCTCCCTCACCGCCGCCGGGTGCCGGACGATGGCGAACACCACGCCGAGCACGAACACGATCATTGCCGAAGGGATCGACGACGCCAGGCGACGCCTCCAGTTACGCCAACCATTTCCATCTCGTTCTTCTTCTCCTTGGGTGTTGTCTCCTCCTTGGCGACCGCTGTTGGTGCTGTGACTGTTCTCGCCGGCGCCATTGACGAGGACGATGAAGCATATGGCCGCGATGGCGAGGACGAGGCCGTCGAGGCCTGCCCAGGGGCGTTGGCTCACGGACTTGCCCTTGCCGAGGTCCTGTTCGTAGCGGATGTATTTGACCGCGGCCATGGCGAAGTTGAGGCCCTGGGCGAGCTGGATGCCGCGTACGACGGGGAGCGGGACGATCCAGTAGACGAGCTTCATGAGGCGGGTGATGCCGAGGAAGAGGACGAATGTGGCGGTGAGGATGCCGGCGGCCATGACCTCGGGGATGGCGAAGGAGGGGTCGGAGAGCGCGGTGGCGGCGATGGCCTTCATGGGCTGGACGGGCATGGGGACGCCGTAGATGAGGCCGGTGACGGCGTTGTAGATGCCGGTGAAGATGAGGGTGGTGCCGAGGTCGAGGTGGCGAGAGAGCGCCAGCGACAGCACGATGGGGATGTAGGTGCCAAGGTCGCCCATGGCGCCGTTCAGCTCGCCCCACGCCGACCGGAACCGCAGGTTTTCGCGCGCACGGGCGAGCAGGGAGCCTGTGGTCGCCTTGGGGGGAGGTCGCTTGGGGCCGTCGAGCGACTCCGGGTCGACGTCGGAGGGGTTGACGGTGGTGGCCATGGCCGATGGCTGCATGTCTAGCGAGTAGCGACTAGCTATGTCGTCGTCTCGGACTCTCGGTGTTGCTTTGCCGCTGTGGGAACGGATGGAGGGTGGATTTAATTTAATTTATAGGGTAGGGGAGAGCTTCGCTTTGGCTCCAGCTCCACTCCATCGAGGCCTCTTCCCTTCCCTTGTCTCGCAGCGTCTATACTATACTATACTATACTATACTATACTATACTATAGGAGTCCTAAAATTAGGTCCTAATAATTTATCTAGAGCACATACATACATATACATACTGTTGACGTTAAAAGCTTGAGGTAGGATTTATTGACCGCAACACATCAGATGAACACCTGGTTCAGAGCGTGCCAACTAATTTGATCCTGCAATCGGTAAGAAAAAATTTACCATTCGCTCAAAGCCGATCCTGTGGGGCAATCGGCTTGGATCTAATCAGCTAAAGTCGATTCATCCGCAGGTAATTAGTAAATCTAATTAGCCTATTAGGGCTAATCAGAGGATAAATGTAGATCGACTCTGAAAAAGATGATGCGCAACAGGATCAGAGAAAACCAAACCTGATTGGCGAACTAAAGATGGTCAACAATCGCGATCGCAACTTTATTGATCAAATTGAGTTACAAGAGTCTAAATTACAAAAGCTACTCCTAGTCGACAGAAAATTAGACAAACAATAATGTGCTGGTTGATTGGATTGTATATGTTGTTTTTTCGCCTGCCTATGACCATCTTTATACCTGTCGGCTGATCGTGTCCTACTACAACACGCTTCAAAACATGATTTGTATCGGCATAAATCTGAATGGTCTTTCCTTGAAATCTTTATCGTAACCAAATATCCTCCAAATCTTTCCAAACACAGACTCGTTGACTTTATCTTGCAGACTTTGACCATACTTGCTAAATCCTGGCGCAAACATATACCCCCTATTTTTGGAAGATAACTTGCTTAATCATTGGCTTGACATACAATCTTCACTAGTAACCGCTGCATTAATGGCGCTGTAAAAAATCTTGATATGCATATCGTGCATTTTAAATGCACGCACAGCTTCGAAAATCCTTCTCGCCGTTTCACTTTTTACCTTTTGTATAAATATGCGGCCCCCACATGGTCATTCTCATGCCTTCGTGCTCTCTGAATATCTGACATCGGCTCCTTTGCTCCAACTGTCAAGTCCCTTGCGCTCATCCTCCTTCTTCTCCTAATCGGCTTCAACTCAGATCGGCTGAATGGACCCCAGTCAGGTACTCATCCCAATCCCGAACATCATCGACCAGTATTATCTAGGTCCGGTAGGAAACCTAGATGCCGATATAGTTATAAACCTAGATGTCGACATCGGCTCCAGCTCCACTCCATCGAGGCCTCTTCCCTTCCCTTGTCTCGCAGCGTTTATACTATACTATACTATACTATACTATACTATACTATACTATACTATACTATACTATACTATACTATACTATACTATACTATACTATACTATACTATACTATACTATACTATACTATACTATACTGTAGGAGTCCTAAAATTAGGTCCTAATAATTTATCTAGAGCACATACATACATATACATACTGTTGACGTTAAAAGCTTGAGGTAGGATTTATTGATCGCAATACATCAGATGAACATCTGGTTCAGAGCGTGCCAACTAATTTGATCCTGCAATCGGTAAGAAAAAATTTACCATTCGCTCAAAGGCGATCCTGTGGGGCAATCGGCTTGGATCTAATCAGCTAAAGCCGATTCATCCGCAGATAATTAGTAAATCTAATTAGCCGATTAGGGCTAATCAGAGGATAAATGTAGATCGACTCTGAAAAAGATGATGCGCAACAGGATCAGAGAAAACCAAACCTGATTGGCGTAACGAAAGATGGTCAACAATCGGCGATGCGCAACTTTATTGATCAAATTGAGTTACAAGAGTCTAAATTACAAAGGCTACTCCTAGTCGACAGAAAATTAGAAAAACAATAATGTGCTGGTTGATTGGATTGTATATGTTGTTTTTTCGCCTGCCTATGACCATCTTTATACCTGTCGGCTGATCGTGTCCTACTACAACACGCTTCAAAACATGATTTGTATCGGCATAAATCTGAATGGTCTTTCCTTGAAATCTTTATCGTAACCAAATATCCTCCAAATCTTTCCAAACACAGACTCGTTGACTTTATCTTGCCGACTTTGACCATACCTGCCAAATCCTGGCGCAAACATATGCCCCCTATTTTTGGAAGATAACTTGCTTAATCATCGGCTTGACATACAATCTTCACTAGTAACCGCTGCATTAATGGCGCTGTAAAAAATCTTGATATGCATATTGTAACATCCCAAAAATTTGCTTAAATACTATTTTATTGCTTAAATATGATTTATGATTTTCTAGAATTTATTTTGATTTTTCTGGATTTATTTGAATTAAATTTGAAATCAAGTTTATTGCCTTTTATTCAAATCTATATAAATCTGTGCAAAGTTAAAATAAAGTTTTGCCAAAAATATTTTATTTGAGTCCAGAATGTCTCAAAATATTTTTGAGAATCTTCTGGGATTTTTCCTGATTATTTATTTGTCTAAAAGTAATTAAAGGAATTTCTGGAATTGTTTTAATTAATAAAACCCGGAAGTTTATGAGCGAGAATGGGCGGGCCGATCGCGTACTGCGTCGACCGCTCGAAGCAATCGCCGGCCGTAGGATTTTGATCGAAGGGTTGAAGGCGGCCGAAACCTAATCAATCTCGTCTTGCCGATTTCGTTGACGGCTCGGATCAGAGCACAGCCAAGCGCATCGCGCCGTTCATCTCACCACGTGGATGGCTACCCGGTGTCGTCTTCGCGCAGTCCGTCGCCGCCACGCCGTCGGAGTCCTCCGCCGAGACGTTTCGGTTTCTCGTGTTAAGCACGGACTTCTAGGCCTTTATAAGCCCAGGCGGTACCCGCTTCGAGACCGCCGTCCTCTTGCACTCAGTTTGGCTGGTGTGGTTTCGAGGAGATCATCGTCAGCGATATCTTGAAGCTCGCCGGAGTTGGAAGCGCAAAACGCTTCGGTTTTCGCTGGTTTTGGTCGTCGCCGGGCCGTCTTTTGCGGCGTTTGGAACCACATCTGCAGCCCTCACGTCGGGGCGCGTCGGAGCCATCAATCCAAGTCGCCGGGGAGCCTCTGCAATGTCGCCGGAGAACCTTCGTCCCTAACTCCGGTAACGATCGCCGCCGTGCCATTCTTTTGCGCCAGCGAAGCTTCTTGTCCGTTGGATGCTCGTGAACCGTTAGATGGTCGCCGCCTGTTGGATCGAGGTAGCGCCGCGTGTGCCGTTCGTGGAGAAGCGCTGTGGACCGTCAGATCGAAGTGGAGGGCATAGATCGCGCCGTCGCCGTAGCCAACGGGATTGAGACGCTTGGCGCTGCGGGTATCGAGGCGTCATGCGCCGGGTTCACGGTGGACCAGAGGAGGTCCCGTGGACCGGGTCCATACGCCCGAGACACGTGTCAAGCTCTGATTGGCTCAGTCCAGCGCTGACGTCACGCTGACGTCATGCTTGCGTCATAAATGTATTTTTCAATTGGAAAAATAATCCGATTGGAAATTCTGTGATGATGACGTCATCATGAGGTCACGCTGACGTCATAAATCGGTTTTTCAGTTTAAGAATAAATCTGTTAATTCCGAATTTCTAATTTATTTATTTCAAACTTCAAAAGGCTATATCTTTTGCATCGTAACTCGGATTTGAGTGATTCCAATTTCTAAAAATTTGTAAAATTGAGATCTATTTAATGGTGAATTTTAATTGATTTTTGGAGTTCTTTTGTTCTCTGTTTTGGTATTTATTTGTTTTCTCCTTCGGTACGCGTAGATGTTGAATTGTGCGACGCTTCGGACGAAGATTCAGCAACTCAAGATCAAGTTCCAGAACCAGATCAGGACCTATTCCAAGGCAAGTTGTGCTTTGATCATGTTGAACCCATGTTTATAAAATTGCTATGTTTATTTTACCCTATTGCGTATATTTCAAATATACAATTGTTTCAAATTAGATTGGGTTTAGCTAATATACCAGATTGATTTATACCCTACCTTGTCATTGTATGCCATGATTCATTGTCACCCTAGATTGGTTGAATATAGTTGATTAATAATTATAATCAACATTGGAGGTTAGTCCGTATTAGTTGCTTAGCCATGCCATGTCATCACATGTGTCAGAATCATTGATAATTAATCTTGATTAACGGAATATGGAACAATGTTAAGAACTTGTGTGTCATGTGGAATCACACGATGAGATTGAGTTGTTGTGGCGAGTCATGTCACGCATAGCGATGTTGAATTGTTGATGGCACGTGGTGCTTGGTAATCAAGCGGGTGATAATAACTTAGATTGGGGCAAGTGACAAGGCGAGTATGCCAAGGTGGGCCCAATGGGCGAGAGGGTATGTGGATGTCTTGCCTGATCCTCTAAGGACTTAACCTTGCAAGCCTTTGACTGAGCCAATCATGCAACCACATGTTGTAATGGGATGACCTAGTGATTAATTTGTAATGTCTTAACTTGGTACTATCATTGGTGGTGTGAGTTCGAGTTATGGTGTAATTCACATGGCGCAAGAGGTGGGCCCTGGTTGTGGTTTCGGACCACGGTGTTGAAACCTTAACGGGTAGTCTTGGGTTAAAGCGAGCTTTGTAAAGGCTTTGTCATGATCTCTCTGCCGACACACCAAAGGAAGTGTGTTAATTGCATGGCACTAAGAGACGATCATGTCGTGTGTGTAAAGTGCATAACCTCTGCAGTGTAAAACTATTCGAATAGCCGTGCTTTCATGTAGTGAGCAATGCTCGGAATTACTGATTAAGGGTTAGCTTAATTAATTGGACAACTTGGTTGGGATGGCGGAATGCCATATGGAAGATGAAATTTGACTTAAGATTGGAAACTTGGTTTACTTGAGAAAAGTTGAATCTATCATTATTGTTATTTGTTTTACCGTCTTTACAATCTATTTATTGTATTTGTTCGTAAATCTTGCTTTGTTGCAAAATAGCCATGATAGCTTATCCTTTGGAATAAGCCTTGCATATAGTTACATAGAATTGCATTACATGCACAACTTGTTGAGTGCTTTAAGTACTCACCCTTGCCAACAATAACCTCACCAGTTGAAGAGTCTACGTCAATTTGGAGGAAAGATTCCAGGAGGAGGCGAATGTTTAGGCGCAAGCCTTGTCGATTACTGTGGTATCTTGAGGGTTGTCTACGTTTTCATTCATTGCCGTTTAATATATTGTTCACCTTGCGAGGCATAGTCATGTAAGTGGACCATAAGGTCATTCAACTAGTAGTATGTATCATATGATGTCTTTCATAATATTTTCGCTATGTATGATTGTGATATTTACTTATGTTGAGCTGTGTGCACTAGCGTGATCTGGACTAGTGCAGATATACAGAGGGTCGGATTTGCATATTCGGGTCCCGACGAGTGGTATCGAGCCATCTTGTTGTAGGCCTTGACCTAGATAGTGCAGTCGTCTCTATAGGAACTTCAAAATTATTTTCTAAAGAAAAGAATTAACTTGGAAGAATAATATGTTCTTGACTTATCTTATTCTTCTTTCCTTTCCTAAATCAAAATTTCTCTCTTTTCCCTGCTGAATTTCTTTCTCTCTCCTTCTTTGGATCGAGTTAAAAACCTTATCGAGTTGTCTTGGTAGTTGACGTGCCACATCATAGAAGAAAGTATCAAGTGCTTCTTTGTCAACCACGGAAATCATGAAGGAGGAAATCATCGAGCTCAAGGAAGGAATGGATCTATGAAGTGTTCCGAAAGCTAGAAGATCTATGCTTCGAGTAGTCAGTTGGGACTCAGGTGTGGGAGTCGCGTCCGCTTAAGATAGAAGTGTTACCCCTGTAGGCGGTAGTTTTGTGTGTATAGGTTGAATTGGTTCTTCCTTGATTGCTGAGTGTGCAGTATGTGTTGCAGAGCTTTTAGGCTTATATAAGCAACCATACCAAGTTATTAAAATTGTTTGCTTAAGTTATTGGGTTAAACCTATCTCCCCTGCTTTAGGATTCCTACTTCTTACCTATGCTATTTCCCTCTTCCCTATTCCAAGTGAAGCAATCAAGCAGAGGGTTCAGATTCGTGGAAACAACATAATCGGTGGCAGCGAAAATCAATCCAAGGAGAATCTCAATAGTGGATTAGTTCTTCAACCGTCGAAGACAGATGGATATGCGAGTTTGAGAGTTCTTGATCGCTCGGACTTCGGTTGATGCATGCAATGACGGCGGATCTGAGAATATGGTGACCCAACTAATGTCAACCAAGTGTCCCAAGTCGCTACCAATGATTTCGTTCCTACTTAAGGTTATCGAATTCATAAGGACTCGTCGCCGACGTTTCGAGAAATAAGATACCCTCGAAGTAGATGATTGGCTCAAGACCATTGAGAGGAAGCTGCTCATTGTTCGATGTAAAGCGATGAGAAAGTCCTGTATGCTTCTTATCAGTTACAAGGAATCGCTGCTGAATGGTGGAAGAAATATTGTGCGTTTCATGAAGCCCCGCGGAGTATCACTTGGAATGAATTTGTTGTTGCTTTTCGTAATCTCTTCGCTTCACCTAGAGACAGTATGGTCACAGTAAATACGGAGCAGAATACTATTCTTGCACCTTGTTCAACATCTAAGAGTTGCTCTCGAAGTCTTGTCAACCAAACAAATCGAGAAGATCGTGCGTGCATTCGCTGTGGAGAGATAGGACATACCGCTGACGAGCATGCGATTAATTGCTCCAGCTGTGAAGGAAGTCATTCTCTTGGAGAATGTCCTATGAGTGACATCACATGTTACCTTTGTGAAGGCCGAGATCATGGTCCAGCTCAATGTCCTCTGGATCCAATAGTTACCGCTGTAATTCAAAGATCGACAAAAGAATCTTCGAGCCATAGTTGCTCAAGAGTGGTCAAGAAGAAGCGGAACGTCAGCGACAAAAGTGGTGCCGCATGAAGAGCTAAAGACACAACACCTTAATCCTGTTGACCCTCATCAAAAAAGAAGTAATTGGCAGTCACCAACAGCATGTTTTCTGTGCGATGAAGAAGGCCATTGGTCTAGAAAATGCCCTATGAAACAACCAGTCATGACGCCACCAGAAGACAAATATGTGCATGTAGCTGCACCCAGCAAGGCACAACAGCGAAAACGTTTGTGCTACTACTGTCATGAGGAAGGCCATTTTGTTAAGAAATGCCCGAAAGAATCTAGAGTCTCCTCTGACGCGGTCCTTCGGAAGTTACCTCAGTCAAGTTCATAACGCCAAGCGAGAGCAATAAGGTTGCAAGAGAGGTTTGTGCAAAGAATCAATTGAAGAAGAGGCGTCGAATAAAGACACCGCCTCAGTCGATGAATGCTCGGGAAGAGAGGTGGCCCTAAGCTTTGCTATACCAGTAACAAGCTCGGCCACTTTGCCAATAGTTTCCCTCAGAAGAAAGTAAACACGCCAGTGCAAGTCAACCTCAATTTTGTCCCAGTCAAAAACTTCAGCGCCAATGCCAATCGAGGAAGTTTAGATCGATGATTTTAGCCTATGCAAGTGTCATACCCTCGTTTGTAAAAGAAAAAGTGACTAGAGATGAATTCCATGTAAAGATTTTCGTGCCTAAATAAATAAAGTAAAGATGGTTGAGAGGTTGATATGTGAAGTGTTGGAATAAAAGCATTAATGATAAAGGATGTTTCTGAGTATTCCCCTATGTTGACGGTTCACCTGAAGATGTTGCGTGTGCAACGATGATCAGTTCAGTGGTGTTTGTAAAGATTGTCAGCTCGAGGAATTATCATGGTCAGAAAGTACGCTATTGCTTGATCTAACCTAGAATGTGATGGAGTTAAGTTGGAGAAAAGTTTTTAGCGAGCGATATTGGATATCAAACCCGAGATGCTACTCCTGAAATGAATTGGTCGTCCGGACATAAGGCTGTCCTGGAGTTTGGTCAAAGAAGTGGGTCAGCTAAAAGCCCTGAAAGCGGGAAAATGGAATTTCAAATGACTACGGTTCGTGTTGGCCAGCTGAAGGTCAATAGTGTGGAAGTTGTCAGCTTTGAAGGGGTATCAGTTGTTAGAGAGTATCAAGATGTGTTTCTGAAGAATCCCACCAAGTCGAGAGATCAAGTGTGTGATGGAGTTAGTCCCTGGTACAGCGCCGAAAGTAAAGAGACCTCATCGAATGCCTATTGATGAGCTAGTTGAGATGAAGAAGCAGACCGAGTTGCTAGAAAGGTGGTTCGCTAGAACCAATTTGCCACCATAGGGAGTGCCTGTTCTATTTAAAAATGGGAGCTCAGGGATGTGTATCGACTGTCGAGAGTTTAATGAGGTGATGATCAAAAGGGTAAGTATTATTTGCCGGGATCGTAATTGGTTTGATCAGTCAAAAAGGGACTGGAGTGTTCTCAAGGATAGATCTTCGATCAAGTTATCATCAGTTAACAATCTGTGCAGAGAATGTTCTTAGGTTAGAGTTTTCTATGCAGTATGGACAGTTTGAGTTTACAGTGTGTCTGCTGATGGATCAATGCCATTACAGAATTTATGGACATGACGAACGGAGTTCCATGGGAAATTTGGTCAAGCTGTTATGGTGTATATGTGGGATGTCCTTGTTTACTTCAAGTCAAAAGAAAAGTATGCAGAACAGTCGAGATTAGTGTTGGAAAGGTTGCTAGACCAATGGTTGTATGCTAAGTTTAGCAAATGTGACTTTTGGAAGGAGAAAGTTGAATTCTTGTCATGAGATGACTGCTAAAGGAGTTACCGTGGATCCAACCAAAAGCGATGTTGCGTGGGAGCAACCGAGACCGCTTAGGCAATTAGAAGCAGAAGTTTGCATGGGCCGCGATGCAAAAAGAGGTTTCGTGATTGAGGAACGTTTGACGATAGCTTTGTCTTAGTGTTGCGGATGTGCGAGCGTTTTGATATATAGGGTAATGCTCCGAGACAAGACCTTGGATATGTGTTATCTGAAAGGCAAAGTTATTTCCTATCGTCGGAGACGATGGAGGCCATGTGAAGAGAACTATGCTACGCATGAATTGGAAAGTGCTACTGTAGTGCATGCTTTGAAGTTATTGTGTCATTATATTATTGGAGATATGTACAGACCATAAGAGTTCGAAGTGCAGACCTTAATATGGAACGAAAAGGATGGTTAGAATTGATTAAGTATTATAAGACTGGGATCCGTTACCATCCTGGTAAGGCTAATGTGGTATCCGATATTTTAAGTCGTAAAGGCCAGAGTGCCAATACACCAATATCAAGCGATCAATAGAAATTGTGCGAAGAGTTTCAAAAGTTGAAATTAGAAGTGGTTTCACAAGGATTTATAGCTGTTTTGAAAGTTAAGCCAATGCTGGAAGATCAGATCGAAGTGGGTTAGAAGGATGAAGGCTTAGCTGAGGATTTCACCATGGATAACCAAGGAACCACACAGTTTAAAGGTCAAAGCTATGTATTGAATAAGAAAGAGATTAAACAATTGATTTTGGAAGAAGCTCATGATTCTGAGTATTCAATTCATCCAGGAAGTGCTAAGATGTACCAGGATGTGAAAGAGAGATTTTGGTGGCCTAATATGAAGCGTGAAGTAGCTGAGCATGTTGCTTTATGCGACGTATGTCAGAGAGTAAAAGCCATGCATCAAAGACCCGCTGGTTTATTACAGCCGTTGAAAATTCCGGAATAGAAGTGGGAGGAAATCGGAATGGACTTTATCACCGGTTTACCTAAGACTCAGAGAGGTTACGATTCCATTTGGGTTATTGTGGATCGTCTAACCAAGGTCGCCGTTTATCGATAAAGACCACTTACTCGGAGATCGTTTAGCGGAGTTGTACATGTCAAGGATTGTACGCTTGCATGGAGTGCCCAAGAAGATTGTGTCGGACAGAGGTACCCAATTCACCTCAAGGTGTTGGAACAAGTTGCATGAAGCAATGGGGACTTGTCTGAATTTTAGTACAACATATCACCCACGGACGGATGGTCAGACTGAAAGAGTAAATCAGATTTTAGAGGATATGTTGAGAGCTTGTGCTTTAGCTTATGCTACGTCTTAGGATAAATGTTTGCCACATGCAGAATTCAGTACAATAATAGCTATCAAGCTAGCTTGCAGATGTCACCATTTGAGGCGTTGTATGGACGTGCTTGTCGTACTCCGTTGAATTGGAACGAAACAGGAGAACGTTTGGTTTTTGGGCCAGATATTCTCGAAGAGGCAGAAAGTCAAGTTGCAATGATCAGAGAGAGGTTGAAGATAGCACAGTTAAGACAGAAAAGCTACGCAGATAACCGTCGCCGAGATTTGAGTTTTGAACCAGAAGATTATGTGTATCTTAGAGTTACCCCTCTTAAGGGCGTTAAAAGATTTCACGTTAAAGGGAAGCTTGCACCAAGATATGTTGGTCCGTTCAAGATTCTGAGCCGTCGAGGAGAGGTAGCTTATCAGTTAGAGTTGCCTCAGTCCTTGGCAGGAGTGCATGATGTATTCCATGTGTCGCAACTTAAGAAGTGCCTCAGAGTGCCAACAGAGCAAACTCAGTTGGATGCAATAGAGTGCAAGAAGAGTTGAAGTCGAATTTTGAACCTATTCTCTAGTTAGCCCCGAATCTCGGGTCGAGATTACATTAAGAGGGAGGTTTGTAACATCCCAAAATTTGCTTAAATACTATTTTATTGCTTAAATATGCATTTATGATTTTCGGAATTTATTTGGATTTTTCGGATTTATTTGAATTAAATTTGAAATCAAGTTTATTGCCTTTTATTCAAATCTATATAAATCTGTGCAAAGTTAAGATAAAGTTTTGCCAAAAATATTTTATTTGAGCCCAGAATGTCTCAAAATATTTTTGAGAATTTTCTGGGATTTTTCCTGATTATTTATTTGTCTAAAAGTAATTAAAGGAATTTCAGGAATTGTTTTAATTAATAAAACCCGGAAGTTTATGAGCGATAATGGGCCGGGCCAAGATCGCGTACTGCGTCGACCGCTTCGAAGCAATCGCCGCAGCCGTAGGATTTTGATTGAAGGGTTGAAGGTGAGCCGAAACCCTAATCAATCTCGTGCGCCCGATTTCGTTGACGGCTCGGATCAGAGCACAGCCGAGCGCATCGCGCCGTTCATCTCGCCACGTGGATGGCTATCCGGTGTCGTCTTCGCGCAGTCCGTCGCTGCCACACCGTCGGAGTCCTCCGCCGAGACGTTTCGGTTTCTCGTGTTAAGCCCGGACTTCTAGGCCTTTATAAGCCCAGGCGGTACCCGCTTCGAGACCGCCGTCCTCTTGCGCTCAGTTTGGCTGGTGTGGTTTCGAGGAGATCATCGTCAGCGAGATCTTGAAGCTCGCCGGAGTTGGAAGTGCAAAACGCTTCGGTTTTCGCTGGTTTTGGTCGTCGCCGGGCCGTCTTTTGCGGCGTTTGGAACCACATCTGCAGCCCTCACATCGGGGCGCGTCGGAGCCATCAATCCAGGTCGCCGGGGAGCCTCTGCAATGTCGCCGGAGAACCTTCGTCCCTAACTCCGGTAACGATCGCCGCCGTGCCATTCTTTTGCGCCAACGAAGCTTCTTGTCCGTTGGATGCTCGTGAACCGTTCGATGGTCGCCGCGTGTTGGATCGAGGTAGCGCCGCGTGTGCCGTTCATGGAGAAGCGCTGTGGACCGTCAGATCGAAGTGGAGGGCATAGATCGCGCCGTCGCCGTAGCCAACGGGATTGAGACGCTTGGCGCTGCGGGTATCGAGGCGTCATGCGCCGGGTTCACGGTGGACCAGAGGAGGTCCCGTGGACCGGGTCCATACGCCCGAGACACGTGTCAAGCTCTGATTGGCTCGATCCGGTAGCGGCGCCACGGCGTCATGCTTGCGTCATAAATGTATTTTTCAATTGGAAAAATAATCCGATTGGAAATTCTATGATGATGACGTCATCATGAGGTCACGCTGACGTCATAAATCGGTTTTTCAGTTTAAGAATAAATCTGTTAATTCCGAATTTCTAATTTCTGTATTTTCAGTATTTATTTCAAACTTCAAAAGGCTATATCTTTTGCATCGTAACTCGGATTTGAGTGATTCAAATTTCTAAAAATTTGTAAAATTGAGATCTATTTAATGGTGAATTTTAATTGATTTTTGGAGTTCTTTTGCTCTCTGTTTTGGTATTTATTTGCTTTTCTCCTTGATGACGCGTGAGCGTTGAATTGTGCGACGCTTCGGACGAAGATTCAGCAACTCAAGATCAAGTTCCAGAACCAGATCAGGACCTATTCCAAGGCAAGTTGTGCTTTGATCATGTTGAACCCATGTTTATAAAATTGCTATGTTTATTTTACCCTATTGCATATATTTCAAATATACAATTGTTTCAAATTAGATTGGGTTTAGCTAATATACCAGATTGATTTATACCCTACCTTGTCATTGTATGCCATGATTCATTGTCACCCTAGATTGGTTGAATATAGTTGATTAATAATTATAATCAACATTGGAGGTTAGTCCGTATTAGTTGCTTAGCCATGCCATGTCATCACATGTGTCAGAATCATTGATAATTAATCTTGATTAACGGAATATGGAACAATGTTAAGAACTTGTGTGTCATGTGGAATCACACGATGAGATTGAGTTGTTGTGGCGAGTCATGTCACGCAACGATGTTGAATTGTTGATGGCACGTGGTGCTTGGTAATCAACTGGGTGATAATAACTTAGATTGGGGCAAGTGACAAGGGGCGAGTATGCTAAGGTGGGCCCAATGGGCAGAGGGTATGTGGATGTCTTGCCCTGATCCCTCTAAGGACTTAACCTTGCAAGCCTTTGACCTGAGCCAATCATGCAACCACATGTTGTAATGGGACAGCCTAGCTGATTAATTTGTAATGTCTTAACTTGGTACTATCATTGGTGGTGTGAGTTCCCGAGTTATGGTGTAATTCACATGGCGCAAGAGGTGGGCCCTGGTTGTGGTTTTCAGACCCACCAGTGTTGAAACCTTAACGGGTAGTACTGGGTTAAGGCAGAGCTTTGTAAAGGCTTTGTCATGATCTCTCTGCCGACACACCAAAGGAAGTGTGTTAATTGCATGGCACTAAGAGACGATCATGTCGTGTGTGTAAAGTGCATAACCTCTGCAGAGTGTAAAACTATTCGAATAGCCGTGCTCGCGGTAGTGAGCAATGCTCGGGAATTACAGTTAAGGGTTAGCTTAATTAATTGGACAACTTGGTTGGGATGGCGGAATGCCATATGGAAGATGAAATTTGACTTAAGATTGGAAACTTGGTTTACTTGAGAAAAGTTGAATCTATCATTATTGTTATTTGTTTTACCGTCTTTACAATCTATTTATTGTATTTGTTCGTAAATGCTGCTTTGTTGCAAAATAGCCATGATAGCTTATCCTTTGGAATGAGCCTTGCATATAGTTACATAGAATTGCATTCTGTGCACAACTTGTTGAGTGCTTTAAGTACTCACCCTTGCCAACAATAACCTCACCGGTTGAAGAGTCTACGTCAATTTGGAGGAAAGATTCCAGGAGGAGACGAATGTTTAGGGCGCAAGCCTTGTCAGTTGCCTGTGGTATACTGAGGGGTTGTCTACGTTTTCATTCCGCTGCCGTTTAATATATTGTTCAGCCTTGCGAGGCATAGTCATGTAAGTGGACCATAAGGTCATTCAACTAGTAGTATGTATCATATGATGTCTTTCATAATATTTTCGCTATGTATGATTGTGATATTTACTTATGTTGAGCCTGTGTGCACTAGCGTGATCCTGGACTAGTGCAGTATACACAGAGGGTCCGGATTTGCATATTCGGGTCCCGACACATATCGTGCATTTTAAATGCA
Source organism: Otatea glauca (assembly GCA_036346275.1). Taxonomy (NCBI): domain Eukaryota; kingdom Viridiplantae; phylum Streptophyta; class Magnoliopsida; order Poales; family Poaceae; genus Otatea; species Otatea glauca. Next base: position 48,851,829 of record CM070730.1, read on the forward strand.
CGCACCGCTTCGAAAATCCTTCTCGCCGTTTCACTTTTTACCTTTTGTATAAATATGCGGCCCCCACATGGTCATTCTCATGCCTTCGTGCTCTCTGAATATCTGACATCGGCTCCTTTGCTCCAACTGTCAAGTCCCTTGCGCTCATCCTCCTTCTGTCTCCTAATCGGCTTTCGGATCAATTTGAATGGACCCCAGTCAGGTACTCATCCCAATCCCGAACATCATCGACCAGTATTATCTAGGTCCGGTAGGAAACCTTGATGCCGATATAGTTATAAATGAAGAAATCCATCGCCTTCCTTTATCGGTTGCTGGTTACAACATAGAAGGCTGGAGTAAGAGTCTTAGAGCTTGACCGACAGTGCTCAAAGGATGGAGGACTTGGTATATCCGTGTAGCAGCTCAAAAAAGGGAAATATGGGAGAGGATGGGGATAGCCGAGTGTCTTCCTTTTTCCTTAGCCGACCCAGAGGCCAATGAGCCATTAGTGGCCAAGCTTGCTATTTCTGGTCAGAAACATTTAATGCTTTCATGTTCCGTACTGGTCCCATCGGCTCAACTCTTTTGGATGTGGCCCAGTTGTGCTGCCTAAGGCTAGACGGAGAACAAGTATCGGCTTACAATGCCAAACCAAAGTACAAGCTCATTAGATCCAAGGGTGAAGGATGGAGCAAGTACATCGGCAACAACAACAAATTGAATGGGCCAATATCAGATGAAGAACATGTGGCCTTCCTTAACCTGTGGCTAGATAGGTATCTCTTCTGCGGGGCTTCTCTTGGGCCGACCCAAACATATCAGACCATAGCAGAGCAACTAGTAGAGGGTCGTCGGCTAGCCCCAGGAAAAATGCTTCTAGGGGGTAGTTTACCAAATGATGTATGTAATCAGGAGTCGGCTATTCACGGGTTTCGCTAGCTTTTCTGTTAGCAATATAGGAGGGCCACTTTGGTTCATCCAGATTTGGCTATATTGCCTATTCAGCCGATCTTCCGCTCTTGAGCCAACTGAAGAAACAACATTTCCGCGAGAGGATACCCCAGAAGAGACAATACCCCAGTTTAGAACCAGCCGATCATATGGCGAGAGATTTATCATGTGCTCTAGGAATGAGACAAGGGTCACGTTCATCGGCTCGAGAAAATACTTATCATTCTTCTTAGAGCTGAGCAGTGAGAATTTCAAACAACAAGATTTTTTCAGTTACACCAGCACAGCCGATTTTTCATGGCCATCCTTCATAAATTTAGAAGCCGATAGCTCCTTGATGCCTTAAGCAACTTTGGACTTCTATAAGCTTTTTATTTCTCCCAGTATACTTCACGTCGGTCTGAACACAAGGAACCGGACCTTTCAGCCTTCATATGAATTTTATCACCCATTGACTTACGCTAGGCAACTGGGCTTTGATTGAGTCATACCAAGTATTCAACTCCTTGATCGGCTTTAGCCAAGAGCCAGAGTCCGCAATGCTACTGCAGCTGCTATTGTCCTGGAGATAGCCAACGAACTTTAGATTAATAACTTACCACACTTCTTTCTGAACACTCGTTGAGCATGCCACTTTTCTTGTTTCATGGGTCATGGATATGGAGATATCGAACCAATAATATAGACACATGTTAGAGAACATGGAGTTAGATCAACCCACCTCGAGACACTGCGAGAGCGTTGTAATCTTACTTGTCATCAGTTGGTTTCATATACAATGTGTATGCTATATCCTTAGACTTGAGGTTGACGTATGTACTCGAGATGTAAAATGACTTACTTAAAGATTGCCAAACTCTACTCCATAACTGGATAGTTATAAAAGTGGTTTTTGGGTTTTTCATGAAGCATGCTACGAGGCATGATCGATCAAAATGGAATTTGCCCCTCCATACAACAGGAGAGATATCTTTAGGCCTCTCAAGTGGTCGGATTCTGGAAATGCATGGCCATGCTACTCGCGGTTAAAGAGTTAACCGTAGTCGGGGATTCTAAGTCACGTAATTGAGAAAGAGTGGTCGAGCTAACCAACAAGGATGTCACATATTCGCCTTAAGTTTGACTAATATCATGAGGCAAAGGGAAATGCATATAACTAAGCATGGTTAAGGTTTGTCCGATGTAATCTTTACATGTACTCGGGAGTCGGCACATCCTGCTAGGGACTGCTACCGATTAATGGTCGAGTAAGAGTACTCGGGCCTTGTCCAAGTATATGTGAACCTATAAGGTCGCACGCTTAAAGGGTTATAACTTAATTTGGATGGTGATCCGAATTCTGATGGGCTTTGAGTTCCTAATGGGTCGTTAATGTAGAGACCCATTGTGAGGCATCTATATAAAGGGAGGGAGCAGTGGCTTTAGGGTTAAGAGACACCATAGGAATTCGGAATGCTCGAAACTCTAGTCGCCACACCTCCTTCGCCCAAAACCGTGCAATCAGCGCGAGCACTCCGACGCATGGAGTCCCTGCCCCATACGTGTGGATAACTTGGAGGCATTGCTGTGAAGCTTCAGCGCTAAGACGATCCGCAACCTATGACAGTGACTAGGACGATCAACATCTCGTGATGGTTATGAGGAGCTATTGGAGAAGGCATGAGGCTAGTACGACTACAACTGCATCAACGCGCTACATCGACTCTACTTCCGTTATGGGTCTATAACTTGCAATGATTCCTTGGTTACGCGGTAGAAAATTTTGAATTTATATTAGAGTAAGCTATCCATTCCCCTTCAAGGTTCATCTCTCCGACACCTTTCCCCTCCTCCCTAAACCCTAGATTAGCTTGGTTACACGGCCTGAAGAAGCATCCCTAAAGGTGATTAGCTCATCACCTAGGGCACGGGCTAAGGAAGAGAACCAACGGGGTCATCCGGTCATGTGGCAAGAACAACCAAAGTCTACAAGTCAAACATCTTCCTTCCAAGCCCGACGAACCTAGATCACAAAAAGCGAGAGGTCGATGACTCAGTACTGGTACAAACAAGTGCAAATCTGGCAACCCAATACTGAATCATATAACGAGCAGAGGTGCCAGTCATAGGAATAAAAGACTGGACTCTAGTGTCTCTCCATGGCTCAACTCTCACAAATCCAGAAGCAACACCAGCAGAAGATCTAGGAGGTGGAGCTGGGTTAGCTCGCCATCGTGCAAAGGCCGAACCATCCTAATAACACTGCCTAAATCTCCTACTAGGAAACACCTCACGTCGTTGATATCTGCCTCGATGGAAATAACGAGGAATATGAAAAGGATGACGGAAAGACTGACCACGAGCAACTCCAGGATGAAAACCAGAAGGAACAACCTAAAAACCAAATCCTAGACGCTACCCAAAAACAAGAGAAACTCTACCCTGTCTAGAAGCCGTGGGTGTCTTAGGAGCACTCCGAGTATGGGGATGACCCTGAATACCCCTAAGAGCACGAACACGCTCACGCCGTGCAATCCTAGCACGTCTAAAGCAAAACTCAGCCAAATGTCCATCCTTCTAACAAAGGGAGCGGTGTCTTTAGGGTTAAGAGATACCATATGAATTCAAAATGCTTGAAACCCTAGCCGTCACACCTTCTTTGCCCAAAACCGTGCAGTCAGCACTAGCACTCCGGCGCATAGCGTCCCTGCCCGTACGTATGGATACCTTGGAAGCGTTGCTGCGAAGCTTCAACACTAAGACGATCCGCAACCTGTGACGGTGATGAGGACAATCTACATCCTGCGATGGTCACGAGGAGCTATTGGAGAAGGCGCGAGGCTAGTATGACTGCAACTGCACCAACGCGTTACATCGACTCTACTTCCGCTACGGGTCTGCGCGTATAGTGGTAATTCCATTATCTATAACTTACAGTGATTCTTTAGTTACGCAGTAGAAAATTTTAAATTTATACTTAGGGTTCACAAAACCAGCGAAAACCGCGATTTTCGAGCGTACCGCTGCGGTTCGAGATCCAAAACTGCTCGGTAAATCGTTTTAATTAAAAAAATTATGTGTTGAAAACCGCTAGGAAACCGTTGAAAAAACAGCTCGAAAACTGTTTTTTAAGAACATTCAATCGGCCGTTGGTTTTTCGTGAAAAACCGAACGGTTTTGGATTTTTTTTCAAATTATTTTATTTCTTAACCCTTCGATTTGTGACGGTTTTCAAGTGGTTTTTATGGTTTTATAATTTCGAACGGTTTTTCGAAATTCGGTTTTGTGAATCCTGTTTATACGAGACTAGCCTATCCATTCCCCCTTAAGGTTCGTCTCTCCGACACCGTCCTCTCCTCCCTAAACCCTAGATTCCTTGATTCGTCCTCAATTAATCCGTGCGGTTTGGTCCCAAATCGGACCCTCCTAATCAAGGATTGATCGATTCTTGGCCCGATTTGGTCCCCTTGCTCATTCGGGGCGATTTTGGTTGGGTTTTTCTCCTGGAGCGATGTAATAGCTCAGAGCTTGCAAAATCACTAATATTTCGTGGTTGCTTGAGGTATTTCCTCAAGGTTGTGGGAACTAGTGCCAGTTTTGTTGTTCGATTTTGGTAGGAATGGTGTTAATGGTGCACGAGAAGATGTGGGTGTGCGAGTCTATTTGATTGGGTCGTAATTTGAGGTGTTCATGGTGGCGGCGCTTCATGTCTTTAGTCTTTGGCTAATTTGTTCTTTGGTGCTCGATCCACTCTTGGTTCTAAGCGTGCGTGATTCCTTGGCTTGATTCACGAGGTTTCCGTTTGCTCGAGGAATCTTGTTGATCGCGTCTGTGGATTCGTTTTCAGGCCTTGGGGCCCTTGGTCTTTCGTGATAGCAGTTCTGCGCATTAATTAGCCCTTCCTTAGGCTTACTAGTATGTTATTGAATTATTAACCCATTCCAGTCTTTTTTTGCTACACAAAATTAGTAGTGATTTTATCCACTTTACCGGATAAACGAGATTCTTAGCTGAATCTCCTATCCCTTTGGAGCCTTTTGCTCTTGTATTTCTATACTGGACTTGTAATTTTGTTAGCTATTGTTCATTCCTAGTTTGCTGCTAGCTCATTGGCTGCAAGAGTGCCTTTCGTTATGGTATCATCATCATCATTATGCCTCTTTAAGTTGTTGAGAATGTGTCTCGCATAATGATCTTTTTCCAGCTTCATCACCAAAGCCATGGGAGCGATTGGGGTGACGGAACTTCCAGTGCAGTGGCAGCACTAGCAATGTCGTCGAAGCTTGTGGCACGGCTAAATCTGGAGAAACCGTTATCGCTACGAAGAGGGCGTTTACGCCAATGTAAATACCCTTGTCTCGAGGCTTATGCTACAACCTACGAATCACCGATCCTTCACGAATGTGCCGTACCAGTCAGTGGCGGAGCCAGGATTCTGACGAGCCTCGGACCGAAAACTAAGCGGCAATAACAACGCCAAATACTACCCACACCGAGGTACAACAAAAACACTACACAAATACACAATTAAAGATAAATTTGAATTCCATGCTTAACATTTCAATAAAATAGATAAAATATGTCAAAACAATATAGCATAATGAAGTGGTAGAAAAGTTAATACCTAATTAAGGAAGGTTTGGTGCATCCGAGACTATCATATTTTCATCAACAATAGAACAAGAACCTGAACCTGTAAAAGAGGAAATTGCACATGTAAATTAGACGCACAAAACTATGAAGGTAACTATTAAGCCAAATTGCATTAGAAGAATGTAACATACCACTAGCATGAAGACTACGAGGTAGTTGTTACTTACGAGACCTCATACTTTGAAAATGTTGTAAAATCTTGTTGTCTTTAATGCTTGCAAATACATCTCGTTCAATGTAGCATATCATACTATCATTCATCCATTCATCATTCATCTTATTACGCAACTCAGTTTTGACAATGTTCATAGCTAAGAAAAGCTCTCTCTACTGTTGCGTTGCAAAATCAAGGCCAATTAAATGAGGCGATATACCAATGGAAAAACTGTGTGTCTGTCTGTCTGAACCATCTTCACAGCAAGATTACCAAGGTCATTACAACTTAAAAAATCTGATTAGCTCTCACATCAGCAATGAATGTCTCAAGTTGGTTCTTAAGTACTATACAATCATATTGGGATAAGTCGGCAGTATACATCTTAGCTAGTTCACTTAGCTTGTCTTCATCAAAGTTGGCAAAAGAATTCTTTGGATCAAGACAAGAAATACATCTCAATAACTAAGTAGATCTTTCAGCAAAGCGATTGTTTAACTCGATAATAATTTGATCAAGCACCACATTAAATATTTCATTATTGAAATGATGGTAGTAAGTTACCAATTGGCTGCCACGACCCCTCGAGCGGCCCTTAGCTGTTATTGTATCCGACATGTTTGGCACAATGATGTTATGTTGCAGATAAAATGTCTTTACCTCCTGAAAGAGCTCATCCCAACCATGATGCCTTATGTCATTAATTTTTTGTAATGTGGTCCCAACCAATCCTATAGCACAAACAATTTTCTGATCTTTTTTTTGTAAGCAATGTGACAGATCATTAGTTTTGCCCAATATTCTGATCATAAGATGCAATATAAGCACAAACTCAAAGCTTTCCATTTGTCGCAACAAACCTGAAGCTGTGGCTTTTTGTGTTGTATTTGTTACATCGTCACATACGTTCTCTAATACCTCAAGGACTGCATCCCACAACAGAAGAAGATAACACAAGGTTTTGTGATGTGAACCCCAAGTCTTGCAAGATTTGTTTCTTGGTTTTTCCCTCTTCCTGTAAAAATTTCACCACTCTCCAATCTACTCACAAGATTGTCATGTTAGTTGTTGGGCCAATTGATAATGTCTCTTACAAGAAGCATTAACAGTGTTGACAATCAAAGTGGTGTAGTTAAAAAAATCCAAGACAGAAGAACAACACTTGGCAATGGGAACAACCACTAATTGCAGCTGATGAGCAAAGTAATGTATATAAAATGCATATATATTTTCATCAAATACCCGTCTTTGTAGCACGTGGAATCCCCTCTCATGTTTGATGCGCCATCATATCCTTGCCCTTGCAATCTATGTGTCAGCGTTTCGAGCACCGGCAAGTAAATTTGTAAGTCTAAGGGGTCGCGCGTTCCACTCCCTGAATGGTTAGACTCAGAAGTCCAAGATGTATACTGGTTCGGGCCGAAGATCCCTACTCCAGTTCGTGTGGTGGCGTTGTATTCTCTTGATCAGATATTGCACAAAGTTTACAAGCGAGTGCCAATGACTTAGCGAGATGGGTTTGATGGCGCTCTCCTCTTTTACGGGAGTTCCTGCCTCCTTTTATACGAAAGGAAGGCGGGTTACCTCGAAATTAGGAGAGGGCGAGGCGACCTACACTAGGAGCCTCGGTCGCCGTTCTGTTGGCCGATCATCGCTCGGTCTTGCCCATCTTGGGTCGGTAGCTTAGTCGGTCGGGTGGTTAGGTATTTCTCCGGAAGCGGCGTACGCCCTCTGCGAACCTTACGGTGTTGGCGTTGCTGCGCTGGCGTGGGTGTTGCCTCGGGAGAGGCGTGTCTTAATCTTGTATCGGCCGGTGATGGGGTGGGAGCATGACTTGATCGATCATTTAAACCCTCCGGGAAGGAGCCACCTGCCCTTGTATAGTCACTTTGATTGACCCGTTCGCGGAGTGCGTGGCGATCGTCAGTAGAGGCCGACCACGCGGCCCTTGGCGGGGTGGTCTTAGCACGATCGGTCGGGATTTCGACTGCTGCGGTCGGGAGCCTGCTTGGTCGGCCGGGGCCATCTCGTTGAGGAGGTCGGGAGTTTAGCTCGGTCGGAGACATTCCCTTGGTCGGTCGGGAAGGAAGTCCGTGTGGCTTGCAGTGCTTGATCGGTGAGTGGGTTGAGGCGGCTGTTGGGCTTGAGTGTGCTTGAGGCCATTGTTGGTCACCTTGGGCGTTAGGGTACCTGTTATAAGTATTCGTCGATAGCCCGAACCCGAGTGATTTCGGCGATTTGTCGGGGTTGATTGAGGTTGAGAATGGTGGTGGGCCCGAGTGGTTGATCCGTCCGATTAGGTCAAACGATTTGTGCGGTGTGCCTCAACGCATCCGGCGGCTGCCTTGGAATTATGCAGGGCATTGAAACGCAGGGGCTTTGAATTACCTCGTCGTGGGCATGCGCAGACGACTGGCGCGCGCCTCGCCGTTCGTCTTGGGGCGCCGGATTACGGTGAAGGCGCCGTTTTCGATGCTTGCATTCATTGCAAGGCGTTCAACCTTCCTCCGTCCGGGTATATAAGGGCGCTATGGCTTTTTGAGGATAAATCTTTAGGCGAGAATCCTTTTTGTTTTCTTGATATGGCTTGGGGCACCCTTTAGTCTTCGGTTTTGGTGATGATGTCGGGTAGAAGAAGAAGACCCTTTTGGTGAGCTTTGGGCGAGTTCGGCGGCGATGGCGAACCGGGAGGAAGAAGCTGCGGCCCGTGATCTTTGTTGCCGTCGATCTGTTGCTCGAGTCGTCCGAGACTCGAGGTAGCAAGGGGCCCTCCTAGAGGTGATGGCGCGAGGACACCGACTGTAGTTGGTGCGGCTGCGTCGATGTCATTGAGCAGCGGAGGCGCATCGGCGTCTCCGTTCGCATCTGCGGCGGCCGTCCCGTCGACCAGGCAAGGGCCTACCAACATGCCGTCGGTGCCGCCGATGCCGTACGGATGTTAAAAGGCTTTGGCGCGGAGGAGGTCCTGCGGTAGTGTAGCGTAACTATTCTTGTATCTGTCAGTACTTTATTGCAAAGTTGTGTAAAGTTTGAGCTGTTGGCCTATAATGAAATCTCTTTTCCTTTATGGATGTCTTCGTAATGAGTTTGCCTTGTGCCTTGGTCGGCAAGGGCGACCGCGATGCCTCTGCGAGGTTGGGCGTCAGAGTGCTCGTTTAACGTCGTAGCTAGACCGTGCCTTGGTGGGCGGGGCGACCGCGATGCCTCTGCGCGAGGTTCGGTGTCCGAGTGCTCGTTTAACATCGTAGCTAGACCGTGCCTTGGTCGGCGGGGGCGACCGCGATGCCTCGCGCGAGGTTCGGGTGTCCGAGTGCTCGTTTAACGTCGTAGCTAGGCCGTGCCTTGGTCGGCGAGGCGACCGCGATGCCTCTCGCGCGAGGTTCGGTGTCAGAGTGCTCGTTTAACGTCGTAGCTAGACCGTGCCTTGGTCGGCGAGGGCGACCGCGATGCCTCGCGCGAGGTTCGGTGTCAAGTGCTCGTTTAACGTCGTAGCTAGGCCGTGCCTTGGTCGGCAGGGCGACCGCGATGCCTCGCGCGAGGTTCGGTGTCCGAGTGCTCGTTAACGTCGTAGCTAGACCGTGCCTTGGTCGGTAGGGACGACCGCGATGCCTCTGCGCGAGGTTCGGGTGTCCGAGTGCTCGTTTAACGTCGTAGCTAGACCGTGCCTTGGTCGGCGGGGCCGACCGCGATGCCTCGCGCGAGGTTCGGTGTCCGAGTGCTCGTTTAACGTCGTAGCTAGACCGTGCCTTGGTCGGCGAGGGCGACCGCGATGCCTCTGCGTGAGGTTGGTGTCCGAGTGCTCGTTTAACGTCGCTAGCTAGACCGAGGTTGGTGTCGAGTGCTCGTTTTACATCGTGGCCGGGCGTAGGCTCGTTTCGTCATAGCTAGGCGTAGGCTCGTTTTACGTCGTGGGTGGGCGTGGGGCATCCATCCGAGTCCTCGTCTGGCGAGGAGCTGCGAAGGTGGCCACCATCTATCCCACGTATACCCCATCGCGGTGTGGGACTGGAGGGTGGCGGCGCGTTTACGCGTTGGTTTGAGCGCCGTGCTCGTGGAGCTTATAATAGGTAGTCGAGTGGGTCTGGGAGGTCCGCCCAAGGGGACCCTTCCGGCGGACGGTCCCGAGTAGGGTGTCACAGCCTGCGTGGGCGACCCATAAAAACCTTTCTCTACTCAATCCGTATGGGCCTGGGTGGTTCGCCGACCGAGGCACACTAAGCTGTCGCTCATCGATGAGCTCCGGGAGAGTGTAAAGTATGGTCTCGAGCAGTAGAGGTGATTGGGTCGTCACCGACCTAGCGAGGGGCCACCGTGGGGCTCACCTCATACTTGCCCCTCGCTCAAGTTTCGCTGGGGCGGCCTTACGCCCATCTGGTGGGGTAGGCCTTTTGAACCCGCAGCTTTTAGCTGGCCCCCAACGCAAGCCACGGGGCTTTTTGCCATTTTCGGGGCCGTAGCGGCCCAGTGGGCCTCTCGCGCGTGCCCCGGAGCAACCGTCCTGGCCTCAAGGCGGAGACCGAGAGGTTAGGACGCACTGCCCGGGGGCGGCGGCTTTTATGGCTCTGTCGTTTTGTCAGGATTAAATGCGGAGTGGAATTGGAAACTAGGAGTTACCAGGCTGGCGTGAGTGGGCACGACGGTTCGCTTGAGGGGGCGCCTGTTCGGTTGGCGCCTGCTCGTCTTCTATATATACGTCGCCGGGGCGCTTTGAGTAGTTACGCTTACTTGCTTTCCTCATCTCTGTCCTAAGAAAAAGATCAACAAAGAGCCAAGGAAAAGAAAACTCAACCTTCTCTTCTCTCGCCTCTCCGTCGCCTTTTACGCAAAGATGTCGTGGCGGAGTGCTCGCTTGAGACGATCGTGCGCTTGGATTGGTGAAGAAGGGCTTCCTCCTGCGCAAGATCTCTCCGATTGGAGGTGCCGGCCGGGGCGGTTGCCCCCTCGCCGAGGGGCGGCGAGTCGTGGTGCTCGCCTCTTTCTTGGCGCGGCCCGGCTTGCCGTTGCATCCGTTCGTCCGGGCTGCTCTTCCATTACAAAGCGGGCGCACCATCTTAACCCCAGCGAGGTCCTCCACATCGCCATATTCATCACCCTTTGCGAGGCTTTCACGGGAATCGAGCCGCATTAGGCGTTGTGGAGGCATTTCTTCAGCGAGGCTTTGGAAGGACAAGCCGACGGACGTCGCGGCGCCCATTGGTGGCTGGCCCTCGGCCGGTCGGCCGAAGCACGGAGTACCTCGAGTCAAGCTGTCATCGTCCAACAAGGGTGGCGCTCGGTGGTTCTATGCTCGAGCGTCGGAGCAGCGCCCGCCCATCACCGGCAATCTTCCGTGGCGGGAGGAGTGGGCTGGGCGCGAGAGCGAGAGAAGAACAAGGTGGCCACGATCGTGGGCGGTCGGGGCCCTAAAGGCGAGGGCTCACCGGGGCGTGATCGTGCGTGCCTTTATGGGGATCGCGTGCAACCTCTCGCGCCTGAGACCCGCCCCTATTCGGTACGAGGGGCGTCCGGCCGGATGAGGATGGCGGGCGGTGGCGCGACGGAGGTCGGCCGGGTGGCCGTCGTCATGGGAGGAAGCGCCACGAGGCGGCGGCGGCCACCGGAGCCATTCTCGGCCCACCCTCCAAATCGGTAGGTCGGCGGACTTCTTCCCGCCCTCTTTTCTTTGCGTTTAACGCTGGTCGACCGGTGCTTTTTATCTTCTAGGGACTCTTGGGCATGTCCTCCGGGCACGCTCGGGAGACAAGGAGGTGGCGGCGGCTCGGCGAAGGCGCGGCCTTCGACTCCTCCGCAAGAAGCGGAAGGAGGAGAGGAAGAAGAAGAAGAAGGAAGCGCGCGGCGAGGGCGCGTGGCGAGGGCGTGTCGGAGGCCGCTGCGTGGGTGCAACCTCCACCGGCAGCGGTGGAAGCACCCCGATCCGCAGCGTCTTGTGGGTTTCCTTCCGACCCGCCGGCCGGTGGTGATCCGGTCGTGGACTGCGGAGGAACACCACGAGCACCGCGCTGAGGGCCTCGGGTGGAGGGTGCGGTCGCCGCCATCGTCGCGCCTTGATGGAAGTTGCTTTAGGAAGCGATCGGCGGATCGCGCCTCGGAGGACCGGTGAAGAAGCGCGCTGCGCGCACCGCTTCGGCTCGATAAGTACTTCTTTTCTTTTGTTCAAACATTTTTGCGGAAAAGCCGTTCGAACCGCTTTTAGAGTTTTGCCACGTCGGCGCCTATCTTGGTGTGGCGGTGGGCGTCTCGTGGCGGTTCGCGAGGACAACGCCGCGAGAAGTTCGAGGCGCCGATCGGTCGGCGCCGATCGTGGTCTTGGCGACCAGACACGCACGCTGCCCATGAGGTCGGTGGCGAGCTTCAATGCCTCGGTTGGGGACACCGCCGTCCGATGTGGTCATCCTGCGGAGGAAGAGATGGCGGCGCCACCGGCGTCGTGCCGGTAGAGGCGGCGCCGGTGCTGAAGTGCCGACCCCTCGCCCATGGGAGGTGCCGACCAAGGTCCCGCGGCGGAGTCGCCGAGGACCTGGGGACCGATCCTACCATCGTTGCCGATGGTGCTCAGACGAGTAGCGCCCGCCCGAAGCGAGACGACCGAGGGCCAGCTGCGGGAGAGGCCCTGAGCGGGGTCGGTGGCGAGCGAGAAGAAGCGAGTGGGTCGCTCTTGACAAAGGCGTTACGGGCCGAAGCGGAGATGGAGCTGGTCGAAAGGGCGACTCTTTGTCTGGAATCCTCGGTAGGCGTTGGACGCGATGGTCGGAAGTCAAGCCGTCGATCAGTAAGTTGGCGAAAGAACCCAACTTATAAAATTCGGCGTCTGCGCCGTGAGACTAATGGTTAGTCATCACCTTGCGACATCTGCGGGCTTGCTCGAGATAGCCGGGCGGTTGTCATGGAAAAACGCGACCAGCTGCGCCTTGAGTTGCGCCTAGCTCAAGAGCGCGGCGTGAAGCGGTCGGGGCGCGAAGGTCGCTAGGAGCTTGAGGGCCACTAAGACTCTTTTGATGGCGCTGAGGCCCGGTCCACGAGATGAAGGTGGTGGAGCTCGAGTCCTCCTTGGCGAGCCACCGTTGCTAGGGATCGCCACCACCGCCCGGGGCCGTGCAAGCGCGAGCAAACCGTCTGCGAACCAGCGAGACCAGGCTCGGAAGGGCGCCGTCGAGTCCGCTCGGCGGAGGCGCTCGGAAGGATCATCCTCTTTGAAGACCTCCTACGAGGCGGTCGGGCAAGAGGTCGGCAACTGGCGAACTCTGCGGTGGTAAGGGTCTCAACTTTTATTTAATTATCGCGGGGACTTTTCGTGAGTCGTGATCATCTGGCGCCGTTGCCATCTGCGAGGCGCGAGAAGAACTTGGGCCTTGCGGTTGAGAGCGGAAGGATGCCCAGCGAGCTCGTGTGAAGCGGTCGCGGCGCGGGGCGTGGCTCTGGCGGGCTGGAGGTTGCAGCGATCGGTGGTGGCGTGGGTGGAGGCCCTTCGCAGGCGGCCGGGATGTCTGCGCGCACTGGTCCTTGGAGCGCAGCGAGCCAGCGCTCTGGCGCCCTTGCTAGCCCGAGTTCGGGCGCGTTGAGAAGGAGGTGATCGCCGGCGTGGCGCTCGGAGCCTCCTCGCGTTGGTCAACACCATCTCGCACTCGATGGTATTGACCTTGCGGTGGTGGCGATGGCGTCGCCGGAACCGGGCAAGCGGAGAGATCGGCGAGTTCGAGCTCTGGTGGAGCCGCATGCTCGGGAGGTCGCCGACCACATCTCGCCATGAGTCGCCCTCGAGGAAGGGCGAAATAGTTAGATTTAACCTTCTTTTAATTTGTAAAGACTATCATGCTCACAAGCAATTTTAATTTTAACAAGTTCCAGACGCCCTTGCCCTTTTGTGTTTTTGGCGAGCGTTTGACCGGCCATAGCTCTAAGGGCGACAAAGGTCACTTATCGTAGGTCGGGTTGCTTGAGAGGGGCTAAGAGGATAGGAATCTTGGTTACTCGGCGATTATGCGCACTTGTGAGGATAGGAGTGTTCTGACCGACAAAGATCGTTCCACTTGGGCATTTCCTTCTTAGTAAAGTGTCGAACCATAGCATTTGGGCGTAGGCCATAGTACTTGGGTCGAGAGGATTACAGCAGGGAGGACCTCGTGACGGTCGGGTCATCGACCCACAAGCGCGTGAGCTAGCCGAGTTCTGCGGGAGGAGTGTTCGCGTGACTAAAGGTCACTCCACTCGGGCACTTCCTTCTTCCATGAGCGCTACTTAGCAACCATAGCGGTTGGGGTGTGGCCGTAACGCAGCAGGTCGATAGGGTTCTGCTCGGGATTGACCTTATGGTTAGTCGGTCACCGACCGCATGGCAGCGTGAGCTAGCCGAGTCTGCGCGGGAGGAGTGTTCCGCCGACTAAAGGTCACTCCACTCGGGCACTTCCTTCTTTCGCGGCGCTACTTAGCAACCATAGCGTGGGCGTAGGGCGTGTCGCTTGGGTCGAGAGGGTTCTGCTCGGGATCGATCTTATGGTTAGTCGGTCACCGACCGCATAAACATCGACTAGAGGTGGCACGAGCAGGGCGCCAAGGGCAGCCCAGCGTCGCGAGGCGACAGTGCTCGGAAAGATAAAGATGAAGAATACACGGGGAAAAAGAGTTTAGGGATAGAATCGCCTTAACTTTTCTATGTTCCAAGCGTTCGGAAGGATCGATCGTCGGCGTCCTTGAGTCGAAAGGTGCGGTCGGAGAACCTCTGACGGTGAAGGGCCTTCAGGCGGCGATAGCTTGTGCTTGTCTTTGTTGGTTTGGATCCGCGAAGGACAAGGTCGCCCGCGTAAAGGATCGCCCTCGAACTGGCGGTGTGGTAGCGTCGCGAGCTTGTTGATATTTGGTCGATCGCGGGATGGCCACGTCATATGCCTCGTCGAGTGGTCGATGGCGTCTTGTTGCGGCGAGCCCCGAGCCTCATCGAAGGCTTGTAGTCTTGAGGCGCCATACTCGGTCCGTTGGCAAAGCGGCCGGTAGCCGAACACCATGAAGAAGCGGTGTAAACCCGATCGCTCGGGTGGGCGTGGTCGCGAGCTCAGAGGGCGGAGGGTAGCTCGACCACCCACCACCCGCGAAGTGCTTAAGCCGGCGAAGATCCGTGGCTTGAGTCCTTGAAGGATCATGCCGTTTGCACGTTCGACACGGCGTTAGTCCGCGGATGGGCCACGGCGCCCAATCGACACGGATGTTGAAGTCGTCGCGAGAACTCGAGGAACTCCTTTCACGTGAAGCGTGTTCGTTGCCGGTGATGATAGAGTTGGGGACTCCAAGCGAAAAATGATGTCGCGGAAGAAGATGGTGCTTATGCCGGCGTGGCGTTCACGGCCGGCAGCCTCTATCCACTTGGTGAATTTATCCACGCGACTAGGAGATGAGTAAAGCCCGGGCGCTTTCTTGAAGGGCCCGACTAGATCAAGTCCCCAAGCGCAAGCGGCCAAGTGATGGGGATCGTCTGCAAGGCTTGGTGGCGGATGTGTCTGCCGCAAAGAATTGGCACCCTTCGCAGTCGCCACGATCGCTCGGCGTCGGACACGGCGGTCGGCCAATAAAAACCTTGTCGAAGGCTTTTCCAACGAGGATCGGGTGCGGCATGGTGGCGTAAACCCGCCATGGATATCGGCGGCGTTGCTTCCCTTAGTCGGCGAGCGCACCTCTGGAGGACCACGAGGACTCCTTTTGTAAAGGTGCAGGCGATCGGGGCGAAAGATTTTGCCGCCGAGTGGTAGCGGGCCTCGGTCGGGTCGGGGGCGACCCATCCGTCAAGCGATTGATGAAGAGCTTCCTCGGTCGGATTCGGTGCCCGGCCGCGCTGTGGTTTGATCCGACCAAGTCTGCGCCCGACCGTGCGGCGGTCGGGATGACCGTGCTAGGTGGATCGAAGACCGCTCGGCGACCAAGTCAGCGGGATGGAAGGTTGCGGGAGGTCGTGACGAAGATCCGGGTGGGGTGACCCTTTCTTTGGAGGCAAGATTGGCTAGGCAATCGGCCTCTTTGTTGTGGCGTCTGTAGGCGTGGTGGAGCTCGAAACCCTTGAACCGCTCCTCGAGCTTGCGCACTTCCCGACAGTATGCAGCCATACGGGCGTCTCGCGGCTCCGAAGCCTTCATGACCTAGTCGACGACGAGCTTGGAGTCCCCGCGGACGCAGAGTCGGCGAGCGCCGAGGTCGGCGGCGATCCGGAGGCGTTGGCGAGCCTCGTGTTCGGCTATGTTGTTGGTCGCGTCGAAGAGCAACGATGGCGTATTGAAGTTTGTTCCGAGTGGGAAATGATGGCGACTCCTGCGCGCGCGCGTTCTTGGTGTAGGATCCATCAAAGTACATTGTCGATGCTCGGGGTCCTCGATCACCGGTGGCGCTGAGCCGGTCCATTCGGCGATGAAGTGCGCAAGGGCTGCGACTTGATCATTGTCAGAGGACGTCGTTATCGCGTAACCGCGAGCTCGGCGCCCGCAGCTATCCTCCGGGCGTCGCGATTGCGGACGATCTCGCCGGCGGGATCACGGTCACCACAGTGATGGCGTCTTTGGTCGAAGTAATGTCGAGCTTTCTCTTGGCGGTGAGCACCGCGTAGATCGGCTCTGCACTGTGGGTGCAGAGCCTTGGACTCGGAAGAACCTCGATGAAGTAAATTGGCCGTTGTACCTTGAGTTCACGACCTTCCTCGCTTCGTTCCACCACAAGGGCCGCCGCGACTTGAGTAGTGGCGGCGATGTAGAGGAAGCGGCGGTTCGCTGGTGAGGCGACCGAGATTGGAGGTGAGGATAGGAAGGCCTTGGCGGTGAGGGCTTCTGAGCCTCCTGGGTCAGTGAAGCGGTCGGTTTCTTGAGCATCTGTAAGCGGTATTCGCTCGTAGAGGCGAGACACGAAAGCGGCTCAAGGCGGCAAGGCACCCTGCTAGCCTCTGGACCCCTTTGAGATTAGGAATCGGGCCCATTCTTGCGATCGTCGAGATCTTCTCCTGATTGGCCTCGATTCCTCGCTCAGAGACGATGAAGCCGAGCAGCTTCCCCTTGGGGACCCCGAAGACGCATTTCTCGGGGTTGAGCTTTATACGGAACCGTCGAAAATTCGCAAAAGTCTCTTCGGTCGGCAATAAGGTCGTGCGCATTCACGGTCTTCACGGCGATGTCGTCAACATAGGCCTCAGCGTTGCGGCCGATCGGTTGTTGAAGCACGTTTGCATACATATTTGGTACGTAGCGCCCGCGTTCTTTAGGCGAGCGGCATTGCAGCGTGCGAGCAGGCGAATGGCGTGATGAAGGAAGTCGCGAGTTGGTCGGACTCCTTGATGCTATCGGTGGTAGCCTTAGTAGGCATCAAAAGGAAAGAGACTCGCACCCGCGGTGGAGTCGGCGACTTGGTCGATGCGGGGCAAGGAGCGGGTCCTTGGGACACGCTTTGTTGAGACTTGTGTAGTCAACACACATTCTCCATTGCCCATTTTCTTTTTACAAATGCGGGGTTGGCGACCACTCGGGGTGGCGGACCTCTTTATAAACCTGCGACCAAAAGCTTGGCGATCTCCTCCCCTATGATCCTGCGCCTCTCCTCGTCAGGCGGCGCGGCGTTAGGCGGCCGGCTTTGAGCACAGTCGGATGCTCAAGAGTGCTCGGCGACTTCCTTAGGATTCTGGCATGTCGGAGGTCCTCCATGCGAAAGCGTCATTGTTGGCGCGGAGGAAGTCAGCAGCGCTTTCCTATTTGGCGGGGCGTGGCTCGGCCGAGACGGTCTTAGTCGGATCGCGAGGATCGACCGCGACCTTCTTCGTGTCCTCGGCGGACTTGAAGGATCCGCCCGACTTCTTTGGACTCGGGGCGGACTCGAGGCTTCCCTCATGAGGTTATCGAGCTCGGCGACGCGATGGCTGCGAGGCGAGCTCAGCTAACTGCGCTTCGCGATTGTAGGAAAGTGGAAAGATGATGCCACAATGATGATTCCTCGTGGCGGGCATCTTTAGTTTGAGGTAGGCGTGCCGGGGCGCCATGAACTTGGCGTAGCATGGCGCCCAAGATGGCGTGATAGGGCGGAGAAATCCACAACCTCGAAAGTGAGGGTCTCGGTGCGGAAATTCCTGGTTCCCCAAAGGTGACGGGCGGTCAATGCGCGGCGGATGGGCTGTTGGCGAGGATGACGCCGTGGAAAGGAGCCTTGCTCGGTCGGAGACTCGAGCGAGAATCCCCATGGCGTCGGCGTCTCCACGTAGAGGATGTTGAGGCGCTGCCGCCATCCATGGCGCCTTGGTGGCGCTTCTTCCCACGATGGGTCGACCACGGCGGGTATCTTCGGTGGGGGCGTGGTCGGGTGATCGGCCCGATCAAAGGTGGCCGGAAATTCGACCACCGGAGGTATCGAGGGCGGCTAGTGAAGCGGTGTGGACCTCATGGTAGGCGGTTTGAGCCGGCGCTTGTCGGCGTAGCACGCCGGTCCGCCAAAGATCATGAGGCGGCCGTCGGGTTGGGGAACTCGTCGTCGTCTTCTTCTCCCGGCCGTGGGGCCGTGGTCGCTTCTTTCCTTTGCCCGTGGCGTCGTGGGCGCGGAAAGGAAGTGCCTCGAGACTTCGCGATCCGGTACTTATGTTTGACGGGAACCCGTGGTTGAACACGGCATCCATCAATTTCGAAGTGGTTAAGCGCGGCGGTCGGTCGCGCCATTGCTAATGAGGCGATCGACAATGGCGACCACAGGGCTCGCGGACTGTTTTCCATGCGCTTAAGCTTGCCGGAGCGGTCGGAAGGATCCGGTCGGACGCGGGCTCTTCTTTGGGCCTTTCCTCGCCGAAGATAGCCCCAGCCTCCTCGCCGGGCGTGGTTGAGTGGCGATGTCGAGAGTTCCTTAGTGATCTGGGCTTGAGGCGGCCCGGTTTGTGCACGAGGGCCTTGCGGGAAGTGCCGTAGATGAATGCTCCCACGACATCGGCGTCGAAGATGTCGGGAGCTCGTTACTGGCGGAAAACCGCGGATATAATCCGGAGGGTTTCACTGGCTGCTTGCTTGCAGCCTTGAGTCGAGAGTTGCGGGCGCTTATAAGTGCCACGGAAGTTGCCGACGAAGAGGGTCTTCAAGTCGGCCCAGTTCTGATGGTTTTGGCGGGCAAGTACTCAAGCCAAGCTCGGGCGAGTCGCAAGGTAGATGGGAAGTCTTGGATGATGAAGAGATCATCCGTCGCTCCCCGCCGCATCTTGGCCGGTAGTATTCAAGCCGGACACCAGGTTCGTGGCTCCGATGTACTTGGCGATGTTAGTGGCGCCGGAATCGGCGGAAATCGCTGTCGGATCCTGGCGAAAGCCCGTGATCCGGGACCATCGGGGCTTGAGGCTGCGGCGGTGGCGCCGCCGTCCACTATCGTGAGTGGGCGGCCTCCTCGTCGCCTTTCTTCGCGCCTCGAGGTGGCGCGACGTCGTAAGCGTCCTCGGTGGCGCGCCGAGTGCGCGAGGCTGGGGCGGCTCGTGGTGTGGCGCCGCCTTCGCGGACCTAGCCGGCCGGCGGCGGTGCGGGCCGGTGGCGAGGTGGCGCCGGGCGATAGGGCCGGAGGCTGCATGTGTTACGGACGCGTGCTCTACCACCCGGAGGTTACGTGCGTGGCCTTGGCCTCCGTGTCGGCCGGTTCGGAAGGCCTCGAAGCGACATCGCGGCCGCGTGCGTTCTTGCTTGCATGGGGAAGAAGCGAGGCCGTCGGATTCTTCGCCGGCTTGTGGTGTGCTGGCAGCAGCGTCGCGCGCGTCGCCGGGCACCTGCTGAGTCGCGGGCTCATCCTGCTCCAGGTTGGCCTAGAGTTGGTCGAGCTCAGCCCTTTGCCTATCCAGCTCTTCGCGTTGTCGCTGGAGTTCGGCGTGGCGGGCTTGAGCGCGTTCAGCATGATCGCGCGGGTGTTCCCCCTCCTGCGCCTCAGTGCGCCGGATGGGGGCCCCCGTAACCGCGGGGGTTATGATTAAATCGACCGTGCCCGCCATGTTGCACTCGCGAGAGTGCCGTCCGCGGGCAGGGTACTCCGTATCGGAGCTGAAATCGTGGCTGGAAGAGTCTTCCAACAGCTCGTGGATAGAGGCGGCATGTGGCCGCCATAGCCCTAAATCGCGAGCTGCGGGGTGACACGGTCACTGTCGAGCCAGCAGGAGCTTCGCCAGGCGTGGCGGGCGCTCCTTGAGCTCGGCTGCAGGACTCGCGAGGGCGCCCGGCCGGAGCTTAGCGAAGTCGTCGGAGATGGCGCCGGGCTTCGGTGGCGCCGGAACTCCGGTGGCGGCGGGATGGCGTAAGCCCTCCGCCGAGGTGGCGGCAAAGTTGAGGAGCGAAGCGGATCGGCTTCCAGTGCAGCCATGCGTCGCAGTGGAAGATGCCATCGGGAAGGCAAGCGGAATCGGAGATGGTGATGAAGGCGCACGAAGGCCCCTACAGCGCGCCAGCCGCCGGCGTTTGAGCACGGCAAGTAAATTTGTAAGTCTAAAGGGTCGCGCGTTCCACTCACTGAATGGTTAGACTCGAAGTTCAAGATGTATATTGGTTGGTGAAGATCCCTACTCGATTCGTGTGGTGGCGTTGTATTCTCTTGATCTGGATAGTGCACAAAGTTTACAAGCGAGAGTGCCAATGACTTAGCGAGATGGGTTTGATGGCGCTCTCTCCTCCTTTTTGGGAGTTCTGCCTCCTTTTATACGAAAGAAGAAGGCGGTTACCTCGAGAATTAGGAGGGCGAGGCGACCTACACTAGGAGCCGGTCCCCGTTCTGGCGACCGATCATCGCTCGGTCTTGCCCATCTTTGGGTCGGTAGCTTAGTTGGTCGGGGTGGTTAGGTATTTCTCGGAAGCGGCGTACACGCCCTCTGCGAACCTTACGGGTGTTGGCGTTCTCTGCGCTGGCGTGGGTGTTGCCTCGGGAGAGGTGTGTCTTAAATCTTGTATGCGGCCGGTGATGGGATTTGGGAGCATGACTTGATCGATCATTTAAACCCTGCGGGAAGGAGCCACTGCCCTTGTATAGTCACTTTGATTGACCCGTTCGCGGGAGTGCGTGGATCGTCTGGTAGAGGCCCGACCGCGGCCCTTGGCGAGGTGGTCTTAGCACGATCGAAGTCGAGGATTGGGCCTGCTGCGGTCGGGAGCCTGCTTAGTCGGGCCGGGGCCGTCTCGCTGAGGAGGTCGGGAGCTAAGCTCGGTCGGAGACATTCCCCTCGGTCGGTCGGGAAGGGAAGTCCCGTGTGGCCTTGCAGGTGCTTGATCGGTGAGTGGGTGGAAGCGGCTGTTGGGCTTGAGCTGTGCTTGAGGACGCCGGCTGGTCACCTTGGGCCGTTGGGGTACCCCTGTTATAAGTATTCGTCACTATGGATAGATAAATCATGACGAACAAAAAGTTTCCTCTATTGTTTGATCTAGAAGACTCGTCATGCCCACGAAAAGCTATAGCTTTCAATAGAAGAAACCTTATAACACCTAAAATAATAGTAATACGATCAAAATATTCTTCCTCCTCCTTCTTGCTTGTGTCAGTACACACATGTGTGACACTCTGCTTTTGATTTTTAAAATCCTCACAACATTTTCTAGCTTTATTATGAACACTATCAATTTTACCAACATGTTCATCAAAAGATTGAATTGCATTCTTCCAATAACTAAACCCCACCTTTGTATATGTATTAGTATCAAAGTTTTCAGGTTTCCATTGCTTAAATAGAAAACAATAAAAGCAAAAGTCAACATCTTTAGCTATCATTTGCCAATAACTTTGCACTTTATCTTGTAGAGCCTTCATTGTTTGTTTGGACCCCATCGGCGCAAAACTTCACTTGTCCGATCAAATGTGTTGGGCCTAATATTGATCGGCATAAGTCCTGTTTCACTAATGCAGATGAAATCACAATCATCCAGCACTTTGCCCGATATACACTCGGCTTCCACATGCTGCAAATTTGCATCTGGACTGGCCATAGCAATATGGGCCAATGTATAGGCTGGAACAACCTCAACTTCATCCCCGTTCCACTGGACAAGCAGTTGGTGCATAGTTGACAGGATACAACAATTGGCATGTATCCAGTCCCGTCCGAGCAGTACACTATAGTTGCATTTGGCGTCGATTACAAAGAAAGCAGTCGGCAATGTTTTACTACTAACAGTCAATTATGTCACCATAACGCCCTTAGCCTTAGTGGGATCGCCTGTGAAGTCATCGAGAACCATGTTAGTTTTAATCAAGTCTTCATCGGGCTTACCCTGCTTTTTACAAGTGGTGTATGGCATCAGGTAAACTGTGGCTCCCCATCCTCAAGCATCCTTGAGATCGGCTTGCCGTTGATATGCCCCTTGTATAATGGCTTAAGATGTCGATGAGCATCTTGAGGCTTCTCGAAGACTGCATCTTAAGCACCCAAACATAATTGAGCGAAGGTCTCCTTAGTCGACTCAGTTTTTATTTTGAACTCGCTGGTAGCATGAACAACATATTGATGTCCATTGGAGGAGTGTCATCTTGAATTATGGGCGAACCCAAATCATCGACTGAATCCGTCTCCTCCTCAACTTGGTCTTTCCTCCTCCATTCTTTCTTCACAGTTTTGATCGGCCGAAGCTCATTGAACGCCTGGTCCCTTTGCTTCTCTTGTTCGGCCTCCCTGATCTCTTGGGTCCTCAGTCTTTGAATCCGTCTGCGTTGCGATCGGCTAAGACCTGGCGGACACCACCTAGGTTTAAGTTCGATCGGCTCACGGATCCTTCCAGCCAGATCTTCTTTTATTGCAGAGCTTGACTCTGTATGCACCTTGACCTGATTCGGTATAGAAATCCTTTCCTGAATCGACTTTCTATAACTTTTGTGGGGATGATCTCGTATGGGTCCTGATAACCTATCTTTAGCCGATCGTTTCGGCCAATCATCCTGAGGATAATGTTCCATCAGGTAGGTATATAGTGATGGTAACGCCACTCCCCTCACAAAACTGCCAAAAGGGGCACCTTCAATGAGCCCTTTCTAGGTTCTCAGGCCAGTATAGATTGTCTGGCCGACGAGGAGTATAACGCGGTTGATTGCTCGTCCTCTCGTACTTCTCCAATAGTTGAGAAAATGTTAGCTTAGGCTTAATGTTTGGGCACCGTGGTGGCGATTTTTCCGCCTTGTACCACTTGCCAACTTGCAAATCTCCCTTCGGCTTGACAGTCCTTGAATTTTTACCTTCATAATCGGCTTCTATTTGTAATGAACTGATCGTAACCTTCAAGGTCTTTTCGCCATTTGAGGCTGTTTGAACGTCAACACGCCGAACATGTTCCGATTTATGACGCATCGGCTCTTTTCCCTTGTGCAAACAATGCACCATATTTATTAGAAAAGGATCGACGTCTACTTGCATGGTCGGCTCATCGGCGAATTTAAGTCAGCCATCTTCAATAGCCGACTGTACCTACTGACGAAAAATATTACAATCATTAGTGTTATGAGAAAAAGAATGGTGCCATTTGCAATACATTCGTTTTTTGATCTCATCAGCCGATGGTATAACATGTCCTTCAGGCAATCATATTATCTTTTCTTGCGAAAATAAATCAAAAATACAATCACATTTGGATACGTCGAACACATACTTTACCTTCAACTTATTTTTAGTCGGTTTAAGCCAAGAACAGACTAGGGATTTTTTAGATCCTTTGATCTATTCAGCTATATTTACCTCTACTTCATCGTCTTCAGAGGACTCACTTGAACAGTAGTCAACTATATTAACCTTGGCCTTGTCCTTTTCCTTATTATTACCGTTTACTTTGAATTTATCCCTGAATCTCCTGTTATCAGGAAATCGGCTTTCTTGAGCTGATACACAATGAAGCAGGTAGCTTAAATCGGTGAACTCTTGTCCACCAAACTTTTCCCTGAGTGGAGGAATTAACCCCTGAAAAGCTAAATCTGCTAGATGATTGTCGGGTAACGTGACGCTAAAGCACCGATCTCTTACTTCCCTAAATCTTTTAATATAGTTTGTTACCGACTCTCCAAATTTCTGGCGGAGGGAGCTTAGATCGAAAATCCTAAGCTCTAAACTGCCAGAGAAAAAGTACTCATGGAATCGACTTTCCAAATCGTTCCAAAAATGAACCGAATTTGGGGTAAACTAGTAAACCAAGTAAAAGCAGCTCCTTATAATGATAGTGGGAATAATCTAATTTTTAGTCTGTCGGACTGAGCTGCTTCGCCGCATTGAGCGTTAAAATGTCTGACATGCTCTAACGTTGTGACTGAATCATCCCCCGAAAACTTAGCAAAATCAAGGATTATGAAATTGTTCGAATATGGCATGTGATCTATATAATCGAGATAGGGCTTTCTATAGCCGATGACTTCACCCTTTGGCTGTATGCCGAATTGATCCCTCAATACTGCGAAAATTTGGTCGGCCCAATTAACGTTATTGGCTGACGGGGTATTAGGGTGGTGCCAATTATAATCATAATTAGCATTCTGCCCCCCGAGTGCAAGCTCGGGCTGCCGATTAGATTGAGCCGATGGATATTGAGGGAATTGATCATATCCATCGTTCCTTCTAACCGGCGGCTCTGGCAACGGGATAAAGGGTTCTGTGTAGGTTACCACTTTGTGCGGGGCCGAATTCCTGGGTTGAATCGGCTCAAGGTAATGCAGGTATATATCAGGTTCAACGGGCTGTGAAACCGATTGTGGGAAGGAGTAAAACGGGGCTGATGGTGGCAAATTAGTCAGCACGTTCAACTTGGCAGCATCAGTGTACGCTTGGTAATATGTGACCCCGCTAGGACGAGGATCCCGCAGCAGTATAATAGTAGGTTGGGTCGACATCAGCAATGGAATTGGAGCCGACAGTTTTGCACCAACCACCGTGTTTTGAGTGCTTTGAGCCACTGAATAAACAAGGTAGTTTGGTAGCGCTTGCAGTGGATCGAGCAGGCTCCCAAATATGGCCAACTATTGTGCAATAGTCTTGACACTGTTGCAATCATCGGCTTGAGAGTGGTGACTAAGCCGATGATTGATTGATTAAAGCATGGTGTACGGACTGTTCAATCATAGCCGATAATTCTACTTGTGCAGGCACGTATTGACTTATCAGGCTGTTTGTAATTCCCACATCGCCGAGGGCGTTAACCGTCGGCAATGAAATCTTCTGGGTGATGCCGCGTCGGGTTTTTTTATAACAAGCCAACATCATCTCCTCTAGAGCGGCTTTTCGGTCTTCAATTTTCTTGCGCTGTTCTGGAGCCAAATCGTCCAACGTGGGGACGATAATTGCTTCGGCGTTGACATCAGACGGTGGAATCGACTTGTCGAAAGAAGACATATTCTTAGTCCCACCGAGCGTGTCTGTTGGCGCCAAAAACTTGAGGTAGGGTTTATTGACCATAACACACCAGATGAACATTTGGTTCAGAGCGTGCCAACCGATTTGATCCTGCAATTGGTAAGAAAAAATATACAATTCGCTCAAAGCCAATCATGTGTGGCAATCAGCTTGGATCTAATCAGCTAAAGCCGATTAATCAGCAGGTAATTAGTAAATCTAATTAGCCGATTAGGGCTGATCAGAGGATAAAAGTAGATCAACTCTGAAAAATGCGATGCGCAACAAGATCAGAGAACCAAACCTGATTGGCGTAACGAAAGATGATCAACAATCGGCAATGCGTAACTTTATTGATCAAATCGAGTTACAACAGTCTAAATTACAAGGGCTACTCCTAGTCGACAGAAAAATAGACGAAAAATAATGTGCTGGTTGATTGGATTGTATATGTTGTTTTTTCGCCTGCCTATGACCATCTTTCATACCTGTCGGCCAATCGTGTCCTACTACAACACGCTTCAAAACATGATCTGTATCGGCCTAAATTTGAACGACCTTTCTTTGAAATCTTTACCGTAACCAAATATCCTCCAAATCTTTCCAAACAGACTCGTTGACTTTATCCTACCGACTTTGACCATACCTGCCAAATCCTGGTGCAAACACACACATACATACATACATACATACATACATACATACTGTGGAAGTATAATCCAATTGCCAATTGCTACCGCATCTTTTTTTTCCCGAATCATAATCAAAACCACCGCAGCGGATATTCAATCCACATATGACATACAACTGGTGCTGTACTAGCTTGTGGTCATAGTACTATACAATACCACAATTGAGGGAGGGTATACGATACACATATATACATGCATGCATGTATTACAGCTAGCTGTACCTACCGATTAATTCATTGTCAAATACCAGGTGCAGTATGTATGTCTGTTCCCATGCAACTAAACTTGCTACATTTTCATACTCAAATGTCAAAACTTGTCACATCTAAAATTGCATAAATATGTACGTACGTGTATTTCTTTTCTTTTCTTTTCTTTTCTCGGTTGCCCATCGATGCCGTGGATATTCCACTGTCATGATATGTTCCCTAGCTAGCGCCTGCGTCTTCACACATTCAAATGACATAAACTGCTTACTTTTATTTCTTCTCATTCTTATCTATTTTTCTTTTCTTTTTTTTTTAAAAAAAAGATAAGGAGATCGAGCATGGAAAGACAAGACGGTTGATCAAATAATCTCAAGCGAGTGAAAAAGCGCATCCCATTCCTGTTCCCGGCCGACCAGGTGGAGCTGATCGAGGAAGCAAGTTCCTGATCGAGGTATATTATGTTGAATTACATGGGCTTAGCCCGTTTAATTGAAAATCGAATAAATCTTAAAGGCCCATTCATGAAGGGAAAGAGGTGGGATGTCTTTAGTACCATATTGCTTGTGAAAGTGGAGAGAGACCTACATAAATATGGAGTTGGTTATCTCCCTATTACACATGGCAATGGAGGGAAGAGAAAGAACCCACACACGCACTCGCTCACCTCGCCGGGCTTGGGCATGGGCGGCAGGCGAGCGGCACCTACGTGAATGGTCCGCCGAAATCGGACCGGATGCTTTTGCTACTCGGGATCAGTTCGAGATATAGAGATAAAATCGTGTTAGTTTCGGATCCTAACTGCTAAACGCATTTTCCGTCTCTATATATAATGGCTGAGTCCATGAGCAAAAAATACGGATCTATACACGGGCTTTTGCCTCCTTCCATTCTGCGCCGCATCGTAGTCCGCCTCATCCCGCTGCGTCGGCGTGCCGTGAACGGAGAGCGAGTCTCGAAATCATGCGTCTTTGCGATCTTGCACCGGAGAAAGCGAATAAGGTTTTAGGAAGCACTTGCGCGATCGCTCACGATCGTCATCACGGCTCGTCTACACATGCGCTCGGTATTGTTGTTCGTCGTCGGCGCTCGGTGCCAACACGTTATCGTCATCAACAACGTACCATCTACATCGGTGTTGCTTCCTCTGATTGCATCGATGCGTGAGAATCATGTTTAATCTATTCTGTTTTTACTCCCGAGTATAGTAGATCATTCATGTGTAGCTTTGTGATATGCATGTGTAGATTATACTCTCACAATATGATTATGTCACTCAACTGCTCATGTTAATGTTTTATCTCGAATTTATATAAACACGAAGGTGCTAATTATTCCAACAATCCAAAAAGCTTATATTAGGCACTTTGGTTTAACGATGGCTGGATTTACCGATGCATCGAGGCGGATAAATTTACGGTGTGCACTTCAAGAGATGGCGAGTTAAAGTCAATGCGGCTTACCGCCTTGAGCGTGTTCAGGTGTCTAGTGGCGGACACGAGGGGACCTTACTCTCGAGCAGAGAAAGCGTTCTCAGAAGCCACTACACTCTTGTGGGATGCGTTCTGAGTGTTCTTGCTGATCGTCTATGTGATGTGTATATGCACATAAGAGACGCTAAGGAACTGTGGGATGCGCTGAATACTAAATTCGGTGCATCAGATGCTGGCAGTGAACTGTATATTATGGAGCAGTTCCATGACTACAAGATGGCTGACAACCGTTCTGTAGTAGAACAAGCTCATGAGATATAGTGCATTGTAAAGGAACTCGACCTAGTTAAGTGTTCCTTACCTGACAAGTTTGTGGCCGGGTGCATGATTGCAAAATTACCTTCGTCATGGAGGAGTTTTGCCACTGTTCTCAAACACAAGAGACAAGAGATCTCTGTTGAGAGTCTCATTGCGTCTCTTGATGTTGAGGAGAAAGTTCGGGTTAAGGATGGACCTAACAAAGGGGCTGAGGGACATTCTAGCGCCAATATGGTGCAGAAGCATCCCCACTTCAAGAACAAAGGGAACAACAAGGCCAATAAAACCACCAATTTCAAGAAGAAGAAGATAAAGAACCCTAAGGAGGAGCCTTGCTATGTGTGCGGTGAACTTGGACATTGGGCTGCCCAGTGTGCAAACCGCAAAGGCAAAAAGGCTCATAAGGGGCAGAATCCAAAGTCTGCCAACATGGTCATCGATGACACCGAGATGCATCGGAGGGTATGGTATTGTACTGCTTGTCTTTTGGTGAGTCAATCTACCAATTGGTGGATTGATACTGAGCTAATGTGCATGTGTGTGCCGATATCACGTTGTTTTCTTCTTATCGGTCACTAGGAATTCCTCCGTCCTAATGGGAATGGGTCGCATGCTTGATTCATGGAGTTGGCACGGTGGATCTGAAGTTTACTTCGGGCAAGATCGTGCAACTAAGGAACGTGCAGCATGTTGTTTCTATTCACAAGAACCTAGTGAGCGGCTCCCTTCTCTGTAGAGATGGGTTTAAAGTGGTATTTGAGTCCAATAAAGTAGTCGTGTCCAAACGTTGATTGTTTAGTGGTAAAGGCCATGAGTGCGGAGGCTTGTTCCGTCTTTCTCTTTCTGATTTATGTGATAATACAGTGAACCATATTTGTGGCAATTCTAATGGAGATGAGATCAGTGTGTGGCACTCACGTTTATGTCATTTAAATTTTGGTTCAATGTTTCGGTTATCCAGTATGAGTTTAATTCCAAAACTATCCATTGCCAAAGGTTCTAAGTGCCAAAGTTGTGTACAATCTAAGCAACCTCGAAAGCCTCACAAGGCAGCCGAGGAGAGAAATTTGGCACCTCTAGAACTCATACATTCAGACCTTTGTGAAATGGATGGTGTGTTGACAAAGGGTGGAAAGAGATATTTCATGACATTGATTGATGATGCTTCTAGATTTTGCTATGTTTACTTGTTGAAATCTAAGGATGAGGCTCTAGAGTACTTTAAGATCTATAAGGTAGAAGTTGAAAATCAACTTGAAAGAAAGATCAAAGACTTAGGTCAGATCGTGGTGGAGAGTATTTCTCTAATGAGTTTGACTTATTCATGCACGGAACTTGGGCTTATACATGAGAGAACGCCTCCTATTCACCCCAATCAAGCGGGTTTCTTGAAAGAAAGAACCGCACTTTGGTGACTTGGTGAATGCCATGTTAGACATCTGGGTTTATCTAAGGCATGGTGGGGAGGCTTTATTGACTTCATGTCATGTTCTAAATAGAGTTCCAATAAAGAATAAGGAGAAAACCCCATACGAGGAATGGGTTGGGAGAAAACCATCACTTTCTTATTTGCGCACTTGGGGGTGCTTGGCAAAAGTCAATGTACCGATAACTAAGAAACGCAAACTTGGACCTAAAACTGTGGATTGTGTATTTCTTGGATATGCTCATCGGAGCATAGCTTATAGATTCTTAGTAGTAAAATCAGAGGTATCCGACATGTTTGTCGATACGATTATGGAGTCTCGTGATGCAACATTATTTGAGAATATATTTCCTATGAAGGATTTACATAGCATGTCTAGAATAAATTCTGAGATAGTTCCTGAACCTACTGAATCTCTTGAACACTTATCTGAGCAAATTCCTGAGGAAGAGGATAGTGAAGCTCCAAGGAGGAGCAAGAGACCAAGGATTGCAAAATCTTTTGGTGATGATTTCACTGTGTACCTCGTGGATGACACTCCCACGTCTATTTCAGAAGCCTATGCATCCCCAGATGCTGACTACTGGAAGGAGGCAATCCGTAGTGAGATGGATTCCATTATCTCTAATGGAACTTGGGAAGTCACGGAACGACCTTATGGATGCAAGCCTGTTGGCTGCAAATGGGTATTCAAGAAGAAGCTTAGGCCTGATGGTACGATTGAAAAGTACAAGGTTCGGCTTGTGGCTAAGGGCTACACACAAAAAGAAGGTGAAGATTTTTTCGATACCTATTCACCTGTCGCGAGAATGACCACTATTCGAGTGCTACTTTCCTTGGCTGCCTCATATGGTCTTATCGTTCATCAAATGGACGTGAAGACAGCTTTCCTTAATGGAGAGTTGGATGAGGAGATCTACATGGATCAGCCTGATGGTTTTGTAGTAGAAGGTCAAGAGAGCAAGGTGTGTAAGTTCTTTGAAATCTTTGTATGGCTGAAGCAAGCTACTAAGCAATGGCACGAGAAGTTCTATAGAACTTTGACTCTGCGAGCTTTGCGGTGAATGAGTCGATAAATGTGTATATTATCTGCATGGTGGGGGTGAGGGAGTTATATTGTGCTTGTATGTTGATGATATCTTGATTTTTGGCACAAATCTTGATATGATTAACAAAGTTAAGACTTTTCTGTCTCGAGAACTTTGATATGAAAGACCTTGGAGAGGTGATGTGATTTGAACATCAAGTTAATCAAGGGTGAGAATGGGATTACACTTTCGCAATCTCATTATGTTGAGAAGGTTTTGAGTCGGTTTGGCTACATGGATAGCAAACCCTCTTCAACTCCTTATGATCCTAGTCCGATTCTGCGAAAGAATAAGAGAATTGGTCGAGACCAATTGAGATACTCTCAGTTGTTGGATCGCTCATGTACCTAGCTAGCGCCACGAGACACGATATCTCATTTCTTGTGAGCAAGTTGAGTCGGTTCATGTCAAACCGGGTAATGATCATTGGCATGCCTTTGGAAAGGGTAATGCGCTACTTGAGAGGAACAATGAGTTGTGGGATTCACTATTCAGGTACCCTAGGTACTTGAGGGATCTGATGATTCAAATTGGATATCGATCTTGATGAGCTTTATGCCACAGTGGATATGTCTTCATCCTAGGGGTGGTCTTTGTGTCATGGAGGTCTTGCAAACAGACCATATTGACGAGGTCAACCATGGAAGCAGAACTCACAGCATTAGATACTGCTATCGTTGAGGCAGAATGGCTGCGTGACCTCTTGATGGACTTACCGGTGGTTGAGAAACCGATACCGGCTATTCTCATGATTGTGACAATCAAGCGGTAATTGTCAAGGTGAACAGTTCTAAGGATAATATGAAGTCCTCAAGACATGTGAGAAGACGATTGAAGTCTGTCAGGAAAATGAGAAACTCCGGAGTTATTACATTGGATTATATCCAAACTGAGAAAAACCTGGCAGATCCCTTTACAAAGGGACTATCACGAAATGTGATAGATAATGCATCGAGGGAGATGGGTATGAGACCCACATGAGAAGTTACACCACAATGGTAACCCAACCTATGTGATCGGAGATCCCGTGAAGTAGGACCTGGGAAAAACAAGTTGTTGGTTAACTGAAGGAGAGTAAAAGACCTTAACCCACTCCATGATGCAATACTCTCATATTCAGCTAATTAACTAAGGTTAGTCGGCTGATTGACTGTTAGGCAGGTTGGCTAATGCCTTAATGTGTACTATTGGCTTTAATTAGCGAAGACGCTGTTCTACAGGGCGCTCTTGAAAGTACATACCTATATGAGCTCGATTATTGAACGTCGTAATCTATGAGACTGGGTGTTCTCTAGTAAGCTCATGAATAGACTAAAGAGTACGACGTATATGCTGAAGGGAAACGCGGTATGCTACGCTAGCACAAAAAAAAAACTACCGCGCAACCAGAAAGCTACTCGCAAGAAGGGGATCATAGATAAGATTACCACTAGACGCGCAGATTCGGAATCCTTCGCGTCGATGTAGTGGTTCGTCCTCGCCGTGATCGTTGCGTCGATGTAGTGGATCGTCCTCGCCTCGCCGTGGATCGTCCTCCCACGCCTTGATCGCAGCAGCGTCACCGCGATGAGTCCACACGTCCAGAGATGGAGCGCGTGCGTCGTGTGCAAGCACCTAGTCGCTCGGCGAGGCGGAGAGGAGGAGGCTAGGGTTTCAAGTGAATCAAACCTAAACCGTGGAAAGCACACACTGCGCCCTCCTCCTCCCCTCCTTATATAGCCACGAGATGAAACCTAAACCAGGGCCCACCAAACATACTAAGCCCACGAGGTTCATTAATTACGGATCCAATCCAAATTAATGCGTCCCACCATTAAGTGTGTGACCTGCAGGTTCACATACGTTTGGACATGGATTGGAAAACTCCTTTTCAATCCAATAGTTGGTAGCGGCTTCTTGCAAAGTATACCAACTCCCAAACATACCGTGATCAAATCGAGCAGAACCTATCAAAAGAACTCATGTAATAATCCCTTTGCCAAGTATATGAAGATTGATCTCAAGGCGAGAAGCATGTCATCCTTTGATGATTCAATCCATCTCTCGTATCCGTGATATATTAATAAGTTGTGATTGACTCCTCAATCACGGCATGGCCATGCACTTTCTTAATCATATCACACGAGTGGCCTTGTCATATATCTCCGTTTCATTGGAGTGGCAAATTCCATCTTGATTGCTCACTTCCTCTGCACGTTTCATAGTAAACATGAAAGCTACCTTTATAACTATCCGGTTAGGAAGTAGTGTTTGATAGCCCCAAGGAAAACTATTACACATGTAGGGAATATGACAATCTCAGTCTAAGGATCATACATCTTCTAGGTATGAGATACACGATGACACATAAGAATGAGACATTCTCGCGATGTCCCATAGCGGGTCTATCTAACCCATGTTCTTCAACATGGTCCACAATGTAGAGATGATATCTCCATATCCCATGATCTATGAAGCATGATCATCGATCACTACATGTCTTGATCTATTCATCGTAGTCCTATACGATGATATCCGATCAGAGATATTTATCGAATTACATCATTAAGTAAAGAGCTTCATAATCAAGTCACATACTTGTTGATTAATACAATGATATACATTCATTGGACCAATAATCATATTATTATTCATAAACATAGTCATGTTACAATCATCTAAATGATTGCCTCAAGGGCATAACACTAACATATGCTTCACCCGCGAGGTAGGCTATAGGCAGCCTAGTATCAGTTTGGTTTTAAGTGAAACTTGTCCACACAAGACTTGCAATTCAAGGCCTAGTCCATTGTTCAAGTTGTGGATCGGTGTAGCTTAATGTTCTAGATGGATGTTCAACTTAGTCTCCATCGAAGCATTTGGTATATCAAGCAGATATTGGAGCAGGCAAATCTCGAGAGGACCTTTGAGATTTGGTGGGGGATTGTTGAATTACATGGGCTTAGCCCATTTAATTGAAAATCCAATAAATCTCAAAGGCCCATTCATGAAGGGAGAGAGGTGGGATGTCTTTAGTACCATATTGCTTGTGGAAGTGGAGAGAGACCTACATAAATATGGAGTTGGTTCTCTCCCTATTACACATGGCAATGGAGGGAAGAGAAAGAACCCACACGCGCGCTCGCTCGCTCGCCTTGCCGGGCTTGGGCTTGGGCGGCGGGCGCGCGGCACCTGCGTGAATGGTCCGTCGAAATCGGACCGGATGCCTTGTGCAGACGCAACTTCCTTTTGCAATTTTTATCTTTTGCTACTCGGGATCAGTTCGAGATATAGAGATAAAATCGTGTTAGTTTCGGATCCTAACTGCTAAACGCGTTTTCCGTCTCTATATATATTGGCCGAGTCCATGAGCAAAAAATACGGATCTATACACGGGCTTTTGCCTCCTTCCAGTTCTGCGCCGCCACCGTAGTCCGCCTCATCCCGCTGCGTCAGCGTGCACCCGCGAACGGGAGAGCAGTCTCCAAATCATCGTCTTTGCGATCTTGCGGGAGAAGGCGAATAAGGTTTTTGGGAAGCACTTCGCACGACTGCTCACGATCGTCATCACGGCTCGTCTACCTGTACGCTCGGACGCTGTTGTTCGTCATCGACGCGCTCGGTGCTAACACGTTATCGTCATCAACAACGTACCATCTACATCGGCTGTTGCTTCCTCTACAGTGCATCGGTACGTGAGAATCATGTTTAATCTATTGCTGTTTTTACTCCTGAGTATAGTAGATCTGTTCATGTGTAGCTTTGTGATATGCATGTGTAGATTATACTCTCACAATATGATTGTGTCAGTCAATCTATTCATGTTAATGTTTTATCTCGGAATTTATATAAACCTGAAAGTGCTAATTATTCTAACATATTATATATATCATCCATCTCTACTAACTCTGGTTCCGTTCGATTTGTTGTTGCCATTACCCTAGCTCGTATATAGAATTGCCTTGGATTCCATCTCTGGTTCCTATCTCCTATGGAATTTCTGCATTCCCTAGCTTGAGTTAGCATGCACTCCGACTAACCAATTCCAATGTCTCTATACTAATTAAACCGCTGGCCTGCAAATAAAGAGAACAAGCTCGGTAATCAGGAACTCGATACAAGTAATTCTTTCTTTGTATATTCAGAAAGCCAGCTGCGTGCAGCAGCTGCATCAAGAAAAAGAAAAGGAAACGATATACATCCAAGTCAAGAGAGTTTGAGATGGTGTGGTTAAAGCTCTATCTATGAGGTGCAATAGCCCTGGACAGTGCATGGTCCCTGCCTATACTATAGTGGTGTTGCTATGTCAGCTGTGTTGTACATGTTGTGTGTGTGTGTGTGTTTTTCTGTTTAAGAAAAAAGGAAGGGAAAAACAGAAGAGAAAAGTGATGTGTTGCTGTGTTGTCTATCTAAAAACAGGAGAGAATGACCATTGGCGCACCAAGAGACAGACAGACATACTCGAGCCAACCTAGCTACGTCGCCCTTGTTGACATACATCGATATGAATAGACTACTATCCTGCGTGCGTGTATAAGCTACTACTACTAATTAAATGCATATATATCCTAGTCTAATGCATATATATCCTAGTCGATCTAATGCGCTGCTCCGAATTATGCGACGCCGATGCGGCATCTTTTTAATAAACTTATCTATTCTTTGCAGCAACGGCAACGGCAAGCATAGATTAATTTGATGAGGTTAGTAATTCAGAGTTGCAGGCAAGATTCAAGTCATTGTCTAAGATACTCATTCTTTTGGCATCTCAAAATCAAGTCCAGCCTAAACACGGATAGGTGGTAAGCTAAGCAGCAGCAGCAGCAGCAGCTGGTTGTTTGTTGGTTGACTTTGATCGATGATCTCAACTGATTCTCAATCCACTTATTGTTGTATTGGATTAGAAGGATTGGGTATACAGATTTAATTACGTACTATTCTAAAAGAAACAAAGAAGAAAGAAATGTCAATGAAAATAGTTCGTTAATTTCATCTTCCGATCGGGACTCGTCCAGCTGGGAACCCGAGTGTTGCTGTCTCTTCCGATATTGCATTCTGGTCCTTCCCCCCTCCTTCTTTTGAGGTGTGTTTGGTTGCTAACTGGTGCATGTCTATGTCCCTCCCTTAATTATTGGGTTTAACAACAAACCATTTCGAATCTAGTAGCAGCCTGCCATTAGGAATTCTTGTATTATGATCTCCAAACAATTGACGCACTGGTAATAGTAGAATATATGTTGCAAGCCACATGAAATTCCTCTCTATAGTCTATTTCAGAAACTGTGCAAGATGGAAGTTTGGTCACTTTTACAGCACCGACGCGAAGATCACGATGTGATTTATACACCAATGAAGGACACATTCGATGCCAAAGCAAAACAAGCCGTCAATCTGTTCTCAGGACAGATGCTTCTCTCTCTCTGTGGTGGAAAGGGAGGGAATTATTTTTTAGTTCAATGCCTACTTTTTTATAAAAAATTCAGTCTTCCTCCGAATAACATTACAAAATTAGCCTCTTTCTCGATTACGGAAGACGCGGCGGGTGCCACTTGCCGTGCTCATGTGCCGCTGAAAGATTCTTACCGAGCTCCCCTTCCTCGACAGGAATGTGACAACCAAATCCACCAAGTAATCACTTTAATTAATTAATCACTGTAATTAGTTAATCACTTAAATAATGACTTTATTTAATTAAATTACTTACCTAATACCTACCATACCAACGTAGGGATACTCGGTAGGTCCCACTACCAAGTTCTTGTCACATGACTTGTGCTACCGTGGTACGAGAGCACGGCAGATAACGCATGTCAGTTACCAACGCTTTCGCGGTTAAAGAGACAGCTATTTTTACATTGTAGATTTGGAAGAGAGAGAGAGTACGCATGTCAGGGGCTATAAAAAGCGTTGGACTCATTATTTTCTTGGCATGCTGGTCGATCACCTGTTGCTGCTATTGGCAGCCTAGGCGTCACACATCTCAAGGAACAAACCAAAAGGATTAGGAAGGCTGCCTGGAATAGGAATAACAAAGAAAGAAAACGACCCGACCTCTCACAGCACTCACAAGCTCATCGTGCATTCCCTTCTTTTGTGCATCGACTGAAAAGTACACTGCATAATACAATTATCCTCTCTCATGAAAGGGATCTGATCATTTCATGGATGTGCGCCACATTGAACGGTTTATGACTTAGGTCAATCACATCTTTCACAAAAGGATGACAAATTATTGAATACCCCAAAATAAACCCCAGACTTGTCGCGACCTAGGCTAGATTTCTCACTTCATACAAAAATATTCCATAGTTGATTTTTTGACAAAGAAAAAACGATGATACAGACAAGATGCCGTCATGGTTGATACGAGATAATCAGGTCTTCCAATTCGCAGAG
The DNA here is from genome assembly GCA_036346275.1 of Otatea glauca. Classification (NCBI taxonomy): domain Eukaryota; kingdom Viridiplantae; phylum Streptophyta; class Magnoliopsida; order Poales; family Poaceae; genus Otatea; species Otatea glauca. The sequence continues at coordinate 48,888,392 of CM070730.1, forward strand.
AATGTGAATATTAATGCAACTAGAAGAGCAACCAGTAGTACAAACAAAGCAGCTACAATGTTGAAACTGTTGCCTTGTGTTCTCCTCGAATCATTCGTCTGTCCAGGGTGACCACCTTTAAGGCTGGGTCCGGCAGGTGCACGCGACAAAGCTCCAGGCACCACATCCCAAAATGATTCTAGAGTGGCAGAAGCCGCTGCACTTTCTGCATCTATGATTGAAGAGTTTTCCACATCTGTTTCCAAAGATATCACTTCCTTGCAGCGCTCCATTGCATCCTGCAGGTATCACACAAAACGTTGTCAAGCCAAAAGATAGCATCTGTTCTAGCAGAATTGAAGATATGTGAGATAAGCAATCATGTGCCACCAGACTAACCAGTGAACAATATATGGGGTATATAAGCATCGTATTGCACATGTTCTAGAAATACTGAAATACTTTGGAATGTGGACTTGAGAATCGAGATCCCTGGTGCACTCAAATAATAGCTAGGGGGGAACATAAGTACCTCTGTTGTCTCTGATTGTTGCAAATAGTCACAAACATAGGAGCCAGACAACCAAGGGATCAAAATTCTTCTAGGGAATGAGAAACTATAAGGTTCTCTGTTTGCAAAAACAAGAGGATGTAATCAGTTGCATATAAAAACATAGCAGGAATCCTGTGAAGAAATAACAAACTAAGTCGGTGACATATTTGTTGTTCTGTTATAATCAGAGAAACCAATGAACATGTAAGTTCAACATGATTATGGATACACTAATGTCAACCTGTTCCATGACACCAAATAACGGAACTGACTTATTAGAAAATGTAACATATGGTGGGCGTTTTTTTAACTCTCTTCAAAATATAAGTGTGCCCTGCAAGATTTGAAGTACCTCAACTCATGAAAAATAACCTTGGTGGCCTTCTGAGACGGTGAATTCTCCAAACCATTAATGGTAGATTCATCATCTGCATCATCGAGGATGATATCCAATCTGCTTCTTAGGCTTGTGATGATGTCCACCTTAACAGGGAGTAGGGCAGGTAAAAAAATATTAGCTTGCTAACCATTAAAAAAAATGAATAATTCTAACAGCTAACGTAAAATGATTGTTGAAACTAGAAATAAACCAAAGCAGGAAAATTTTATCACGTTAACTCTTTGGAGATTCAATTATAAAAGGGCCAATAGTACTACAGTGCCAAGAAACAGAACTTCAGTATCCATCAAAGCTCCATCTCTCAAAACAAATATCTACATTTCTACACAACAGACACAAACCAAGATAATTATGCACAGTACATACTTAAACAAAAGGATCCTTTTCTTGAACTTTAGTAAACTCATGCAGAATCAGATTCTTGAAATCCCAATCCAGTGCCAAAAATGCAAACCAAAACGGCTGCTCACATTTTTACCACTAATACATGAACAGTTCCTTTGATATTTAAATTCAGTCACAGAACTGGCGACTCCATAGATAGTAAGCCCCGTCATTGAAAACAGGCTCGGTGATAAACAACGGATATCTCATAACTACCTTTAGATCGGATATAGCTTCTGAAATAGATTCTTTTGGGCCTAAGTATGCCAAGGCACTGACAGATCCAGCAAAGAGAAGGAGCCCAGCAACTCCCTCTAAACTGCATTCTTTAGTGCAAGCACTTACTATTAGGCTCTCATAATGATACCAAGAGAAATCAATCATCAAATATAATAGGAAACAGCATTAGCTGAGGCACCTTCGGCAGGCCAATCGTTCTTGAAAGGCACAAGAAGGTCGACTTTGTGTGGTCCCTCTGAAGTGATGTTCATATCATCCGAAAACTAGTGGAAAATATGTAGAGAAAATAATAACTATAACTGGGCGTCAAATACAAACAAGATTAGACAACTTTAAACTACTTGGAATTCACTGCCAGTATTCTTTTAGATTAATACACATTATCCCAATTCATAGCATTTCTGCACTTCTCCAACTGAAATAAGGCTAAACGGTGGTAATTTACCAGATCTCCATCAATTAAAGCTTTGGCATTCTGCACTTCCTTTGTGAGATAACTGATTGCCTTCAAAATAACTTTCTTAAAAGGCTCAGCTTGAACAACTGTCAACCTATGCCAATATGCATTGTAACTTGTAAGTAATCAGTCCACAATGTGACAGAAGAAATCTCATTACAAGAAAAAGAAACATTGACAAATGCACGGATTTGCTACACTACACATGGCCCATATAAAATGATACGCAGAGTTGATTTTTTTAGATATCTTTAATATTAAATAATTTCGTTTACTTCAAATGACACACTTCTAGCTTTGGGGCATAAATGAGACAATAATTGCTATATTTAGCTACTAGGAAGCATTAGAAAAGAAGTACCTTATCTCGAAATTATATGTGCATCTGAAAGTTTGAAGAGAAGCTAATAATTTGCTATATTTGAAGTCACACGGCCTTAAACTTCCTGATGCAATCTCACATATACGATAGGCCCACCTGTAACACATCAAAATTCATATGTTATGCCTTGTCCGTGTATTAACTGTAATTGAGCCTTACATACAAGAGTTGAAATCAAAATGCAGTTGAGCATGACAGATTTCAAAGGACAATATCATTTCTAGACATAAACAAAATTAGGACAATCATGACAAACAGAACAACAAAAACACTGGATTACATTGAATGTTTATCCATGTCAGAACTGATTGCTGAAATCCAAGCTCACCAGGTGACTGAAGCTTGAGACAAGTGCTAGGCAGATCAGACTTATTTGGAAAGGGAACCAAGGAGATATATGAGAAAGAATACAGCACCTTCTTGGGCTGTAAGAGATATGAATGAACAGCCTCTCATCAAAGCCACTGCCATAGCAAGGAACTGCCTGAGAAACAACTTTAATAACCTGGAAAATTACATGAGTAAATTATCTGTACAAGCCCATCTCCTAGTACAAGGAATTATCTGAATATCAAGAATCCATCGTAATATGCCTAAAAGATCACAATTGCAAACTCTGGTAAAACAAACTAAAAAGATGCCAGCAGAAGGTGCACCAAGCCCAAAACCCATACAATCAACCAAACAAGAAGCTGGTACCTGTGCAAAAACAGCAGGGGAAGTTGCCTTGAAGGAGGCTTCAGAAGCCCAGATGTAAATACCTATGACACTTATTCCTCCTAGGAGCATCCTCGACACCTGCGGATGGAGATAAGATTCGACTGGATTTTTCAAAAAATCTAGTTACTCTAAGCCATAAAGTTCAGAACTTGGGCGCTCATAGTATGAATTGGAATCAAAGAATCAAAATTTGGCCAAAACATGAAAAGTAATTTATCACAAGACTTGGCTCTCATTTGGCAGAGGTTTTCCAAATGCAACACTAAGGTCTAAAAAGCTGCAGGAGAGTACTAAGGGGGGGAGTCTAATTTTGTGGCGAACTCTGTAACTTGAGTATGCATCTAGAAAAAAAAATCCAAATTTGCCTAGTTTGGTGAATGCTGTTGCAATCCTAAGAGTTGCAGATACTACTAGTACTGATTGTTAGGGGTTGTACGTACGCACACAATAAGGAGGGAGGAGTGGGCATTTGATTGTAGTAGTGTGATCTTGTTTTACCTGTCGCGCGTGCTCGGCAACCCAGTCGACATCGAACTCGAGCGACGGCGGTGCGTCGGAAGAAGGCGCGCCTCCACCTTTACCGCCGCCCTTGGCCTTCGCCTTGGGGCCAGAGGGGGTGCGGAGGGACCAAGCGGGCGCGCCGGCGTCGGTGGGCGGCGTGGGGAGCAGGGAGTAGACGAGGGCGCGGTCGGAGGAGGCGCTGAGCTTGCCGACCACGAGACCCACCTGCACGCACGATCAAATCAAACCACCATGGCTGCCTGCCTGCCTGAGAAGAGACGGGAAGAGCTAAAAGTCACCTGGGCCGGAGGGGCGGAGGAGGAGAGGTTGTCCTCGAAGGCCTTGAGGTGGGCCTCGTCGCCGAGCACCGCCTTCACCATCGTCTCCTCTCCCTTGGCGGCGGCAGGCGATCTGGTATGCTTCAGTCCTTCGATCTGGTATTCGTTCCGATATTCCTCATTCCGTTTCCTAGATTCTTTTTTTCCCGGATTCGAAGTAGGATACGAATAATATTGGATACGAATATGACGTGAATAATATAATATCGATCATGTATTTAAAGTGAATATGGAGTGAAATCGATACAGTATACATATAACAATAATTAATCACTCGTATGAGTTTGAATGCAACAGAACTATAGTAATTTAACAAGTCATCTTATCAGGTAATCCAACGACAAAGTTGCAAAAGTACTGTCGACGTCAAAAATTTGAAGTAAGGTTTATCGGCAACAACACACCGAACGAATACTGGGTTCAAGGCGTGTCAACCGATTTGATCCTGCAATCGGTAAGAAGAATATAAAATTCGTTTTAAAGCCGATTTAATAGAACAATCGGCTTGTATCTAATCAACCAAGAGCCGATCAAATGGAGAGTAATAATAAATCTAATTAACTGATTAGGGTTAATCAGAGGATAAAGGTAGATCTTTTTCCGAGAAAAGCGATGCGCGACAAAATCGAAAAAAATCAAACATGATTGGCGTAATCGAAGCTGACCAACAATCGGCGATGCGCAACTTTATTGATCAAATCGTATTACAAGGGAGAATCTAAATTACAGAAGCTACTCTTAGTCGACAGAAAAGTAGATAAAAATAATGTGTTGATTGATTGATTGTGTTGTTGTTTGCCTGTCTATGACTATCTTTTATACCTATCGACCGATCGTATCCTTTTTCAACACGTTACAAAACACGGTTTTCTTTGAAATTTCCACCGTAACCAAATATCTTTGAGTTTACTATATCATACGTTGGTTATGGTACATTGATTCTATCCCACCAATTTTGATACCTGCCAAATCTTAGTGCAAACATATGCGCTCTATTTTTAGGAGATAACTTGTTATCTTTTAAAAATCTTAACCATCGGCTTGTATGACATCGGCTTGGTAGGACGTCTTCACTAGTAACTGTTGCATTAATAGCACCGTAAAAATCTTGATATGCGTATCATGAGTTTTAACTGCACGAGTCGCTTCAAAATCCTTCCCGCCGTTTCACTTTTTACCCTTCGTATAAATATGCAACCCCCACATGGTCATTCTCACGCGCTCAAGCTCTTTAGACACCTGCAATCGGCTGCTTCATCTCGGCTAACAAATCCTTCAGCGTTCATCTCCTCCGGTCCTTAATCGGATTCCCACCAAGATCGGCTGAATGGATCCCAACTAGGTACTCATCCCAATCCCTGACAGCAACGACTAGTACTACCTAGGACCGGTAGGAAGTTTAGATTCTAACACAGTTACAAACGAAGGAGTCCCTCATCTCCTATTGTCGGCTGTTTGTTACAATATAGAGAGATGGAGTAAGAGCTTTAAGGTTTAGTCGACAACACTCAAAGGATGGAAGAGCCGGTACAATCGGGTAGCGACCCAGAAGAGAGAGATATGGGATAGAATGGGAATAGCCGAGTACCTCCCTCTTTCCTTACCGATCCAGAGGCCAATGAGCCCTTAGTGGCCACAACTTGTTATTTCTGGTCGGATACATTCAACGCTTCCATGTTTCGCACCGGTTTCGTCGGCCCAACTCTCCTGGATGTGGCTCAATTATGCTGCCTGAGGCCAGACAGAGAGCAGATATCAGCCTATTGTGCCAAAGCCAAATACAAACTCATCAGATTTAAAGGTGAAGGGTGGGCCAAGTACATCGGCAACAACAATAAAGTGTGTGGGCCAGTATCGGACGAAGAACACATAGCCTTTCTCAACCGTTAGCTAGACCGGTATCTATTTTGTGGTGCTTCTCTTGGACTGACTCAGGTGTACCAAACCATAGCAGAGCAACTAGTGGAGGGCCGTCAGCTAGCCCTAGGAAAGATGCTATTGGGAGCGGTATACCAGATGATGTATGTAATAAGGAGTCGGCTTTTCACGGGGTTTGCTAGCTTCTTCGTCGACAACGTAGGTGGTCCCCTTTGGTTTATTCAGATCTGGCTGTACTGTCTGTTCAGCCGATCATTCAACTTGAATCCATCAGAAGAGACAGCATTCCCGCGATAAGACACTCCAGAGGGCGAGATTCCTCAATTCAGAGCGAATCGATCATATGGCGAAAGATTTATGATGTGCTCTGGGAATGAGACAAGGATTATGCCCATCGGCTCAAGAAAGTACATGGCGTTTTTCCTTCAACTCGACAATGAAGTTTTCAAATAACAGGACTTCTTCAGTTATAGTGGAGTAGTCGATTTTTCATGGCCGTCATTCTTGCATCTAGAAGCCAACAGTTCTCTGATGCGTCAGGAAACCCTGGATTTTTACAAGATTTTCATCTCTTCGGGTATTCTTCATGTCGTCCTTAACACGAGAAATCGGACGTTTCAGCTGTCCTACTAATTTTATCATCCATCTATCTACGCTAGGCAGCTGGGTTTCGGGCAAATGATCCCAAGTCTCCTACTGCTTGATCGGCTTCAGCCAAGGGCTCGAGTCCGCAACGTAGCTACGGCTGATATTGTACTGGAGATAGCCGATGAGCTTCAAATCGAAGACTTACCGCATTTCTCCTTGAACACCCATCGGGCAGGCCACTTCTCTTCTTGGTTATCTTGGAGAGGACACCGTCGGCTATTATTAATACATTTTTTCCAAATCTTCCTGAGCTGGCAGTAGTTTCTGACAGCGATTCGAGCGATGAGTCTAGCTCTTCAGGGTATACTAACACAAGCCTCGTAGACATTACAGGCGAGCTATCAGCTAAATGAATTTTTCACTACATCTTTTGATTCTGCTCAAGAACTTTTACTAATCGGTTTTATTCCCTTTTCGCAGACCAAGGCAGCTGGCAAGAAACCAGTCTCTAGTCCGTCAGGTAGCTGCCATCAAACAAAAAGGCCGCACCAGTCGACTGGCCTAACAGGGTACACTTCTGTTACCTTGGGCATTTAGAGCCTATCTCTGTCGGATATTGAGAAACAACATCAGCCCAGTAAGCACTCTGATTGGTTACTTCTTGCTTTTACCCCTACATATTCCTTTAGAGACTCTCTCTTATCCAACTAGTTTTCAGAGAAGAAGAAGACCAAATCCACTAAGGCCCCTGTAAAAAGAGGCTCCAAGCCTCAAGAACAGAGCGGTGAAAGATCACTGTACGCATCGGCTACTGGAGGGGTAAATGTCTTTTTTATATATGATGAGTATATCTGTCTGTCGGCCTAACCTATTTTAATCCTTTTCTCAGCTGACTCCATCGGTACAAGTGGCCAATATTTTGGCTGATCTGCCCGACGCATCTCTGGAGGCTCCGCCACCTTCTTCCTAGTCGACGCTGCCTGCTCCCTTTGCTCCTGTCCCGGCTTCATCGGACCCGACAAATCTGCTAGGGTTTTCTCTGACCGATCTCGTTGATCTGGAGATCATAGCCACCGATGACTATTCAGCGAACATCCGCAAAATCCTTGAAGTGTCGAAGGAGGCATCGGTTGTAGTAACTTCTGCACCAGGTATGCAGGAAAGGCTTGATAGTCTTTTCGACCAAGTCATGAAGCCAGAAGTCGACCTCCTGAACAACACGCAGCCCCTCTGGGACGCTATGACTGAGTAGAAGCCGATCTGCCTCCGAAAACTATGAATACACTCCTAAATGTTTGCCACTTGGATGGAAAAAAATAGAGGTCGCGGCGGCTAGGGCCAGGATCACCCAGAGAGAAGCATAGGAAGCCGATCAAAGGCTTCTTAACAAGATGGTGGCAGAGGCTAAGGCGAAGAAAAATAAGTTTGATGCTGATACCTTGGCCCTCAAGACCAACAAGGTAGCCATCCAGAAGCTGGAGTCGACCAAGAGAATCCTAGAGGAGGAGCTAGCCAATTTAAACAAGCAGATAGCCAACAGCCAAGCCATGCTCACCGCAACAGCCTCGTCCATGAAATATCAGAGACACGAAATCACTCTGTCCGTTGTGCGAGTTAGAGAACAATCAGCTAAGGTGGTTCCTGTACCTGGTAGTGCTCAGGAAGATCAAAGGACTATTGATGAGGTGCAGGAGATCATCGCCAAGGCCACGGATGCATTATCGGCTTTGGGTGCTAGGCTTCTTGGCTCCGGCTTATAATCTATTTCTTTGCAATGAATGTAATATTTGGAGATGTTGACCTCTCAAAACAATGCTTTTGGAATGTTTAAGTTATTGTAATCAGCTGTTTAACTGATTTATTATCATTCTGCTTTCATATGTTCCATAATTTAGCATTTTGGCCAAAATTAATTGCATTGAGTTAATTTGGCCTTTGTGGCGACAAAAATTCTCGTAGCCGATTAGGAACCAATCCAAACACTAGGATAATATTTTTTCAAGTATTTTTCGTTGATCGCCTTGGAGAGCACAATTCCCTCCAACATCTCTAGTATGTAGGAATTTCCATCGACAAGCTGATTTACCTTATACGGCCCTTCCCATGTAGGTGACCACTTATCGAATCGGTCATCCCTAAAACCGACAGGCAATATAGTTTTTCAGACCAAATCGGCTTCGCCAAAAGACTTAGGTACTACCTTTTTGTTGTAAGCTCTAGCGACCTTTTCCTTATTCTTCTTAAGCCGATCTAATGTACACAAACACAATTCTAACAAATCGTCTAAGTTGTCAATCATTAACTCTTGGTAACCATAAGCCGACAAATTGTTTTGTCTGGCTACTTGTATAGAATCAATGTTTATCTCCACCCGTAAAACGGCTTCTTGACCACAAACTAGCTGATAGGGCGAAAGTTTTGTTGCCCCATGGTATGCTAGCCAATAGGTCCACAACGACTCCGACAACGTTGAGTGCCAATTCCTAGGTTTCTCGTTAATTTTTCTTTTAATCAGCTTGATCAATGTCTTATTAGACGATTCAGCTTGTCCATTGGCTTGGGCATAATAGGGTGATGAGTTCAATAACTTGATACCCTAACTCTTTGCAAAATTTTGAAACTTATTGGACATGAATATAGTGCCTTGATCGGTTGTAATGGTTTGCGGGATTCCAAACCAATGTATGATATGGCCGGGTCTTAATGATAGGATGCAAAGCCGATGCTGGAGCCAGTTGTACGTTGCCGAATTTCTGACAAGTCTGACACCCTTTATAATATTGAAAGCAGTACTCCAACATCGTCGGCCAAAAATAACATGTACGTCTAAGCATCCACTTCATCTTACCGATTGATGAGACCCACAAATACCTTCATGTACCTCACCTATTGCAACCTTTGCCTCATCGGCTCCAAGGCATCTTAGCAATAAACCTTCTAATGTTCGATAATATATCACATCATCCAACATGACATATTTTAAAGCCTGTCGCCTAACTTTACGTTCTGTCGGCTTGGAAGGACCGATTAGGTAGTCCTTTATTTTCATCCTCCAATCAATAGCGTCAGCGCACATCACTGCTTTCTCAACCGACTCAAGCATTTGAGATCGGCCAAAGTCCTTATAGCCCGATGCCTACTGAGCTAGCAAGTTTGCTCTATCATTCATTTTTCGAGAAATATGGCTAATGGAGAACGAAGTAAATGAGCCGATTGCAACTAGGCATCGGTCCAAGTACCTTATCAAAATTTCGTCATAGCAATGATATTCTCCCTTAATTTGCTGCACAACTAACAAAGAATCCTCATAAGCCTCAACGGTATCTACTCCAATATTTTCAAGCAATTGTAGGCCTTTAAGTAATGCTTCATACTCCTCCTAATTATTAGAGCATCGACTATTTAGCTGAAATGCAAATTCAAAATTACGTCTCTTGGGCGAAATAAGTACTATTCCAATACCATCACCTTCTCAACATACCGATCAATCAAAGTACGGTTGCCAAGGGGCTACACATATTAGATCGGCAGTAGTCTCATTACCTGTTATAAAATCAGCTATTACCTGCCCTTTAACTGCTTTAGCCGATTCATACGTCAGGTCAAACTCGAAGAGCGCATAGGCCCATTTACCAAGTCGACCACGTAAAATTGGAGATGATATTATATATTTTATAACATCAGTTTTACAGATAACCTTACAAGTCGATGCTAAAATATAATGCCTTAGTTTTGTACAAGCGAAATACAAAGAGAGGCAAAGTTTTTCTACAAAGGGATACCTGGTTTCATCATCGAGTAATTGTTGGCTTAAATAGAAGATTATCCGCTCTTTGCGATCAACCTCTTGTGCAAAAATAGCTCCAATAGTTTCTTCTTTAGCCGATAGATATAAATTGAACGGTACTCCCTTTTGTGGTGTAGCTAGGACTGGAGGTTTAGTCAAATATTCTTTGATATCAACAAAAGCCTTCTGTTGATCGGCTCCCCACACAAACTCTTGATTGTTTTTTAATTTTAACAATGGGGTAAATACACGGATACGCCCAGAAAGATTTGAAATAAACCGTCGCAAATAATTTATCTTGCCAATCAACTTCTGTAGCTCATTCTTGCATGTTGGCGGCTTTATTTTGGCTATGGCCCTCACTCTTTCTTGATTGACTTCGATCCCCCTTTGATGAACCATGAAGCCTAAAAACTGACCAGCCGATACACCAAAAGTACACTTGTAAGGATTCATCTTCAAACCATGCGCTCTTGTGTTTTTGAAAACAGTCTCCAAATTGGCTAAATGCTGCAAATCCTCTTTGGACTTTACAACAACGTCATCAATGTAAATATCTACAATATGGTCGATTAGATCATGGAAGATTAAATTCACCGCCCACTGATATGTTGCACCAGCGTTCTTTAAACCGAATGTCAACACTGTCCACTCAAATAACCCTAAGGCACCAGAGCATCTGAAGGCAGTTTTTGAAATATCGGCTTTTGCCATAAATATTTGATTATATCCGGCATTGCCATCAAGAAAGTTGATGATTTTGTTCCCTGATGCAGCATCGATAAGCATATCGGCTATTGGCATCAGATATTCATATTTTGGTATAGCTTTATTTAAATCCCTAAAGTCGACACATACCCTGAGTTTACCATTCTTCTTCATAACAGGAACAATATTGGAGACCCATTCAGCGTATCGGCAAGGCCGGATAAACTTGGCCTCTAGCAACCGTTCTATTTCTTCTTTTATAATATTGTACAAGGCCGGATTAAACCTCCTCGAATACTGTTTAAATGGCGGATAACTTGGCTTAACAGGTAGCCGATGTTCAACAAGTTGTCGGCTTAAGCCAGGCATCTTGTGGTATTCCCAGGCAAAACAATCTTTGTAATCCCTAAGGATTTTGATCAACTCTCTCTTGTATTCTACATCAAATTTTGTACTAATAAAAGTAGGTCTCTTCCTTTCACCATCCCCTATGTCGACTTCTTCGAGTAAGTTAGTGATGTAAATCCTTAGCCCAACTTTTTGACTTCTTGGAAATCTTCAATGGTCTCGTGGCTATCTGTTATTTGCCGATAGCTCTGCATTTTGTCATGTAGGGTCTCTACTGTTTGTTTGGACCCCATCGACGCAAAACTTCATTCGTCTGATCAAAAGCGCTAGGTCGAACATTGATCGACATAAGCCCTATTTTACTAATACAGATGAAATCACAGTCGTCTAATGCTTTGCCTGATATGCATTCAGCTTCCTCATGCTGCCAATTCGCATCTAAACTGGCCATAGCGATATGAGCCGATGTATCGACCGAAATGACTTCGACTTCATCGCCATTCCATTGGACAAGCAGCTGGTGCATAGTCGACGGGATACAACAGTTCTCGTAAATCTAGTCCCGCCCAGGCAGTACATTGTAGTTGCCTTTGGCGTTAATCACAAAGAACACAGTCGGCAATGTTTTACTGCCGACAGTTAATTCTGTCACCATGACGCCTTTAGCTTCACTGGGATCGCCTGTGAAATCATTCAAAACCATGTTAGTTTTGATTAAGTGTTCATCGAACTTACCCAACTTTTTGCAGGTAGTGTATGGCATCAAGTTAACCGTCGCTCCGCCATCCACAAGCATCCTTGAGATTGGCTTGCCGTTAATGTGCCCTTTCAAGTATATTGGCTTAAGGTGCCGATGTGCGTCTTGGGGTTTTCAAAGACTACATCTTGGGCACCTAAACACAGCTGAGCGAGGGTTTCCTTAGCCGATTCAATCTCTATTTTAAACTCGGCTGGTAGGGTAAACACCATATTGATGTCCATCAAAGGAGTATCGTCTCGGATCATTGGAGAATCTAAGTCATCGGCCGAATCGAATTCTTCCTTAACCAGTTCTTTCTTTCTCCACTCTTTTTTAACAGTTTTAATTGGCCGAAGTTCATTGAAAGCTTGATCCCTCTGTTTTTCTTGCCCGGTCTCTCTAGTCTCCTGAGTTCTTAGCCTCTGCAACCGTCTGCGCTGTGATCGACTAAGGCCAGGAGGGCACCATCTTGGCTTAGGCTCAATCGGCTTTCGTATTTTACCAGCCAGATTTTCCTGGGTCACAGAATTTGACCCTTCTGCTTTTACCTTAGCCTGATTTGGCGCAGAGATTCTTTCATGCATCGACCTTTTATAACTTCTATCATGGTAATTTTGCATTGTCAAAGATAATCTATCGTTAGCCGGTTGACTTAGAAAATCGTCTTAAGGGTAATGTTCCATCGGGCAAGTGTATGGTGATGGCAACGCTACTCCCCTCTCCCAGCAAAACTGCCAGAAAGGACATCGTTGATGGGCCCTTTCCAAATTTTTGGGCCAATACAAGTTATCTGGCCGATGTGCATGATAGCATGGCCAATTGACTCTCCTTTCATATTTCTCAAGCAGTTGAGAAAAAGTTGGCTTAGGCTTGATTATCGGTCGTCATGGTTGTGATTTCTCCGCCTTGTACCACTTGGCAATTTCCAAATCTCCCTTGGGCTTAATAGTCTTGGAATTCTTACCTTCATGATCGGTTTCTATTTGCAATGAACCGACTGTAATCTTTAAGGTTTCTTTACTGCTTGAAGTTGACTGAATATCGACATGTCGAGCCTTTTTTGGCTGCTCATCTTGTATCGGCTCTTTCCCCTTTTTCGAGCACTGCACCATGTTTATTGGGAAGGGGTTGACATCCACCTGCATCGTCGGTTCTTCTGCGAATTTAAGCCGGCCATCTTCTATAGCCGATTGTATCTGTTGTCGAAAAATATTGCAATTATTAGTTTTATGAGAAAAAAGAATGGTGCCATTTGCAATACCTTCGCTTTTTGATTTCATCAGTTGATGGTAAAACATGCTCCTCAGGTAATCGTATAATCTTTTCTTGTAATAACAGATCAAACATACGGTCACACTTAGAAACATCAAATGCATATTTTACCTCCGACTTACTCTTAGTCGGCTTGAACCAAGGACAAACTAAGGACTTTTTAGAACCTTTTACCCATTCGGCTATATTCACCTCTGCTTCATCGTCTTTAGAGGACTCACTTGAACAATATTTGACCATATTAACCTTAGCTTTCTCCTTATCTTTATTATTATTAGTTATCTTGAATTTGTCCCTAAATCCTCTATTATCAGGAAATCGGCTTTCTTGAGCCGACACCCGATGAAGCAGGTGACTTAAATCTGTGAATTCTTGTCCACCAAACTTCTCCCTAAGTGGGGGAATCAATCCTTGGAAAGCTAAATTAGCTAACTGATTGTCGGGCAAAGTAACACTAAAACACCGATTTCTGACTTCCCTGAATCTCTTAATATAATCCATCACCAATTCTCTAAACTTTTGGCGGATAGAGCATAGATCAGAAATTCTAAGTCCCAGACTACCAGAGAAAAAAATACTCATGGAATCGGCTTTCCAAATCGTCCCACAAGTGAACCAAATTTGGAGGTAAATTAGTAAACCAAGTAAAAGCTGCCCCTCATAATGATAATGGGAACAATCTAATTTTAAGCCCGTTGAACTGACCTGCTTCACCACATTGAGCGATAAAGCGTTCGACATGTTCTAACGTTGTAACAGAATCATCCCTAAAAAACATGGCAAAGTCAAGGACTTTGAAATTATTTGGGTAAGGCATGCGATCTATATAATCAGGATACACCTTATCATTTGGCTCTATGCCGAATTGATCCCTCAATACAATGAAAATTTGGTCGGCCCAATTGGCATTGTTAGCCGATGATGTGTTAGGGTTCTGCCAATTATGATCATAATTGGCATTCTGCCCCCGAGCGTAAGCTCGGGTTGCCGATTATGTGAAGCTGATTGATACTGAGGGAATTGCTTGTATCCATTGTTCCTTCTAATGGTTGGCTCCGGCACTAGGACAAAAGGCTCCGAGTATGTCACAACTTTATATTGGGGCCTGATTCCTAGGTGGAATTGACTCAGTGTATTGTGAATACCTATTGTTTTCAATCGGCTGTGGAACCGATTGTGAAAACGCGTAAAAAGGAGCCGATGGCGGCAGATTAACCAATGCATCTAACTTAGTGACATCGGTGTTAGCTTGATAATACGCAACCCCACTCGGGCGAGGATCCCTCGATTGTATGATAGTGGGTTGGGTCAGCATCATGGTCAACTATTGAATCGCAGCAGACAACTTTGGGTCGGTTAGAGTGTTTTGCGTATTTTGCGCCACCGAGCAAACAAGATAATTTGGCAGAGCTTGCATCGGATCGAGTAAGTTTCCAGATGATGCCAACTCTTGAGCAATTGTTTTGACACTATTGGCTATCATCGGCTTAAGAGTTGTAACTAGAGCCGAATATTGACTGATTAAAGGATGATGCACAGATTGATTAATCATAGCCGAAGGTTCAGCTTGTGTAGGGATGTATTGACTCATCGGGCTATTCATGACCCCTGCATCGCCGAGGGCGTTAACCGTCGGCAACACGGCCTTTTGAGTGACACCGCGTCGGGTCTTCTGGTAGCAATCCAGCATCATCTCTTCGATGGCAGCTTTTCGATCTTCAATTTTCTTGCATTGCTTTGGCGTTAAATCGTCCAATGTAGGGACGATTATAGCTTCAGCGTTAAGATCGGACGGCGGAATTGACTTACCGGACGAAGACATCTTTTGTCCCACCAGGTGTGCCAAGAGCGAGTTGACGCCAAAAACTTGAAGTAAGGTTTATCGACAACAACACACTGGACGAACACCGGGTTCAAGGTGTGCCAACCAATTTGATCCTGCAATCGGTAAGGAGAATATAAAATTCGCTTTAAAGCCGATTTAATAGAACGATCGGCTTAGATCTAATCAGCCAAGAGCCGATCAAATCGAGATTAACGATAAATCTAATTAACCAATTAGGGTTAATCAGAGGATAAAGGTAGATGTTTTTCCGAGAGACGATGAGCAGCAAGATCGAAGAAAAATCAGACCTGATTGGCGTAATCGAAGATGACCAACAATCGGCGATGCACAACTTTATTGATCAAATCGAATTACAAGGAAGAATCTAAATTACAAAAGCTACTCCTAGTCGACAGAAAAGTAGACAAAAATAATGTGTTGATTGATTGATTGTGTTGTTGTTTGCCTGTCCATGACTATCTTTTATACCCGTCAACCGATCATATCCTTTTCTAACATGTTACAAAACATGATCCGTATCGGCCTTAATACGGAAGGTTTTCCTTGAAATCTCCACTGTAACCAAATATCTTCAAGTTTACCATATCATACGTTGGTTATGGTACATTGACTCTATCCTGCCGATTTTGACTACACCTGCCAAATCTTGGTGCAAACAAGTATATTCAATTTGAATGGTACACATAAGAAAAGTTACAGAACATATAACGATACATAAATGATATCACAATAATATGACCATGACTCTATGTCTACATGAAAGAGACAATAAGATAAATAGATAATATTAGCATTACATCATATAAACATACGGACGTAGACTTAACAATTGACACGATCTTGTAAAGAGTTTGGGGTTTCCGATGAAGGTCAGTCACGATTGATAGTGCTACAAAAAGAAAATCCAACAAACTTCAAAATGTAGCATGCGACAGATGGCTCATAGGAGGAATTTATAACAAATGCAAGATGTGTCCTTTATCAGTATTAGCTACATTCTTTTATATTAATAGGGAGCTACCTGACTTTTCAAGAACTAAAAATGGGTTAGTGATAACCAAAAGAAAAAGAAAAGAAAAGAACCAACCGACTCCCAAGTTGTAAGAACATATTTGCTTGTGGGTGGCTCTTAGTTCCTCACAGATAGGAAAATATCTAAAGCACTTACCAATTATCATTTCATCAGTATATATGGTAGCTAGCTAGTTGCATTTTGTAATATCCCAAAATTTTCCTAAATATTATTTTATTGCTTAAATGTGCATTTATGATTTTCTGGAATTTATTTGGATTTTTCTGGATTTATTTGAATTAATGTTAAATTAAGAATATTAACCTTTTATTCAAATCTATTTAAATCTGTGCAAAGTCAAAATAAAGTTTTACCAAAAATATTTTATTTGAGTCCAGAATGTCTCAAAGTATTTTTGAGATTTTTCTGGGATTTTTCCTGATAATTTAATTGCCTAAAATAAACCAAAGTATTTTCTGTAGTTATTTTAATTCAAAAATCGTTAAAAAACCCCTGTGAACAGTACTGGGCTTCACCCATGAACTGTGCGTAAGCGGGCCAGGGTGGCGCGGCCGTTGGCCCAGGACTTAGAAAGTCGCGTCGGCCGTTGGATCGCGATCGTAGGGCTTACGTCGGGCCACGTCGCCAAGTGCGTCTAAGCCGTAGGATCGGGATCGTGTGGTCAGCGTGGGTCGTGTCTCATCGTAACCCTAGCTAATCGTAGCTGTTGATCCAATGACGGCCCGAATTAGATCTCGTCGGGGGGAAATCCGGTGCGTCCGTTGCGCCACGTGGACGGCCGCCGTGCGTCGTCTCCGAGCGGGACTCTGGCGCCGCCGCCGTATCCGAGAAGGACTCCGCCGCCGCGTCGGTTAGGATCCCAGGCGCCGTACGCGGCCGTCGAGGCTATTTAAGGGGGTCCGCAGCCTTCCCGAGAATCCTCATCGTGCGCCGCAGCTTTTGGTCGGAGAGGTTTCGCGAGAATCGTCGTAGAGCGCCCCCGGGAGCTCGTCGGAGTTGAAGTATTGCAGTCGCCGAGGTTTTTGCTAAAGAACGTCGTCGGTTTGTCGGTTTTCGATGTTTTGGGTCCCAGATCCGAGCTCGCCGAGGTGTTCCGCATCGGCTACTCCTCTTCTTCGCGTCGGAACCGCGCCGGAATGCCGTCGCCCGGGTTTCTTCCTCGTCTCCGGTGGGTCTTCTCGCCGTCGCTTCGCCATTAGCTTCGGGTGAGTTCGTGGCCATCAGATCTGAGTGGACGGAGGAGATTGAGCCGCGTCGCGTGCGTTTTGCGCCGTTCGATCAGATCAGGCCGTGGATGCGCGCCGCGTGTTGCGCATCGACGGGGTGGCACTGCGACCAATCAGATCGAGACGCGTGTCGGCTCGTGTTGCGAGGCGCCGTGGACCGCGTCTGCGATGGACCAGAGGAGGTCCTGTGGACCGGGTCTATGCACCGAGACGCGTGGCAATATCTGATTGGTTCGGGTCAGGGATGACGCCAGCATGACGTCACGCTTACGCAATAAATCGGTTTTTCAGTTTAAAAATAATTCTGTTAATTCCGAATTTCTATTTTTCTGTAATTTCAGTATTTATTCAAACTTCTAAAGGTTATAACTTTTGCATCTTAACTCGGATTTGAGTGATTCAAATTTCTAAAAATTTGTAAAATTGAGATCTATTTAATGGTGAATTTTAATTGATTTTTGGAGTTCATTTGCTCTCTGTTTTGGTATTTATTTGCTTTTCTCCTTGATGCAGCGTGAGGCGTTGAATTGTGCGACGCTTCGGAGGAAGATTCAACAACTCAAGAACAAGCTCCAGATCAAGATCAGGACCTATTCTAAGGCAAGTTGTGATTTGATCATGTTGAACCCATGTTTATAAAATTGCTATATTTGTTTTACCCTATTGCATATTATTTCAAGTATACAATTGTTTCAAATTTAATTGGGCTTAGCTAATATACCAGATTGATTTATATCCTACCTTGTCATTGTATGCCATGATCCATTGTCACCCTAGATTGGTTCAATATAGTTGGTTAGTAATTATAATCAACATGGGATGGTTAGTTCGTATTAGATGCTTAGCCATGCCACGTCATCACATGTGTCAGAATCATTGATAATTAATCTTGATTAATGGAATATGGAACAATGTTATGAACTTGTGTGTCATGTGGGATCACACGATGAGATTGAGTTGTTGTGGCGAGTCATGTCACGCAACGATGTTGAATTGTTGATGGCACGTGGTGCTTGGTAATCAACTAGGTGATAATCACTTAGATTGGGGCAAGTGACAAGAGGCGAGTATGCCAAGGTGGGCCTGATGGGCAGAGGGTATGTGGATGTCTTGCCTTGATCACTCTAAGGACTTAACCTTGCAAGCCTTTGACCTGAGTCAATCATGCAACCACATGTCTGGTATGGGCCAGCCTAGCTGAGTAATTTGCAATGTCTTAACTTTGGTACTATCGTGGTCGGTGTGAGTTCCCAAGTTATGGTGTAATTCACATCGCACAAGAGGGGGGTCCTGGATGTGGTAACCAGTCCCACCAGTGTTGAAACCTTAGCGGGTCGTACCGGGTTAAGCCAGCGCATTGTAAAGGCTTGTTATGATCACTCGCCTTGGTGGTGTTTGGTTGTATCACGTGGGTAAAGTGCATAACCTCTGCAGAGTGTGAAACCATTCGGATAGCCGTGCTCGCGGTATTGAGCAATGCTCGGGAATTACAGATAAGGGTTAGCTTAATTAATTGGACAACTTGGTTGGGATGACAGAATGCCATATGGAAGAAGGAATTTGACTTAGGATTGGAAACTTGGTTTACTTCATAAATGCTGAATCTATTATTATTGTTATTTGTTTTACGATCTTTATAATCTATTATTGTATTTGTTCATAAATGCTGCTTATTGCAAAATAGCCATAATAGCCTATTCGTTGGAATAAGCCTTGTATATAGTTACATAGAATTGCATTCTGTGCACAACTTGTTGAGTGCTTTAAGTACTCACCTTTGCCAACAACAATAATCAACGGTCGAAGAATCTACACCTGTGTTGGAGGAGGAGTTCCAAGAGGACGCGAGTCATTAGAGTCCGAGTCTTGTCGGTTGCCTGTGATGAACTGATGAGCTATCTACGTTTTCTACTTTCCGCTGCTTAATTATTAACTTATATTTTCAGTCTTGCCCTGCGTGGCTTAATAATGTAAGTCGGTCATAAGATCATACTTTTAACTATATCAATAAATGAACTACTATTTCTATTATCGTTGAGTATGACATGATATGTACCGATGTTGAGCTGTGTGCACTAGCGTTGATCCTGGGACTAGTGCGGTGAACACAGTGGGTTCGAATCAGTGGATTCGGGTCCTTACACATTTTTGCAATATAAATGAGTTAAGCTGTGAACTGGAAACTTATTTTATTGCAGGATTCTTGTTTCCTTCAGGAGGTGTACGTATGTTTCACATACCAAACCGTAAAAAAAATATTTCTAGTCTCGCCCGACGTTCCAAACATTACTGGAATGAGATTGTGAAGCGCATTCCAAACATTGCAACCTATGTTTGACATACCAAACCATCAAAAAGAAAAACATTTCTACTCTCGCCCGACATTACTGGAATCTCCGTATATCCGCTCAGCACAGGAACACCGCATTGAAAAACTTGTAGCAGGAATTTGTTTGCAAGAAACTTGGGAAGTACAGAAAACACCCACGCGAATTCAGATGCACATCAGGCAGAAATTTGTTTCAAAGAAACTTTGAAGTGCAGAAAAACATCCACGCGAATTCAGATGCATATTGATCCTCCTGCTTCAGGACTAATTGCCATTTTAATCACAGAGATAGCTAAGTAAACTCCACATAAGTTAGATCATAGCACATGACAACTTCAACCTGAAGCATTCTTTCACAGTTCACACTACATGATCAGAGATTCAGATCGTTCTCGCAAATCCACCATTACCAAATTACTAATACAGAACCGATAGCAAATCATCATCACACGATCCATCTGATCTAAGAGCCAAATCCCAATCATTACGGCTTGATGGGCTGGACCTTGACTTGATCCAGCACGGGGCCGCAGAGTGAGACGCCATCGCTCACCTTGTGTGATAGTAGGAGCTGTAGAAGGTGACCCCGGTCCTTGCTGAAGTATAAGTGAATTGCTTATCTTTCCTCATCAGTTTAAACTTTTGGGTGAACTGGCTGGTACATGCAACTCAATATAGTATTGTTGAAGTATAAGTGAATTGCCTACCTGTTGACGTCAAAAACTTGAAGTATGGTTTCTGACAACAGCACACCACACGAACACCTGGTTAAGAGCGTGCCAGTCGATTTGACCTGTAATCGACAAGGTAAAAATATGAAATTCACTCAAAGCCGATCGTGAAGATCAATCGGCTTATATTCAATCAGCTTAAAGCCGATTAAATCAAGATAAAAGGATAAGTCTAACTAGCCGATTAAGGCTAATCAGAGGATAAAGGTAGATCGATTATGAAGAAGGCGATGTGCAGCAAAATCAAAATAAATCGAACCTGGGCTTAATTGATGGAGATCAACAAACGGCGATGTGTAACTTTATTGATCAAGATCGAATTACAAAAAGACTAAATTATAGGAACTACTTCCAGTCGACAGGAAAAAGAGAATAATGTAAATTTGTGAGTGTGATTGTGTTCTTTTTTTGCAGCTCGCCCTTGTTCTCCTTTTATATCCATCGGCCGATCGTGTCCTATTACAACACGTTACAAAGCATGATCCGTATCGACCTTAATCCGGATAGTCTTTCCTTAATATCTTCAAATCCGTTCAAATCATCCGTTGGTTACTATATGTTGACTTTATCTTGCCGATTTTGACCATACCTGCCAAATTTAGTGCAAACATATGCCCCCCATTTTTTAGAGATGACTTGTTATCTTTCAAAAATTGTAACCATCGGCTTTTGCCCCATCGGCTAATTGCTAACCCTCATACAGTAACTGCCGCTTTAATTGCGTCATAATTTTCTGACACGCACATAGTGCGCTTTAACTGTTCGTGTCTTTTGAGATCCATTTCTCGACGCTTCAAATTTTTCAACGTGCTACAAATATGCGGCCCCACACAGTCATTCTTCACGCGCTCAAGCTCTCGAATCGTCTGCAATCGGCTATAATCATCAAGTCCTTCAGTGCTCACTACCTTCAATCGGCTTCTTGTCAAGATCGTCTGAATGGATCCTTCTCAGGTATTCATCCCAATCCCAAACAGCAATGACCAATTTTATCTAGACCCGGTAGGAAATCTAAATACCGATTCAGTTATAAATGAAGAAATTCCTCGCCTTCCTCTATCGGCTGCTGGATATAATATAGAGGGTTGGAGTAAGAGCTTCAGAGCTTGGCCGACAACGCTTAAGGGATGGAGATCTTGGTATATCCGCGTAGCAGCCTAGAAGAGGGGTGAATGGGAAATGGTATAGCTGAATGTCTCCCCCTCTCTTTAGCCGATCCAGAGGCCAATAAGCCCTTAGTGGCCACGGCTTGCTATTTCTAGTCGGATACTTTTAATGTGTTTGTGTTCCACACCGGCCTCGTCGGCCCAACACTCTTGGATGTAACCCAATTATGTTGCCTCAGACCAGATGGAGAACAAATATCGGCTTATAGTGCCAAGCCTAGATATAAGTTTATCAAGTCTAAAGGTGAAGGATGGGCAAAGTATATCAGCAATAATAATAAGGTGCATGGACTAGTATCGGATGAAGAACATGTTGCATTCCTCAATCTCTGGTTAGATCGGTTTCTATTTTGTGGCGTCTCTTTGGGGCCAACCCAAATATATCAAACCATAGCAGAGCGACTAATAGAAGGTCATCGGCTAGCCCTTGGGAAAATGTTGTTAGGGGCAGTCTACCAGATTATGCATATAATAAGATGTCGGCTTTTCACTGGTTTCACAAAGTTTACTATTGGTAATGTCGGAGGACCGCTCTGGTTCATTCAGATCTGGCTGTATTGTCTATTTAGCCGATCATTTGAGTTGAATCCATCTGAAGATACAACATTTCCTTGTGAAGACACTCCAGAGGGTGTGGTGCCCCAGTTTAGAGCTAGCCGATCTTATGGGGAGAGATTTATGATGTGCTCTGGGAATGAGACAAAAGTGACGCCTATCGGCTCCAAAAAGTATTTATCATTCTTCCTATAGCTCGATAGCAATGAATTCAAACAAAATGACTTCTTCAGTTACACAAGTACAACCGATTTTCTGTGACCTTCTTTTCTTCACTTAGATGACAATAGTGCTCTAATGCCGCAAGAGACTTTGTATTTATTTAAACTTTTCATTTCGCCAAGCATATTACACGTCGGCCTTCATACAAGAAATCGGACTTTTCAGCCTTCATATGAGTTTTATTGCCCAACAGTTTATGCTAGGCAATTAGGCTTTGGCCAGATCATTCCGAGTCTACCACTTCTTGATCAGCTTCTGCCAAGAGCCAGAGTTCGTAATGCAGTCGCAGCCAATATTGTCCTTGAGATAGCCGACGATCTTCAGATTAAAGACTTGCCACACTTTATACTGACTACACGTCGGGCAGAACACTTTTCTTCCTGGTGATCATCAATTGCAGAAGTGCTTTACTCTGAGAAGACAATATCGGATATTGTTAATGAATTTTTTTCCAAATCTTCCTAAGCCGACAGTAGATACTAACAGCGATTCAAGTGATGAGACTAATTCTACAGGGTATACTAATACAAGCCTTGTAGATATTGACGAGGTATCAGCTTGAATGATTTCCTTTACTTGCTGATTTTGCTAGATACACTTTACTAATCATCTTTTGCTCCTACCTTGCAGACCAAGGCTGTTGCCAAAAAAACCCGCCCTTGGCCAAACGGGCAGTGGTCATCAAGGCAAGAGATCACTCCATTCGACTGGCCTTATCGGGTACACTTCAGGTACCCTGGGCATCCAGAGTCTGTCATTATCGGACATCGAGAAAAAACAACCCAGTAAATATACCATGATCGGCTGACATCTTTCTTATATCCCTTCTAGTAACTAATTCACAACCGATTGTAATTTTAGAAAAGAAGAAGACTAAGTACACCAAAGCTCCAGCAAAAAGGGGGTCAAAGCCCCAGGAGCAGAGTGGCGAGAGTTCGCCACGCGTGTCGGCTACTGCAGAGGTAAGTAGTATACTTTATTGATTAAAGACTTATGTTTTCAAGACATTAGCTTATCCTCTGCCTTTTTCCTCAGCCGACGCCGTCGGTGCAGGTTGCAAAAATCCTGGCCGACCTTCTTGGGATTTCTTCGGTGGCCTTATCTCCTTTGCAGCCGATGTCGACGGCTCCGACAGTTGGGTTGCCAGAATCTTCTGACCTAACAAACCTATTGGGTTTTTCTTTGACTGATCTAGATGACCCAGAGATCATGGCCACGGACGACTACGACGCAGAAATCAGAAGAATTCTGGAAGTGTCGAAAGAGGTGTCGGCTGTAGTGACTTCAACTCCGGGGATGCAAGAGCAGCTCGACAAGCTCTTTGACCTGGTGATGAAGCCGCAGTCGGAGATTCTTGCTAACAACCAACCGATACGAGATGCCATGGCGGCAGTTGAAGCCGACCTGCCCCCAGAAGCGATGGAAGCACTTCTGAACGTCTGTCACATAGACGAGAGGAAATCCCAAGTGAAGGCAGCCCAGGCCAGAATCGCCCGCCGTGAAGCCCAAGAAGCCGATCAAAAGCTTCTGGATGAGTTGGTACTCACATGCTACAATAAATTCTTTCGTCAGAAGCTTTCCAAGATGCTACGAATGATGGTGAGTTCTACGATGTGGAGTACGATGAAGATAATCCAAAAAGCTAGGCGCACGTTTCTTTTTAGTCAACTGCCTATGGTGTTTATTGGCTTTACCATTTTGCTTCTTATTTTCGCTGCTGTAAACTTAAGGTCATGTGACCTGGTTTTGTAATAATGGATTTTCGGCTGGTACTCAGTATTTATCTTTTCAATTCGTGCTTTTCGGGTATGATTCATCACTGTGAACTGTGTGTACTAGCGTTGATCTGGGACTAGTATAGAAATACACAGGGGATTCTGGATGGTAAATCCGGGGTCCCACAACGGCCATGGCTTGATAATCTAATGTAAAACTGATGTTGGTGCTAGCTGTATGTTGCCAAACTTTTGACAAGTCTGACATCCTTTGTAATACCTGAAACAATCTTCTAACATTGTCGACCAGAAATATCCCGTTCGTCTAAGCATCCACTTCATCTTATGAGCCGATTGATGAGATCCGCAAATACCTTCATGCACTTCACCCATTGCCACTTGCACCTCTTCAGCTCCAAGGCATCTTAACAGCAAACCTTTTATCGTCCGATAATACAAAATATCAACCAGGACAACGTACTTCAATGCTTGTTGCCTAACCTTGCGCTCTGTTGGCTTAGATGGGTCGATTAGGTAATCTCTTATCTGCGTTCTCTAGTTAATAGCATCGGCACACATGACAGCTTTGCTCACTAGTTCAGTCATCTGATATCGGCTAAAGTCCTTGTACCCCGATGCCTATTGAGCCAGTGCATTGGCTCTATGTAAGATCGAGGATGCCGACTAGAGGGGGGTGAATAGGCGGCTATAAAAATTTCTTCTACGATTAATTAAAAACTCACCTAAGTGCTCTTATGTCAAAACCTAAATGATAAAGATACGGAAGCAATAAACTAAGGTTTTGGCAATTAAAGCCTAAGTCAACTAGGCTCACTAAGTGCACTAACTATTTATGTCTCTAACAATAATTTGCAATCTTAAATACAAGCAATCAAACCATCAATTCTATGAATATAAATTACTTGAGTATAAATAAAGAATAGAATGCAAATCACAAGAGACACACCGATATTTTACTGTGGTATTCGGAGACTTACCAGTCTCCCCTAATCAACGTTGAGGCTAGCCCAAACCACTTTGGACTAGCTCCATGAATTGAGCACCCTCCACGATTCCACTAGTGGTAGCTCTTTCCCGCTCCGGGTAGGTGAGCTCCGACCTTCACAACCTTGCCGGTCCTTCTCACAATCTCCTTGAGAAGATCACCGCGCACGACGTCTCCACCCGCCGTATAGGTGTCGGCAAACACCAAGAGTAATAAGTCAAGCCCTCTAGCTTGAGCTCCACCAAGTACAACACATGTACAATGGTGATTACCGAGTGCAACACATGCACAAGGCTTTCCTCAAGTGCAACACATGCACAAGAGGCTCTCAATCCTCTCCTAATTGCGACACATGCAATTAGAGCTCACTCTTAGCTCAAGAACCAAATTTGGGAATGCAACACATGCACAAGACCACATAGATGCTCAACAATGTCAACAACACCCAAATGCCAGCCCCCAAGGCTCCTTATATAGCCTCCACAAGAAAAACTAGCTATTGGGGGGCAAATTGGGCATAAATACCCAGAAGGCCCGGTCATACCGCCCTAGGTCTGGTATGATCAGCCTCTGGTCCAACGGCTAGAAAAAACTAGCCGTTGCATAGAAAATCCAGTCATACCGCACCCCAGGCCGGTATGACCGCTCTACAGCCGGTATGACCGGAGGGGGTCCGGTCATACTGGGCTACATCCCCCAAAAGACACTCCTCTGTAAAAAACACATCAGGGTGTCCCTGGTCATACCGACCGGTATGACCGGACCTTCTCCGGTCATACCGGACTTGGGGCGGTATGACCGGACTAGGGGCGGTCATACCACTCTTTCAGCCACTAAAACATCCATAACTTTTTACTCCAAACTCCGATTTAGGTGATTTTTGATTCTATGCGAAGCTTATCACAAGGGCTACAATCTACACCCATTTAAAGATTTAAGCAACCATAGATATTTTTAAATATCACAAAAACAAAACTCTAATGTAGTCATTCAAGTCTAAAATCTGATTTTCCGAAATCCCTCACATAGACTTGATCAAGGGCATGACTACAAGCTAGCAAGAGTCAATAAGATCAAATATTGAGCCATGTGATGATCAACTCATGATCAAAACAATTTTGCAAAACATATTTGCAAAATCTAATCACATGCTCCAATATCAAATGCATGAACCAAATATTTTGCAAAACACATTCGCAAATATAAATATTGTAAACAAGAGCAATCAAGATCATATCTTTGAGCCATGTGATAATCAACATATGATCAAACCAATTTGCAAACACATTTGCAAACTCTATTCACATGCTCCAAGATAAGATTCAATTAAACTATATTTTTGCAAAAACTCATTTTGCAAACACAAAGCATAAGCCTATCTTAGCCTTTGTGATGATCAACACATGATCAAGTCACAAGCTAAGACTCCGATGCATGAGCTCTCTATTTGCAACACATGCAAATCCATAGCTCTATGCAAAAACCAAATCAAGATTTAATAAGAAGCAAACATGAGCTCCCTTATTTGCAACACATGCAAATACTTAGCTCATGCAAGAACCAACCAAGATAGTGAGCTAGAGTAAACTGGATTGAGTTCATCAACACATGATGAAGCTCACCTCTTAATAGTACGGCCCCTCTTAATAGTACGGCATCTATACTAGCAACACTCGACCCCTCTTAATAGTACGGCATCTATACTAGCAACCCGGTCTCACATCCAAACACCGAGACCGGTAAAAGACTAGGAACACATCCTTAGCCCTAGCTAGTTATACCTTTGCCTCTAGCACATCCACTTGGAGCTTTTATGATTTCCATCATCTTCTCTCCAAGCCGGTTCCTTTCTTCTTGTTCATCAACCATGATGAACCTTATCTAACTTCACTTCACTTCGGGATTCATCCTTGAGGCTCTTCAGCACATGGTGACTTCTTCTTCCCGATTCTTCATTTTCTTGGACTTAACCTACTTCACAACTCATGGAAGATTGTTAGTCCAACAAACACGGTTGCCTCAATCATCAATTGCACTCCATTAACACATAATGGATGCCCCCATGATCGATTGAGCACAACCCTAATCAATTTGAATGATTTATAGGTGTCTTGAGTACTTTGATGCAACTAATGCTTCATTATACTCAGGAACTTTCCGCTTGTCCGTAACTAATGAAGAAACACCATCAACACATGATAAAGTGTCCTTTGATTGATTGAAAGACAACCGAACTCAATTTAAATTCATTTAAATTGATATGAATATATATTAACTACACAAGTTTCATATACTCATTTTGATGGAAAGTAATGATCCAAATATATTTGAGTGATTGAAAGGAATCAATACTTTTGAGTCCATCAACTATAGAATAAACTCCATTAAATATGTGCATATAAATAATTGAACTTTGGAATCAATATGCACATAATCAATCTTGGATAGCATTTGAGTTTATCCTATATTAACATGAGTATACTACAACTATACAAGTTAAATATACTCAAGGGATTGTTTCAAAGTAATGATCCTTGATATAGAACGATGAATTAGATCAATACTATTGAAACATCAAGGTAAAGTATGAACTCTCCCTAAATGTGTGCATTCATGTACATATGGAATTGAAAACATTATGCACATCTTAAGATTTAGACTACGGTGAAGTTCATCCTTTATCTTGAATCCAAGGAATGTATCTAGAAATAATAGAGTTGTATTGGATGCATACCTTTGAGATTTCCATTTTTCATTGAGACAAGACTAATCAAAGATATACTCAATAAAAGAGTTAGTCTCATATTTAGATTTATCAATATGATCATGAATATTATATCCATGGAATGCAACAAGATATGATAATATGAACTCGAATGCATACCTTTGATATTTCCATCTTTTTCATCCAAAAGAGACTAAAGAGAGTTAAACTCAACAAAAGAGTTAGTCTCATAAAATGATTGTCATTAATTAACAATTGAGACTAATCAATATTATGATTATCAAAAGAGTTAGTCTCAATATTAGATTTGTCATTAACACAAACTAAACTAATGGAGCTTGAACTTTCACTCTATCGTTCAATTCTCGAGGGATATGACCGATAGAGAATGAGGTAAATGAGCAGATAGTTTCGAAGCACTGTTCTAAATATCTAAGTAACACTTCATCACGGCACTAGTATTTGCCCTTATCTTGCTATACAATTAACATAGAGTCGTCGTACGCCTCAACAGTATCAATTCTGATATTCTCTAACAACTGTAACCTTTGAGCAATGCCTCGTACTCTGCTTGGTTGTTTGAACATCGGCTATTTAATCGAAATACGAATTCAAAATTATGACCCTTGGGCGATATGAGTACAATACCAATACCATCACCCTCTCGGCATACCAACCCATCAAAAAACAGTTGCCAAGGGGCAATAGAAACTAAGTCGGTGGAGGTATTGTGTCCTGTCATAAAATAGGCTATAACCTGTCCTTTAACTGCCTTAGCCGATTCATATGATAGGTCGAACTCTATTAAGGCATAAGCCCATTTACCAAGTCGACCTCGTAAAATTGGAGCTGATAAATATACTTTATAACATCGGTTAGGCAGACTACCTTACAAGCCGATGCTAAAATATAATGCCTTAGCTTTGTACAAGAGAAATATAAGAACAGACATAGTTTTTCAACGAAAGGGTACCTAACCTCAGCATCCAGTAGCTGTCGGCTTAAATAAAAGATTACTCTTTCCTTACTATCGACTTCTTGTGCCAAAACAACTCTGATAGTTTCCTTCTCAACCGATATATATAACTTAAAAGGAATTCCTTTCCACGGCGCGGCCAGAACCAGAGGATTGGCCAAGTATTCCTTGATATCATCAAAAGCCTTTTGTTGATCAATTCCCCAAACAAACTCTTGATTATCCTTCAACTTCAGTAGGGGGTAAACGTACGAATCCGACCAGAAAGATTTGAAATAAATCATCAGAGATAGTTAATCTTTCCAATTAGCTTCTGCAATTCATTTTTACATGTCGGCGGCTTTGTTCTGGCTATAGCTTTGACCCTTTCTTGATTAACATCGATTCCTCTTTCATGGACCATAAAGCCCAAAAATTGCCCAGCCGACACGCCAAACGCACACTTGAAAGGATTCATTTTCAAACCATGCAATCTTATGTTTTGGAAGACCTTTTCTAAATCGGCTAAGTGCTGTAAGACATCTTTAGATTTCATTACAACATCATTGTCGGGACCCGGATTCGCAAATCCGAAACCCTCTGTGTATACTGCACTAGTCCAGGATCACGTTATTGCACACAGTGGAAACATAGATGAAATATCATTCCATACAACGAATTAACTAAGAAGAAGCAATTTATTATTGAATAAAGCAAACGGCCTTATGGTCAATGTTTACACCATTACGCCTTAAGGGCTTAAGAAACAAATACTATTGCAGCGGAAAAGATAACTTGAGCCATTCGACATGCCACAGGCAATCGTATGGGGAACGCCTTCCTAATCCACGTAGTCTTCATAGAATTCCTCCTCATGATATTCATTATCTCCTTCAGCAACTGATCAACAAGGGCATAAAGCCGTGAGTACAAAGGTACTCGACAAGCCGTAGGAATTGATGCAATATATTCATGCGGCTTGACAAGGATGGCTATATGTTTCATTTGCGAGCAATAATTTGAATTGAAATACAATAAATAGATTGAAAGCATATTTACAAAAAGGTAAATAAATGATTGATAGATCAATGATAGACAACCAAAACAACAGTGAACTCCCCGTTCACATCCCAACAATTCCACATTCCACATTTTGTGAAACACCCTATACCCCGTGTGAAATTCCCGGGCTTGTCCATGACCGCGGACGCGGCTATTCGAATAGTTTTACACTCTGCAGAGGTTGTACAACTTTACCCACAAGACATGACCATCTCTTTATGCAATCGATCTTAACACACTTCCTTTGGGGTGTCGCAGAGATGTCATGACAAAGCCTTTACAATGCACTGCCTAAACTCGGTACTGCCCGCTAAGGTTTCGCCCCTTAGGGCCCCCTCTTGCGCCTTGCGAATCTACCCGTCCATCCCGGAACCTACACCACCAACTGGCAGTACTCAAGGCTAGATATTGCAAATTAATCAGCTAAGTCTGTCCCATTCCAGACATGTGGTAGTACGGTTAGGCCCAGTTCAATGGCGCACAAGATTAAGTCCTTAAATTGTCTTAGGCAAGACATCCACATCCCAATGTGCTAGAAAGCACCCCCTTTACTGCACGATCACTTGCCTGAGGGAAAAAAATCCGTTCAACCAAGACCAATGGCAAACCCCGCCATGGTACAACAAATTTTATAACAGTGGCTAACGGCCACGATTCAATATCTCATTAAGTCAAGATTAACATTATTCAATATGTGACATGAATCCCAACTATATCTAAGCATGTCTAAGCATAGCTACGTAACCCAATGTTGGTATAATGATTATGTCCAACTAGTAATGTCCCAACCTAGGTTTAACAATGGGCATATGGCATCCCAATTAATCAAGGTGGCATAATGTCAACTAGGTATACATCTACTCCCATTAAATAAGAATTGATATACAAAATAGCATGCCATTGTAATAAAGTAAGTTACTTTTGGAAACATAGGATCAACATGATCAAAGGATTACGACTTGCCTTGCTGATCTAGTGCTGAGTCTTGGTCTTTGAAGTCTTCGCTCGCTCCCTTGGAATTAGCGTCTACCGAAAAAGAAGCAACGAAACCAAATAAAAACAAAACAGAAACTCAAACAAGCTCAAAACTGAAAATAAATGGCTCTGGAAGATAGATCTTGATTTTAGAAAAATTTAGAAACTTGAATCGCCTCAATCAGAGTTCGTATGAGGGAGAACGAGCTTCTGGAAAATTAAATTCAGAGAAACTACAGAAAATCAGAAAAGCAAAATTTCTAGATTTATTTTTATACGGGAAAAGCGGTTTATTGCGCAACGCTGATGTCAGCCGGCTCTTGGTGGACTCGGTCCACGGCCGCTGCGTCAGTTCACGTGCACCCGCAGACGATTAACATAGCGGCCGAGGCGGCGGCCGACGCGGCCGATCAAGGCCGACGCAGCGGTGTGACGTGGACAAGCCACGCGTCACACATCTAGCGGGAGGGCCAGATCGGACGGCCGAGAAGCGCTGCTGCGGGCGGAGGCGACGCGGCGCAATCTGGGACACAGGCGCGAGATCGGACGGCTGGGGTTGGGCGAAGGAGGACGGCGGCGAGGCGACGGCGCGGGGCTCACCGGCAATGGAGAAGAAGCCACGACCGATAGCGAAGAGGCGACGGATAGGACCCGGGACAAGGCGGACCGGGGAGAGGGCGATGCGGTGAGCTCAGGCGAGCAGGCGGCAACAGCGGAGAGGCACCGGCGGCGGAGGAAAAAGCGGCGAAAGGTCTCGGCACGGCAAAAAATCGACGGTGAGCTCACGCGGGGCAACGGCGGCGTCTCGGGCAGCGAAAAGTAGGGCAAAAGAAGCGGTGGCGCGGCACGGCTTTATAGCCTAGGGGCGTGTCGACACAGACTACGAGGCGGCGGACGCGGTTTGACGGCGGCGGCGCTAGGGTTTCGTGGGCCTTGTGGCGCGCTGGCTGGCCGGGCCACGAGGGCGAGCGAGCGGGCGGGCGGTCTTGGGCCGGGCGGGAGAAGCGGGCGGAGTGGGCAGCGGAAGAAAAGGGATGGGCCAGAGCAGGCCGACGCGGGGCAAAAACGGACCAGGCCGGAAGAGATTCGGCCTGAGAGGGGTTTTTGAAAAAAAAACGTTTTTCCGATTTAAGAAATTGCCAGAATTTCAAATAAAATCAAATGAATTCAAAAAAATATCAAATAAATTCAAAAAAATCCCCAAAAATACAAAAAAATCCTTGGAGCACAATGAACCCAACTAAAACTAAAAATCTTGTGTTTGATGAATAGTTTAATCAAATTAAATCCTTTCATTAATGGAAAATTCAAATTAAGCTGGAATTAATTCAAGAGAAATGCAAATGGTTTATTTTTGGATTCAAACATTCCAAACTCAATTTTTGGGATGTTACAAACCTCCCGCCCTTAGATGGAATCTCGACCCCGAGATTCTGACTGGTTAGGGAATAGGTGGGGAAACTCGGACTTCAGATTATCTTCGCGCTCCCAAGTAGCTTCCTCTTCTGAATGATTGCTCCACTGGACCTTACAAAAACGGATGATCTTGCTCCTCTATCCAAAATTTTCATTGGTTGCTCCTTATAGGTAAGATCCTCTTGCACATCAATGGCTTCCAATGGCATTTGTTTCTCTGGCACACGCAGACATTTCTACAACTGTGATACATGGAACACATCATGGTTTCCGACAAAAGACTGAGGCAATTCTAACTTGTAGGCAACCTCGCCTCTTCGTTCCAAGATTTTGAACGGTCCCACATATCTAGGGGCAAGCTTTCCTTTTACTTGAAATCTCTTAACTCCTTTGAGAGGGGTGACTCTGAGATAAACATAGTCATTGGGCTCGAAACTCAAATCTCGACGACGATTATCTGCATAACTCTTCTGCCTGCTTTGAGCGATCTTTAAACGGTCTCGAATTAATTGAACTTGCTCTTCGGCTTCTTGCAGTATGGCAGGGCCAAACAATTGTCTTTTTCCCGACTCCTTCCAGTTGAGAGGGGTTCTGCACTTTTTTCCATATAAGGCTTCAAAAGGCGACATTTGCAGACTGGCTTGATAACTATTGTTGTACGAAAACTCGGCATAGGGCAAACATTTGTCCCACTTAGCACCATATGTTAAGGCACAAGCTCTTAACATATCTTCAAGAATCTGATTCACACGCTCATCATCCATCGGTTTGAGGTGATAGCGATCTTGAACACGAGATGAGTTCCCATGGCTTCATGCGGACTTTGCCAAAAGCGAGAGGTAAGCGGCTTCCTTTATCGGACACTATCTTCTTAGGCACTCCGTGAAGACCGCGATCCTTGACATATATAATTACGCTAATTTATCTCTGCATAGGTAGTCTTAAGCTGGAATGAAGTGAGCTACCTTAGTCGGTCGATCCACTATTACCCGGATCGAGTCATAACTGCTTGGGTCTTAGGAAATCCGGTGATGAAATCCATACCAATTTCTTCCCACTTCCTCTGGAATCTTCAATGCATTGCAAACAATCCTGCTGGTCTCGATGCTCTGCCTTGACCTTCGCGGACATCACAAAGTGCAACATATTCTGCAATCTCACGCTTCATACTAGGCCACCAATACCTTTCCTTAAGGTCTTGATACATCTTAGTACTTCCAGGATGAATGGAGTATAAAGTCTCATGCGCTTCTTTAAGTATCAACTCCTTAAGCTCTTTCTGATTTGGAACGCAAATACGATTCTCATACCAAATAGTACCTTGTTCATCTTCAGTGAAACCTAGGGCTTTTCCTTTCTTCATATTGCTCTTAATCTCCTTGACATCAGCATCATCTACTTGTGCTTCTCGAATCTGATCTTCCAACGTAGGGCGTACTTCCAAAGTAGCTAAATAACCTTCCTGGACCAATTCCAAACTATCCAACGTAGGGCGTACTTCCAAAGTAGCTAAATAACCTTCCTGGACCAATTCCAAACTAAGCTTCTGAAATTCCTTATAAAGGGCTGGTTGACTTAACCATCAGAATATTGCAGTAGCTCTTTCTACTCAAAGCATCAGCTATGACATTGGCTTTGCCTGGATGATAATGAATCCCAATGTCATAATCCTTGATCAATTCCAACCATCTTCTTTGTCTCATATTGAGGTCAGCTTGGGTAAAGATATACTTCAGACTCTTGTGATCCGTATAAACTTCACAACGATTACCAATGAGATATTATATAAGGCCGGAGCAGGCCGACGCGCGGTGAAAACGGATCGGGCCGGAAGAGATTCGGCCCGAGTGGGGTTTTTGAAAAAAAAACGTTTTTTCGATTTAAGAAATTGCCAGAATTTCAAATAAAATCAAATAAATTCAAATAAATATCAAATAAATTCAGAAAAATCCCCCAAAATACAGACAAAATTCTTTGGAGCACAATGAACCCAATTAAAACTGAAAATCTTGAGTTTGATGAATATTTTAGTCAAATTAAATCCTTTCATTAATGGAAAAGTCAAATTAAGCTGGAATTAATTCAAGAGAAATGCAAATGGTTTATTTTTGGATTCAAACATTCCAAACTCAATTTTTGGGATGTTACAATCATCAATGTATATTTCAACAATGTGGCCAATTAAGTCATGAAAAATCAGATTCATGGCTTGTTGGTAAGTTGCCCCGGCGTTTTTCAAACCAAATGTCATAACCGTCCACTCAAATAGCCCCATTGCACCAGGACACCTGAAAGCCGTCTTAGGTATATCGGCTTCTGCCATGAATATCTGATTATACCTGACATTATCGTCTAAAAAACTTATGATTTTATTTCCTGATGCAGCATCGATAAGCATATCGGCTATCAACATCGGATACTCATCTTTTGGTGTGGCTTTATTTAAGTCTCTAAAGTCGACATACACCCTAAGTTTTCCTTTTTTCATCATGACTGCAACGATATTGGAAACCCACTCTGCATATCGACAAGGCCTAATGAACTTTGCTTCCAATAACCGTTCTATCTCTTCTTTTATGATATTATATAAGGCCAGATTAAACCGTTTAGGATACTACTTAAACGGCCGATATCCTGGTTTATTAGGCAACCGATGTTCGACCAGTTGTCGGCTTAAACCAGGCATCTCATGATACTCCCAAGTAAAACAATCTTTATAATCTTTAAGAATTTTGACTAATTTTTCTTTATATTTTACATATAATTTTGCGCTAATAAAAGTTGGTCTTTTCCTATCACCACTACCTATATCGACTTCTTCAAGCAGATCGGTAGATGTGAAGCCTTGGCCCAACTTCTCGATTCCTTGGAAATCCTCGATGGCCTCATAGCTATCTATTATTTGCCGATAGTTTTGCATTTTGTCTTGTAGGGCCTTCACTATTTTCCTTGTCCCCATCGGCGTAATATCTCAGTTGCTCGATCAAATGTGCCTGGCTTGACACTGATCGGCATAAGTCCTGTCTTACCAACGCAAATAAAGTCACAATCATCCAGCGTTTTTCTTGATATACATCCAGCCTCTTCGTGTTGCCAATTTGCATCTGAATTGGCCATAGTAATATGAACCGATGTATCAGCTGTGGCAACTTCAACTTCACCTCCATTCCATTGGACAAGCGCCTGATGCATGGTCGACGGAATGCAGCAATTGGCATGAATCCAATCCCGACCGAGCAGCACGCTGTAATTGCCTTTGGCATCAATGACGAAGAATGCGGTCGGCAAAGTCTTACTACCCACAGTCAACTCCGTGACCATAACGCCTTTGGCTTCCGTGGGATCGCCTGCGAAGTCATTCAAAACCATATTAGTCTTGATTAAATCTTCATCGGACTTACCCAATTTTTTGCAGGTGGTGTACGACATCAAATTGACGGTAGCCCCTCCATCCACCAGCATCCTTGATATCAGCTTGCCGTTTATATACCCTTTCAAATATAATGGCTTTAGATGCCGATGATCATCTCGTGGTTTTTCAAAGATTGCATTTTGGGCACCTAAACATGATTGAGCAAAAGTTTCTTTGGCCGATTCAGTTTTAATTTTGAACTCGGCCGGCAATGTGAATACCATATTGATGTCCATCGGAGGCGTATCATCCCTACTCAAAATCTTCTTCAACCTGCTCTTTCTTCCTCCATTCTTTCTTAGTAATTTTGATCGGCCGTAGTTTATTGAAGTTTTGATCCCTCTGTTTCTTTGCATTAGCCTCTCTGATCTCCTGAGTTCTTAGCCTTTGCAACCGTCTGCGCTGTGATCAGCTAAGACCGGGTGGACACCACCTAGGTTTGGGCTCCATTGGCTTACGTATTTTACCAGCCAAATCTTCCCGATCAGCAGAATCTGATTCTTGTGTCTTAACCTGGTTCGGCACCCGATTTGTCCTAGAGATACTCTCGTGAACCGATTTCCTGTAGCTTTTATTAGGACGATCTCGTATCGGCCCAGACAACCTATCTTTCGCCGATCGGCTAGGCCAATTGTCTTGGGGATAATGTTCCATTGGGCATGTATATGGAGATGGCAATGCTACTCCTCTTTCCCAACAAAATTGCCAAAAGGGGCACCTCCGATGCTCTCTCTACGTTCTCTGTTTGACATAAATTGTCTGACTGACGAGGAGAATATTACGGCCGATTATTCTTTCTTTCATACTTTTCCATCAACTGAGAAAACGTCGGTCCCGGCCTTCTTGCTGGCTGTTTTGACGGTGATTTTTCTGCCTTATACCATCTGCCAACCGGAGGGTTTCCCTTAGGTTTAATGGTCCTTGAATTTTTGCCTTCATGATCGGCTTCAATTTATAATGAACCGATCGTGATTTTTAATGTCTGATTACCACCCGAAGTTGACTGAATATCAACTCGCCGATCCCTACTTGGCTCCTCGTTGTGCATCGGTTTTTTTTCCTTTGCTCGAACATTAGACCATATTTATAGGGAACGGATCAACGTCAACTTGCATGGTCGGCTCATCAGCGAACTTTAGCCGACCATCTTCAATAGCTGATTGGATCTGCTGACGAAAAATATTGCAATCGTTAGTATATGAGAAAAAGAATGATGCCACTTACAATACCTGCGTTTCTTGATCTCATCAGCCGATGGTATAACATGTCCTTCGGGCAATCGTATTATTTTTTCTTGTAAAAATAAATCAAAAATACAATCACACTTAGAGACATCAAAAGCGTATTTAACTTCCGACTTATTCCTAGTCGGCTTGAACCAAGAACAGACTAAAGATTTTTTAGACCCTTTTATCCATTCAGCTATATTTATCTCTGCTTCATCGTCTTTTTGAAGATTCACTGGAGCAATAATCGACCATTTTAACTTTGGCTTTATCCTTTTCCTTATTATTGACATTTGTTTTGAACCTATCTTTGAATGCCCTATTATCCGGGAACCGGATTTCTTGAGTCGACACATGATGAAGGAGGTGACTTAGATCGGTGAACTCTTGTCCTCCAAATTTTTCCCGGAGTGGTGGAATTAGCCCTTGGAAAGCCAAATCAGCGAGTTGATTATCGGGTAACGTGACACTAAAACACCGATTTCTGATTTCCCTAAATCTTTTAACGTAATCAGTTACTGATTCTCCAAATTTCTGGCGGATAGAGCTCAGATCGGTGATCCTGAGTTCTAAACTGCCAGAGAAAAAATACTCATGGAATCGGCTTTCCAAATCGTTCCATAAATGAACCGAATTTGGAGGTAGACAAGTAAACCAAGTAAAAGTTGCTCCTGATAATGATAATGATAATGGGAACAGTCTGATTTTTAGCCCGTCGGACTGAGCTACTTCGCCATATTGTGCGATAAAGCGTCCGATGTGTTCTAATATCGTAATCGAATCATCACCAGAGAATTTTGCAAAATCTGGGACTTTAAAATTGTGAGGATAAGGCGTACGATCTATGTAATCGGGATATGGTTTTCTATAGCCGATAACTTTCCCTTTCGACTGTATACCGAATTGATCCCTTAATACAGCAGAAATTTGATCGGCCCAATTCATATTATCGGCCAATGGGACGACAGATCCTTGATAATGTTGGTCATAATTAGTATTCTGCCCCCCGAGTGCAAACTCGGGCTGCCGATTAGATTGAGCCGATGGTAGATGAGTGCATTGGTCGTACCCATTGTTTCTTCTAGTTTGTGGTTCTGGTAATGGGATAAAAGGTTCTAAATAGGTCACTACCCTGTGAGGAACTGGATTTCTAGGCAGGACATGTTCATGACGTTGTGGGTATCTGTCAGATTCAATCGGCTGTGGAACCGATTGTGGAAAAGCATAGAATGGAGCTAACGGCGGTAAATTTGCCGATGCATCTAGCTTACAGCATCGGTGTAAGCTTGGTAATGGGTTACTCCATTCAGCCGAGGATCTCTAGGTAGTATAATAGTGGGTTGAGTGGGCATCTGTAAAATCCCAAAATTTGGCTTAATTAAGTTTTTATTGTTTAAAAATGCATTTGTGATTTTCTGGAATTTATTTGGATTTTTCTGGATTTATTGGAATTAAATCTTATTGCAAGTTTATTGCTTTTCATTCAAAAGTATTTAAATCTGTGCAAAGTCAAAATAAAGTTTTGCCAAAAGTATTTTATTTAAGTCCAGGATGTCTCAAAGTATTTTTGAGATTTTTCTTGGAATTTTCCTGATTATTTTATTGCCTAAAATAAATAAAATGAATTTCTGGATTTATTTAAATTGAAAAACCTTTTAAAATCCGCTAGAAAACGATATTGGGCTTGGCGATCTTGTCTTGCGTGAAACCCACCTCGGCGCGGCCAGTCTTTCGCTGCCGTCGGCCCATGTTCAAAGCGTGGATACTCGCCGTTGGATCGAGGATCGATGGTGAGGTTGGCGTTGGGGATTTAGAAACCCTAGCGGCGTGGACCGTGGGATCAAGATCAGCGGCGCGGTGGAATCGATGCGAAAAGGGTAAGTGGAGATCTCGGCCGTTGTTTCGAGTTAGGCGGATCCGATCGTGCGCGTCGGCTCGCAGATCGTGACCGTTCGATGGCGTCGGACGGTGGGGTCGTCGTCTCCGATCGGGATTACGAGTCGCCGCCAAGACGCGTCTCGCCGCCGTCGCGTGTTTTGAGTCCGTGTAGAGCACGATTTCCGTGCTTTAAATAGGGCGGGTAGACCCCGAGGATCATCCTTGTGCGCGCGTCGTTTGGTCGGAAGAGTTTCGCGAGGCGGTCGAGGAGCGCGCTGGAGCTCGCGGAGTAGAACATCGAAGCCGCCTCGGGTTTTGATCAAGATCGTCGCCGTTGAACCGTTTTCGCGATGTTGGTTCGGATCTGAACTCGCCGTGAAGTGCAGGTCGAAGCGGTGAGGTTTCGTCGCGGAGTGTCGCGTAACGCCGCTCGCCGGTCTTCTTCTCCGTTGCGGTAAGTCTTCGCGCCCGCGTAGCCATCGTCGGACCGAAGCTCGGAACCGTTGGATCAATCGGGAGGGCTAACTAGGCGCCACGTGGCGCTTGATCAATGACCGCCCGTCGGGTTTCGTCGGATCGATTGAACCGAGCATGAAGGCCAATAGAGCACCGCCGCGTGTCGCATGCGGTATCGATGAGTCATGGACCGAGTCCATCGTGGTCGGCGCCATGCGTAGACTCGATCCATGCGGCGGGACGCGTGTCGGCGTGTGGTTGGCGAGACCGATCTTGACGTCATGCTTGCGTCATAAAGGATTTTCGTTGGAAAAATATTCCGATTGGAAATTCGGTAAGGATGACGTCATCATGATGTCACGCTGACGTCATAAACCAGTTTTGATATAAAAATAAATCTGATAATTTCGTATTTTACGATTTTACGATTTGATATTTATTTCAAACTTCAAAAGGCTATATCTTTTGCATCGTAACTCGGATTTGAGTGATTCCAGTTTCTAAAAATTTGAAAAATTGAGATCTATTTAATGGTGAATTTTAATTGATTTTTGGAGTTCAATTGCTCTCTGTTTTGCTATTTATTTGCTTTTCTCTTTGATGCAGCGTAGGCGTTGAATTGTGCGGCGCTTGGAGGAAGATCCGGCAACTCAAGAGCAAACTCAGATCAAGATCAGGACCTATTCCAAGGCAAGTTGTGCTTTGATCATGTTGAACCCATGTTTGTAAAATTGCTATGTTTGATTTACACTATTGCATATATTTCAATTATACAACTGTTTCAAATTAGATTGGGCTTAGCTAAAATACAGATTGATCTATACCCTACCTTGTCATTGTATGCCATGATCCATTGTCACCCTAGATTGGTTTAATATAGTTGGTTAATAATTATAATCAACATTGGAGGTTTAGTTCGTATTAGTTGCTTAGCCATGCCACATCATCACATGTGTCATCACCATTGATAATTAATCTTGATTAATGGAATATGGAACAATGTTATGAACTTGTCTGTCATGTGGGATCACACGATGAGATTGAGTTGTTGTGGCGAGTCATGTCACGCATAGCGATGTTGAATTGTTGATGGCACGTGGTGCTTGGTAATCAAGCGGGTGATAATCATTTAGATTGGGGCAAGTGGCAAGGGGCGAGGAGGCCAAGGTAGGCCCGATGGGCAGATGGTATGTGGAAGTCTTGCCTTGATCACACTAAGGACCTAACCTTGCAAGCCTTTGACCTGAGTCAATCATGCAACCACATGTCTGGTATGGGCCAGCCTAGCTGAGTAATTTGCAAAGTCTTAATTTTGATACTATCATGGTCGGTGTGAGTTCCCGAGTTATGGTGTAACTCACATGGCGCAAAAGGGGGGCCCTGGATGTGGTTTTCAGACCCGCCAGTGTTGAAACCTTAGCGGGTAGTACCGGGTTAAGATAGAGCATTGTAAAGGCTTTGTTATAATCTCTCGCCTTTGTAGTGTTTGGTTGTATCACGTGGGTAAAGTGCATAACCTCTGCAGAGTGTGAAACTATTCGGATAGCCGTGCTCGCGGTATTGAGCAATGCTCGGGAATTACAGTTAAGGGTTAGTTTAATAAATTGGACAACTTGGTTGGGATGGCAAGATTGCCATATGGAAGATTGGAACTTGATTTAGGATTGGAAACTTGGTTTACTTGAGAAATACTGAATTTATTTATTATTGCTATTCGTTTTACATTCTTTACAATCTATTATTGTACTTGTTCATAAATCCGCTTATTGCAAAATAGCCATGATAGCCTATCCTTTGGAATAAGCCTTACATATAGATAAATAGAAGCGCATTACATGCACAACTTGTTGAGTGCTTTAAGTACTCACCCTTGCCAAACAACAATAATCAACAGTTGAAGAATCTACACTGTGTTGGAAGATGAGGTCCAAGAAGACACGAGTCATTAGGGTCCGAGCCTTGTTGGTTGCCTGTGGTGGTGATGAGCTATCTACGTTTCTACTTTCCATTTGCTTAATTATTAGTTTATATTCTCGGTCTTGCCCACGTGGCATAATAATGTAAGTTGGTCATAAGATCATACATTTAGCTATATCAATAAATGAACTATTATTCTATTGTCGTTGTGTATGATGTGATATATACCAATGTTAAGTGTGTGCACTAGCGTTGATCACAGGAATAGTGCATAAACACGGTGGGTTGAATCGGTGGATTCGAGTCCTTCAGAGGTGGTATCGAGCATCTTGTTGTAGGTCTTGGCCCTAGATAGTGTGGAGGTGTCTTGTGAGAGTCCAAAACTATTTTCTAAAGGAAAATCTAGACTTGATTAATAAAACACTCTCGACTCATCTCATTCTCTACTTCGCCTTTGCTGAATTTACCGTCTTACTTGCCGTTTGGTGGAGAACTTATTCAAAGTTCTTGTGGAGCGAAGATGCCGATCGTTCAGACCTTTGAGAGTCGGTGGCGGCTACGCCATGGAGCTGTGGAGAGTACTTCAGGCGCTTGAGGCTTCTACCGCCCACTTTACCGAGGAGGCGGTGGGCGGTGAGCGGTGTACACCGAGGTTTCATTTGCAAGGTAATCATCTACGCTCGGAGAACGAGAAACGGCGAGCCAATCAACGTCTCCGCCGAAGGTTCTCGTATGAAGTTGCAATTCGGAGGTTGCTCGACTTGCTCTTCGCCGTGTCCTGCGCGACTACGCCGGCGAGCTTCACGACTCGGTGTTAGACTTCACCCAGACGTTCAAGCGTGCCAAGACAACGGATCGAGGGGAGCGAGTGTGCTCTGCGGCGCACCTTGCGAGTTCGCCCTTGCCGGGAGGATCACATGAGAGATACTACCCAGGGCTGGAGGCGTATACGAGGCACTTAGAGTGGCGGCGCAGAGCTCGAGGTGACCGTGCTTGACCATCGGGATGATCACCGGTGGGAGAGGCCACGAGGCGATTGAGGGCGAGTGGGCGCGTGACTCGGGGAGTTCGAGAGCCACCGAGGAGTCGAGGAGGATCCAGAGGAGCGAGTGGGAGCGGGGGAGTGCAGACCCGTTGTTGCGGAGGACCCAGGAGTAGGTCACGGGATAGGTTCGCTCCGATGCCGCTCATCCACGGTGTATCGCGGCGGTCACCTCACCAGGTGGTGGATGAGTGAGTGTCGACCTTGAGGTGTGTTGAGACTCGAGTGTGAGTCGCGTCTTTAAGTTAGTCTTTACCTTTCTAGTTGGCGTTAAGGTTGCGTGTTTAGTTTGCTTCTTTGTATTCTTTGAGTGTGCAGTATGTGTTGCAAAGCTTGTAGGCTTAAATAAGCACCATACCAAGTTAAATAAAGAATTGTTCAGTTTGGGTATAACCTATCTCCCCGCTTTAGAAAATCTTACTCCTCATCTATGCTACATCTACCTTTCCTAACCTAAGAGGCAATCATCGGATGGTGAATACTGAGAAACAACGTTGCTTGAGAAGTGGATGCGTCGAATGACAATCCCAATGATGGAGGCAGCCCTCAACCACCGCCGATGGACATGCGAATCTGGGAGCATTCCTTGCGGCCAGACTCAAGCGATCACGACAATGATGCGGCGGATCGGCGAGATGACCAATGCGTGATAAACCACAACAATCCTGCAGCTCAGAACAATCATGGTGGACCTCGACCCATGTCCAAGCTATCGGATTTCATGAGGACTAGGCCACCAACCTTTTCAGGAAATGTGAATCCTTTGGAAGCCGATGACTGGCTTAGGACCATTGAGAAGAAAGCGCACATCACGGTGTGAAGGAAATGAGAAGGTGCTTTCGCCTCTCAACAAGCTGGAAGGACCGCCGCAGAGTGGTGGGAGAACTCTTGTGCCGCTCATGGAGCCCCACAGGAGATAACACAGGAGGAGTTTACTAATGCTTTCCGCAAGATACCATGTCCCGAGGGAATTATGGATCTTAAGAAGGAGGAGTTGAGCTTTGAAGCAAGGAGGCCAACGGTGGCGAATACTTGAACAAATTTACTCGATTAGCTCGCTATGCTCCACGAAGGCGTAGCGACAGATAAAGCGCACAGCCTCGTTTCATGAAGGGGTGAACTCGGGACTCTGAGTGGGACTGATTACCTACAATTTCCCATTTTGGAGGTGGTAAATAAGGCTTTGATCCTAGAAGATAAGCGCAAAGAGCTAGGTGAAACCGTAGCGCTTGATGAATAATCGGTGGGCGTCCAAACCATCTACGTTTGAGGATGTCACCACGACAATTTGCTAGATTCCAACCACTAGTGAAACAAGAAATCAACCCTCGCACCTCGCCACGCCAATCGAGCTTTGAGACACCAAAGACAGGCAACAATGCACCAGAGGAAATCGGCAATCCGCGGTGAAGAGATGCTATACTTGCAATGAGCAGGCACTTTTCAAATAGGTGTCCACGGAAGGGAGGCATCACGCCGATTCGTTTCAACACAGGAACAACACCCGCTAAAGCACCAAAGATCGAGGAAATCGTGCACCAAGCCAAGCCGAGCAACGCCGCGCGATCAACGGTCGCGTGGAAGGATCAACCACATCACGTGATGGAGCTCAAGAGGCAACAGACGTCGTCTTGGGTAAGTTCTGGTCAACTCGATGCACTGCTCTGCTTTGTTTGATTACGGAGCTTCGCATTCGTTTGTTTCTCAAAGTTTTGCAACCAAGAATGGATTTAAAGTGGTGAACCTTAAGTGTGTGCTCTTAGTCCAAGCCCGGGATCGAGCTTAGATCTAGCCTTGGGTGTTTGGGAGCTAAGTTGCTTATGGATGGGATAAATTTCTAGCAAATCTTATCTTGATAGACGCGCAATCCTAGGCGTCATCCTTGGAATGGATTGGTGTCAAAGCATAAGGTGTTTTGGATTGTGGCAGAAGGATCGTGACTTTGGAAGGCCCTAGTGGCAAGAAAGTGGAGTTTCAGCGACCGCGATTCGAGATGGGCGATTAGTGGTCAGCGTGAAAGCCATCGGCATGGAGGATGTGCGATGGCGAGAGAATACCGGATGTGTTTCGGAAGATTTGCGGGATTGCCACGGATCGTGATATCGAGTTTGTCATCGAGTTAGCACCGATGCAACACCGATATCAAAGAGACCATATCGGATGCCTACAAGCGAGTTAGTGGAAATGAAGAAGCGATTGAGGGCGCAAGAGAAGGGTTTCATTAGACCAAGTTCATCACCGTGGGGAGCCGGTTTTGTTTGTCCGCAAGAAGGATGGAAGTCTTAGAATGTGCATCGATTATCGTGCACTTAATGAAATAACGATCAAGAATAAGTATCCGTTGCCGGGATCGATGACTTATTTGATCAGTTAAGAGGAGCTGGAGTCTTCTCCAAGATAGATCTTCGTTCAGGATACCATCAGTTGAAGATCCGAGTGGAGGATGTACCTAAGACCGCGTTTTCTACGCGATATGGACATTATGAGTTCACACGATCATGTCATTTGGATTGACTAATGCCCAGCGTATTTCATGAACATGATGAATAAGGTTTTCATGGATTACTTGGATAAGTTCGTTGTGGTCTTCATAGGCGATATTTTGGTTTACTCAAAGACCGAAGAAGAGCATGCGAGAACATCTAAGGATGGTTTTAGGCAGTGCGAGAGCATCGACTATATGCAAAGTTTAGCAAGTGTGAATTACGGAAGGAGAAAGTCGAATTCTTGGGTCATGTAATGACTACCAAAGGAGTGATTGATCCCGACAAAGTGGATGCTGATGTTGCATTGGGAG
Source organism: Otatea glauca (assembly GCA_036346275.1). Lineage (NCBI taxonomy): Eukaryota > Viridiplantae > Streptophyta > Magnoliopsida > Poales > Poaceae > Otatea > Otatea glauca. Next base: position 48,933,356 of record CM070730.1, read on the forward strand.
CCACGAAGTCCGTTACTCGGTTCGTAGTTTTACGGGAATGGCGGGATATTACCGTCGGTTCATAGAGGATTCTCAACAATTGCTAAACCCTTGACACGGTTGTTGAAGAAAGAAAAGTAGTTTGCATGGGCGCAGAGTGCGAGCAAAGTTTTATGGAATTGAAGAAGCGGCTAACAACGGCCCCATATTAGTGTTGCGGATGTGCGAGAATGGATTTGACATTTCTTGCGATGCTTGAAGCAAGGCTTGGGATGCGTGTTAATGCAAGAAGGCAAAGTCGTTGCTTATGCGTCGAGACAATTAAGACCACATGAAGTGAATTACCCAACATGATCCGAAGTTAGCTGCCGTGGTGCATGCTTTAAAGATATGGCGTCATTATCTCATAGGAAATAGATGTGAGATATATACGGACCATAAGAGTCGAAATACATATTCACTCAAGCTGACCTGAATATGAGACAGCGAAGATGGCTGGAGCTAATTAAGGATTATAATGTGGGAATCCATTATCACCCTGGAAAAGCCAATGTGGTGGCAGATGCTCTGAGTCGAAAGAGCCATAGCGCGAATACCTTGTCAATTGAGGATCAACCGGAATTATGCAAGGAATTTGGAAGTTGAGATTGGAAGTCGTTCATGAGGAATGATAGCTGCGCTAGAAGTAAAGCCAACACTAGAGGATCAAATTAGAGAAGGTCAACAAGATGACGATAAAATTTCTAAAATCAAGGCTAAAAAGGAAGAAGGCCTAGCCTTAGATTTTACTCTGGATGAACAAGGGACCATGTTCTTCAAAAGTCGAATTTGTGTACCGGATAAAAAGGAGTTGAAACAATTGATTCTTGAGGAAGCTCATGATTCAAAGTACTCAATTCATCCAGAAGCGCTAAGATGTACCAAGATTTGAAGAGAGATTCGGTGGCCAAATATGAAGCGTGAAGTGGTGAGCATGTTGCATTATCGACGTATGTCGAGAGTAAAGGCTATGCATCAAAGACCCGCTGGTTTGTTGCAGCCGTTAAAAATTCCGGAATGGAAGTGGAAAGAAATCGGAATGGATTTTACCACCGGTCTACCTAAGACTCAGAAAGGTTACGATTCCATTTGGGTTATAGTGGATCGTCTAACCAAGGTCGCTCATTTCATCGATAAAGACCACCTCTGTAGGAGATCGTTTGGCGGTAATTGTACATGTCAAGGATTGTATGTCCGCATGGAGTGCCCAAGAAGATTTTGTCAGACTGAGGTACCCAATTTACCTCGAGATTTTGGAATAAGTTGCACGAAGCAATGGGGACCCGTTTGAATTTGATCTGACATATCACCCATGAGCGGATGGTCGGACCGAAAGAGTAAATCAGATTTTAGAGGATATGTTGAGAGCTTGTGCTTTAGCTTATGTTACGACATGGGATAAATGTTTGCCATATGCGAATTGATTATAATAATAGTTATCAAGCTAGCCTACAGATGTCACCGTTCGAGGCATTGTATGGGCGTGCTTGTCGTACTCCATTGAATTGGAATGAAAGCGGGAGGCGTTTGGTGTTTGGGCGGATATCCTCGAAGAAGCGAGAAAGTCAAGTTGCAATGATCGAGAGAGATTAAAAATAGCACATCAAAGCGAGAAAAGCTACGCAGATAATCGTCGTCGAGATTTGAGTTTTGAACGAGAGGATCATGTGTATCTCGAGGTTACCCCTCTTAAGGCGTGAAAAGATTTCATGTTAAAGGAAGCTTGCGCCAAGATATGTCGGTCCGTTCAAGATTACGAGCCGTCGAGAGAGGTAGCTTATCGATTAGAGTTGCCTCGATCATTGGCGAGAGTGCATGATGTATTCCATGTATCGCGACTTAAGAAGTGTCTCGAGTGCGTGAGCAAACCCGTTGGATGCAATAGAGTGCAAGAAGATTTGACTTATAAAGAGCAACCGTCGAATTTTGGATGTTATGGAGTGCGACCGAAACAAGTCTATTCGCTTTGCGAGTTGATGGAGCAATCATTACGAGAGTGAAGCCACCGGGAGCGAGAAGAAGATTTGAAGTCAGAATTCCCGAACCTATTCTCTAGTTAGCCCTGAATCTCGGGTCGAGATTCTGTTAAGGGGGGGAGGTTTGTAACATCCCAAAATTTGGCTTAATTAAGTTTTTATTGTTTAAAAGTGCATTTGTGATTTTGGAATTTATTTGGATTTTTACGGATTTATTGGAATTAAATCTTATTGCAAGTTTATTGCTTTTCATTCAAAAGTATTTAAATCTGTGCAAAGTCAAAATAAAGTTTTGCCAAAAGTATTTTATTTAAGTCGGGATGTCTCAAAGTATTTTTGAGATTTTTCTTGGAATTTTCACGATTATTTTATTGCCTAAAATAAATAAAATGAATTCTGGATTTATTTAAATTGAAAAACCTTTTAAAATCCGCTAGAAACGATATTGGGCTTGGCGATCTTGTCTTGCGTGAAACCCACCTCGCGCGGCCCGATCTTTGCGCGTCGGCCCATGTTCAAAGCGTGGATACTCGCCGTTGGATCGAGGATCGATGGTCGAGGTTGGCGTTGAGGATTTAGAAACCCTAGCGGCGTGGACCGTGGGATCAAGATCAGCGGCGCCGGTGGAATCGATCGAAAAGGGTAAGTGGAGATCTCGGCGTTGTTTGAGTTGGGCGATCCGATCGTGCGCGTCATTTCGCATCGTGACCGTTCGATGGCGTCGGACGGTGCGGGTCGTCGTCTCCGATCGGGATTACGAGTCGCCGCCAAGACGTCTCGCCGCCGTCGCGTGTTTTGAGTCCGTGTAGAGCACGATTTCCGTGCTTTAAATAGGGGCGAGGTAGACCGAGGATCATCCTTGTCGCGCCGCGTCGTTTGGTCGGAAGAGTTTCGCGAGAGCGGTCGAGGAGCGCGCTGGGAGCTCGCCGGAGTAAACGTCGAAGCCACCTCGGGTTTTGATCAAGATCGTCGCCGTTGAACCGTTTTCCGCAGTGTTGGTTCGGATCTGAACTTCGCCGTGAAGTGCCGGTCGTCGGCGGTGAGGTTTCGTCGCCGAGTGTCGCGAACGCCGCTTCGCCGGTCTTCTTCTCCGTTGCGGTAAGTCTTCGCCGCCGCGTAGCCATCGTCGGACCGGAAGCTCGGGAACCGTTGGATCAATCGGGAGGGCTAACAAGGCGCCACGTGGCGCTTGATCAATGACCGCCGTCGGGTTCGTCGGATCGATTGAACCGGCGTGAAGGCCAATAGAGCACCGCCGCGTGTCGAATGCACGGTATCGATGAGTCATGGACCGAGTCCATCGTGGTCAGCGCCATGCCGTGAGACTCGATCCATGCGGCGGGACGCGTGTCGGCGTGTGGTTGGTCGAGACCGATCTTGGCGTCATGCTTGCGTCATAAAGGATTTTCGATTGGAAAAATATTCCGATTGGAAATTCGGTAAGGATGACGTCATCATGATGTCACGCTGACGTCATAAACCAGTTTTTGATATAAAAATAAATCGATAATTTCGTATTTTACGATTTTACGATTTGATATTTATTTCAAACTTCAAAGGCTATATCTTTTGCATCGTAACTCGGATTTGAGTGATTCCAGTTTCTAAAAATTTGTAAAATTGAGATCTATTTAATGGTGAATTTTAATTGATTTTGGAGTTCAATTGCTCTCTGTTTTGCTATTTATTTGCTTTTCTCTTTCGGTACGCGTAGACGTTGAATTGTGCGACGCTTCGGAGGAAGATCCAGCAACTCAAGAGCAAACTCCAGATCAAGATCAGGACCTATTCCAAGGCAAGTTGTGCTTTGATCATGTTGAACCCATGTTTGTAAAATTGCTATGTTTGATTTACACTATTGCATATATTTCAATTATACAACTGTTTCAAATTAGATTGGGCTTAGCTAAAATACCAGATTGATCTATACCCTACCTTGTCATTGTATGCCATGATCCATTGTCACCCTAGATTGGTTTAATATAGTTGGTTAATAATTATAATCAACATTGGAGGTTTAGTTCGTATTAGTTGCTTAGCCATGCCACGTCATCACATGTGTCATCACCATTGATAATTTATCTTGATTAATGGAATATGGAACAATGTTATGAACTTGTGTGTCATGTGGGATCACACGATGAGATTGAGTTGTTGTGGCGAGTCATGTCACGCATAGCGATGTTGAATTGTTGATGGCACGTGGTGCTTAGTAATCAAGCGGGTGATAATCATTTAGATTGGGGCAAGTGGCAAGGGCGAGGAGGCCAAGGTAGGCCGATGGGCGATGGTATGTGGAAGTCTTGCCTTGATCACACTAAGGACCTAACCTTGCAAGCCTTTGACTGAGTCAATCATGCAACCACATATGCAGTATGGGCCACCTAGGTGAGTAATTTGCAAAGTCTTAATTTTGATACTATCATGGTCGGTGTGAGTTCGAGTTATGGTGTAACTCACATGGCGCAAAGGGGGCCACGGATGTGGTTTTGAGACCATGATGTTGAAACCTTAGCGGGTAGTCAGGGTTAAGATAGAGTATTGTAAAGGCTTTGTTATAATCTCTCGCCTTTGTGGTGTTTGGTTGTATCACGTGGGTAAAGTGCATAACCTCTGCAGAGTGTGAAACTATTCGGATAGCCGTGCTCGCGGTATTGAGCAATGCTCGGGAATTACAGTTAAGGGTTAGTTTAATAAATTGGACAACTTGGTTGGGATGGCAGGATTGCCATATGGAAGGTTGGAACTTGATTTAGGATTGGAAACTTGGTTTACTTGAGAAATCTGAATTTATTTATTATTGCTATTCGTTTTACATTCTTTACAATCTATTATTGTACTTGTTCATAAATCTTGCTTATTGCAAAATAGCCATGATAGCCTATCCTTTGGAATAAGCCTTACATATAGATAAATAGAAGCGCATTACATGCACAACTTGTTGAGTGCTTTAAGTACTCACCCTTGCCAAACAACAATAATCAACAGTTGAAGAATCTACACTGTGTTGGAAGATGAGGTCCAAGAAAACCACGAGTCATTAGGGTCAGAGCCTTGTTGGTTACTGTGGTGAGTGATGAGCTATCTACGTTTCTACTTTCTGCTGCTTAATTATTAGTTTATATTCTCAGTCTTGCCCTGCGTGGCATAATAATGTAAGTTGGTCATAAGATCATACATTTAGCTATATCAATAAATGAACTATTATTCTATTGTCGTTGTGTATGATGTGATATATACCAATGTTAAGCTGTGTGCACTAGCGTTGATCCTGGGAATAGTGCAGTAAACACAGTGGGTTCGAATCAGTGGATTCGGGTCCTTACAGCATCATGGTTGGGGATGAGGATATAGCCGATGGTCTAGGATCGGCTAACGTGCTCTGCGTGCTTTGTGCTATTGAGAAAACAGGGTAACTTGGCAGAGCTTGCATCGGGTCAAGGAGACTCCCGGATGAGGCCAACTCATAGGCGATAGTTTTAACACTATTTGCAATCATCGGCTTAAGTGTTATAACAAGAGCCGATAATTGGTTTATCAGAGCATGGTGTACAGATTGGTTGATCATAGCCGATAGCTCGGCTTGAGGTGGCAGATATCGACTTATCGGGCCTTCTGTAACGCCCGCATCTCCCAGGGCATTGACCGTTGGCAAAGCGGTCTTCTGAGTGACGCCACGTCGAGTTTTCTGATAACAATTCAGCATCATCTCTTCAAGAGCGGTTTTCCGATCTTCGATTTCTCTATGTTGTTCTGGCGTTAAATCATCCATCGACGGGACGATTATAGCTTCAACGTTGAGATCAGATGGTGGAATCGACTTCCCTGATGAAGACATTGTTGTCCCACCGGGCGTGCCAAAAGTGTGTTAACGTCAAAAACTTGAATTAGGGTTTCTGACAACAGCACACCAGACGAACACCTGTTTAGAGCGTTCCATTCGATTTGACCTGTAATCGACAAGGTAAAAATATGAAATTCACTCAAAGCCGACCATGATGATCAATCGGCTTATATTCAATCAGCTCAAAGCCGATTAAATCAAGATAAAAGGATAAGTCTAACTAGACAATTAAGGCTAATCAGAGGATAAAGGTAGATTGATTCTGAAGAAGGCAATGCGTAGCAAAATCAGAATAAATCGAACCTGGACGTAATTGATGGAGATCAACAATCGACGATGCGCAACTTTATTGATCAAGATCGAATTACAAAAAGACTAAATTACAGGACTACTCCTAGTCGACAGGAAAAAGAGAATAATGTAAATTTGTGGGTATGATTGTGTTCTTTTTTTGCAGCTCGCCCTTGTCCTCCTTTTATATCCATCGGGCGATCGTGTCCTATTACAACACGTTACAAAGCACGATCCGTATTGGCCTTAATCCGGATAGTCTTTCCTTAATATCTTCAAATCCGTTCAAATCATCCGTTGGTTACTATATATTGACTTTTTCTTGCCGATTTTGACCATACCTGCCAAAATTTTTGTGCAAACACTACCTTTCCTCATCAGCTTAAGCTTTTGGGTGAACTGGTTGGTGTATGCAACTCAATATGGTATCAGAGCCAAGAGGTCTCGAGTTCAAGACCCAGTTGACGCAATTAAAAAAAAATAATTGCAGCCTGCTTCTATTCCACGTCATAGGTCTGAGAGAGCCTATACGTGAGGGGGAGTGTTTTTGGGTGAATTGGCTGGTGCATGCAACTCAATAGTCCTGATGCCGCTGGCCATGAATCTGAAGTTGCACGGCTTGAACCTGCCCTTGCCAGCGGACTCGAACGACACCTAATGCATCACATTCTCAGTGAAGGTTGTAACATCCCAAAAATTCAATAAAATAAGAAATACAATATTAAAAATATTCATATGATTTATTGTTATGTTTTCTGATTTTTCTGAATTAAAGGAATTCTTTTTGGCTTTTTCCTGTTAAAAGAAATTCAAAATATACATATAGTAAAATGGTAAAAGGTAAAAAGGTAAAATAAAATTCAGATAAATCCTAGATACACTTAGAATCTTGTTTGTGCCACTTGCACTGATCTGGAAATAATAAAATAAATTAAAAGATAAAGGTAATCATGAGGAGATAAGTAAAAATCTGAACCATAAGATTTGTTCAGGATTTGTATTACCTTAACTAGGGTTGAAATTTTAACCATGCTGACATATTAACCTAACCCGTTCCTGATAAAAATATCATGAATTTTTCTCTTAATTTGGTAATTTTAGAAATTCAAAAACAGTCAATTAGAAAAGCTAGAAAATGCAATGTCAGAATTATAATAAATACAATATAAAATATAAAATCATGAAAATTTTATAAAAGGTATGAAATATTAATTTAAACCCAGTAAAAAAATTTCAAAAAATAATAAATTTATTTTAACCATCAATTAAATAAAAATCTGAATCAATCAAAATCTATAACATTGCATTGTCAGATTTTTAATAAATTTTTTACTCATCATATTTATCTGGAAAATTACCAGACCTTTGCCTTTTCCTTGCTGACCTTCATAAAAATTTTCATAAAATCCTAAGTTTATCTTTTAACCTAAACGTCGGTTTTACCCCAGCCTATCCAGAGTTCTCCCGTGACTTATTCGCATGTCTCGCTGACTTGTGGGCCCGCGAGGACAGCTGCCCCTGCTGCCAACTTCACCCTCTCTCGCTGACCACCTGGTCCCACCAGTCAGCTCCATCTGTCCCGTTTTCTCCCGTTTCCTCTTCGTTCTCTCGCCAGAGCAGCGCCGCCATCCCGTTTTGTCGCCTCTCGCGCCGCAACTCGCCACCCGAGATCACCTGCACATCGCCCTGCCACGCCACGCCCGCCTTAGTTGCTGTGCCCTCTCTCTCGCGCGAAGGAACAGCCGAGAAAGCTTGTCCAAGCCGCCGCCTTCGCCCCCTTTGTTCAAACCCTGTGCCACCGACCTCTTCGCTTATTTAAACCTCGCCGAGACGTTGCAAACTCGCGTGTACTCTCCTCTAGAACTCTTAAAGCCGAGCTGAACCACCTCAACGCCGCTCGACTGCCCCTTCTTCCCCAAGCTCCGGCCAACACCTGAAAAGGGGAAAAACTCGGCTTTACACCTCCTCAAACTGTTTCGCCCCAAATCACCTCATCCGAAGTACCCTTGCGCTTCCAGGAACCATTTCCCACTACCAGTCCAAGCCCTTCTTCCCCGGCGAGCCCCCTGTGGAATATAAGAACCCGGGTACCCTCATGACAAGCCCAAGAGGAGGCCGGAAGATACTCCAGCGTCGGGCCCATTGCCGTGCATGAGGACATATCCTAAAGGAAGTTGAACTTATATTTAGATATGATAGATACGGTTGTAATCCGAGTCGTTAATAGGGTAGATAAAGATGTAAACTCTATCCTATTAATGACTAGAATCTTGTAACCAGTCGGAATATCCAAACCGATCAGGACTCTGTAAGCCGCCCCACCCCCGCTATATAAGGGAGAGGGCAGGCAACAACATAGGGATCCGATCATCCAAGCATAGAGCGATCGAGCCATAGAGCATAGCACACCACATATCGCCCAGAGCATATTAGATGCAGGAGATCCGCATAATTCCAGCACAAAAGATTAGGGTATTACCTCCATTGCTGAGGGCCTGAACCTGTCTAAAATCCCTGTCTTGTGTGACCTTCGAGTTTGAGATCTAGCGCCTACCCCATAAATTTATTGCCGACTACAAAAGTCGACAGTTGGCGCGCCAGGTAGGGGAAGCACTATAATCTTTTCCCACAGACTCGATGGCAACAATCGGTGGATTAAATCGCCACCTTCGTCTCGGCTAGGCCTTCGCTTGAAAACACGGACTTCGCCGCGCGGATCGCGCGGAGAGCTTGTCTGTCTGGTCCAAAACCAGATCCGATCTGGTAAAGATCAGGCCAACCCATCTCAGGTATGTCACTTTGACTTGGCCGGCAAACCAGTCAGCGTCGCGAGGAATTGCTGCGATCTTCATGGCATCTTCACGATAGAAGAAGCGAAGACCGATCTCCGCGCCAACAAGAAGAACGAGAAGGCGTGGGGAAGATCGTCTTTGTAAGGGTAAGGAGGTGCGGTGCGATCGCCCGATCTCGCGGCCGCAATGTCGCGAGGACCTCCTGCAATCGAGGTTGGGAGATCAAGCCGTTTCGCGCGCCAATGCGAGCGTCGTCGCCTCCAAGGCGCTTCTCGACAAGCTGGACCCGATGATTGCATCGGATAGCACAGCGGCCCGATCGTGGCGGATCAAGGCCATGGTGGCGGCGGCGCAATTTAGTGAAATCGGGAAAAGCCGGTAGGTGAAGCGCGCTTGCGCTCCCCGCGGCTTCGGCGCGACCACGAGCCTACGCTGCGCCCGGCGCCACCTTCGGCATGGCCACGGGCCTACGCTGCGCCGGCGCCACTTTCGCGCGGCCACGAGCCTCGCTGCGCCCGGCGCTACCTTCGGCCGCGACCACGAGCCTCGCTGCGCCCGGCGCCACCTTCGGCGCGGTCACGAGCCTCGCCTACGCCCGAAGTCGCCACTTTCGCGCGGCCACGAGCCTACGCTGCGCCCGGCGCCACTTCGGGCGCCGCCATGAGCCACGCTGCGCCGAAGCGCCACCTTCGGCATGCGACCACGAGCACGGACACGAGCCTCGCCGCACCGGCGCCACTTTCGGCGCGGCCATGAGCCACGCTGCGCCCGGCGCCACCGCCGGCGACGCCACGAGCCTCGCTGCGCCCGGCGCCACTTCGGCGCCCACGAGCCACGCTGCGCCGGCGCCGCCTCGGCTCATATACAAGCCCACGCTGCGCCCGGCGCCACCGCCGGCGCGGCCACGAGCCTACGCTGCGCCCGAGCTCCACCTTGGCGGCCACGAGCCTACGCTGCGCCCGGCGCCACCCGGCACGCCACGAGCCACGCTGCGCCCGGCGCCGCTCGGACTCATATACAAGCCCACGCTGCGCCCGAGCAAAGATGGCACGATCGTCGACAACATATGGAGCATAAAGCGGCTAAGTCGCTTTTTACTCAATTATGTCATTATAAATAAAATTGTTGACTTTCTCGACTTGCTACTTAGTTGACCCACAACTAAGCGATGAAGTCGGGGCTACCTAATAGTGTGCGCATGCGCATCTCTTTCTGAGTTGTATTTTTTCTTTTGCTTAACGATTGCAAGTGAATCCGAGTGCGATAACTCCAAGTTGTGAAGCTCGACCCCATGAGCGGCGAACTTTAGTCACCCAAAACACGTGCACAGGAAAAGAGCCATGGCCGACTCCCAGCGCTCGGGGCTAGACTAGTCGGGCGAGTGCTTAAACAAAAGAGTCAAATCACTCGGATGAATTCAAAATCAATAAGGAAAAAGAGTAAAAACTCTAAAATTATATATACACGATCGGACATTACATCCGAAAGTGAATTATTTTACATTGCCTAAGTTACGCATATACATGATTTGGGGCTACTAAATTTAGATCGGCGTGTGTGAGCCAGCGCTTCAGCGGCGACATCGACAACCGGCGAATTAATTTAAAGGGGCGTGAATTTTGCCTTGAGCGGGAAAAACGTTTTGACTTCGCATATCGTTTGGGATCTGATATGTCCCAAGATGAGCCATTGCCATAATTCCAATAATGGGGCTAGGAACCACTCGGAAAGTTTAACGCGTGGAACTCTATTGAGTCCTTCACGATCTCTTTGCCTACAACAGGCACAACAACGTAAAGGAAAACTAGTTGGGAAGGCGCATCAAGGATGGAAGCACTCGGCGTGAAGCATGACTCGGTTGGGCTGCAACCGGGAAGGAGGCAACTCGATCGCAAAGGACTCGGGGGCTCTTGTGGAATATAAGAATCGGGTACCCTCATGACAAGCCCAAGAGGAGGCCCGGAAGATACTCCCGCGTCGAGGCCCATTGCGTGCGCGAGGGACATATCCTAAAGGAAGTTGAACTTATATTTAGATATGATAGATACGGTTATGTCTGAGTCGTTAATAGGGTAGATAAAGATGTAAACTCTATCCTATTGCGACTAGAATCTTGTAACCAATCGGAATCTCCAAACCGATCGGGACTCGTAAGGCGCCCCACCCCGCTATATAAGGGAGAGGCGGGCAACAACATATGGATCCGATCATCCAAGCATAGGCGATCAAGCCATAGAGCATAGCACACCTCATATCGCCCGGAGCATATTGCGCTTTGAGCAATCTTAGATCAAGAGATCGCATAATCCCGGCACAGGACTAGGGTATTATCTCCTCGCGAGAGCTGAACCTGTCTAAACCCCTTGTCTTGTGTGACCTTCGAGTTTGAGATCTAGCGCCTACCCCATAAATTTATTGCCGACTATAAAAGTCGACACCCCCGCACCGTGTTTCTTCCGCCGCCGACACTTGCGCACGGTGAGAAGCTTTTTCACTCGATCATTCTTCAATCCAAACCCATAAATGAGACCCTTGTAGTCTACTGACGCTCTCCGAAGTGATATTCAAACTCGGAGAGGTTTAATTCTTGCAGTTCGCCGGTGAACCGTGGACACCGCCGCACCTCGCCGGTGGAACCACCCTTTCCGGCCACCTCCGGTCGCCGCGCCACCACCCAAGTGTGCGCCTTGGCCCGCTGGTGCTAGAGGAGGAACCGATTCCGCCGTTTCGGCCCTCCTTCATCGTCGGCGAGCTCAGCCGCGCCGTGCCCCTGCTCTGGGTCACTGCCATGTGGTCCCTGGCTGTCAGCCACATACACCCGTGGGCCCGCGTGTCGGTCGTGTGCATGTGTTCCACGGCAGCGAGTGGACCGGTTGTTAGCGCCTCGATGCGATTTAGCGAAATGGAAAGCGCGTTTTCCGAGAAAGCGTATTTTCCATTTTGGAAGTTTCGATTTTCGTATTTATTCAAAACCTAGATATTCAAATAGCTATAACTTTTGAATCACTAGGCGAAATGAAGAGAAATAAATTTTTAAATTCATCTAAAAACATGTATATTCAGAATATGCAAAAATATTACGAAACAAACTCTGTTTGAATTTCATATTTAAATTTAAAGAAAGAATTTGAAATGTGCCATTTATAGGATTTTTACAATTTAGCTCCAAATAAGATGAAACAAATTTTGTTAGACTCCATGCTCTGTTAGGAACCTGAATATGCAAAAATACTTAGGGTGTACAATGGAAAATAATTAAAGTATTGCATAAGATGAGAAAGTGATCCAATAACAATAATCCAGGTGACTTGAGAATTTGAAATCTGAAAATCCAAAATAATAAAACATATTAAGTAGTCTCTGGAAATAGTAAATAAAGGTAAAATAATCGAAGAAAAATATGATTCATTATTACTGGAATCTAATCAGAAAATATTCATGTAACTAATAAATAAATAATCAACAATTAAGTTTGATTTATTCAATTGCTTTTATTTGGCTCTTAATCTGATTCTTTCGTTTTATTGGAATTGCCATGTTATTATTACTCAACGTGTAGAACCCGACGAGTCCGGTGTAGTTGACGATTAGGGATTTGACGTCGAGGAACATCAACAAGGCAAGCACCCCTTTGATCATATTGATCCCAGTTTTATAAATGTTTTCATTAAATGTTTTTACTGCATACTTTACTTTTATTAAAGTCTGCTATATTTTGGGTATTGGTAGTTGTACCTATTGTTTCATAGAACTTCCTTGATAAGTATGGATTTGTGAACCTTGATAACCCTAGAATAGCTTAGAAAATATTTGATGTCAATTTGGGTTACTAACATTTAGTGACATGCTTAGCCATGCTTAAAGCAAAATAAAACTTTAACATTATTAAAAATGTTGGATATGACATTTAATGGGTATGACTACCTTATGGTTGGTATTTTGATCAAAAATAAAAATAAAACTATGGTTTTGATGCGGGCAATTATTGGCAATAGCCGGGTGTACAAGGGACTTGTACGTAGTGTAGGGTGGAGATTATTGCCCGTCTCGGATTAAGGACTGAACTACGTGTTCGTTAAACCCAAGAATTACCGTACAACCACAAGTGCTAGTATGGGACAGTCTTAACCTATTAAGTTACTTAAAACTAGCTTTGCACATTGGTAGGCTGGAGTAGTACGAGCTTCTTGATGTTGGTTGCTCGTAGGCGCCCACACCGAGGTGTTGGGAGTCACGTTCTTGATACAGCAGTGAATGCCATACTATGGATATACTTAATCATTATTGTGCGGTGGATGCAAACATTTACACCATGAGACGGGTTTGGCGTCAAATTTGGTGCAAAGTTAGGGTTAAACAATGTAGCGGTTATGTTATGATCTCCTTGCCGCACACCAAAGGAAGTGTGTTACTAGCACGGCAAAGGGTTGATCATTACTTGTGGGTAAAGCTGTACAACTCTGCAGAGTGTCAAACTTTTCGAAAAGCCGTTCCCGCGGTTATGGGAATCTTGGTGCACCAGCACTAGTTAGATGGTTTTTATTTTCATAAAATCTGGATTCTATCGTGTATCGGTAATTTCTACTGTGATAGTGGAAAATAGTTTGTGGAAATGGTCATGATACCCAGGTACCTGCAATTTATTTATGCTTACATTCTGTTACTTTTAGTATTAAGCTGTTTTTACTTAAATTCCGTTTTGCAATCTACTATTCTGTATTTACATTTCAAAGTAGCTTTATGCAAAGCAATCATAAGCTTTTCCTTGAATTGGCCTGCATATATATTAGGTTTTGCAAAAGTCTTGCGAGTACGTAAGTACTCAACTTGCCTATGTGGATGTTTTTAGGTGAAGAAACAGATTTCCCCGACGATACATTTTATGACGCAGGATTCGGGGATGTGAACGATGAATTTTACTAGGGTTCTCCTTGTCGGTTGCCTGTGGGGATGTTGGGTTAAAGGAATACTACAAGAAATATGTCTCCACTGATATATCTTTACTTTTGGTATTGTAAAAATGCTATGTACTTTGCTTCCGCTGTAATAATAAAGTTTGTGTATGACTGTGATATCAATTTGTGTTTGTGCGTACTAGCCACTGATCATGGGACTAGTACTGTATGCACATGGTATCCATTTTTGGTATTAATTATCAAAAATGGGGGCCTTACATGTTGGTATCAGAGCCATGCTGGCTGTAGAAAACCCTAGGTAGTTTGGGCGTAAATGAACTTAAAATTTGAAATTAGGATTCCAAAACTAAAATGATGAATTAGGTCATCTTGCCAATTTATTCTTTAAGTATACTCCTTTGGTTATGCCAAATATATATTTGTTATTAACTCTTTTCTGTTTTAAAAATTTCTGCTAGAATCTTTTCCTTCAATATTTCATTATCTTACATTTAATCGGGAATACTAATTCCTTGTTAAATGTGCAGATGGGAGGCTATGCTCCATGCTATATGTCTACTCAGAGGGAGAATTCCGGCATGATGGGTTATCTTGCTCGTCTGCTGGAATATGCCCATTTTTCTGAGTATCCCAGATATATAGTATTTCATGCCCCTGTTAGTTCAGTATCTGTGGAGTATATAGCAAGGGTAGATATCCCTACTAGAGTCGAGTATGGCGAAGGAGATAGATCATTTGAGGGCCCTGGTTCTTCCATCACGATGGCCATGAACGAAGCGGCCTATATCGCAATTGTCAGGCTGAGTCATGCGTTACCTGAACTGGCAATTGCATATAGGAGAATTCCTTCTAAGCCACCTGGTGGGGAAAATTGTTATATGAATTCCACTGGGTTATCCAATACCACTCTAAGAAAATTAGTGGAATTCATTAACGCTTCAGATCAGTATTGTCGGCAAGTAGTTTCTGTGTATAGGGAAGCTAGGCGTAGGATAGCATACTTAGAAGATGCTATTGCCCCTTGTCTTGCTAGAGGTTTGGTGCCGCGTTCAGTGTTGAGGCAAGCACCTCGAGTGCCCGTGGATGAAACCCGAGCACCGCCGAGGCATTGCCAGGCACGAATGTCAGTCATAGGAAGTCGTCCTCGTTTGCCTAGGATTCATGTAGATCCTAGCAGTTTTGCTTTGCGTCGTCCCCAGAGACCGCAGGTGTACCGTCGTTGAGGGACTTTTCCTTCCTCGGACACGGAGAGTTCTACCTGTAGGTCTTCAGTAGGTAGTGTGGATATGGAGTCAGTCGAGTGAGTCTTAGTTAGAAAATAAGAAATAACTTTCGGCTATTTTCCCTCCTAAACCACGTAAGTTAGATGTCAGTTGAAAATGTTAATGCTTATGCCTTTTGCTTGTACATATTAAAAGTTGGAATAAAAGTTTTTGGTTGTAAATTTTATTGTGTGCTTATGGCTCCTACTCGTGAATATTTAACATTTTTGTTAATATTTTTACGATGCTGTGATCCTTGATAATAATAACTTATGATCAATAATAATGAGGCAACCATTAGAAATCAAATGGATAAAATCTTATCTATCACTTTCTTTGTGCCATTCCAGATGCCTGTCACCAGATCTCTGAACGAGATAATGGAGACTGAGGCAACTCCGAAAAATCAGCCTCCAAGGGTGGCTTTAGCCACTCCGGCTCTGCCAAATCCAGTTCATCCATCAGTCAGAGCCTCTTCGTCGCGACGACCTAGTCGTCAGGAAACTTCGCCGCTGCCTCAAGGATCAGTCCAAGCCCAAGGAACTAATCCTGAAGAGAATTTGCCGGGACCGCCCACGATGGCTCAAGTCTTGGCGATGATCGAGCAAGGACGCCAGATGAATACCCTTCTTCTTCAGCAGCTGGTGTAGAATACGGCTAATCTTGGTGCCGTGGATGTTGGAGCCAGAAATGTCGAAGCTTATCGTCAATCTAAGTTGGGGGAATTCCTAAAAACCCGACCCCTGACTTTCTCTTCTGCTGTTGACCCCTTAGAGGCAGATGACTGGCTAAGATCAGTTGAAAGCAAGTTGGCCATTGCTCAATGCAGTAACCATGAAAAAGTGCTTTATGCTTCGTACGAGTTGCAAGGTGCAGCTGCTTCTTGGTGGGAAAATTTCCAATCTATTCAGCCCGAAGGCCAGCAAATTTCTTGGATATCTTTCAAGGAAGCTTTCAGAAGGACTCACATTCCTTCTAGCCTGGTTAATCTCAAGAAGCGGGAATTCTTGGATCTTTGTCAGGGAAATATGAACGTGATGGAATATCTTCACCGTTTCAATTATCTTGCTCTATATGCAATCTCAGAGGTTACACCTGAAGCAAGGAGAATTGAACGCTTCAGAGATAATTTGAATGATGAGCTTAAACATATCTTGGCTATTCATGATTTCCATGATTTTCAGAAACTAGTGGATAAAGCCATTATAGCTGAAAACAGTACTAAAAATATTATGGAAAATTGAAAGAGGAAATGGATGGCTCGCAAGTCTGCAAGTGCTAGTCCTGCAAGGCCACGCATTGGTCAACCGACCAATGTGCGACCTTCTGCCCCTTTTCAGCAGTAAAGGAGGCAAGGTCAACCTCCTCGACCTCGGCAGCCTCCTGCTAGGCAGGCTGGCACATTTGAGAGGAGACCTGCTGGAATTCAAAATCAAGTAGCGGGTGTCACATGCTATCGGTGCAATGAGTGTGGACATTTCGCTAATGCATGTCCAAAGAAGACTCAAGTTCCAAGTCATCAGCCGGCTCAAGGTGTTCAGCGTCCCCTGGAAGACCGCAAGGAGCTGGAGGAACTCAAGCAGTTAGGCCAGTATCGGCTGTAAATCGGAACTCAAGTAGCGGTCGCTTGCATCATGTGACCGCCGAGGAAGCCAACGACGCCTCTGATGTCGTGCTGGGTATGTTCCCTGTTCATTCAGTATCTACCTTGGTATTGTTTGACTCTGGAGCATCGCATTCATTCATTTCAAAAAAGTTTGTTGATCAAAACAATATCAAATCTGATCTTCTCTCTACCAAAATGTTAATCTATTCCCTTGGATCAACCATAAAATCAACAAAAATTTGCTCAAGTATCAGTATTGAAATAAATAGAATATTATTTCACGCTGATCTCATCCTCATAGAAATACCTAGTTTAGATGTAATCCTTGGTATGGACTGGTTGTCCAAATATAAAGGATGTATAGACTGTGCCAATCGGTCTATCTCTCTTGTTAACTCTGAAGGTGTCCCAGTAAATTTTTCTTCCATCCAAAATTCAGAAAAATCCCAATCCTTCCTTTGTTCAGCCATAACGAAAGAACTCAGTCAAATTCCTATAGTCTCTAAATATCCTGATGTATTTCCAGATGAATTGCCTGGACTTCCTCCAGACAGGGATATGGAATTTGTTATCAATCTTGTTCCCGGGACAGCTCTTATTTCTAAGCATCCCTATCGCATGCCCCCTCATGACTTAGTCGAATTAAAGAAGCAAATTAATGAGCAATTAAAAAAAGGGTTTATTCGACCTAGTTCTTCCCCGTGGGATAGTCCGGTTCTTTTTGTTCCCAAAAAGGACGGTAGTAAACGCATGTGTGTGGATTACCGAGCCTTAAATGATGTGACAATCAAAAATAAATATCCTCTTCCTCGTATCGACGATCTGTTTGATCAATTGACTGTGCTCAAGTCTTTTCAAAAATTGATTTGAGACATGGGTACTATCAATTGAAAATCAGATCTGAAGATATTCCAAAAACTGCTTTTACCACGCGTTACGGGTTGTATGAGTACACCGTAATGTCTTTGGGACTTACTAATGCTCCTGCCAGTTTTATGACCCTCATGAATAAGGTATTCATGGAGTATTTAGATAAGTTTGTTGTGGTTTTCATCGACGACATCCTTATTTATTCCAAAACTGAAGAAGATCATACGCAGCATTTGCGTATGGTACTCGAGAAACTTCGCGAGCATAAGTTTTATGCCAAATTCGAGAAATGCGAATTCTGGCTGAAAGAAGTTGCTTTTCTTGGGCATATTATATCCAATGGAGGCATATCTGTCGATCCCAGTAAAATCAAAGCAATCATGGAATGGGAATCCCCTCAATTTGTACCCAAAGTTCGAAGTTTTCTCGGTTTAGCGGGATATTATCGCTGTTTCATCGAGAATTTTTCCAAAATAGCCCGACCCTTGACTCAGCTTTTAAAGAAAGAAAAGAAATTTGAATGGACGCCTGAATGTGAAGAAAGTTTTCAGGAGCTTAAGAATCGGTTAACATCAGCCCCAGTGCTAGTGCTACCTGATGTCCATAAGAGCTTTGATGTCTATTGTGATGCATCCCGAAGTGGATTAGGGTGTGTTCTGATGCAAGAAGGTAAAGTGGTAGCTTATGCCTATCGTCAGTTACGACCCCATGAGCTTAATTATCCAACTCATGATCTGGAATTAGCTGCCGTAGTGCATGCTCTTAAAATTTGGCTTCATTACCTCATTGGTAATCGATGCAATATTTTTACAGATCACAAGAGTTTGAAATATTTCTTCACCCAGCCTGATCTGAATTGAAGACAACGAAGATGGCTGGAGTTGATAAAAGACTACGACCTTAATATTCAATACCATCCCGGTAAAGCTAATGTCGTAGCTGATGCTCTTAGCAGAAAACTTCATTGTCTTTCTGTTTCCTATCATACCAACCAATCAGATATCATCAAAGAGTTCCAAAAGCTTAATTTGGGAATTGTTGAAAAAGGGTATTTGGTCGCACTCGAAGTGCAACCAACCTTAAAATGCCGAATTAAAGCCGCTCAACTCAAAGATGAATCTATCATCAAAATTCGTGAAGAATTAAAGAAAGGAACTGAATCCGAATTCCATGAAGATTCAGATGAAGTGCTTATGTTCAAGAATCAAATCTATGTCCCCAATGATCCTGAGCTTAAAGATTTAATCTTTAAAGAAGCCCATGAGTCCCCTCTCTCAATCCATCCTGGAAGTACGAAGATGTATCAAGATCTCCGACGGGAGTATTGGTGGCCTGGTATGAAAAAGGATATTGCCGCATATGTTGCAATCATGATGTATGTCGTGTCAAGCGAGCATCAATGTCATTGGACTTTTGCAACCTTTGAAGATTCCAGAATGGAAGTGGGATGATATCAGTATGGATTTCATTACTGGTCTGCCAAAGACTAGAAAAGATCATGATTCTATATGGGTCATCGTCGATCGGTTAACCAAAGTGGCGCATTTCATTCCAGTGAAAGTCACCAACCGAGGAGATGAGCTTGCAGAACTCTATCTGAATAACATTGTGTGCTTGCATGGTGTTCCGAAGACCATTGTTTCAGATCGAGGATCTCAATTTACTTCTCGATTTTGGGAAAGTTTGCACGGTCTCCTAGGGACTAAGCTGAATTTCAATACAGCTTATCACCCCAGACAGACGGGCAAACTGAAAGGATAAATCAAATTCTGGAAGACTTGTTGAGAGCCTGTGTGTTATCCTATGGATCTAATTGGGAGAAAAGTTTAGCATTCGCTGAATTTTCTTACAACAACAGTTTCCAATCCAGTCTTCAAATGCCTCCTTTTGAAGCATTGTATGGAAGAAAATGCAGAACTCCCCTCTTCTGGTCCGAAGTCAGTGAAAGAAAATTCTTTGGTCCAGATCTTATTCAAGAAGTGCAAGAGCAAGTAGACGTGATCAGAAGCCGTCTAAAAGAAGCCCAATCTCGCCAAAAGAGTTATGCCGACAACCGTCGACGTGAACTCAGTTTTGAAATAGGCGATCATGTCTATCTTAAAGTATCACCCCTCCGTGGAGTTCGTCATTTCCAAGTTCGTGGAAAGTTAGCTCCACGATACATTGGACCTTTCCGAATCCTTGAGAAGATGGGTGAGATAGCATATAAATTGGAATTGCCACCTCAACTGTCAAAGGTTCATAATGTCTTTCATGTGTCGCAACTCAAGAAGTGTCTTCGTGTTCCCTCTGAGCTGACCAACCTGGAAAATATCGATATTCAACTAGACCTTTCATATCGAGAGCATCCAATTCGCGTTCTAGAAGAAGCAGAGCGACAAACAAGGAACAAGACTCACAAGATGTTGAAAGTCCAGTGGAGTAATCATACAGAAGACGAAGCTACTTGAGAACGTGAAGATCATCTCCGTAAAGAATTTCCTGATTTCTTCTAAACCTCGCCAAATCTCGAGGACGAGATTTTTTGAAAGGGGGGTAGATTTGTAACAGCCCAAAGATTCAATAAAAATAAGAAATACAATATTAAAAATATTCACATGATTTATTGTTATGTTTTCTGATTTTTCTGAATTAAAGGAATTCTTTTTGGCTTTTTCCTGTTAAAAGAAATTCAAAAGATACATATAGTAAAATGGTAAAAGGTAAAAAGGTAAAATAAAATTCAGATAAATCCTAGATACACTCATAATCTTGTTTGTGCCACTTGCACTGATCTGGAAATAATAAAATAAATTAAAACATAAAGGTAATCATTAGGAGATAAGTAAAAATCTGAACCATAAGATTTGTTCAGGATTTGTATTACATTAACTAGGGTTGAAATTTTAACCATGCCGAAATATTAACCTAACCCGTTCCTGGTAAAAATATCATGAATTTATCTCTTAATTTGGTAATTTTAGAAATTCAAAAACAGTCAATTAGAAAAGTTGGAAAATGCAATGTCAGAATTATAATAAATACAATATAAAATATAAAATCATGAAAATTTTGTAAAAGGTATGAAATAATAATTTAAACCCATTAAAATTTTTTCATAAAATAATAAATTGATTTTAACCATCAATTAAATAAAAATCTGAATCAATCAAAATCTATAACAGTGCATTGTCAGATTTTTAATAAATTTGTTACTCATCATATTTATCTGGAAAATTACCAGACCTTTGTATTTTCCTTGCCGACCTCCGTAAAAATTTTCATAAAATCCTAAGTTTATCTTTTAACCTAAACGTCCGTTTTTCCCCAGCCTGTCTAGAGTTCTCCCGTGACTTATTCGCATGTCTCGCTGACTTGTGGGCCCGCGAGGACAACTGTCCCTGCTGCCGACTTCACCCTCTCTTGCTGACCGCCTGGTCCCACCTGTCAGCTCCATCTCTCCCGTTTTCTCCCGTTTCCTCTCCGTTCTCTCGCCAGAGCAGGGCCGCCATCCCATTTTGTCGCCTCTCGCGCCGAAACTCGCCACCCGAGATCACCAGCACGTCGTCCTGCCACGCCACGCCCGCCTCAGTTGCTGTGCCCTCTCTCTCACGCAAAGGAACAGCCGAGAAAGGTCGTCCAAGCCGCCGCCTTCGCCCCCTTTGTTCAAACCCTGTGCCACCGACCTCTTCGCTTATTTAAACCTCGCCGAGACGTTGCAAACTCGCGCGTACTCTCCTCTGGAACTCTTAAAGCCGAGCCGAACCACCTCAGCGCGCTCAGTGCCCTTCTTCCCGACTCCGCCAACACGAAAAGGGAAAAACTCGGCTTTACGCCTCCTCAAACTGTTTCGCCCCAAATCACCTCATCCGAAGTACCCTTGCACTGCCAGTAACCATTTCCCGCTACTAGTCCAAGCCCTTCTTCCCCGGCGAGCCCCCGCACTGTGTTTCTTCCGCTGCCGTCACTTGTGCACGGTGAGAAGCTTTTTCACTTGATCATTCTTCAATCCAAACCCATAAATGAGACCCTTGTAGTCTACTGACGCTCTCCGAAGTGATATTCAAACTCGGAGAGGTTTAATTCTTGCAGTTCGCCGGTGAACCGTGGACACCGCCACACCTCGCCGGTGGAACCACCCTTTCCGGCCACCTCCGATCGCCGCGCCACCACCCAAGTGTGCGCCTTGGCCCGCTGGTGCTAGAGGAGGAACCGATTCCGCCGTTTCGGCCCTCCTTCATCGTCGGCGAGCTCAGCCGCGCCGTGCCCCTGCTCTGGGTCACTGCCATGTGGTCCCGGTATCGACCACATACACCGCGGCCCGCGTGGCCGGTCGTGTGCGTGTGTTCCGGCCGTGAGGCGGACCGGTTATCGGCGCCTCGATGTAGTTTACCGAAATGGAAAGCACGTTTTCACAGAGAAAGCGTATTTTCCATTTTCGGAAGTTTCTGATTTTCTGTATTTATTCAAAACCTAGATATTCAAATAGCTATAACTTTTGAATCACTAGACCAAATGAAGAGAAATAAATTTTTAAATTCATCTAAAAACATGTATATTCAGAATATGCAAAAATATTATGAAACAAACTCTGTTTGAATTTCATATTTAAATTTAAAGAAAGAATTTGAAATGTGCCATTTATAGGATTTTTACAATTTAGCTCCAAATAAGATGAAACAAATTTTGTTAGACTCCATGCTCTGTTAGGAACCTGAATATGCAAAAATACTTAGGGTGTACAATGGAAAATAATTAAAGTATTGCATAAGATGAGAAAGTGATCCAATAACAATAATCCAGGTGATTTGAGAATTTGAAATCTGAAAATCCAAAATAATAAAACATATTGAGTAGTCTCTGGAAATAGTAAATAAAGGTAAAATAATAGAAGAAAAATATGATTCATTATTACTGGAATCTAATCAGAAAATATTCATGTAACTAATAAATAAATAATCAACAATTAAGTTTGATTTATTCAATTGCTTTTATTTGGCTCTTAATCTGATTCTTTCGTTTTATTGGAATTGCCATGTTATTATTACTCAACGTGTAGAACCCGACGAGTCCGGTGTAGTTGACGATTAGGGATTTGACGTCGAGGAACATCAACAAGGCAAGCACCCCTTTGATCATATTGATCCCAGTTTTATAAATGTTTTCATTAAATGTTTTTACTGCATACTTTACTTTTATTAAAGTCTGCTATATTTTGGGTATTGGTAGTTGTACCTATTGTTTCATAGAACTTCCTTGATAAGTATGGATTTGTGAACCTTGATAACCCTAGAATAGCTTAGAAAATATTTGATGTCAATTTGGGTTACTAACATTTAGTGACATGCTTAGCCATGCTTAAAGCAAAATAAAACTTTAACATTATTAAAAATGTTGGATATGACATTTAATGGGTATGACTACCTTATGGTTGGTATTTTGATCAAAAATGAAAATAAAACTATGGTTTTGATGCGGGCAATTATTGGCAATAGCCGGGTGTACAAGGGACTTGTACATAGTGTAGGGTGGAGATTATTGCCGTGTCGAATAAGGGCTGAACTACGTGTTCGTTAAACCCAAAATTACCGTACAACCACAAGTCTTTGGTATGGGACAGTCTTAACCTATTAAGTTACTTAAAACTAGCTTTGCACATTGGTAATTTGGAATAGTCGAGCTTCTTGATGACTGGTTGCTCGTAGGCGCCCACACCGAGGTGTTGGGAGTCACGTTCTTGATCTAGCGGTGAATGCCATACTATGGATATACTTAATCATTATTGTGCGTGGATGTGCAAACATTTACACCTGATCTGGGTTTGACGTCACCGGGCTGGTGCAAAGTTAGGGTTAATCAATGTAACGGTTATGTTATGATCTCCTTGCCGACACACCAAAGGAAGTGTGTTACTAGCCTGGCAAAAGGGGTTGATCATTACTTGTGGGTAAAGCTGTACAACTCTGCAGAGTGTCAAACTTTTCGAAAAGCCGTTCCCGCGGTTATGGGAATCTTGGTGCACCAGCACTAGTTAGATGGTTTTTATTTTCATAAAATCTGGATTCTATCGTGTATCGGTAATTTCTACTGTGATAGTGGAAAATAGTTTGTGGAAATGGTCATGATACCCAGGTACCTGCAATTTATTTATGCTTACATTCTGTTACTTTTAGTATTAAGCTGTTTTTACTTAAATTCCGTTTTGCAATCTACTATTCTGTATTTACATTTCAAAGTAGCTTTATGCAAAGCAACCATAAGCTTTTCCTTGAATTGGCCTGCATATATATTAGGTTTTGCAAAAGTCTTGCGAGTACGTAAGTACTCAACTTGCCTATGTGGATGTTTTTAGGTGAAGAAACAGATTTCCCCGACGATACATTTTATGACGCAGGATTCGGGGATGTGAACGATGAATTTTACTAGGGTTCTCCTTGTCGGTTGCCTGTGGGGATGTTGGGTTAAAGGAATACTACAAGAAATATGTCTCCACTGATATATCTTTACTTTTGGTATTGTAAAAATGCTATGTACTTTGCTTCCGCTGTAATAATAAAGTTTGTGTATGACTGTGATATCAATTTGTATTTGTGCGTACTAGCCACTGATCATGGGACTAGTACTGTATGCACATGGTATCCATTTTTGGTATTAATTAACAAAAATGGGGGCCTTACAAAGGTCTCCACCAGTATCGACCCGTGGCAGCCTTTGGGGGCGACCGGAGAGGCGGAGGGAGTGGAGGGCGGCTAGAGGGGCGGAGGGAGTGAAGGGCAGTGGGAGGCGTGGAGGGCGGCGGCGGGAGGGCTTCTGGAGGGAGTAGGGGGCGGCGGAAGGGGTATAGAACGGCGGGCGTCGGCGTGTGATGCCGAACAGGGGACGGGGGAGGACCAAAGCACGACGAGAGTCAGGAGGACAAAGGAGAACTGGGGTTTGTACTGAGCCTATGGGCGGTATCATGATTTTCGGATATCCAAATTATTTAGTCCTGGTATATCCAAAAATAATATCGGAATATCTTGATGGATAGTGACCTTCCGAATTTGAATCCAAATCCTAAACAAAATATCCGAATCTGACAACTATCCAAATTCGAGCCGAAGATATCCAGTCTCCCTCGGCGGCGGTGGCAAGCGATCTGGTCTGGTTCAGTGCTTCGCATGTCTCGTGATAATGAATTGGTAGTGCCATTTTCCCTCGTTATTTACACATTTTCTCTCTCAGCTTACGTAAACGTTCCATCTCTATTCTTTTACGTAAACTGGGTTCATACGACCCTATATATTTGGCCTTTTTCATTAGCTTAAAAGCCAAAAAGCCAAAGTCAAAACAAATAAACGACTTTTCAGCTGAGCTTAAAAAAAGCTTAAAGCCTCCATATAACTATAAGCCAAAAGCCAATCAGAGGGAGCTTTTTTTTTCTTTTGCGGGTTAGAAATAGGCATTTGCCATTGAAGTTCTAAATAATTACTCATCAATGCCATTCATATATAAAATAAAATTTCTTCTTTTTTTCTCTGATTCTTCTCCCTGCGACACTCTCATCCCTACACCCTCCTCCCTCCTGACTAGGGTTGAGCGGCACCCTCATCCTCGCGATTGAGCTAGTGGCGCCCTTCTCCCCCACGATTGAGTCGACGGTGCCTTCCTCCCCCATGAATCCCTCCTCCCCTACATGATCCGACGACGCCCTCCGCCCCTGCGACTCTCTCATACCCTACGAGATCCGGTGGTGCCCTCCTCCCCCGTGACTCCCTCATCCCCTACAAGATCCGGCGGCGCCCTCCTCCCTCGCGACTCCCGTATCCCCAACGCCTTTGCGACGATGGAGACTGTCCTCCCCCGCGACTCCTGTGTCCCCAACAATTCCGTCTTCCCTCGCGAGTTCGAGCACCGCCTTCCTCTCCCGTGCCTCCGTCCTCCTATCTCCAAGTGCCGGCATCCTCGGTCCTCCCATCTCTGTGCGCCTTCCGTGTCATCAACTCCAAGTCTACTCCGCCTCCCGTGACCTCCTCCGCCATCCTTGTTTCCAACCTCAAGGTACAATTTTTGGTTTTCAATACAAAATTAAATTTATCTATGTTTTAGATTGCACGAAGCATAGATGAACTTCTCCTAGAAATTGATTGTCTTTGAGTGAGTTCAGTGGGTCAATCCTCATCTTTTATCCGAATCCACTCAACTGGTTGGAGTTCTTGACTTGCTCTGTGCTTCTAGTCATCACTGCCTAGTGTTTGCTTGATGATTGAGGAAGCTATACGAGACTAGAACATCCGGTTGTGCAAACTTCTTGCTGCCCTCTTGATTCGGTTGCTTGTGGTCTTTGATTTGGTTGGTTGCCGTGGTGGCCGACCTATGTGGTTTGCTTCCTGCTGTTCGGCTGGTTCATCCCTTGGCCGAGGGTACTGTTCTGTGGCCCTGTGTAGCCTTCACTGCATCTCAGGTTTTCAGGTGAATTGCCTTACCGAGAGGACTTCGGCTTTGTATCTCCGAGAGCATCCGCCGGCAAGGTTGTGGTAGTACAGAGGCGGTATTGCCTAATATCATCATTATATGCTTCTTTTTTTTGTTTTTTCTTATTGTTAGTAACTTCTGTACATGATATACTAGCTTCTGTTGATAGTCAGTAAGATGTTTAGAGAATTATCACTGTCATTTGCATTGTTAATGTGGAGATAATCAATTGTTAAGGTCTTAAGTCTGTCAAGTATTGAAAACTGAAATTTTATTCTTATGTGAGGTAAGGTTGTCACAAATAAGTCTGTGATCTTGTCCCTAGTGGCGAGGAGGGCCTTCAAAGGCAACCCGACATCTGAGAACAATCCAAATCAAAACAACTTGAGCATTATTGCTAGTTGTATGTCAGTTTTCTTGTTCATTGTTATGCAATTGCTAAAATACTTGATTATAAGTTTTCATACTTTGATATTATCAAATATCTTGTGTCAGTATTTTAGCTTATGCTTTCTTAACAATGATCTTTCATGGTTATTTAGTTTGCTTGGAATTATTATCATGATAAAATTGCTAATACCGCAATATTTACAACAATCCAGAACTTAGGGTGAGAATTTGATTTTGTTCTTGGCAAGAACCAAAGTTAGCTACCAGAATTTGATTCTGGTGCATCTCTGATAATCGCGATTCTTCCATCTGACTATTGTTTGAGGGTTTTGTTATGAATAGCACTTGTATTCAACATGAGGCCAATGGGCCAGTATATATATATGTACAAGAGGATATAGAAGGAAAGCCTATATAAGGCAATAACTATACAAGGCAAAACAATCTTTATACAGGGCAACTAGCAATCTCTTATATAAGGTAACAAGGATACTGTCTAACAACCCCCTCAAACTCATGGTGGATCAACAACACTGAGTTTGGAGAGATAAAGTCATCTTGAGCTCTAGTGCGTGTCTTCGTGAAGAAATCTTCTAGCCCAAGCTCGGAAGGCACATCTTGAAGAGCCACAACTGATCTTGTACGTGTCGCATTTAGGAAGCATCAACACCAATATGCTTAGTGAGCTCATGCTTCTTTGGATCACGAGCAATGCTAATAGCACTGTCTTGTCGGATAAAGAGAGTCGGTGTAAAGCGAAACACCAAAATCCTCAAGTAGCCACCGTAGCCAAGTAACCTCTCTTTGTCAAAGGCAATCGCCGCAACTTCGGCCTTTAGCTTTGGAGCAGCTGCATGCGCTTCTTAGTCTTCCAAGTAATGAGAGAACCACCAAGAAAAACACAATAAGCGAGAAAGAGGCCGGTGATCGGAGGATCACTAGCCAGTAGCATCGGAATATGCGAAGTGGAGGGAGCTGGAGCGAGGAAAGAAAAAGGCGAGAAATAGTTCCACGAAGATATCGTAGAACACGAAGAAGATGACTATAGTGAAGCTGGGTGGGAGCAGAAACGAACTGACTTAAGATATGAACAGGATATAAAATATTAGGACGAGTGACACCAAGGTAAACAAGGCTCCCAACAAGATGGCGATAGCGAGTAGGATCCTCAAGAGGTTCACCATCAGTAGGTTGAAGGTGAACATTGAGCTCCATAGGAGTCTCAGCGGTGTAACATCCCAAAATTTGCATTCAATATTATTTTATTGCTATTTATGCATTCTGGGATTTTTTGGAATTTATGGAATTTATCTGGATTTAGTTGATTTGAATTCAAATTATGTGTATTAACTGTTGGTGAAAATTTGTAAAAATTAAACAAGTTTAATATAAAGTTTTGCTAAAACTATTTTATTTGAGTTCAAAATGTCTCAAAGTATTTTTGGACATTTTTCCGAATTTATTTGAATCTATTTGCTTTTATTTGAATTTTTGGAATGTTATTGATTCGGAAAAATAATTTTTATTCGAAACCTCCTCCCGGGCCGAATCTCCGCCGGCCCATTCCTTTCCCACGCTCTGCCCGGCCTTTTCCATTGACACCTCGGTCGCGTCGCCGCGTGACCGGCCTTCGAAACCCTAGCCGCCCTTGAGCTCATCCGTTGGATCTCGATCCGGCGATCGGGATTCAACCGCGCCGCCGCTTGTGGCCGTCGGATCTGCGTCGTGGACACACGGGATGGAGCCACGTCACTTCTCCGTGTTGTCGTCGGACTTTGCCGCCGCCGCCGAATCCGTCTCGGATTTCCAGCCCAGCACGCCTCCCTAGGACCCTGTTTAAGGCACCGCCCTACGCAGCGGGAAGCCCGAGTCGCCGTCGTCACTTTGCTCGAGCTCGTCGAAGTCCTCCGCCGCAAGCGAGCCCTTCAACCGCATGGATCTTCGTCGCCGGTGCCTCTCCGCCGCTTCCGTTTGTGCCTTCGAGTTCGCGTCGTCGTCCTCTTCTGGATTCGCGAGCAAACGCGCCTGATCCGTCGCCGTAGCGCTAAAGCCGCATCATCTTCTTCGTCTCCGATGGATAGCGCCGCCGCCCCTCGCCGTCGTTCTTCGCCGCATGGTGTGGCCGTCCGATCGCCCTCGAGCGCTTTGGATCTTGCCACGACTCTGTCGCTCGCGCCCTTGCTTCTTCACCGTCCGACCTGGCGCAGTCGTTGGATGAGTGACGTGTGGTCGTTCGCATGGCCCATCCACATCAGCACTGCGTCAGCTCCTTCGCCCTCGTGTCATCCGCATCAGTAGCCACGCGCGCGCGCGTCGCCACCGTCGTGTCGAGTCTCTGCGCGTCGCCCTAGCGCATTGTTAGTGAGCCCGGTCCACCGTGGACTGTTGAAGCCTATGGACTGGGTCCATAGACCGAGGGTCTTGCGCGTCAGCCTTGCGTCAGCAGTGACGCAATAAACCTGTTTTTCCTTTAGAAAAATAATTCATTTAAATTTGGTATTTCCAATTTTCAGGTTTTTGTGATTTTTGGATCTTCTCCGAGGCCGTTCTCCTTCATACGAGCTCCGATTGAGGTGATTCAAATTTCTAAAAATTTATAAAATTGAGATCTATTTAATGGTGAATTTTATTTATTTTTTATAGTTTGTTTTCTCTCTGTTTTGGTGTTTATTTGTTGTTCTCTCTCGTTTCGCATAGACGTTAAATTGTGCAACGCATCCGAGGAAGATTCGTTGACTCAAGACCAAGGTCCGAGAACAAGAATAAGGGCTGTTAAGGCAAGTTGTGCTTTGATCATGTTGAACCCATGTTTATAAAATTGCTATGTCTGATTTACCCTATTGCATATATTTCAAATATACAATTGTTTTAAATTAGATTGGGTTTAGCTAATTACCAGATAGATCTACACCCTACCTTGTCATTGTATTCCATGATCCATTGTCACCGTAGATTGGTTAAACATAGTTGGTTAATAATTATAATCAACATTGGAGGATTAGTTCGTATTAGTTGCTTAGCCATGCCACGTCATCACATGTGTCAGAATCATTGATAATTAATCTTGATTAATGGAATATGGAACAATGTTATGAACTTGTGTGTCATGTGGGATCACACAATGAGATTGAGTTGTTGTGGCGAGTCATGTCACATAGCGATGTTGAATTCTTGATAGCACGTGGTGCTTGGTAATCAACACAGGTGAGAATCATTTAGATTGGGGCAAGTGACAAGGCGAGTATGCCAAGGTGGGCCCAATAGGCGGAGGGTATGTGGATGTCTTGCCTTGATCACTCTAAGGACTTAACCTTGCGAGCCTTTGACTGAGTCAATCGTGCAACCACATATGCAGTATGGGCGACCCTAGTCGATTAATTTGCAATGTCTTAATTTTGGTACTATCTTGGTGGTGTGAGTTCCCAAGTTATGGAGTAATTCACATGGCGCAAGAGGGGCCCCAGTTGTGGTTTTCGGACCCACGGTGTTGAAACCTTAGCGGGTAGTCTTGATTAAGCGAGCATTGTAAAGGCTTTGTCATGATCTCTCCGCCGACACACCAAAGGAAGTGTGTTAACCCGGAAGGCACCAAGAGACGATCATGTCACGTGGGTAAAGTGCATAACCTCTGCAGAGTGTGAAACTATTCGGATAGCCGTGCTCGCGGTATTGAGCAATGCTCGGGAATTACAGTTAAGGGTTAGCTTAATTAAAATGAACAACTTGGTTGGGATGGCAGAATGCCATGTGGAAGATGGGAATTGATTTAGGATTGGAAACTTGGTTTACTTGAGAAATACTGAATCTATTTATTATAGTTATTTGTTTTATCGTCTTTGTAATCTATCTATTATACTTGTTTATAAATGCTGCTTATTGCAAAATAGCCATGATAGCCTATCTATTGGAATAAACCTTGCATATAGATACATAGAATTGCATTCTGTGCACAACTTGTTGAGTGCTTTAAGTACTCACCCTTGCCAACAATAACCTCACAGTTGAAGAGTCTACATCAATCTTTGGAGGAAAGATTCCAAGAGGAGGCGAATGTTTAGGGCACAAGCCTTGTCGGATGCCCGTGGTATCTTGAGGGTTGTCTACGTTTTCATTCATTGCGATTTAATATGTTGTTGACCTTGCAGGCATAGTCATGTAAGTGGACCATAAGGTCATTCAATTAGTAGTATATATCATATGATGTCTTTCCTAATGCTTTCGCTATGTATGATTGTGATATTTACTTATGTTGAGCCTGTGTGCACTAGCGTGATCTGGACTAGTGCGAGTATACGGAGGGTCGGATTTGCATATTCGGGTCCCAGCAGAAGTGGTATCGAGCCATCTTGTTGTAGGGCTTGACCCTAGATAGTCTGGTCGTCTCTATAGGAACTTCAAAATTAGTTTCTAAAGAAAAGAATTAACTTGGAAGAATAATATGTTCTAGACTTATCCTATTCTTCTATCCCTTTCCTTGTCAAAATTTCTCCCTTTTCCCCTGCTGAATTTCTTTCTCTCTCCCTTGCTGGATCGAGTTAAAAACCTTATCTGAGTTCTCTTGGTAGTTGACGTGCCACATTGTAAGGACACGAATCCACTGATTCGAACCCACTGTGTTTACCGCACTAGTCCCAGGATCAACGCTAGTGCACACAGCTTAACATTGGTACATATCACATCATACACAACGATAATAGAATAATAGTTCATTTATTGATATAGCTAAATGTATGATCTTATGACCAACTTACATTATTAAGCCACTTGAGCAAGGCGAGAATATAAACCAATATTTAAGCGTGGAAAGTAGAAGCGTAGATAGCTCATCAGTTCACCACAGCAACCAACAAGGCTCGGACCCTAATGACTCGTGTCTTCTTGGACCTCATCTTCCAACACAGTGTAGATTCTTCAACTGTTGATTATTGTTGTTTGGCAAGGGTGAGTACTTAAAGCACTCAACAAGTTGTGCACGAATGCGATTCTATTTATCTATATGTAAGGCTTATTCCAAAGGATAGGCTATCATGGCTATTTTGCAATAAGCGGCATTTATGAACAAATACAATAATAGATTGTAAAGAATGTAAAGCGAATAGCAATAATAAATAAATTCAGTATTTCTCAAGTAAACCAAGTTTCCAATCCTAAATCAAGTTCCAATCTTCCATATGGCAATCCCGCCATCCCAACCAAGTTGTCCGATTTATTAAACTAACCCTTAGCTGTAATTCCGAGCATTGCTCAATACATGAGCACGGCTATCCGAATAGTTTCACACTCTGCAGAGGTTATGCACTTTACCCACGTGATACAACCAAACACCACAAAGGCGAGAGATTATAACAAAGCCTTTACAATGCTCTATCTTAACCGGTACTACCGCTAAGGTTTCAACAACGGCGGTCAGTAAACCACATCCGGGCCCCCTCTTGCGCCATGTGAATTACACACGACCGGGAACTCACACCGACCACGATAGTATCAACATTAAGACTTTGCAAATTACTCTGCTAGGCTGGCCCATACCAGACATGTGGTTGCATGATTGACTCAGGTCAAAGGCTTGCAAGGTTAAGTCCTTAGTGTGATCAAGGCAAGACTTCCACATACCATCGCCCATCGGGCCCACCTTGGCCTCCTCGCCTTGCCACTTGCCCCAATCTAAGTGATTATCACCCAGTTGATTACCAAGCACCACGTGCCATCAACAATTCAACATCGTTGCGTGACATGACTCGCCACAACAACTCAATCTCATCGTGTGATCCCACATGACACACAAGTTCATAACATTGTTCCATATTCCATTAATCAAGATTAATTATCAATGGTGATGACACATGTGATGACGTGGCATGGCTAAGCAACTAATACGAACTAAACCTCCAATGTTGATTATAATTATTAACCAACTATATTAAACCAATCTAGGGTGACAATGGATCATGGCATACAATGACAAGGTAGGGTATAGATCAATCGGTATTTTAGCTAAGCCCAAACTAATTTGAAACAGTTGTATAATTGAATTATATGCAATAGTGTAAATCAAACATAGCAATTTTACAAACATGGGTTCAACATGATCAAAGCACAACTTGCCTTGGAATAGGTCCTGATCTTGATCTGAAGTTTGCTCTTGAGTTCTTTGGATCTTCCTCCAAGCGTCGCACAATTCAACGTCTACAGCGTCAAGAAGAAAAGCAAATAAATACCAAAACAGAGAGCAATTGAACTCCAAAAATCAATTAAAATTCACCATTAAATAGATCTCAATTTTACAAATTTTAGAAACTGGAATCACTCAAATCCGATTCGATGCAAAAGATATAGCCTTTTGAAGTTTGAAATAAATCTTGAAATCGAGAAAATCAAAAATACGAAATTATCAGTTTATTTTTATCTTTGAAAAACTGGTTTATGATGTCGCGTGACATCGGCATGACGCATTGACCGTTGGGCCGGACCAATCGAGCCGCGTGTCGGTCCATGGACTCGGTCCACAAGACCACCCTCGGTCCACCGCAGACGCGGTCCACGGCGCCTCATTGCTTGAGCCGACACGCGGTGGCGCTTGATTGGTTCACGCGCACGGCGGAAATCCACCGCCGGATCGCATCTCACGGTGGCGATCTTGACCCTCGTGGCACGATCACGGCCTTTCACAAGATCCGACGGTCATTACCTCTCGAGTCTAGCGATGGCGGCACGACAACGCTTCTTCGCCGGACTTGGGGCGAAGACCACCGCAGCAGCGAAGGAGGGTCTCGGCGATATACGCTTCTCACGGACGCACCTCGTCACGGCGAACACGCTGGCGACCTTGGCGATGGCGGAGACTTCCTGACGGCGAGCTTCAAGCGGAAAAACGCGTCGAGGACTTGGCTAACTCCGGCGAGCTCGTAGATGCGTTCTAGGGCTGCTCCGCGAAGAGCGCCCGACCAAAAGACGCGGCGCTCGACTGCGAACCTCGGGGTGCTACCCTTCCTATTTATAACCTCGACGTCCGAGCTCTACACGGCGAAAGAAACCAACGGCGTAACGGCGGCGGACTCAGTCCGAGCGGAGGCGATGAGCGACATCGCGACGCGTGTCCCGATCCGAGCGGTCAAACGCATAGCGAACACGCGGCACTCGGTGGACCGTTGGATCGCCGCGCGACGGTGCCGATCTAGGGTTTTGCACCGCTACGACTCGTGGGCTGCATTGGGCCGCCCCGACGTGGGCTTCTAGCGCACAGTGCTGGGCTCGGCCCAACACTATTCACCGGATTTTTAAAGATTTCTTATTTAAAATAATTCCAGAAATTCATTTTATTTATTTTAAGCAATAAAACTATTAGGAAAAATCCAAGAAAAATCTCAAAAATACTTTGAGACATTCTGGACTCAAATAAAATATTTTTGACAAAACTTTATTTTGACTTTGCACAGATTTAAATAGATTTGAATAAAAGGCAATAAACTTAATTTCAAACTAATTCAAATAAATCCAGAAAAATCCAAATAAATTTCAGAAAATCACAAATGCACATTTAAGCAAATACAACTTAATTAAGCCAAATTTTGGGATGTTACAAACCTCCCCCTAATGAGAATCTCGACAGAGATTGGGGCTAACTAGAGAATAGGTTGAAATTCGACTTCAAATCTTCTTCTCGCTCCCAAGTGGCTTCACTCTCGAATGATTGCTCCTTGAACTCGCAAAGCGAATAGACTTGTTTACGGTCTTGCGCTCCATAACATCAAAATTACGATCGGTTGCTCTTTATAAGTCAAATCTTCTTGCGCTCTATCGCATCCAGCGGGTTTGTTCTGTTGGCACTCTGAGACACTTCTTAAGCTGCGACACATGGAATACATCATGCACTCTGCCAAGGTCGAGGCAACTCTAATTGATAAGCTACCTCTCCTCGACGGCTCGGAATCTTGAGCGGACCAACATATCTTGGTGCAAGCTTCCTTTAACGTGAAATCTTTTAACGCCCTTAAGAGGGTAACCACGAGATACACATGATCTTACGGTTCAAAACTCAAATCTCGACGACGATTATCTGCGTAGCTTTTCATCTTGTGTGCTATCTTCAACCTCTCTCGATCATTGCGACTTGACTTTTGGCTTCCTCGAGAATGTCGGCCCGAAAACCAATCGCTCTCTGTTTCATTCCAATTCAATGGAGTACGACAAGCACGTCCATACAACGCCTCAAGCGGTGACATCTTGGGCTAGCTTGATAACTATTATTGTAACTAAATTCGCATATGGCAAACACTTATCCCATGTCGTAGCATAAGCTAAAGCACAAGCTCTCAACATATCCTCTAAAATCGATTTACTCTTTCGGTCGACCATCCATGCGGGTGATATGTTGTACTAAAATTCAAGCGGGTCCCCATTGCTTCGTGCAACTTATTCCAAAATCTCGAGGTAAATTGGGTACTCTCATGCGACACAATCTTCTTTGGCACTCCATGCGGACATACAATCCTTGACATGTACAATTACGCCAAAGCGATCTCGGCGTAGGTGATCTTTCTTGGGATGAAATGAGCGACCTTGGTTAGGCGATCCACTATAACCCAAATGGAATCGTAACCTTTACGAGTCTTAGGTAAACCGGTGATAAAATCCATTCGATTTCCTCCACTTCCATTCCGAATTTTCAACGGTACGCAACAAACCGTGGTCTTTGATGCATAGCCTTTACTCTCGACATCGTCGCATAATGCAACATGCTCACCACTTCACGCTTCATATTTGGCCACGAATCTCTCTTTCAAATCTTGGTACATCTTAGCGCTTCTGGATGAATCGAGTACTTTGAATCATGAGCTTCCTCAAGAATAAATTGTTTCAACTCCTTTTTATCCAGTACACAAATTCGGCCTTTGAAGAACATGGTCCCTTGCTCATCAGAGTAAAATCTAAGGCTAGGCCTTCTTCCTTTTAGCCTTGATTTTAGAAATTTTATCGTCATCTTTCGGCCTTCTCTAATCGATCTTCAGTGTTGGCTTTACTTCAAGTGCGGCTACCATTCCTTGAACGACTTCCAATCTTAACCGAAACTCCTTGCATAATTCGGTTGATCCTCCATTGTCAATGTATTTGCGCTATGGCTCTTTCGACTCGAGCATCGCCACCACATTGGCTTTTCCAGGTGATAATGGATTCCCACATTATAATCCTTAATTAGCTCCACCATCTTATTTGTCTCATATTCAGTCGACTTGAGTGAATATGTATTTCAGACTCTTATGGTCCGTATATATCTCACATCTATTTCCTATGAGATAATGGCGCCATATCTTTAAAGCATGCACTCGGCAACTAATTTCAAATCATGCGTTGGGTAATTCACTTCATGCGGTCTTAACTGTCTCGACGCATAAGCAACAACTTTGCCTTCCTGCATTAACACGCACCCTAAGCCTTGCTTTGAAGCATCGCAATAGATATCAAATCCATTCTGCACATCCGGCAACACTAATACGGGGGCTGTTGTTAAGCGTTTCTTCAATTCCATAAAACTTTTCTCGCACTCTGGCGTCCATGCAAACTTCTTTTCTTTCTTCAACAACTGTGTCAAGGGTTTAGCAATTGTTGAGAATCCCTCTATGAACCGCGGTAATATCCGCCATTCCCGTAAAACTACGAATCGAGTAGCGGACTTGGTGGCTCCCAATGCAACATCTGCATCCACTTTTTGGGATCAAGCTGCGACTCCTTTGGTAGTCATTACATGACCCAAGAATTGACTTTCTCCTTCGAATTCACACTTGCTAAACTTTGCATATAGCTGATGCTCTCGCAGCCTGTCTAAAACCATCCTTAGATGTTCTGCATGCTCTTCTTCGGTCTTTGAGTAAACCAAAATATCGTCTATGAAGACTACAACAAACTTATCCAAATATTCCATGAAAACCTTATTCATCATGTTCATGAAATATTTGGGGCATTAGTCAATCAAATGACATGATTGTGAACTCATAATGTCCATATCGCGTAGAAAGCGCGGTCTTAGGTATATCCTCCGCTCGGATCTTCAAGCGATGGTATCACGAGCGAAGATCTATCTTGGAAAACTCGGCTCCTCTTAAGCGATCAAATAAGTCATCGATCACGGGCAGCGGATACTTATTCTTGATCGTTACTTCATTAAGTGCACGATAATCAATGCACATTCTAAGACTTCCATCCTTCTTGCGAACAAACAAAACCGGGGCTCCCCACGGTGATGAACTTGGTCTAATGAAACCCTTCTCTTGCAGTTCCTCAATCTGCTTCTTCATTTCCACTAACTCGTCGGTAGGCATCCGATATGGTCTCTTTGATATCGGTCTTTGTACACGGCGCTAATTCAATAACAAACTCGATATCGCGATCCGTGGCAATCTGGCAAATCTTCCGAAACACATCCGGTATTCTCGCCCCGGCACATCTTCCATCTTGATGGCTTTCACGCTGTTGACCACTAAGCGCCCATCTCGAGCTGCGGTCGCTTGAAACTCTACTTTCTTGCCACTAGGGCCTTCCAAAGTCACGATCCTTCGCCACAATCCAAAACGGCCTTATGCTTAGACACCAATCCATTCCAAGGATGACGTCTAGGGATTGCGCATCTATCAAGATAAGATTCGCTAGAATTCTATCCCATCCATAAGCAACTTAGCTCCCAAACACCCAAGGCTAGATCTAAGCTCGGATCACGGGGCTTGGACTAAGAGCACACACTTAAGATTCACCACTTTAAATCCATTCTTGGTTGCAAAACTTTGAGACACAAGCGAATCTGAAGCTCGAATCAAACAAAGCATGGCAGTCTTGAGTTGACCAGAACTTACCCAAGATCGACGTCTGTTGCCTCTTGAGCTCCATCGGCGGTGATGTGGTTGATCCTTCCACGCCTTTGTTCGCTGCGGCGTTGCTCGGCTTGGCTTGGTGCACGATTTCCTCCCGATCTTTGGTGCTTTAGCGGGTGTTGTTCCCAGTTGAAAGCAATGGCGTGATGCCTCCCTTTGTGGACACCTATTGGAAAAGTGCCACGGCTCGTTGCAAGTATAGCATCTCTTCACTGCGGATTCTTGATTTCCTCTGGTGCATTGTTGCCTGTCTTTGGTGTCCAAAGCTACGATTGGCGGGGCGAGGTGCGAGGGTTGATGTCTTGTTTCCGGCTAGTGGTTGGAATCTAGCAAATTCTTTGTGGTGACATCCTCAAGCGTAGATGGTTTGGGCGTCCACCCGATTATTCATCAAG
Organism: Otatea glauca; assembly: GCA_036346275.1. Classification (NCBI taxonomy): domain Eukaryota; kingdom Viridiplantae; phylum Streptophyta; class Magnoliopsida; order Poales; family Poaceae; genus Otatea; species Otatea glauca. The sequence continues at coordinate 48,971,011 of CM070730.1, forward strand.
CGCTTACGGTTTCACCTAGCTCTTTGCGCTTATCTTCTAGGATTAAAGCCTTATTTACCGGCTCCAAAATCTGGGAAATTGTGGGTGTCACCCCACTGTGAGTCTGAGTTCATCCCTTCATGAAACGACATCTTTATCGGCTTTATCTGTCGCTCGTCTTGAGGGCATAGCGAGCTAAGCGAGTAAATTTGTTCAAGTATTCGCCTTTGGTTGGCCTCCTTGCTTCAAAGCTCTGAACTCTTCCTTCTTAAGGTCCATCATTCCCTCGGAACATGATCTTGGCGGAAAGCATTAGTAAACTCTTCCCGGTGATCTCTTGTGGGGCTCCATGGCGGCACGATGGTTCTCCCACCACTGCGGCGGTCCCTTCCGGTTGATGAGAGGCGTAAAGCACCTTCTCATTTCCTTCACCTTTGTGTGATGTGCGACTTTTTCTCAATTGTCCTAAGCCTACCATCGGCTTCAAAGGATTCACATTTCGAAAAAGTTGGTGGCCTAGTCCTCATAAAATCGATAGCTTTGACATAGGTCGAGGTCCACCATGATTGTTTTGAGTTGCGAGGTTGTTGTGATTTCTTTGCTGCGTTGGTCATCTCTTTGCATCTCTTTGCATCATTATCTGCATCGATTGAGTCTGTCTTGCGAAATGCTCCTAGATTACGCATGTCTCATGTCGGTGGTTGAGGGCTGCCTCCATCATTGGGATTGTCATTCGACGTGTGATCCACTTCTCAAGCACCGTTGTTTCCTCAGTATTCACCATCGATGATTGCCTCTTAGGTTAGGAAAGGTAGATGTAGCATAGATAAGAAGTAAGAATTTCTAAAGCGGGAGATATGTTATACCCAAACTGAACAATTCTTTATTTAACTTGGTATGGTGCTTATTTAAGCCTACAAGCTTTGCAACACATCGCACACTCAGCAATACAAATAAGCAAACTAAACACGCAACCTTAACGTCAACTAGAAAGGTAAAGACTAACTTAAAGACGCGACTCACACTCGAGTCTCAACACGGCTCAAGGTCGACACTCACTCATCCACCACCTGGTCGAGGTCGACCCGCGCATACACCGGTGGATGGCGGGCATCGGAGCGAACCTATCCCGTGACCTACTACTAGATCCTCTGCAACAGCGGGTGCACTGACCCCTCTGGCTCCCACTCTCGCTCCTCTGGATCCTCCTCGGACTCCTCGGTGGCTCTGAACTCCCCGAGTCACGCGCTCCGGCTCGTCCTCAAGCGCCTCGTGGCCTCTCCCGGCTCGGTGATCATCCCGATGGTGAAGCACGGGTCACCTCAAGCTCTGCTCGGCCACTCTAAGTGCCTCGTACAGATCTCCGGCTCGGGTAGTATCTCTCATGTGATCCTCCGGCAAGGGCGAACTCGCAAGGTGCGTCGCGATGCACACTCGCTCCCCTCGATCCGTCGTCTTGGCACGCTTGAGCGTCTGGGTGAAGTCGGAACACCGAGTCGTGAAGCTCGTCGGCGTAGTCGCGGCGGACACGGCGAAGAGCAAGTCGAGCAACCTCTGAATTGCAACTTCATCGAGAACCTTCGGCGGAGGCGTTGATTGGCTCTTGGTTTCCTCGTTCTCCCGAGCGTAGATGATTACCTTGCAAATGAAACCTCGGTGTACACCGTTCACTGTCCAGCTGCCTCCTCGGTAAAGTGGACGGTAGAAGCCTCCCAGCGTCTGAAGAACTCTCCACAGCTCCATGGCGTAGCCGCCAGCTGACTCCTCAAAGGTCGGAACGATCGGCATCTGCTCCACAAGAACTTTGAAATAAGTTCTCCACCCGAAACGGCAAGTAAGACGGTAAATTTAGCAAAGGCAAGACGTAGAGAATGAGATGAGTCAAGAGTGTTTTATTAATCAAATTTAGATTTTCTTTTAGAAAATAGTTTTGGACTCTCACAAGACACCTCCATACTATCTAGGGCCAAAACCTACGGTCGGTATGCTCGATACCACCTCTGTAAGGACCGAATCCATCGATTCGAACCCACTTGTGTTTACCGCACTAGTCCGGGATCAACGCTAGTGCACACGACTTAACATTGGTACATATCACATCATACACAGCGATAATAGAATAATAGTTCATTTATTGATATAGCTAAATGTATGATCTTATGACCAACTTACATTATTAAGCCACGCAGGCAAGGCGAGAATATAAACTAATATTTAAGCGAGAAAGTAGAAGCGTAGATAGCTCATCGATTCACCACGAGCAACCAACAAGGCTCGGACCCTAATGACTCGTGTCTTCTTGGACCTCATCTTCCAACAGTGTAGATTCTTCAGCTGTTGATTATTGTTGTTTGGCAAGGGTGAGTACTTAAAGCACTCAACAAGTTGTGCATGTAATGCGATTCTATTTATCTATATGTAAGGCTTATTCCAAAGGATAGGCTATCATGGCTATTTTGCAATAAGCAACATTTATGAACAAATACAATAATAGATTGTAAAGAATGTAAAACGAATAGCAATAATAAATAAATTCAGTATTTCTCAAGTAAACCAAGTTTCCAATCCTAAATCAAGTTCCAATCTTCCATATGGCAATCCCGCCATCCCAACCAAGTTGTCCAATTTATTAAACTAACCCTTAATCGTAATTCCGAGCATTGCTCAATACCATGAGCACGGCTATCCGAATAGTTTCACACTCTGCAGAGGTTATGCACTTTACCCACGTGATACAACCAAACACCACAAAGCGAGAGATTATAACAAAGCCTTTACAATGCTCTATCTTAACCCGGTACTACCGCTAAGGTTTCAACAACTGGTGGTCGTAAACCACATCCGGGGCCCCCTCTTGCGCCATGTGAATTACACCGACCGGGAACTCACACCGACCACGATAGTATCAACATTAAGACTTTGCAAATTACTCGGCTAGGTGGCCCATACGGACATGTGGTTGCATGATTGACTCAGTCAAAGGCTTGCAAGGTTAAGTCCTTAGTGTGATCAAGGCAAGACTTCCACATACCATCGCCCATCGGGCCCACCTTGGCCTCCTCGCCCTTGCCACTTGCCCCAATCTAAGTGATTATCACCCGTTGATTACCAAGCACCACGTGCCATCAACAATTCAACATCGTTGCGTGACATGACTCGCCACAACAACTCAATCTCATCGTGTGATCCCACATGACACACAAGTTCATAACATTGTTCCATATTCCATTAATCAAGATTAATTATCAATGGTGATGACACATGTGATGACGTGGCATGGCTAAGCAACTAATACGAACTAAACCTCCAATGTTGATTATAATTATTAACCAACTATATTAAACCAATCTAGGGTGACAATGGATCATGGCATACAATGACAAGGTAGGGTATAGACCAATCTGGTATTTTAGCTAAGCCCAAACTAATTTGAAACAGTTGTATAATTGAATTATATGCAATAGTGTAAATCAAACATAGCAATTTTACAAACATGGGTTCAACATGATCAAAGCACAACTTGCCTTGGAATAGGTCCTGATCTTGATCTGAAGTTTGCTCTTGAGTTCTTGGATCTTCCTCCGAGGCGTCGCACAATTCAACGTCTACGCGTACCGAAGAAGAAAAGCAAATAAATACCAAAACAGAGAGCAATTGAACTCCAAAAATCAATTAAAATTCACCATTAAATAGATCTCAATTTTACAAATTTTTAGAAACTGGAATCACTCAAATCCGATTACGATGCAAAAGATATAGCCTTTTGAAGTTTGAAATAAATCTGAAATCGGAAAATCAAAAATACGAAATTATCGATTTATTTTTATCTTGAAAAACTGGTTTATGATGTCGCGTGACATCAAGATGACGCAGTATTGGACCGGACCAATCGAAGCCGACGCGTGTCCCGGTCCATGGACTCGGTCCACGAGACCACCTTCGGTCCACCGCAGACGCGGTCCACGGCGCCTCGGCTGCTGAGCCCGACACGCGGTGGCGCTTGATTGGTTCACACGCACGGCGGAAATCCACCGCACAGATCGCATCTCACGGTGGCGATCTTGACTTACGTGCACGATCACGGCCTTCATCAAGATCCGACGGTCATTACCTCTCGAGTCTAGCGATGGCGGCACGGCAACGCTTCTTCGACGGACTTGGGGACGAAGACCACCGCAACGGCAGAAGGAGGGGTCTCCGGCGATGCTTCTGCTTCTCACGGACGCACCTCGTCACGGCGAACACGCTGGCGACCTTGGCGATGGCGGAGACTTCCCGGACGGCGAGCTTCAAGCGGAAAAACGCGTCGAGGACTTCGGCTAACTCCGACGAGCTCGTAGATGCGTTCTAGGGCTGCTCCCGCGAAGACGCTCCGACCAAAAGACGCGGCGCTCGACTGCGAACCTCGGGGTGCTACCCTTCCTATTTATAACCTCGACGTCCGAGCTCTACACGGCGAAAGAAACCAACGGCGTAACGGCGGACTCCGAGTCCGGAACGGAGACGATGAACGACATCGCGACGTGTGTCCCGATCCGACGGTCAAAACGCAAGCGAACACGCGGCACTCGGTGGACCGTTGGATCGCACGCGGACGGTGCCGATCTAGGGTTTTGCACCGCTACGACTCGTGGGCTGCATTGGGCCGCCCCGACGTGGGCTTCTAGCGCACAGTGCTGGGCTCGGCCCAACACTATTCACCGGATTTTTAAAGATTTCTTATTTAAAATAATTCCAGAAATTCATTTTATTTATTTTAAGCAATAAAACTATTAGGAAAAATCCAAGAAAAATCTCAAAAATACTTTGAGACATTCTGGACTCAAATAAAATATTTTTGACAAAACTTTATTTTGACTTTGCACAGATTTAAATAGATTTGAATAAAAGGCAATAAACTTAATTTCAAACTAATTCAAATAAATCCAGAAAAATCCAAATAAATTTCAGAAAATCACAAATGCACATTTAAGCAAATACAACTTAATTAAGCCAAATTTTGGGATGTTACACACATCATAGAAGAAAGCATCAAATGTTCGCTGTCAACCCTGAAGACCAAGAAGGAGGGAATCATCGAGCTCAAGGAAGGAGTAGATCGGTGAAGTGTTCCAGAAGCTAGAAGACCTATGCTTCGAGTAGCCAGTTGAGACTCATGTGTGGGAGTCGCGTCCGCTTAAGATAGAAGTGTTACCCTTGTAGGCGGTAGTTTTGTGTGTATAGGTTGAATTGGTTCTTCCTTGATTCTTTGAGTGTGCGATATGTGTTGCGAGCTTTTAGGCTTATATAAGCAACAATACCAAGTTATTAATCTTGTTTGCTTAAGTTATTGGGTTAAACCTATCTCCCCGCTTTAGGATTCCTCGCTTCTTACCTATGCTATTTCCTCTTCCCTATTCCAAGTGAAGCAATCAAGCGGAGGGTTGATTAAATGGAAACAACATAATCGAGGCAAAATGAAAATCAATCCAAGGAGAATCTCAATAGTGGATTAGTTCTTCAACCGTCGATCAGATGGATATGCGAGTTTGAGAGAGTTCTTGACTACTCGGACTCGGTGGATGCATGCAATGATGAAGCGGATCACGAATATGGTGACCTAGCCAATGTCAACCAAGTGTCCCAAGCTGCTACCAACGATTTCCGTTCCTATTCAAGGTTATCAGAATTCATAAGGACTCGTCCGCCGGTGTTTTCAGGAAATGTATTACCATCGGAAGCACATGATTGGCTCAAGACCATTGAGAGGAAGCTGCTCATTGCTCAGTGTGAAGGCGATGAGAAAGTCCTGTATGCTTCTTATCAGTTACAGGGAATCGCTACTGAATGGTGGAAGAAATATTGTGCTGTTCATGAAGCCCCGCGGAATGTCACTTGGAATGAATTTGTTGTTGCTTTTCGTAATCTCTTTGCCCCACCTGGAGACAGTATGGTCACGGTAAATACAGAGCAGAATACTATCCCTGCACCTTGTTCAACATTTAGGCGTTGCTCTCTAAAGTGTTGTCAACCAAACAAGTCAGGGGATCGTGCATGCATTCGTTGTGGAGAAATAGGACATACCGCTGACGAGCATGCGGTTAATTGCTCCAGCTGTGAAGGAAGTCATTCTCTGGGAGAATGTCCTATGAGTGACATCACATGTTACCTTTGTGAAGGCCGAGATCATGGTCGACTCAATGTCCTCTGGATCCAATAATTCTGCTGTAATTCAAAGATCGAGAAAAGAATCTTGAGCCGTAGTTGCTCAAGTGTCGTCAAGAGGAGGCGGAACGTCAGTTGCAAAAGAGGTGCCGCTCGAAGAGCTAAGGACACAATACCTTAATCCTGTTGGCCCTCATCAATAAAGAAGTAATTGGCAGTCACCAACAGCATGTTTCTGTGTGATGAAGAAGGCCATTGGTCTAGAAAATGCCCTCTGAAGCAACCGGTCATGATGCCTCAAGAAGACAATAATGTGCATGTAGCTGCTGACCAAAGAAGGCACAACGGTAAAACGTTTGTGCTACTCTTGTCATGAGGAAGGCCATTTTGTTAAGAAATGCCCGAAAGAATCTAGAGTCTCCTACTGACGCGGTCCTTAGGAAGTTACCTCAGTCAAGTTTATAACGCCAAACGAGCAATAAGGTTGCAGAGAGGTTTGTGCAAAGAATCAATTGAAGAAGAGGCGTGCGAATAAAGACCTTTATACAGTCGATGAATGCTCAGGGAAGATAGGTGGCCCTAAGCTTTGCTATACCTGTAACAAGCCCGGGCACTTTGCCAATAATTGCCCTCATAAGGAAATGATCGCCCCAGTACAAGTCAATCTTAATTCTGTTCCAGTCAAAACTTCAGCGCCAATGCCAATCGAGGAAGTTTAGATCGATGATTTTAGCCTATGCAAGTGTCATACCCTCGTTTGTAAAAGAAAAGTGACTAGAGATGAATTCCATATAAAGATTTTCGTGCCTAAATAAATAAAGTAAAGATGGTTGAGAGGTTGATATGCGAAGTGTTGGAATAAAAGCATTAATGATAAAGGATGTTTCTGAGTATTCCCCTATGTTGACGGTTCACCTGAAGATGTTGCGTGTGCAACGATGATCAGTTCAGTAGTGTTTGTAAAGATTGTCAGCTCGAGGAATTATCATGGTCAGAAAGTACACTATTGCTTGATCTAACCTAGAATGTGATGGAGTTAAGTTGGAGAAAAGTTTCTAGCAAGCGATATGGGATATCAGACCCGAGATGCTACTCCTGAAATGAATTGGTCGTCCGGACATAAGGCTATCCTGGAGTTTGGTCAAAGAATTGTGTCAACTAAAAGCCCTGAAAGCGGGAAAATAGAATTTCAAATGACTACGGTTCGTGTTGGTCATTTGAAGGTCAACGATTTGGAAGTCGCTTGACCTAGAAGATGTGCGCTTGTTGGAGAACATGCGGATATATTTTCCGAGGAATTGTCTAGTATGTCGTCGGATCGAAATCAAGTTAGTGCACGGTACACCGTCAAAAGCGAAGAGACCTTATCAAATGCCTCTGATTAGCTAGTTAGGATGAAGAACAAGATCAAGAGTTGTTAGAAAAATGTTTCGCTAAAGCCGATCGTCACCATAGGGAGCGGCTGTTACATTTAAAAATAGGAGCTCGGGAATGTGTATCATTGTCGAGAAGTTAATGAGGTGATGATCAAAAGGGTAAGTATTCACGCCGGGATCGTAATTGGTTTGATCATCAAAAGGACCGGAGTGTTCTCAAGGATAGATCTTGATCAAGTTATCATCGATTCGAGAATGCATGCGAGAGAATGTTCTTAGGTCGAGTTTTCTACGCATTATGGACAGTGTGAGTTTATAGTATGTCTGCTAGAATGATCAATGCCATTACAGAATTTATGGACATGACGAATGGAGTTCCATGGGAAATTGGTCAAGCTGTTATGGTGTATAGGTGGGATGTTTTGTTTACTTCAAGTCAAAAGGAAAGTATGCGGAACAAGTTGGGATTAGTTTTGGAAAGGTTGCTAGACCAATGGTTGTATGCTAAGTTTAGCAAATGTGACTCTTGGAAGGAGAAAATGGAATTTCTTGTCATGAGATGATTGCTAAAGGAGTTACAGTGGATCCAACCAAAAGCGATGTTACGTGGGAGCAACCGAGACCGCTTAGGCAATTAGGAGAAGAAGTTTGCATGGACGCGCGATTGCAAAAAGAGTTTTCGTGATCGAGAAACGTTTGACGATAGCACTGTCTTAGCGTTGCGGATCGCAAACGCAGATTTGATATATACTATGATGCCTCAAGACAAAATTTTGGATGTGTGTTAATGCAGAAGGCAAAGTTGTTGCCTATCGTCGGGACGGTTGAGGCCACATGAAGAGAACTATACTACGCATGAATTGGAAATTACTCTTGTAGTGCATGCTTTGAAGTTATTGCGTCATTATATTATTGGAGATATGTACGGACCATAAGAGTTGAAGTGCGGACCTTAATATGGAGCGAAAAGGATGGTTAGAGTTGATTAAGTATTATAAGGTGGGATCCGTTACCATCCCGTAAGGCTAATGCGATATCGATATCTTAAGTCGTAAAGGCCATAGTACCAATACACCAATATCAAGTGATCAATCGAAATTGTGCAAAGAGTTTCGAAAGTTGAAATTAGAAGTGGTTTCACAAGGATTTATAGCTGCTTTGAAAGTTAAGCCAATGCTTAAAGATCAGATCAAAGCAGGTCAAAAAGATGAAGGCTTAGCTGAGGACTTTATCATGGATGACCAAGGAACCACACGGTTTAAAGGTCGAAGCTATGTATCGAATAAAGAAAGAGCTTAAGCAGTTGATTTTGGAAGAAGCTCATGATTCTAAGTATTCAATTCATCCAGAAAAGTGCTAAGATATATCAAGGTCTTAAGGAAAGGTTTTGGTAGCTTAAGATGAAGCGTGAAGTTACTAAAAATATCGCTTTGTGTGACGTGTGTTAGAGAATGAAAGCGGTGCATCAGAGATCAGCAAGTTTGGTACAGCCGGTGTAGAGTTCTGAGTGGAGGAAAGAGGCAAATCAGTAATAAGATACCTAGCATTGAGAATGGTTGAGAATCCAGAAGGGATATGGTTCCGTTTGGACCATCGTTGACCGTTTGGCCGAAGTCGCTTATTTCACACCATTAAGACTACTTATGCAGGAGATCAGTTGGTAGGACTCTATATAATTGTGTGTTTGCATGGTATGTCTAAGAAGGTTGTGTCAGACAGAGGTACCCAATTTACCTCAAGATTTTGGAACAAGTTGCATAAAGCAATGGGAACTCGCCTGAATTTCAGTACAGCATATCACCCACGGACAGATGGTCAGACTGAGAGAGTAAATCAGATTCTAGAGGATATGTTGAGAGCTTGTGCTTTAGCTTATGCTACGTCTTGGGATAAATGTTTGCCGTATGCGGAATTCAGTTACAATAATAGTTACCAGGCTAGCTTGTAAATGTCACCAAGTGAGGCGTTGTATGGACGTGCCTGTTGTACTCCGTTGAATTGGAATGAAACAGGAGATCGTATGGTATTGGATCGGATATTCTCAAGGAAGCCGAAGAGCGAGTTGCTATGATTTCAGAGAAGTGAAGGTAGCTCAGTCAAGGAAAAAGAGCTACGCTGATAACCGTCGTCAAGATTCGAGGTTTGAGTCAGATAATTTGTGTATCTCGGAGTTAGCCCTCTTGAGGGTGTCAAAAGGGTTCGCGATAAAGGGAAGCTTGCGTCAAGATATGTTGGTCTGTTCAAGATTTTGAGTTGTCAAGGAGATGTTGCTTATCAGTTGGAGTTGCCGCAGTCAATGGCAGGAGGTGCATGATGTGTTATATGTGTCACAGTTTAAGAAATGACTCAGAGTGCCAGCGGAGCAGATGCCATGAGAAGCAATTGAACTGCAGGAGGATTTGATCTACAAGGAGTAGTCGATCGAATTTTGGATGTTATGGAGCATAAGACCGAAACAAGTCTATCCGCTTTGCGAGTTGATGGAGCAATCATTCAAAGAGAAGCAACTTGGGAGCGTGAAGACGATTTGAAGTCGAATTTCCAAACCTATTCTCTAGTTAGCCACGAATCTAAAATTGAGATTACATTAAGAGGAAGGTTTGTAACATCCCAAAATTTGCATTCAATATTATTTTATTTCTATTTATGCATTCTGGGATTTTCTAGAATTTATGGAATTTATCTGGATTTAGTTGATTTGAATTCAAATTATGTGTATTAACCGTTGGTGAAAATTTGTAAAAATTAAACAAGTTTAATATAAAGTTTTGCTAAAACTATTTTATTTGAGTTCAAAATGTCTCAAAGTATTGTTGGAGATTTTTCTGAATTTATTTGAATCTATTTGCTTTTATTTGAATTTTTGGAATGTTATTGATTCGGAAAAATAATTTTTATTCGAAACCTCCTCCCGGGCCGAATCTCCGCCGGCCCATTCCTTTCCTGCGCTCTGCCCGGCCTTTTCCGGCCCAGCACCTCGGTCCGCGTCGCCACAGTGACAGTGCCTTCGAAACCCTAGCCGCCCTTGAGCTCATCCATTGGATCTCGATCCAGCGATCGGGATTCAACCGCATCGCCGCCGCTTGTGAGCCGTCGGATCTCTGCGTCGTGGACACGAGATGGAGCCACGTCACTTCTCCGTGTTGTCGCCGGACTTTGCCGCCGCCGCCGAATCCGTCTCGGATTTCCAGCCCAGCACGCCTCCCTAGGACCCTGTTTAAGGCGCCGCCCTACGCAGCGGGAAGCCCGAGTCGCGTCGCCTCGTTTGCCCTAGGTCTCAGTGCCCGAGTCGCCGTCGTCGCTTTGCTCGAGCTCGTCGGAGTCCTCCGCCGCAAGCGAGCCCTTCAACCTCATGGATCTTCGTCGCCGGTGCCTCTCCGCCGCTTCCGTTTGTGCCTTCGGGTTCGCGTCGTCGTCCTCTTCCGGATTCGCGAGCAAACTCGCCTGATCCGTCGCCGTAGCGCTAAAGCCGCATCATCTTCTTCGTCTCCGATGGATAGCGTCGCCGCCCTCGCCGTCGTTCTTCGCCGCATGGTGTGGCCGTCCGATCGCCCTCGAGCGCTCTGGATCTTGCCACGACTCTGTCGCTCGCGCCCTTGCTTCTTCACCGTCCGATCTGGCGTAGTCGTTGGATGAGCGATGCGTGGTCGTTCGCATGGCCCATCCACATCAGCGCTGCATCAGCTCCTTCGCCCTCGTGTCATCCGCGACGGTAGCCACGCCGCGCGCGTCGTGCCGTCGTCGGTCGAGTCTCTGCCGTCGCCCCTATATTTGTCCGTGAGCCCGGTCCACCGTGGACTGTTGAAGCCTATGGACTGGGTCCATAGACCGAGGGTCCCGCGCGTCAGCCTTGCGTCAGCAGTGACGCAATAAACCTATTTTTCCTTTAGAAAAATAATCCGTTTAAATTTGGTATTTCCAATTTTCAGGTTTTTGTGATTTTTTGATCTTCTCCGAGGCCGTTCTCCTTCATACGAGCTCCGATTGAGGTGATTCAAATTTCTAAAAATTTATAAAATTGAGATCTATTTAATGGTGAATTTTATTTATTTTTTATAGTTTTTTTTCTCTCTGTTTTGGTGTTTATTTGTTGTTCTCTCTCGTTTCGCGTAGACGTTAAATTGTGCAAGCATCCGAGGAAGATTCGTTGACTCAAGACCAAGGTCCGAGAACAAGAATAAGGGCTGTTAAGGCAAGTTGTGCTTTGATCATGTTGAACCGTTTATAAAATTGCTATGTCTGATTTACCCTATTGCATATATTTCAAATATACAATTGTTTTAAAATAGATTGGGTTTAGCTAATATACCAGATTGATCTACACCCTACCTTGTCATTGTATGCCATGATCCATTGTCACCCTAGATTGGTTAAACATAGTTGGTTAATAATTATAATCAACATTGGAGGATTAGTTCGTATTAGTTGCTTAGCCATGCCACATCATCACATGTGTCAGAATCATTGATAATTAATCTTGATTAATGGAATATGGAACAATGTTATGAACTTGTGTGTCATGTGGTATCACACAATGAGATTGAGTTGTTGTGGCGAGTCATGTCACGCAACGATGTTGAATTGTTGATGGCACATGGTGCTTGGTAATCAACCTGGGTGAGAATCATTTAGATTGGGGCAAGTGACAAGGGCTTAGTATGCCAAGGTGGGCCCAATGGGCGAGGGTATGTGGATGTCTTGCCTTGATCACTCTAAGGACTTAACCTTGCGAGCCTTTGACTGAGTCAATCGTGCAACCACATGTCCGTATGGGCCACCCTAGTGATTAATTTGCAATGTCTTAATTTTGGTACTATCTTGGTGGTGTGAGTTCAGAGTTATGGAGTAATTCACATGGCGCAAGAGGGGGCCCTGGTTGTGGTTTCGGACTCCACCGGTGTTGAAACCTTAGCGGGTAGTACTGATTAAGCGAGAGCATTGTAAAGGCTTTGTCATGATCTGTCCGCCGACACACCAAAGGAAGTGTGTTAACCCGGAAGGCACCAAGAGGCGATCATGTCACGTGGGTAAAGTGCATAACCTCTGCAGAGTGTGAAACTATTCGGATAGCCGTGCTCGCGGTATTGAGCAATGCTCGGGAATTACAGTTAATGGTTAGCTTAATTAAAATGAACAACTTGGTTGGGATGGCGGAATGCCATGTGGAAGATGGGAATTGATTTAGGATTGGAAACTTGGTTTACTTGAGATATACTGAATCTATTTATTATAGTTATTTGTTTTACCGTCTTTATAATCTATCTATTATACTTGTTTATAAATGCTACTTATTGCAAAATAGCCATGATAGCCTATCCATTGGAATAAACCTTGCATATAGATACATAGAATTGCATTCTGTGCACAACTTGTTGAGTGCTTTAAGTACTCACCCTTGCCAACAATAACCTCAGTTGAAGAGTCTACATCAATTTGGAGGAAAGATTCCAAGAGGAGACGAATGTTTAGGCGCAAGCCTTGTCGGATGCCCGTGGTATCTTGAGGGTTGTCTCGTTTTCATTCATTGCTGATTTAATATGTTGTTCAGCCTTGCGAGGCATAGTCATGTAAGTGGACCATAAGGTCATTCAATTAGTAGTATATATCATATGATGTCTTTCCTAATGCTTTCGCTATGTATGATTGCGATATTTACTTATGTTGAGCCTGTGTGCACTAGCGTGATCCTGGACTAATGCAGTATACACAGAGGGTCCGGATTTGCATATTCGGGTCCCGACAAGCGGTGCGTTGATCAGTGAGAGAAGCACGATCAAGAAGATCCTGAATATACTTCTCTTTGGATAGAAATAAACCTGCGGGTGTAGAAGAGACTTCAATCCCAAGAAAGTAGCGAAGAGGACCCAGATCAGACATGAGAAATTGCTCACTGAGACGTGCCTTCATAAAGGCAATATACTAAGAGTCATCGCCAGTAATGATCATGTCATCAACATAGAGAAGAAGAAGAGTCTGTCCACGAGGTGAAGTGTGAACAAAGAGCGCAGGATCATGAGCACTAGCAGAAAAGTCAGCAGCAATGACCACAGAAGAAAAACGCTCAAACCAGGCACGAGGGGCTTGCTTGAGCCCATAAAGAGAGCGACGAAGCCGACAAACCATGCCCTTAGGAACAAAATACCCCGGTGGTGGCTGCATAAAGACCTCCTCACGTAGCTCACCATTAAGAAAAGCATTCTTGACATCAAGCTGAGAGATAGACCACTGACGGACAGATGCCACAGCAAGAAGAGTGCGAACAATGGTCATATGAGCCACAGGAGCAAAAGTCTCATCATAATCATGACCATGCTCTTGCTGAAAACCACGTGCCACATGACGTGCCTTATAGCGCTCAAGAGAACCATCAGAGCGAGTCTTAACCTTATAGACCCACTTGCATGTAATAGGACGAACACATGGAGGAAGGGACACAAGATCCACGTGCCAGTGCGCTCAAGGGCAGCAAGCTCCTCTGTCATCGCATGCTGCCATTCCTGATGAATAACAGCCTCGCGGTAAGAAGTCGGCTCGTCAAGAACAGCACCAGCAAAGCCAAGGCGCTCAGGAGGCCAAATAGACTGACGATCACGAAGAGCATAGCGAGGAGAAGGCACGGAAGAAGAGGACTCAACAGGGGAAGATGACACATCAGAAGAATCCTCAACACGTGGACGACGAGTGTAGTATAGAGGATAAGAAGGAACAATGTCAGAAGAAACAGGTTGAGAAGGCATAGGAGGTGAAGACTCCTGTGGAGAGATTGGTGAAGAAGGAGACGTTAACCATGGAGAAGGAAAGGTGACAACAGGAGTATCAGGAAAAGTCAAAAAAGAGAGCGGCTCAACAAGAGACGCTGAAGTGGAAGAAGGACGAGGATAGAAGGGATGAGACTCATCAAAAGTAACATCCCGAGAGATCCGCATCCGTCGACCAACAGGATCCCAACAGCAATATCTCTTGTGCTCAGCACTATATCCCAAAAAAACACACTCAACAGACTGAGCAGTCAGTTTGGTGCGTTCACGAGGTGCAAGAAGGACATAGCACACACACCCAAAGAGGCGAAGATTAGAGTAATCAGGAAGCATGCCACAAAGACGCTCCACCAGAATCCCACCCTTAAGAGTAGAAGAAGGCTGAATATTAATCAAGTAAGTGGCAGTGGAAACAGCCTCAGCCCAGAAATGAGGTGGAACAGCGGAAGCAAGTAAAAGAGCACGAGCTGTCTCAAGAAGATGGCGATACTTACGCTCAGCCACACCATTCTGAGCATGAGCACCAGGACAGGAAAACTGAGAAAGAGTGCCCTGTGTAGCAAGAAAAGCACGAAGGGCGCCAGACAGATATTCCCCTGCTGAGTCAGCATGAAGAACTCGAATGGGAGAGTCAAACTGAGTACGGATCATAGTGGCAAAATTCTTATAGATGGACAAGGCCTCGCTACGAGAAGACATAAAGTATATCCAAGTGTGGCGACAGAAATCATCTATAAAAAGAATATAATATTTATGACCCCTTTTTGAAACAAAAGGAGCCGGACCCCAAACATCAGAATGAACAAGATCAAAAGGACACTGGGATACAGACTCACTGAAGGATAGGGGAGTTGTAGCTGTTTACCAAGCTTACAACCTGCACAATCTAAAGAGGTATCACCAGATACAGATCCTAAAAGATCACGACGAATTAAAGAAGACAGACGTGACCCACAAAGATGCCCTACATGGTGATGCCACTGAGCAAACGACCCAATAGAAGATGCAACGGAGGCGTATAACGGAGGAGGCGAGAGACCGGCGCAGGCAGCGGAAGGAAGACGAAGCAGTCAAGCTCCCAAAGGCGAGAGTCATGACAGCGAGGCCAATACCAACCAGAGACCCGCCCTGCGATCCGAACACGCAAGAGTCGAGTCAAGGATAACACGACGACCATGATCGGTGAGTCGCCAGCGGATATAATTGCATGGTAAGTTTAGGAACATGAGAAACAGCAGAAACATGAAAAGAGGAAGACAAAAGAGTGCCTCGTCCTGCAACAAAAAGAGATGTACCATTTGCAGTCTGTACAGTGATAGGAGCAGTAAGAGGACAAATGGAATGGAGACTCGTTGGATCAGATGTCATATGAAAGGAAGCTCCAGAGTCAAGAATCCATGGTGTGATACCTGATGAGGAGGAAGTTGGTCTCTCAGTGGAAGACTGAGTAGCAGAACCAGCAGAACCTGACGGTGCAAAAGTAGCCATGCGACGTAGTAGCATAAGAATCTCCTGAGTGGGGTCCAAACCAGCAGAAGCCTGTTGATGAGAGGCACCTAGAAGTCCAATACCCTTAGGAGGACGCCCACTGTGACGAGCAACATCCTTTTTCTTTCGATAGCAAAACTGCTCCACATGCCCATCCTTGTTGCAGTAGGTGCAGTGAAGCCCTGCACCCCAAGTAGTCGATACTGAAGTAGGCGCCACTGATAGAGGAGTAGCACGAGGCACTGCAAGGACTGAAGGAGATACTAGCAGGCCCGCACCACGAAGATGAGTCTCCTCAGTACGAATTGCTGCAAGAGCCTCCAACAAGGTCACACGAGGATGACGAGCAAGCAGCTGAGCACGAATCTACTCAAATTCAGCCCGAATGCGTGTCAGGAAGTCGTAGATACGGCGAAGCTCCAAGTGAGAGTGCTGATGTTGGCAGCACTGACAGGTGCGGCAAACCTCCGGTCCGAGAGAATCAAGTTGACGCCACACCGAGGACAGTTGAGCATAAAACTCGTTGACGGTAGAATCACCCTGTTGTAACGACTGCTCCTATCGTACAACAGCAAGGTACAAAGAATCCCCAGTAGGCTCATATCGATCGCGAAGATGCGCCCACATCAACTGAGCTAAAGACAAACCAACAATATCACCAGTGAGATGCACCTCCATACTAGCAACCAGAATAGCAGAAGCACGAGCATCTTCATCAAGCCATATCTTGTATGCAGTAAATTGAGTCTGAAAAGACTCCACAGCATCAGCATACTCATCGGAGGCCTTCTGTTGAGCAGCAGCATCAGCCTCTTTAGGAATAACAGGCATGTCGGGGGGAGCAGGACGAGGCGGACATGATAGCTCGCCAGTAAGAAACTCCCACAGATGCTGCCCTCGCATGTGAAGGCGCATATGAAGAACCCAATCACGATAATTGAGACCATCAAAGATAACCGGGCAGCGAGGAACAGATACGGTGCCCGAAGAAGAACCTGCAGATGATGGCATTTTTTTTTACCGAGAGCACATCGAAAACCAGAGCCGGTCAAAACGAGTCAGAAGCCCGAGCTGACCGAACCGGAGCCGACCAAACCGGAGCCGCTGTCAATTAAACTCGGTTTTCGATCGGATTGGAATCCGATCGTGATTCTTGCACAAAAGTCGGGCTTGGCTCGGTGGACAGCCAGCGGCAACAGGGAGCTGAGCTCGACGGGAGAAGACCAGGACAGCTGCTGGTGGTCGCGCAAGGCGCTCGGAGGGGCATCGCGGAGAAGGCGTCGACACGGGCGGCTGCGCCCGGAAACGGCGTGGATCCCGCGCGGGCTGGTGTTCGTTGGCCCAGCGGGAAGACGAATCGGCTCAGTCGGAGGACGATAGGGGCCGAGGCGGCGCTGGCGTCGGTGAAGGTGATCCGGCTTCCGGAAGAACCGTGAAGAGAACGACACAGAAGACGGAGCCAAGCACGACGACAGCACGGACCCGGATGGACGGCGCGATGCGTGATGAAGACGAAGCTGCGACTGGCGCAGATTCGAGCGGACGCGCGATGAAGACCGGTGATCGGTAGCTGGACCGGTGCGTGAGGATCACGCGAAAGCCGAGCAGATGTGGCCCACGGCAGATGCACTGCTACGCCCAACGAAGCCGAAGGAGAAACGACACGTACGAAGGATGGCGACGAACGACGTGCAGCCGTAGGCTTCGGGCCACTGGGCAACCAAAAGCGACGAGAAAAGTCGCAAAAGAAAAGGCGCAAGTGCACACACCGGTAAGCCCTAACCCTAGAACCTATTGTTCTGATACCATGTTATGAATAGCACTTGTATTCAATATGAGGCCAATGGGCCAGTATATATACATGTACAAGAGGATATAGAAGGAAAGCCCATATAAGGCAATAACTATACAAGGCAAAACAATCTTTATACAGGGCAACTAGCAATCTCTTATATAAGGTAACAAGGATACTGTCTAACAGGTTTAATGTGTAAACCTTTTCTTTTTAATTCCTACCCAAACTAGGATTAACTAGCACTAATCATGTCATGATTTGCTTTGGCAGGTTAAGAAGTAGCGAAAAACCCAACAGATGATTTGATGGCTGAAGTCAAGTACATGTACGTGTTCAAGGGTTGTCGATGTTATGTATGACTAAAATTTTATTTTGTAGCTCTGTTGTCATCATCTGCGATTCCCCTTTCCATTTTGTAATTGCTTTAGACATGTAACATCTTCCATATGCTATCAGCTTGGACTTTATACAGTTTGATGGATGATATTCTAGATATATGTTATGGGATAATATATTGAACTTGATGAACCAATTCATGTGTTTTGTGATGTATGAATTGGTCCTGCTAGCTGCTCAAATTGTGTGGTTAATTCTTGTTGAATGATAAAATGTGAATCACTACTAAAGTTGATTGCACATATTTTGCTGAATTTGCCATGCACTCAAAAGGGTGGTGTGATGTACTCTATTTTGTTAAAGGAAAAGTGTGATTTACTCTTTTAGTCATTACATCTGTCAAGGTTGTGATTTTGTTTCTGTAATTTTGCAAGATTTCTATTGTACCTGGTGCTATTTAAATGTTTTTGTGTGCAAGCATCATGTGTGTTATCAGATAAATCAGTACATAAGAAAAGTCCTCACATAAGAAAAATCCTCACAACCCTAAAGGATATTTCAGACTTTTCAATAATAAGCTACACCATCTAACACACTAAAAAACCAGGATGTCAAACAACTTGTTTTAGCTTAAAAGTATACTGCTTAAAAGCTTATTAAGCCAAAAAGTCTAAGCCGAAACAAACAGGGTCGTAGTAGTAACCGCTGTTTCTGAAGATGTAGGAGGCTCCAAGATCAATCAACCCTCTCTCTAAGATTTCTCTCGTCGATCTGCCTGCCAAGATTTACAGAAATAGATGGTGGAATTAACATCATCATCTTGTTCTCTTACAAAGTATAGGAGCATGCACTGTTCGTCTTACAAGATTAATTAAAGTTTGATCATTCAAGCGTTGAGATACCCCTGCATATATACAATGTTCTGGCCAACCAACAAGATTGGCAGGCTTCTACATTATATTGTACATATCTTCGTCACAAATTAAAGGCTGCAAGGCATTTTGCAATAGATACATAGATAGATATAGAATCATAGAAATAAGGTAGGGAGGTGCCAATTCGATCAAGTAATCGCACCAATAATAAAACAGATAAGATAGCAAGTTACAAAGTCAAGTCAAGTGCTTCGTCTACATGACAGATTATTAATTTAGCACTCCATCTGATCTGCTGACGTCCATGGTGAAGTTGAGAGGCAGGCAGCTTAGCTAGTGAGAGCAGAGCAGCAATCGCTATCATCAGTACTATCTATTTATCTAGCACTTGTTCGAAGTGATTATTTTTCTAGCTCGAGAGATTTTTTTTTACAAATCTAGTATCATTCCAAGCGCAATTACAAAATCAGTCCCCTCCTCACTGTAGGAGGTGTCTCCCGCGCTCGCCCTAGCCAACCGTACTCCTCGAGGGCGGCAGCGCAGCTCCTGCACTCCTAGGGTGTGGCAAGTGAGACGTATCGTCTATCGTGTGTTCTACGGTGAGAAAGAGAGCTAGATTTGTAATTATATTCGAAAGAATGCTAAATTTACAAAAAGAAAAGTTAAAGTCACCGGCCTAGAAAAATGAAAAATTCTTGTTTTCATCGGTCGCTTTGCACTCTGTTCTACTCTGCTCTACTCGTGGAGTGAGCCAGAGACTGAGTACTGAAACTTCACTTATATATATTACACTGTTAAGCGAGTATTTTTAAGCTAGTTAGTGGTTCGTCAATTAAGCTTAATTCTGGGACAAGATAGATGTATTTGCTTCAGGTGGAGTTAGTACTTACCTGATGCTACTGGCTTGTACTCCCTAGATCTCAGTTTATAAGACGTTTTTTTTTTATATATAGAACCAAAAAAATATAAAAATGACTACATTGTCTATAAATTATTATCACTAAGCGCTATATTCAACGCATACATGTAGAGAATATAAAGTAAAAATAAATATTTATTAGGGGCATATAGAGAACATCACACTAATTTTATACTAAAATATAGAATACGTCTCATATTTATAGATAAGACCATTATAAAATACGTCTTACAAATTTGGACGGGGAAAGTATTAGTTTTAAGCGGGGACGTGCACAAAAAGAAAGCAGCTTTTCTTTTCTTAAGTCTAATCTATGCCTCTTAAGTGGGTGTACTTCAACATTCTTTTCTCTTCTTTTTCTTCAATTTACTTCCTTCTTTCAAGGAAATGTATGCTGTCTGTGTTGCCTCAGATTAAGCGAAAAGAAAGCCCAGCTTCATTAATTAATTAATTAATTAATAAGTACCTTTGCTTCCAATGTCTCTGGTTTCGCCAGACACCCCCAAAGGTCCGGCAATTTGTGCTCATAAAGTTTGAGGTTTATACTTTTTTCTATTCCCTTCTTGTGTTGTGCTTTTCAAGGCAATTATATGCGGTGGTAAGGATTTTGAGGTTTGTTCTCGAGTGATGTACCTGAGATAACTTTGAGATTTCAAGGCGATTATATGCGGTTGTAATTAAGGATGATTATCAATGTTGTCCTGTGGGGGTAACCTTTAAGGTTTTGAAAAGCCATATAGAGGTTTATGCTTGCTAGTGATGAGTTATTGACTTGATTTGAGCATGTGGCTGTCAAGTTTGAGTTTGATTTGAATTCTATTTTGAATTTGAAGTAATTTGAGATGTTGTCTATGTTGAGCGACACTACCAGCCTTGTAGAAGCGGCAGTGGCCTGGTATGGAGGTAGTGCCGACCGTCGGAGCTACCGGCCAAGCGCGTAGTAGTCATTTTATAGAGAGATGTTCCTCTAGGTTTTAGGACAGTGGCACTACCGGCGTGCTAGAAGCGGTAGTGCCGGGGGAGTGGTACTACCGGCCCAAAGGCGCGGTAGTTATTTTCTAGAGAGGGTACTCTCAGGGTTGCGCAGCAAGAACGGTACTACCAACCAACCAGGAGCGGTAGTAGCGGCCCTAGGTGGCGGTAGTTCCAACTTTCTAGTGATTTTCAGTTTAAAGTTTGCATTATGTGTTTATTAATGCATATTATTGTGAATAGTACTATGTGATGTGTTTCTTGTCTGTGTGGTTGCAGGACTTTAGAGCTAGGTCATGGTGAGGCGAAGGCGAGATCGGGATTATGCTAGAAGAGCTGAGGTCCAGAACAGTCAAAGGATGTCAGAAGATGATCGAGGCTAGGAGGTGGTTGCAAGCCGGGAAGACGAAGAATCTGAGCATGATGTACTGATGAAGGACATGACGGGCAATGGCATGGACCGGGACTTGGTTCAGCCAGGAGTTCAGGTCCAGAATGGTCAAGGAAGCCGATGTCGCCATGATGAAGCGGAAAAGGACACGTGGCGATCAAGTGACTTGGGCCCGCTTGCAAGTGAGGACGGTTCAAGGGAGTCCGGATGCGTGAGATGCTTGGCAGCATGTTATTAGGGCTATGTGAAAAGCCCGAAGCATGGCGATGCTTCGAGGCGAAGGAAGACCGGTCATTGTGGCAAATTGATAATTTGTCCAATACCGGCGGTCGAGGCGGTTTGGAAAACTGCGGCAGTGGCCTAAGTGGTTTAGGTCAGGCCAAAGTGGAGTTGGACGCAAATTTGGGCTCACGGGGCGGATTGGACGTTTTTGTGTTGGCCGCTTTGAGAAACGTGCTTGTGTGAGTAAAAAATCCGTTAATGATGTTGGGTCTCGGGTTAGCCTATGTAAGAAGTGGACGGTATCTACTCTATTGTCCAGATTTAGGGTTAGGGTTTCCTTCACTATATAGAGAGATATATGGGAGGAAAGGCCTTGAAGCCTTAGACTAAGAAATTAGGAGGTTTAGGGTTTCCACAATATTTTGGTTTTTTTGTGTATGTGAGTGCTCATTGGTAGTTTTGCCCTTAGGTGAGAGTCTTTGTAATCTATCTTCATGCACTGAAATAATGATCAAAATTTGTGCTCAAGATTTGTCTCATGTTTTGATCTTCTATTTTGGTTCTTGATCTCCCCCTATTTGGTTTCTTTCTTTCTTGATCTTGTGCTGCCAAGGATGAATGATTAATGGATGTGTCCTCTGTAGATAATCACCCAATCATCTAGGCAAGCTTCTTCTTAATCATCAAAGTTTCTTCAAGAAATCGGTTCTTGCTTGAGAACGAAGGATTTGAGGTAGATCTTGATCTTGCACATTTGGGGGCAATCTCTTTGGTTTTCTTACTTGCTAGTACATGTGAGAGGCCATCTAGGATCATCTTGATCATTAAATCCCCATGAGCAAGCTCAGCATGAAGTTTTGAGTTTTGACCCGGTTTTGGTGCAACCTTCGGTATTTTTGAAAAAGGTCAGAACTTTGATGTCAAATCTTACTGGAATAGGTTCCTGACATCTTTGGAAAGATGCATACAAAGTTTCACGAGTTTTGGATCATCCATTCAAAAGTTGTATCATTTTTGGATTTGAACTCTGCTGGAATTACTGTTCATCGTCCAATTTTTACTATTCATCTAGCTCTACCGCTACAGTACAATGTTTGTTCTGGGGTTACTGTTCATCCTAGTACTATCGGCTAAGAGTAGTAGTGCCGCCCCAAAGCTGATTTTCTTAGGAAATTTGTTATTCCGCGCTTATTTGACCTAGTGAGGCTTTGGCTTGGTTCTTTGGGGATAAAATTTTATGTGCGATCATTCACTCCCCCTAATCGCTATTTTCGGTCCTTCAATTGGTATCAGAGCCCGATTTTACTCTCTTTAGATCTTGACCGGTCTCAAGAGGTATGGCGTCAGACAAGTATTCCACCAAGCATCCAATCTTTTCTGGGGTGCATTATCCTTTTTTAAAATCTAGGATGAAGTCATACATCACTACTCAGGGTTTCATAATATGGCAGAAGGTGAAACTCTTGCATGTTGTTCCTACCGATGAGAACATCAATGCCGCGAATATGGCTGACATTGAGGCAAATACTGAAGCAAGGAACATCCTCATACAGTGGCTTAGCCACAGTAAGTATGACCGGATCTCCCACTTACGATGTGCACACCAGATTTTGGTGACCCTCGATGCTTACCATGAGGACACCACAAAAATCAAGACGGTGAGGCAAGATCAGTATAAGCGTGACTACAACAAGTTTGAGCAACACGTTGGGGAGTCCTTAAACAAGTGCTTTGGTCATTTCACGAAGATCCTTAGCAATCTTCGAGCAGTTGGTACCACATACCCTAACACGGATAATGCTCATCATTTTCTAATGGTACTCGATCTTTAAGTTTGGGAGATGAAGGTGAACCTCCATCAAGGACACCACGGACTTGTCGACCTTGACTCTTGACAGGATTTATTCCCGACTCAAGACTCATGAGATTGACGTCGTCTCTCGCAATATGAAGTCACAGTCGATGGCCTTGGTCACCGATCCCGCTTTTCGGAGTTCTTCTGCTTTTTCCCCCTCCGCTCTTTGTGAGATGAGTGATGACCACCTAGAGAGATTTACAGAAAATGAGCTCGCCCTCTTAGCTAGAAAGTTCTCCCACGCATACAAGAGGGTGAGAGAGGTGGATCGATCACTTGCTTCGAGTGTGGTGACTCCAACCACATTCAAACAAACTGCCCCAAGCTAGAGAAGAGAAAGAACGACTACACTGATAAGAACCGCAACAAGAAGGCTCCAGCCCGTGATCCTGCGCGTGAGAAGAAGTTTCACAAATTCGTGAAGAACAAGAAGCTCTTCCACCGTGTCTTCACCGCACTCAACAACATCAACCTCTCTGACACCGAGACATGGAGCGACAACAATGGAGACGATGATCCGCAAGAGAAGACCAAGAGTGGCAACGACTGCATCAGCATATGCTTCATGGCTGATGACAACGGCATCAGCGACACCGAGCTCTATAGTGAGTCAGATGAGATACATTCCTATGATGAGCTTAATGATGCATTTCATAAGTTAGGGAGATTCTATGCTAAAGCTAGGGCTAGGTGTTCGGAGTTAGAGAAGAAAGTAGATGACATGTCACGGGAGATAGCTTCACTTATATCTTCCTCCCATGGTGATGATTGTGTGCTCTGTGATACCGTGCTTGTGGAGCTTGAAAACCTAAGGACCCTACATGATAGTGTGCTTTCTGAAGTAGAGGTCCTTAGAGGGAAAACGCTAGCTGTAGTACTCCTGATGCTATTTCTATTGATGCTAGTTTTCTTCGTACACATACTAGTCCTACTTGTGAGAATTACCCTAAATTGCTTGTCGAAATTGAGAACATGAGTGAAAGACCATGTGGAGGTCTATCCTTGTGTGTGATGAGTAATTGATGAGTTTTGAGCTTGTGTTGTTTTAAATTGATTTGGATTTGAAGCAATTTGAGTGTTGGTCTACTGGTCGGGTCGTCCGACCTGAGTGGTCGGGGCTTTGGCTGTGTTGCAGACCAGTCGTCCGACCCCGAGTGGTCGGGTCGTCCGACCACGAGTGGTCGGGCTTTGGGCGTGTTGCAGATCGGTCGTCCGAGGCCAGTGGTCGGGTCGTCCGACCGAGTGGTCGGGCTTTGGGTGTGTTGCGGACTCGGTCGTCCGACCCAGTGGTTGGGTCGTCCGACCGAGTGGTTGAGACTAGTGGTCGGACCTCGAGTGGTCGGGATGGAGACCGATGGTCGGACCATGGTTGGTCGGGATGGAGACCGGTGGTCGGACCACGTGTAGTCGGGGTTATCTTTGGTCGGCGTAGTGTATATCATCTGTTGAGATGGATATGTGTTGTTGGACATTGCTATGTGATGTGGTTTCCTTGTCTATGATGGTTGCGGGACTTTGGAGCTAGGTCATGGTGAGGCGAAGGGGATCGGGACTAGGTGGGAGAGCCGAGGTCGGATGATCAAGGTGTCGCCAAAGATGGTGAGGCCAGGAGTAGCCGCAAGCCGAGAAGACAAAGGAATGGATGAGATGCTAACTTGGAGCTGCTCGATCTAGGAGGACCGTTGGATCGCGGTCGGGAAGATAGAGTAGCGGGTCAAGTTAGTGTGAGTTGAAAAGCGTGCAAAACCCGTTGTGTTGTTGGGTTTGGGTGAGCCCATGCATAGCTTTGTGAGTGGGTAAAATCTCACCCTTGATGGAGTGCTCTAGGGTTTAGAGGCTCATCCAAGGGTGGTAGGTGTTCCAAGCCTGCTATGAATAGACAGGAGAGGGGTGTCTCCTTGGGGTGGCGGTGAGGAAAGTCTCGTGAGTAGTTGAGAGTTGTTGAGAGTGGCAGTGTAAGGATCAAATCTCGGCTCTTGGATGTTGGCTTAGGATTGAAGCGGGACATCCAAAGGTGGGAATTGATCCTGAGTCACTATAAATAGAGGGTAGGGCAGCCTCCCTCTTTGAAGATTGTGAAGGTTCGAGGTTTTTTTGCTCGTTTGAGTTTTGCCCACTTTGTTGTGAGGCTTTGTAAACCTCCCTTCCGTAAATGAAATGTTCTTCACTTATATTCTTGTTTCATTTCTCTTACGTATTTACATTCGCACTTAAATTACATTATCTAAATTCGCATTTACTTACTTGCAATTTACTTTACGTAATTTGGATTTGCCTCATCTCCTTCTACATGCTTTTGAGTCCTTTTTGAAATTCATGATTGATGAACTCTTCTCTGGATTCGGTGCTTTCAATCATTTAGGCAATCCTTGCGTTCTTGTTGCAAGTTGTAAATCTGTGTTCTTAAAGTGCGTAAACATGTGACTTGCAGTTCGTTAGTCTTGATTGGCTTCTGGTTCTTATTACCAAGGATGAAAGATTGCTGGATTAATCTTCTATAGATCATATCCCAATCATCTAGGCAATCTACAACCTCTTCTATTCAGTTTTGGAAGAAACCAATTTCTGTGCCTAGTTTTCAGATAGTGTTTCTATCTGTTTGAAGGTTGTTTCTTCGTGTACTTACTTGCTGTGATTTGTGGAGAGTTATCCAAGGATATTCGACCATCAACTCCACCGACAAGTTAGGGGTAAAGTCTGTGTTCGTGACTCTGCTTTTGGTGTTGCATTTGTTAAATCGAAAAGGGACGGAACCTTGGTATCAATTCCTTCGATTGATGACTGAAATAGGTTCCTGACATCCTTAGGGAGGTGCACACCAAGTTTCACTGTTTTTGGATCAGCCGATCAAAAGTTACATCGATTTCTGTTTTTTAAGATCGTGATGATTTTACTGTTCACCCGGCCTCTGTAGGTCGGGCGTACTGTTCATCGGTCGGGAGGTACTGTTCATCCGAACACTATTCACCCGAGTACTGTTCATCTGACCTCCGCTGGTCGGGCGCACTGTTCATCCGGTCGGGATACTGTTCACTCGAACACTATCCACCCGAGTACTGTTCATCCGACCACTTCGGGTCGGGAGTACTGTTCATCCGACCACTTCGGGTCGGGAGTACTGTTCATCCGACCACTTCGGGTCGGGAGTCTTGTTCATCAGACCGTCTTTGGTCGGGAGTCTTGTTCATCCGACCTCTGTAGGTCGGGGTGCAGTTCATCCGACCAGAGATACCCGACCAAAGGCGATTTCTTCTCGGTCTTTTGGTGGTTTGAATTCTAGGGAAAGTTTATTCGAAAATTTTATTTGGCTCCTATTCACCCCCTCTAGTCGCCTTTTCGATCTTTCAATTGGTATCGAGCGGTTCTCGCTCTTTCTAGATCTTGACCGGTCTCAAGAGCCATGGCGATGGACAAGTATTCCACCAAGCCTCCTATTTTCTCTGGAGTTGATTTTCCTTTTGGAAATCTCGGATGGAGTCGTACATCACGCCTGGGGCTTCGATATGGCGGAAGGTGAAGCTCCGTATGAGGTTCTGGCGATGAGAACGTCACGGCGGCAATATGGTGACGTTGAGGCGAATGCTAAGGCAAGGAACATCCTCATACTGAGGTCTTAGCATGATGAGTATGACAGATTTCTCACCTTCGTTACGCTCATGAGATTTGGGTGACCCTCGATGCTTACCATGAGGCACTACCCAAATCAAGGCGGTTCGACAGGACCAATTCAAGCGTGAGTTCAACAAGTTTGAACAAAGACTGGTGAGAATCTTGGCGAGTGCTTTGGTCGGTTTACAAAGATTACGGCGACCTCGAGCGATCGGTTGCATATACGACTCGGATAATGCTCGACATTTCTTGACCGCACTCGATCTTCGTGTTTGGGAAATGAAAGTGACCACCATCAAGGACACCACCGACACATCGACCTTGACTCTTGGCGGGCTTTATTCCCGCCTCAAGACTCATGAGATCGGCGTCGTCTCGCGGAAGACGAAGTCTCGATCGATGGCTTTGGTCACCGATCCCATTGGATCCTCTCTTTCGATTCTTCATTGGTTTCTCTCTCTCGCCCTATGCGAGCTAAGCGATGACCAAGCTGGAAAAATTTCAGAAAATGAGCTTGCTCTTCTTGCTCGCAAATTTTCATATGCATACAAGAGAGTGAGAGAGAGGAAGAGAGGTGGGATGATCACTGTTTGAGTGTGGTGGCCCCAACCACATTCGAGCAAACCGTCCCAAGGCGGAGAAGGGCAAAAGCGAACAAAGCGGTTCGGGCAAAACGACTACACCGATAAGAACCGCAACAAGAAGCCTCCGGTTCGCGAGCGGTAGCGTGAAAAGAAGTACCGCAACTTCTCTAAGAACAAGAAGCTCTTCCACCGCGTCCTCGCGCGCAGCGACATCAACCTCTCCGACACGGAGACATGGAGCGACAAGGCGAGGATGATCCGCAAGAGAAGAAGGCGGTGATGACTTCTCGGCATGTGCTTCATGGCCGACGCCAGCGGCATCGGCGACTCAGTGTCTGCTGACTCGGACGAGGTACCCACCTACGACGAATTAAATCATCTCTCGTAAATTAGGCAAGTTTCATGCTAAGGCTAGGTCGAGGTGTTACGAGTTAGAAAAGGAAGTAGGTACCTTGACTCGGAGTTAGCTTCACTTAGATCTTCTCCTCCCGAGTCAGCGATGATTGTGTTCTCGTGATCTTTGTTCTTGTGGAGTTGGAGAACCTAAGGACCATACATGATAGTGTGCTTCTTGAACTTGATGGTCTTAGGAGGAAGAATGCTAGCACTAGTTCTATTGATGATATTCTGTTGAGGCTAGTTTTCTTCATGCTCACTCTACTCCTTCTTGTGCTAATTGCCCTAAATTGCTTCTTTGAAATTGATGCCATGAGCACTCACCTTAAGAAGCTTTCTTCTAGAAATGATGAACTTGAATTGCATGCTTCTAAGGATCCAGTCAGCTCATGTGAGGGCTGTAAGCAACTAAAACTTGACAATAATGCTTTAAATGTCAAGTGTGCTAAACTTGCTAAGGACTTACTAGATAAGTCACAAGAAAGTTGTTTGCGATGTTTCTGTGATTGAGGGGACTTGGATAAAATCCATGTCGAGCTTAGGAAGAAATTAGAAGACCAAGCCCATAGAATTAGAAATGCATCTTGCGTTTCTTGTGAGGCCCTCAAGATTGAGGCGGCCGTCTTTGAGGAGAAAAATGCACGTGCTGAGAGAGCTCATCTTTCTGGTTCTTCTTCTTGTTCTTCCCCCTGCTCTTCTTGTGCCTCTTTCTTTCGAGATTGCCAGTATCTTATGAGCACTCTCGAGAAGTTTGTAGGAGGCAAGAAGAAGCTCAATCTTATTCTAGACCAATCCAAGATTAGTAGATTCAATCAAGGTCTAGGATTTGATCCTTGGAGCACGCTCGGCGCATCCTCCCACCATTGTGTGCGGCTCCAGAGTGGTGAGATTGTGGTAGCTCCCGAGTGAGCACCACCGTGTTTAGGTCTCACTGGGGTTTTCCATAGGACTTGACGGAAGGGTGTTACCCTGTTGCTTACCGTCTCTAGCAAGGAAGTACACATGCACCTTCCGTAAGAAGGATGGTCACCTAGTAGATTTACGCTTCAGCGCCAAGATCACTCGGCGTGGCGTGTTGTCGCTCTTAGGGGTATTGAGGTCATCCCGGACTTTGAGTGCTCCTAAGACACACACCGCTTCTAGACGAGTTAGAGAGTCGCCTGTTTTTGGGCAGCGTCCAGGACTCGGTTTTCATGCTGGTTCTTCGAGTTTTAGTCTTGGAGCTGTTCGTAGTCAGTCTTTCTACCGTCCTCTTGATATTCCTCGTTCTTCCCATCGAGGTAGATATCAGCGGCGTGAGGTGATTTCTGGTAGGAGATCCAGGCAGCCTTACTGGGATGGTCCGGCTTTTGCACCACGGCATGCCAACCCAGTTTCAGCTCATAGATCATCTACTAGAGTTGCTACTGATCTTGTTAAGTCTAAACGTCAGAGAGACACTCGAGTCCAGTCTTCTTCTGTGACTGGCACTCTGAGGCGTCGTGTGGTTCAGTATTGGGTTCCCAAGTCTTCACTCTACCCGATCTTGAGTCATCTTTCTCTCTTGTGTCTTGATCGGGTTGGTCGGATGGGGAAGGGAGATGTTTGGATTGTTGACTCCGGTTGTTCTCGTCATATGACCGGAGATTCTCGATGGTTCTCTTCCCTAGTCCGAGCCCCCGGTGATGAGTTAATCACTTTTGGGGATGCATCTTCAGGTAGAGTCATCGCTAAAGGTACCATCTGCATTAACCAAAATTTCATTCTTAAAGATGTTGCCTTAGTAAGTAAGCTGCAATACAATCTGCTCTCTGTTTCTCAGCTTATCGATGACTCTTTCGAGGTAAGCTTCAAGAGTAATGCTGTAGAATCATTGATTCATCGGGAGGGTTAGTTTATGGATTTCTAGATTTGGGAGAGTCTTTCGTGCTGATTTTTACGCTTCTTGGAGACCCTCTTCGATGTTTGATTGCTTCGAGTCCGTGATCTCTCCTTCGGCATAGGAGACTTGGTCACATTGGTTTTGATCATTTGACCGAGTTAGCGACCACGATCTCATTCGGGTTTGCCCAAACTCAAGATGGTCAAAGACTTAGTTTGCTCTCCTTGCCGACATGGCAAGATGGTTCTTGCTTCTCATCCTCCGACCACCGTAGTGATGGTGATGCACCGGACAGCTTTTACATATGGACCTTTGTTGGTCCGGCTAGAGTGCGATCGGCGGGAGGGAAGTGGTATGTTCTTGTCATCGTTGATGATTTTCTAGATACTCTTGGGTATTTTTCATGGCCTCAAAGGATGAGACTTTTCTCACTTGAGGGTGCAGTCATGGGTTGTCTATTGAGCTCCCATGTGCATTACGAGCTATTCGCAGTGATAATGGCACGGAGTTCAAGAATTCCTACTTTGAGAATTTTTGTGTGGAGTGCGGTTTAGAGCATCAGTTCTCTTCTCCTCGCGCCTCGGCAAAATGGCGTAGTGGAAAGGAAGAACAGGACCACGTTGAGATGGCGGACGATGCTAGATGAATCTGATACTCCTAGGAAGTTTTGGGCTGAGGCTATAGCTACGCTTGCCATGTTTCTAATCGCGTGTTTTGAGAGCACATTTGCATCGCACTTCTTATGAGTTGAGGTATGGGCGAAAGCCGGTGTGTCTCATTTTCGCGTTTTGGTTGCAAGTGTTTATCTTGAAGTCAGTAACCTAGATAAGTTTGAGTCTCGCTCTTACGATGGCATCTTTCTAGGTTACTCATCTTCTTCTCGTAGCTATAAGTGCAGGTGTTGATGCGCATAGGATCATAGAGACCTGTGATGAGGCTAGCCCAGGAGCTAGACCTGATGTTTCAGGCTCTTCTTCTTCCTCCAAGACCATTTTTGTAGAGGATGAGGATGATAGAGATGATAGTGTTCCACCTAATCCAGTCCCCTCTACACCGAGGTGCCTCCTGTTTCCATTTACGCACCTCGGGAGACCGACCTTTGTCTTGGCTCTCCTTGGAGTGGCTCTGTTCCTATCTCTTCTGTTCAAGAGGTAGAGACCATACGCTCCTGGACCTCCCGTCATATTGAGGCGTCATCCTTCCGATCGGATGATTGGCGATTTGTTCGAGCGTGTCACTCGCTCAAGAGCAGGTCTGTCCTCTTTCGTCTTCACTCTGCCTTTGTTGCCTCCTTTGGAGAAGGATATTTCTCATGCATTATCCGATGAGTCGTGGATTAATGCTATGCATGAGGAACTTGAGAACTTTGAGAGGAACAAAGTCCGCGGCTTGTAGAGCGCCCATCCGGTCATAATGTCATTGGGACCAAGTGGGTGTTCAAAACAAGCAGAGTGAGGATGGGGTTGTCATTCGTAACAAGGCTAGGCTAGTTGCAGGGGCTTTTCTCAAAGTTGAGGTCTTGACTTTGAGGAGACCTTTGCCCTCGTAGCTAGGCTAGAGGCTATTAGGATCCGCTTGCATTTTACGCATCCGGGGCTTCAAGCTCTATCAAATGGATGTCAAGAGTGCATTTCTCAATGGCTATATTGAGGAAGAGGTTTATGTCAAACAACCTCCGATTTGAGAACCCCAAGTTTCGAGTCATGTTTTCAAGCTTTCCAAAGCTCTGTATGGACTCAAGCAGGCCCCAGAGCATGGTATGAGAGGCTCAAGTCTTATCTTCTCACCATGACTTTAAAATGGGCATAGTAGACAAAACTCATTCATCGACACCATGAGTCTAATTTTCTTCTTTGTCATTTATGTGGGCGATATCATTTTGGTGGATCCTCTCATTCTCTTGTCTCTCGGTTTTACGATGTGATGAGTCTGAGTTTGAGATGAGTATGATGGGCGAGTTGAGCTACTTTCTTGGCTTCCAAATCAAGCGGACTCGGGAGGTACTTTCTTGCATCAAGGTAAATATACGTGACCTCGAGGCGCTTCGACATGTCGAGATGGGAAGCCGTGATGACTCCTATGGCCACCTTCGCTGTTCTCGAGCCCGATGAGGATGGTGAGCCTCTTGATCAAAAGGAGTTTGGAGTATGATCGGCTCCTCTTGTACCTCACTTGCCGAGTAGGACATACACTTATTTGTGTGTCTGTGCGCTCGATTTCAAGCTTCTCCTCGCGCCTCTCACCGCCAGGCGGTCAAGCGCATCTTCAGGTACCTTCGTGCCACCACTGATTATGGTATTTGGTACTCTTCTTCTTCTTGTCTATCTCTTAGAGCCTTTTCCGATGCCGACTTTGCTGGCTGTAGGATAGATAGGAAGAGCACGCCGGCACTTGCCAATTCATTGGCACTTCTCTTGTTTCTTGGTCATCTAGGAAGCGATGCAGGGTTGCAGTCCACCACCGAGGCCGAGTATGTTCTTCGAGCCGATTCTTTGTAGCAGTGCTCTGGATGAGATCGACCTTGCGGGACTATGGGTTAGAAATAGAGAGTGTGCCACTTTTACGTGACAACACTTCAGCTATTTGCATTGCTAAAAACCCGATGCAACATTCCGGACCAAGCACATTGATATTAGATATCACTTCCTTAGAGACCATGTGGAGAAGGGTGATATCGTGCTTGATTCATAGATGGTGACCACCAGTTAGCGATATCTTTACCAAGCCTTTGGATAGCTCGAGGTTTGTTGCCTTGAGGAGTGAGCTTGGAGTCGTGAGCCCATACGGCTTATCTTGAGGGGGAGTGGTTTGTATACTATGTACTATATTTTTCCTCCAAGCATTTCCTTTCTTCTTACGGGTGACTTTGGGCTTGTTTTCTTAAGTTGAGTTCACTCACTTAGACTTTTAGCATGTCTTCCATGGACCTCTTATCTTATGCTTTAGGTTGCTATCATGCGTGATTATTTGTTCTCTCTTCTCTCTAGGTTGAGTTCCCTCACGTCTTATAAGTCTAGCAGGTTTTGGGCCTCCAGGTAGGCGAGGTCTGTGTGCACTCCTTAGTTGGAATCTAGAGTCGACTTCCTATGTCGATCCTTTGTGGAAGATAAGAGCCGATCTGAGCCGTAGTGAGTCTCTTCTATCTTATCTATGCTCAATAGCCATCCAGTCTTGCGGTTTCTCGACTTCTTCTCCTCATTACATTTTTACGGTTGTTATTGAGTTCATTCGGGTTTTCTTTATGCCTAATCTTGATAATAACTCAACTTTAACCGGATTTGAGCCTAAAATTAATTCATTTGTTGAGGGGGAGTTTGGGAATATGTTCATGCATTGCATTTAGACTGCATTTTCTATTTTATGAGCTTTGTCTATTATGCAATTGATTCAATCTTCATGTAATGCACCTTGCTACATCTTTGAAGAAAATCACTAGCTTAGGTCTATCCAAGTCCATCTATCATACTAAGCTTGTTAAAATCTGAAAATTGAAAATCTTAAATGAAAAACATGTTGCTTTTTCTTGTTAAGTTTCTTCTCTAGAGGTTTTACCATGAATTGTGAATTTATGGAGTTCTCTAGAGTCCCTATAGCAACTTAGGTGAAACTTGTTTGATCCATATTTTAGTCCTTCAAAATTGCTCATATGTGCTAAAATAAAAAAACTTGACTCTTTTGTGCAAAATTGAACTCAACACTATATATTCTAAGACTGCCTCCCATTGCACTTGGGATGAACTTGGAATATATAGTGTATGACCAAGATCATTCTCTTAAGAGTTACTCTTGGGGTGATCGAACATGGCTTGAGTCAACCATTAAGAAATGCAAATAACAAAAACATAAGTGGGTAAAGAATGCAAATAATGTCAAACATTTGCACCCCGCTATGTCTTTTAAAATATCAAAGAAGAAGAATTTGCATGAATTGAAAAATGAGCTCGAAGGACTCTATATGTACTTCAAGATTCCCCAAAGTGTTGAGTAGGTTGAACTCTAGGTTCTCCATTTGATCCTATGAATGGTCTTGGCTTCTAGCTTTGAAACTTTTGCTAAGTTTTGCACTTGTTCAAATCTTGCTAAAATAAAATCTTGTAAACCAAGCTTGTGAGCAAAATGAATTTGTTCTTGGAGACATCCTAGTTCAGTCATTTTCTAAATTGACTAGCTTGGTGTCATATCTTGTCATTGCGATCAATTGGATAATCTTCAAAGCTCACTTAGGTTGCATTTCATGCATACATATATAAAGGGGGAGAAAACAAAAATTTCTTGATGCCTATATTGCCAAAAGGGGGAGAATATGTAGAAAAGGCATCATTTAAAATGTAGAAAAGGGGAGATAAAAATGTGAAGGCTTGTTGATTAAAAGGCACTTATGATTGGTTTTTAGAGCTTTTGTGGAAAACTTGCTCTTTTCATGGTCTTGCTCTAAATTCTTTCTGCCAACTTGGTCATGATCTTATTTCCTTATTCTGGACCAAGTTTGGCTTTACATTCAAATTGCTTTCTTCTCTCTTATTCAAACTCAAAACTTTTGCCTTTTCATGTGTTTGTCAATATACTCATCAAGGGGGAGATTGAAAGACCACGTGGAGGTCTATCCTTGTGTGTGATGAGTAATTGATGAGTTTTGAGCGTGTGTTGTTTTAAATTGATTTGGATTTGAAGCAATTTGAGTGTTGGTCTACTGGTCGGGTCGTCCGACCGAGTGGTCGGGCTTTGGGCGTGTTGCGGACCGGTCGTCCGACCCAGTGGTCGGGTCGTCCGACACGAGTGGTCGGGCTTTGGGCGTGTTGCGGACCCGGTCGTCCGGCCGAGTGGTCGGTCGTCCGGCACGAGTGGTCGGGGCTTTGGCTGTGTTGCAGACCAGTCGTCCGACCCCGAGTGGTTGGGTCGTCCGACTCCGAGTGGTTGAGACTAGTGGTCAGACCTCGAGTGGTCGGGATGGAGACCAGTGGTAAGACCATGGTTGGTCGGGATGGAGACCGATGGTCGGACCACGTGTAGTCGGGGTTATCTTTGGTCGGCGTAGTGTATATCTTCTGTTGAGATGGATATATGTTGTTGGACATTGCTATGTGATGTGGTTTCCTTGTCTATGATGGTTGCGGGACTTTGGAGCTAGGTCATGGTGAGGCGGCGGATCGGGACTAATTTGGGAGCCGAGGTCGGATGATCAAGGTGTCGCCAAAGATGGACCGAGGCCAGGAGTAGGCGCAAGCCGAGAAGACAAAGGAATGGATGAGATGCTAACTTGGAGCTGCTCGATCTAGGAGGACCGTTGGATCGCGGTCGGGGAAGATAGAGTAGCGGGTCAAGTTAGTGTGAGTTGAAAAGCGTGCAAAACCCGTTGTGTTGTTGGGTTTGGGTGAGCCCATGCATAGCTTTGTGAGTGGGTAAAATCTCACCCTTGATGGAGTGCTCTAGGGTTTAGAGGCTCATCCAAGGGTGGTAGGTGTTCCAAGCCCGCTATGAATAGGCAGGAGAGGGGTGTCTCCTTGGGGGTGGCGGTGAGGAAAGTCTCGTGAGTAGTTGAGAGTTGTTGAGAGTGGCGATGTAAGGATCAAATCCTGGCTCTTGGATGTTGGCTTAGGATTGAAGCGGGACATCCAAAGGTGGGAATTGATCTGTGTCACTATAAATAGAGGGTAGAGGCAGCCTCCTCTTTGAAGGTTGTGAAGGTTCGAGGTTTTCTTTGCTCGTTTGAGTTTTGCCCACTTTGTTGTGAGGCTTTGTAAACCTCCCTTCCGAAATGAAATGTTCTTCACTTATATTCTTGTTTCATTTCTCTTACGTATTTACATTACGCACTTAAATTACATTATCTAAATTCGCATTTACTTACTTGCAATTTACTTTACGTAATTTGGATTTGCCTCATCTCCTTCTACATGCTTTTGAGTCCTTTTTGAAATTCATGATTGATGAACTCTTCTCTGGATTGGTGCTTTCAATCATTTAGGCAATCCTTGCGTTCTTGTTGCAAGTTGTAAATCTGTGTTCTTAAAGTGCGTAAGCGTGTGACTTGCGATTCGTTAGTCTTGATTGGCTTCGGTTCTTATTGCCAAGGATGAAAGATTGTTGGATGAATCTTCTATAGATCATATCCCAATCATCTAGGCAATCTACAACCTCTTCTATTTAGTTTTTGGAAGAAACCAATTTCTGTGCCTAGTTTTCAGATAGTGTTTCTATCTGTTTGAAGGGTTGTTTCTTCGTGTACTTACTTGCTGTGATTTGTGGAGAGTTATCCAAGGATATTCTGACCATCAACTCCCACCAGCAAGTTAGGGGTAAAGTCTGTGTTCGTGACTCTGCTTTTGGTGTTGCATTTGTTAAGCGAAAAGGGACGGAACCTTGGTATCAATTCCTTCGATTGATGACTGAAATAGGTTCCTGACATCCTTAGGGAGGTGCACACCAAGTTTCACTGTTTTTGGATCAGCCGATCAAAAGTTACATCGATTTCTGTTTTTTAAGATCGTGATGATTTTACTGTTCATCCGGCCTCCCGTAGGTCGGGCGTACAGTTCATCGGTCGGGAGGTACTGTTCATCCAAACACTATTCACCCGAGTACTGTTCATCCGACCTCCGCTGGTCGGACGCACTGTTCATCCGGTCGGGATACTGTTCACTCGAACACTATTCACCCGAGTACTGTTCATCCGGCCACTTCGGGTCGGGAGTACTGTTCATCCGACCACTTCGGGTCGGGAGTACTGTTCATCCGACCAGTGCTGGTCGGGAGTACTGTTCATCCGACCTCTGTAGGTCGGGGGTACGGTTCATCCGACCAGAGATACCCGACCAAAGGCGATTTCTTTACGGTCTTTTGGTGGTTTGAATTCTAGGGGGAAAGTTTATTCGAAAATTTTTATTTGGCTCCTATTCACCCCCCTCTAGTCGCCTTTTTCGATCTTTCAATGAGTGATCACCTTAGGAAGCTATCTACTAGAAATGATGAACTTAAGAAATTTGCTTCTAAGGATCCAGTCAGCTTATGTAAGGGCTGTAGGCAACTAAAACTTGACAATAATGCCTTGAATGTCAAGTGTAATGAACTTGCTAAGGACCTATTAGCTAGGTCACAAGTTGCCTATGCTAGATGTACTAAGATTGAGGAGCACATGGGCAAAATTCATGATGAGCATAGGAAGAAACTAGAGGCCCAGACCACTAGGATTAAAAATACCAAGTGCATATCTTGTGAGGCTCTCAAGATTGAGGCAGCCGTGTTTAGGGAGAAAAATATATGTGCTATTCGTTCTTCTTTATCAAGCTCTTCTTCATTTTTCCCCTATTCTTTATATGCCTCTCTCTTCCAGGAGTGTGTGTACTTTATGAGCACTCTTGAGAAGTTTGTAGAAGACAAGAAGAAGCTCAATCTCATCCTAGACCAATCCAAGATTAGTAGATTCAATCAAGGTTTATGATTTGACTACTTGGGGCACATCCTCCCACCATTATGCGTGGCTCCAAGAGTGGAGAGAGTGTGGCTGCTCCTAGGTCGAGCATCACAGTGTTCCGCTCAGCTTGGGTTGTCTATGGGATCTCTGATAAGAAGATTACTCATCCTATAGCTTCTGCCTCTAGTAAGGCGAAGTATACTTACACCTTCTTTCAGAAGGATGGATATTTGGCTTAGTTCTGCTTTAGGCGTGCCAAGATTGCACGGCGTGAATTTGGTCATGCTCTTAGAGGTATTCAGAGTCATCCCTAGACTTAGAGTGCTCCTAAGGCACCCATGGCTTCTAGATAAGCTAGAGTGTCTCCTATTTTTGGGCAGATCCAGGACTTGGTTTTTAGGTTGTTCCTACTGGTTTTCATTCTGAAGCTTTTTGTGGTCAGTCTTTTCGCTGTCCTCTTGATATTCCTCATTTTTCCCATCGAGGTGGATATTAGCGATGTGTGTTTGCTTCCACCAGTAGGAGGTTTAGGCAGCATTACTGGGATGGTTCAGCCTTTGCACGACGGCGGGCCAACCTAGCTCCAGCTCCTAGATCTTATGCTGGCGTTGCTTCTGGATTTGTGAGAGTTGAGCAAAGGAGAGACACTAGAGTCCAGTCTTTTGTTCCTATGACTGGCACTTCTGCTCATCGTGTGATTCAATATTAGGTTCCTAGATCTGCACTTGTTTATCCCACTACTAAGTCATCGACCTATCGCTTTCTATGATCCAAGTTTGTCGGGCTAGGAAGGGAGATGTTTGGCTTGTAGACTCCGGTTGTTCTCGTCACATGATCAAAGATTTTCGTTGGTTCTCTTAGCCCATGCCCCAAGTGTTGAGCTAATCACCTTTGGGGATGCTTCTTCAGGCCGCGTCATCGCCAAAGGCTCAGTATGCATTAATGAAAAATTCTTTTTTAAGGATATTGCCTTGGTTAGTAAGCTATAGTATAATTTGCTTTCTGTTTCTCAGCTTATCGATGACGATTTCGAGGTAATCTTTAAGCGCAATTGCCTGTAGAATTCTCTATTCTTCTGGAGGGCTAATTTGTAGGATTTCTAAGTTTAGGAGAGTCTTTTGGGCTGATTTTGCTAATTCTTCTAGTAATTCTCTCAGTTGCTTCAGAGTCCCATGATCTCTCTTTCTGGCATAGGAGACTTCGTCGCATTGGTTTTGATCATTTGACTTGAGTTAAGGAGCCATGATCCCATTCGTGGTTTGCCAAACTCAAGATAGTCAATGACTTAGTTTGATCTCCTTGTTGACATGGTAAGATGGATACTGCTTCTCATCCCTCATTCACTGTTGTGATAATTGATGCACCAGTGTAGGATCAAGGATAACCGACTAGAGGGGGTGAATAGGAGATTTTTAAAATTCTTCGGCTCTAATTGCAATAAATAGAATACTACTCAAGGATTATAATTTTTGACAATTAAGCCCTAAATGTTCTAAGTCTCACTAAGTGCACTGACAAACTAGTTTAAGCAATAATGTAAGCCTAAGCACAAAATCAAAGCACTAAATAGATAGGAATGTAAATTGCACACAAGGATGAGAAAATCAACCACAAGATAGAAAGTGACGCAATAATTTATCCCCTAGTCTCAGAGACTTGCCGGTCTCCCCTAATCCACGTTGAGGAAGCTTGATCACTTCAAGCCGGCTCCAATCACACGAGCCTCCCTCGATCACTTGGTAGTTCTTCCCCACTCCAGGTAGATGAAATCCGGCCTTCTCAATCAACCGGGCTTTCTCACAAGCTTCTTGAGAAAGTCACCGGTTTCTTCGCCTCCAAGCCGTCTAGGAGGCGGCAACCTCTAAGAGTAATAAACTTTGACGATCGCTTGAGGTGTATCAAGTGTCTAAATGGCTCAATTTAATGCTCACACTTGATTTCTCTCCCTACTACTCACAAAATTTGAATTGAATGTACTAGAGTGGAGGGGAGGCAAACATGAGCTCAAGGATATGCAAGAAATGTCCAAGAAGAACTCTATGATGCATATGGGGGTGTATTTATAGCCCTCATCAATTGTGCTAGCCGTTACTACCAAACCCCTGAAAAATTTAGGGTGGTTGGCACTACTGCCTATTTGGGGCCAGTACTGCCGGCCTTAGGTCCAACGGTCGACTGTTGCATTAAATGCACCGTCTGACTAGCCATTAATATAGAGGGTCGGTAGTACCGCCCATCTGGAGCCGGTACTGCTGGCCGAGAGGCAGTGCCTCCCATTTGGGTCCGGTATTGCCGGTCGGGCAATCCCCAAAACACACCTCTTTGGAATATAACTACCGGCCCTAGGGTCTGTACTGTCGGTCGAGCGGCAGTACCGCCCTACCATGGGCGGTAGTGCCGGCCATAGCAGAGGTGATTTGGGTTTTCCATTTTATTTTGATCACAAGTGAAAATAATCATTTTATGAGTATTGATTGAGCCATTTTCACTAAAATCACATCAAGCTACTAATCAAGAGTCTCTCTTAATAGTACAACACTTATTCTAGCAATCTGATCTTTCTTCAAAACTCTGAGATCGGTAAAAGCTATGAAAAGGTCCTTAATTATATACCTTTGCTCTTTAGCTTGACACAATGATCTTCTTTCGCTTCATTTTTCATGCTTCATCGTGTTCCATGTTTAGTACTAACCTATTTTCATTATTCTCAAATTAAAATATTAGTCATTTATATTCAATTGTCGTTAATTACCAAAACCAACACAATTTGGGGGCCTAGATGCTTTCAATCTCCCCCTTTTTGGTAATTTATGACAATCCCGACATGTATAATGAATTGAAATTGATTTTCAGTATGCAACTAACAAGATATGTTTTATACTCAATAGTTTTATTTTAATAATATTTTGCTTCTTGGAATGATGAACAATGAATTAGAAGCAAAATCTTATTAAAACAAAATATTTATTTGGATACTCCCCCTAAAGGCATGCATATGAGTAGAGAGATGATATTTTTCACATATTGAGAAATTGAGAATTTTGGTGGAGTTTCCTTTAAATATTGAGTCTGTGGATGATCAATACATGAACAATGAATGAATATATATGAAATATGAAAATAAGCCAATCATAGACTAAGATTTCAAGAAAGGCATAAATTGTTAAAAAGCGCATAAACATCACAACCATAATCCAAGTCAAATCGAAATCACATCCAAAAGACAACACAAATATACAAGGTTCATTAGCTTACATAAAGATATATATCTAGAGAGAGAGAGAGCATAAGCTAATCCTTAGAGAGCTTCGGTCTTCATCTTCATCTTTTATCCCCCCTTTGGCATCAAGTACCAAAAGAGGGGTCTTCATGGATCATCTAGGAAGGAGGAGGAGTGTTGCTGCCACATCCATGAACACGTCGAGCATGAAAAGGTACAAGCTCATCTCTAAGATAATCTACCTACTCGCTAACACTGTCCAATCTGACTCTCATCTCCTGAACCAAGCCTCTGGTCTGAACCTGGTACTGA
Source organism: Otatea glauca (assembly GCA_036346275.1). NCBI lineage: Eukaryota > Viridiplantae > Streptophyta > Magnoliopsida > Poales > Poaceae > Otatea > Otatea glauca. Next base: position 49,011,514 of record CM070730.1, read on the forward strand.
TGTTCTTCATCAAATATGCTCATGATGCTCGAGGAGAGTCAAGAACTATGCCATCATGTCATGCCGTAGGGAGTTGATGCTAGCTAAGAATGCATCCTGAGGCAATGCATGAGAAGCATGAGGCACGTCATACGGGATGTTAGCTAGCATGTCTTGAGCCTCCTGCTGTTGCTGCCGCTGCTATGCCGGATGATCAACCACCTGAGGAGGAGCCTTTCGGGGCTTATATTGCTTATGCGCAAATCCACATCCCTTGTTGTACCTAGTCTTCATCATGATAAGCTTCATAATATAGGGGCCAAAGTAGATGCTCTTACCCCACTTTCTCACTGAGGAAGCTATCTCTTGAATGATGAAGTCCACCACGTCGAACTTCTCCCGATGCATGATCTTGCTAATGATGTTCCAGGCATATCCTCGAATGTTGTCAAAGTTACCGCTCTTGGAATGAATGGTAACCCTGACAATGCGGTTCACTAAGCTCGCCTGGGGGAGAAGTCCTGCCAACTTCCCAGGCCTCCTCACATTCGCCACCGGATCATAGAACTCCATTTGATGAGCAATCTCAAGTGGCCTCTCACTATGGATCTTGGGATAACCACTGTGATAGATGCCAAGAGCCTGCTCAAACTCATTCTTCATGGCTATATAGTCCTTGGAGCTTGTCATCCACGAGATGGAGTCATACGAGTCTGGGATGAAAAGTGTGGAGTAAAACTGGCAAATGGCATCCTCTGCGAAATCACATCTTAGGGACACTAAGTGGAGCAGTCCCGCTCCATCAAAAAGCTCAGGCACCCCGGCGAAAAGTGGCAGTTTTCTTATGTGACTCCAATCAACCCACTTCTGATTGGCGAAGTCCTTGTCTGAATAAATTTCATTGAATACTTTTTCTTTAAAAAGAGTCTTGAAATACTTCTTTGAGGCGGTCCTTGGCAATTTATACTGATTTGCCCTTCTCGAGGAAAAGTACTTATCCGCCTTGATTTATGGAGATCAACCTTGGGGTCAAAACCCGGAAGCACTTCCTCATCAGAATCTTCTCCATCCTCATCTCCCCCTTCATCCATGTAATTTTCATCATCCTCATCGTCGTCCTCACTAGAATCCGAAGCCACCTTTTTGCCTTTGGCACCATGCGAACTGCTGCCACCTCATCCAAGTTCACATTGCACTAGTGTAACATCCCAAAAATTTGGCCTATAATTTCACTTATGTGCATTTTGGTGATTTTCTGAATTTATTGGATTTTCCAGAAATTATTTGAATTTATTTTAATTAAGTATATTGAACCTTTAGTGAAAACTAAATGTATATATAGATAAAGTTAATATAAAGTTTTACCAAAAATATTTTATTTGAGCTCAGAATGTCCCAAAGTATTTATAAGAATTTTCCTGGATTTTTCCTGATATTTTAATTGCCTTAAATGAATTAATCTAATTTCGGGAATTATTTTAAATCAAAAAGCTTTTGAAAAATCTTGAACAAGATCTTGGGCCAAGATCAGCATCGCGCGCGTGCCCATCGCGTGTGTGGCCGTCGGCCGCTTCGCGCCTTGCGCGGTGACCGTTGGATCCAGATCGACTACCGCCTCCTTCGCGAAACCCTAGCGCCGGCCGTTGGATCAAGATCACGCGTGAGGATTCCTTGCGTTGTTTTGTAAGTTTAGATCTCGCCGTTGGATTTGGAAGGAGCGGATCGGATCGTATCGCTCGGATCTAATCGTAGCCGTTCATCGCAGATCGGACGGACGCGAGCCATCGCCTCCGATTCGGTTTCGAATCCGCCGCCGCCGCCGCCGCGCGGCGTGATTTTAGGGTTGCCTTTTACGGGCGTTCACCGTGGCTATTTAAAGCGCGGACCGCACTCGAGGATCGCCATCCCGAGCGCATCCGCGATGCTAGCCTTCGCCGTTGACGAATACTAATAACAGGTACCCTAACGGTAAACGACGAGCCAGCGGCCTCAAGCATATCTCCAGCCCAACAGGCCGCGCCCGGCCCGCCACCGACCGAATCGCCTGCGAGACCGCACAAGACATCCGCTCCCGACCAGCCAGGGGAAGCGAACCGACCGGACGGCGCCCCGACTTCTCTTGGCGGGCGGGATCTCCGACTCCCGACGGACAGCGCCCCGACCCTCTTGGCGGGCGGGATCCCCGACTCCAACCGAACCAAGGTGACGGACGCCGAGGGCCGCGTGTTAGGTCCTCATCGCCTACCGCCACGCACTTCCGAATAAGGTCAATCGAGTGACTATACAAGGGCGGTGGCTCCTTCCCAAGAAGATCCGTGACTGCAGAAGACAAAGCTTCGGCCCATCAACGACCACGTGCAAGATGAGCGACGCTCCTCCCGAGGCAAAGACTAACGCCACGCGGCAACGTCCAAGATTCGCAAGGATCACAGAGGGCAAGTACGCTATTTCGGGAATACCTAACCTCCCGACCACCAAGGCTATCAACCCAAAGATGGGCAAGACGGGTGGCGACGACCCACGGGACGAAGGACCGGAGCTCCTAACATAGGTCACCTCGCTCTTCCCCCCAACTCTCGATGTAACCTGCCCCTTCCTTCTGTATAAAAGGAGGCAGGACTAAACGATTAAAAGAGAGCGAGAGAGAGAGGGAGAGAGATAAGAACACGAGGAGACTAAGTCATTTAGGGGCCTCGTCTGTAAAAACATAGTGCAAAAAGCAATACAATAGGGCCATCTCGAATCGAGTAGGGACTTTCACCAACCAAGATACATCTTGGACTCACGAGTCTAACCATTCAGAGTGGAACGCGCGAATTTCTAGACTTACAAATTTACTTGCGGCGCGAAACGCCGGCGACACTGCCGAGTCGCCGCCGCCGTGCGATAGAGCTCGCCGCAGTTTTTCGTAGCGCCACGGCCGTTTTCTTTAGTTTGCGTCTCCGTCAAGCCGCTGTTCGCCGAATCGGTTCCAGATCCGCTCGCCGCGTCAAGCCGCATCGGGTAGCCACTTCATCTCGCCGAGTCACGCCGAACGCCGCTCGAGGTCGTCGTCCTCCGCTCGGTGCGCATCGCCGCCGGCCGCCATCTTCGTCGGGAAGCTTCATCGGCCGTTGGATCAGTTTGTTCGGTTGAGATCGCGCCGCGTGTGCGTTAGAGCGTTAGCCGCTGGATCATCGCTCGATGAGCGGCACCGCCGATTGCAGTGGCCCTCGCGCCGCGGGCCTCTGTCCGGCGCACTCAGTGCGGGAGGAGGAGTACCAGCCAGCAGCGTCATTGAACGCCTTCGGACCCGCGTAGCCGAGCTCCAACAACAGCGCAAAGAGTTGGAGGAACGAAGAGCTGAGCTCGACCGGCTCCAGGCCAACCTGGAGCAAGAGGGGCTCGAGGCCCCGCATGTGCTGGCGGCGACGCATACAGCAGACGCGGCGCCAGCACACCCAAAGAGCGGAAGGGTCCGGCAGTCCTCACTTCTTCCCCACGCTACCAAACGTGGCGCGCCGCAATGCCGCCGAGGCCTCCCGAGCCGACCGACCCGGAGGCCAAGGCCACTTACCAAACCTCCGGGCTGGTAGAGCACGCGCCGCAAAGACATGCACGCCTCCGCCCTATCGCCCGAGCCACCGCCACCGGGCCCGCATCACCGCACTGGCCGGATGGGTCGCGACAAAGCCGCCGCACCACGAGCCACACCAGGCCTCGCGCGCCCCGGTGCGCCAACGCCTCGGTGATGCCTACAACATTCGCGCTACCCTTGAGGCGCAGAGAAAGATGGCGGAGGAGGCCGCCCACTCACGGGTTGCGGGCGGCGGGCACCACCACCCCAGCCCGAGCCCCGACGGTCCTGGACCGCGAGCGTTCTACCAGGGGATCCGCCAGCGGACTTCCCGCCGATTCCGGCGCCTACCAACATTGCCAAATACACGGGGCCACAAACCCTGTGTCCGCTCAAGATTACCGGCCGCATGCGGGCGGGAGGAGCAACGGATGACCTCTTCATCATCCAATACCTTCCCATCTACCTCGCAGACTCGGCCGGGCTGGCTCGAGTACTTGCCGCCAAAACCATCGAGGCTGGACCGACTTGAAGGCCCTCTTCGTCGGCAACTTCTGTGGCACTTACAAGCGCCACGAAACTCCTGAGACGAAGGGCGCAACAAAGCAGCCAGTGGAAACCTCCGACTACATCCGGCGGTTTTCCGCCCGGCAACGAGCTCCCCGACATCTCCGACGCCGATGTCGTGGGAGCATTCATCTACGGCACCTCCTGCAAGGCCTTGGTGCACAAACTAGGCTGTCTCAAGCCCAGATCTACCAAGGAGCTCCTCGATATCGCCACCAACCACGCCTCCGGCGAGGAGGCTGTGGGGGCCATCTTCGAGGGAGGAAAGGCCCAGCCAGAACCGGCGTCGCGATCGGGTCCCGCCGACCGCTCCGACAAGCGGGCGGCACGAAGCAGATCCGCGAGACCAAGTGGTCGCCATCCGTCGCCCGCCACCTTGCAAGCGCGAGTGCGACCGACCGTCGCGCCCGACCACTTCGAGAAGTTGATGGACGGCCCGTGCCCAAACCACGGGTTCTCCGTCAAGCACAAGTACCGGGACTGCGAGGTCCTGAGGCGTTACCTCTCCAGCGTCCCCGCAACGCCGCGTGGCAAGGGGAAGAAGCCTGCTGCGGCCCCGCGGGCCGCAGAGAAAAAGGCAGACGACGAGTTCCCTGAACCCGACGGCTGCCTCATGATCTTTGGAGGACCGGCCTGCTATGCCGACAAGCGCCGGCTCAAGCTCGCTTATCGCGAGGTCCATACCGTCGCGCCATGCGTCCCCCAATACCTCCGGTGGTCAGAGTTCCCGATCACCTTTGATCGGACCGACCACCCCGACCACGTTCCATAGCCGGGGAGATACCCCTTGGTGGTCAGCCCCGTCGTGGGGAAGAAGCACCTTTCAAAGGTGCTTATGGACGGAGGCAGCTGCCTCAACATCCTCTACGTCGAGACGCTCGACGCTATGGGGATCCGCGCCAACCCTCCGACCCGGCAAGGCGCCTTCCATGGCGTCATTCCCGCCGTGAGAGCCCATCCACTCGGCGATCGACCGCCGTTACCTTTGGGGAACCGAAACTTCCGCACCAAACCCTCGCTTTTGAGGTCGTGGATTTCCCGGTTCTACCATGCCATCCTGGGAGGCCATGTTACGCCAAGTTCATGGCGGTCCCACCACGCCTATCTCAAGCCGAAGATGCCAGGCCACGGGAGTCATCACCGTGGCATCATCTTTCCGACTTGCCTACAATCGCGAGCGCAGTTAGCTGAGAGCTTGCCTCGCAGATCATCGCGTCTGCCGAGCTCGACAACCTCGGGAGGGAAGCCTCGAATCCGCCTCGAGTCCAAGAAGTCGGGGCGGATCCTTCAAGTCCGCCGAGGACACGAAGGAGGTCACGGTCGATCCTCGTGATCCGACCAAGACCCGGCGGATCGAGCCACGCCCCGCCAAATAGGAAAGCGCCGCCGACTTCTCCGCACCAACAAAGACGTCTTCGCATGGAGGTCCTCCGACATGCAGGGAATCCAAGGAAGTCGCCGAGCACTCCTTGAGCATCCGACTGTGCTCAAAGCCGGTCGCCTAACGCCGCGCCGCCGACGAGGAGAAGCGCAGGATCATAGGAGGAGATCGCCAAACTTCCGCCGCGGGGTTAAGTAAAGAGGTGCGCCACCCGAGTGGCTAGCCAACCCAGTACTTGTAAAAAGAAAATGGGCAATGGAGGATGTGCGTTGACTATACGAGTCTCAACAAAGCATGTCCCAAGGATCCGTTCCTTTGCCCCGCATCGACCAAGTCATTGACTCCACCGCAGGTGCGAGTCCCTCTCTTTCTCGGATGCCTACTCGGGCTACCACCGATTGCGCTAAGGAGTCCGACCACTCGCGACTTCCTTCATCACCCGCTCACCATTACGCACGCTACGATGCCGTTCGCCTAAAGAACGCGGGCGCTACATACCAGCGATGTATGCAAACGTGCTTCAATAACCGATCGGCCGTAACGCTGAGGTGTACGCCGGCGATATTGTCGTAAAAACCAAGAAGGCCGACGACCTTGTCCCCGACTGAAGAGACCTTTATAACCTTCGACGATTCCGCATAAAGCTCAATCTCGAAATGCGCTGGGTCCCCAAAGGAAGCTCCTGGCTTCATTGTCTCGGCGAGGCATCGAGGCCAACCAGAGAAGATATTAGCAATCGCAAGGATGGCCCAATCAAGAACCTCAAGGGGGTCCAGAGGTGTGGGATGCCTAGCGACTTTGAGCCGCTTGTGTCTCGCGAAAGTGCGAATGCCACTCTGAGCTACTCAAGAGATCCGACCGCTTTATTGGACCCCAGAAGCTCAGGAGGCCCTCACCCGCCTGAAGGCCTTCCTGTCCTCGCCTCCAGTCCTGGTCGCCCCGGCACCAGGCGAGCCGCTGTTTCTCTACATCGCCGCCACTACCCAAGTCGTCAGCGCGGCCCTCGTGGTGGAGCGAGCGGAAGAAGGCCGCGAACTTAAGGTACAACGGCCAGTATACTTCATTAGCGAGGTCCTTTCCGAGTCCAAGACTCGGTACCCACAGGTGCAGAAGCTACTCTATGCGGTGCTCATTGCGAAGAGAAAGCTCGTCCACTACTTCGATCAGCACAACATCACCGTGGTGACCACGTCCCCGTTAGGCGAGATCGTCCGCAACCGCGACGCCTCGGGAAGGATAGCCAAGTGGGCACTCGAGCTCAGCGGTCACGACATTACATACGTTCCTCGGACGGCGATCAAATCGCAGGCCCTAGCCGACTTCGTCGCTGAGTGGACCGAAACTCAGGCACCACCAGTGATCGAAGACCCCGAGTACTGGACAATGTACTTCGATGGGTCTTACAACAAGAATGGCGCGGGCGCTGGAGTTGTCATCATCTCCCCACTTGGGAACAAGCTCCAGTACGCCATCAGGCTGCTTTTCGACGCCACCAACAACGTTGCCGAGTACGAGGCCCTCGTCAACGGTCTCCGGATCGCTGCCGACCTCGGTGCTCGCCGACTACGCCCACGGGACTCCAAGCTTGTCGTCGACCAAGTCATGAAGGCCGCGGAGCCCCGAGACGCCCGTATGGCCGCGTACTGTCGAGAAGTGCGCGGGCTCGAAGTGCGGTTCAAGGGCTTCGAGCTTCACCATAGCTACCAACGCTACAATAGCGACGCCGACTACCTGGCCAATCTGGCCTCCAGCAGAGAGCCGGTCCCGCCCGGGATCTTCGTCTGCGGCCTCCTGCGGCCTTCCATCCAACTAGGCCCGGTGGCCGAACGGTCCCCCGACCTACCTAGCACGGTCGCCCCGACCGCCGCGCGGTCGGGCGTAGACTTGGCCGGGTCGAGCCACGGCGTGCTAGCAACCGAGTCCGACTGGAGAAAGCCATTCATAGATCGTTTGACGGACGGGTCGCTTCTCCCGACCCGCCGAGGCCGGCGCCGCCTGGCGAGCAAAGTCTTCGTCTGGTCGGTCCGACCTTTACAAAAGGAGCCTCCGGTCCTCCAAAAGTGCATTCGCCGACCAAGGAAAACAAGCTATTTGGACGACATACACAAGTGAATTTGCGGTCACCACGCTGCGCCCGATCTCCGGTGGAAAGGCCTTTCGGCAAGGTTTCTATTGGCCGACCGCGTGTCCGACGCAGCACATCGCACGCGACTGCGAAGGATGCCAATTCTTTGCGGCAGACACATCCGGCTCGGACCTTGCGCACAATACCCATCACGTGGCCTTTTGCGGTTTGGGGCTCGATCTGGTCGAGCCTTTCAAGAAAGCGCCCGGGGGCTTTACCCATTTGCTCGTTGCGGTGGACAAGTTCACCAAGTGGATAGAGGCCAAGCCGGTCGTGAGCGCCACGTCGGCACAAGCGCCATCTTCTTCCGCGACATAGTCTTCGATTCGAGTCCCAAACTCCATCATCACCGACAACGAACGCAGATTCACGGGAAGGAATTCCTCGAGTTCTACGATGACTTCAACATCCGCGTCGATTGGGCGGCCGTGGCCCATCCGCGGACCAACGGCCAGGTCGAGCGCGCGCAGCGGCATGATCCTTCAAGGGCTCAAGCCGCGGATCTTCGGCTCAAGCACTTCGCGGGCGCTAGGCGGCCGAGCTACCCTCCGTCCTCTGAGTCACGGACCACGCCGACCGAGCGACCGGGTTCACACCGTTCTTTATGGTATACGGTGCTGAAGCCGTCTTGCCGACGGACCTGGAGTATGGCGCCCCAAGACTGCAAGCCTTCGAGGAGGCTCGGGGGCTCGCCGCACAACAAGACTCCGTCGACCAGATCGACGAGGCGCATGACGTGGCCGTCCTGCGATCGGCCAGGTATCAACAAGCTCTGCGACGTTATCACAGCCGCCAGGTTCGAGGGCGGTCTTTGATCTTGGCGACACAGTCTGCGTCGGGTCGGACCAAAGCAAGGATAAGCACAAGCCGTAGCCCCCCGGGAAGGCCCTTCACCGTCGTCGCGATCCTCGGCTACGGCACCTTTGGCTCAAGGACACCGACACGCATCCTTCCAAATGCATGGAATATAGAAAAGTTAAGGCGATTCTATCCCTAAACTCTTTTCCTCTTCCTAGCATGCTCTTTACTTTCTTCCTTCCGAGCACCTAGTCGCCATGCGACGACTCGAGCTGCCTTCGGCGCCCGTTCGAGCTGCTCGGTCGGCGCTATGCGGGTTGATGACCCAACCGACCACAAGGTCCTTCCCGAGCAGTAACCCTTCGACCCAAGTGCTCACCTCACGCCCCCGCGGCTATGGTTGCTAACACTTCGCGGAAGAAGGAAGTACCCGAGTGGGGTGACCTTTGGTCGGCAGAGAACACTCCTCCCGCACGAACTCGGTGTCTCACGCGCTTATGAGGGTCACGTGACCGACCGGTCATGAGGTCCATCCGGCGGTAACCCTCTCAACCCAAGTGTTACGACCTCGCCCGCAATGCTATGGTTGCTAAGTAGCACGCGGAAGAAGGAAGTGCCCGAGTGGAAAGATCCTGGCCGGTCTAGAACACTCCTATCCCTCACAAGTCGCCTAACCGCTGCATAGCCAAGTCTCCAATCCACCTCGCTCCTCCCAAAGCGACCGACCTACGCATAAGTGACCCTGTGGTCCTTAACGCTATGGTCGGCCAAGCGCTCATCTGAATACGAAAAGGGCGAGGGACGATTCTGAACTTGATAAATTCAAGATTGTTTAAATAGCGGTCTTTACAATCTAAAAAGGATAAAGCTAACTATATTTTTATTCTTCTTGGCGGGCGGCCGGTGGCGAGACGGAGAGTTGGCTGCCTCTGGCTTCCTGGAGGGCGGCCTGCGGCGGGATGCGGCTGGCGATCTCCCGGGCGTGCGGCTCGACCAGGAGCTCGAACCGGTCGATCTCTCGTCGATCCGGTTCCCGGCTACGCCGCTGCCCACCACCGCGAGGTCGATGCCGTCGTAGTACGAGATGGTGTTGACCAGCGCCGACGAAGCTCCAAGCGCAGCGCCGGTGACCACCGCCTCTTCTGATCGCTCCGCACGGGCTAGCACGGGGCAAGGGCACTCGGCCTGCCGGCGCCAAGGATGCGATCGCAGACTTCCGACCGCCTTGCGAGGGCCTCGATTCGGCGCTCATCTCGGCCCGACCGTCCTCCGCAACCTTCAACGCCGCCCGGGCCTCGTCCCGGGCCACGATCGCCACGTCGCGAGCATCCGAAGCCGTTCTCTGCGCCTCCACGGCGACGCTCAGATTCTTCTGCGCCTCTGCGGTGCGGAGATTTTGGATAAGTTCGCCTGTGGGTCGCACCCCAAACTTAATTGAAGAATTGAGACACTTACCGCCGCAGAGTTGGTGATTGCGACTTCCGACTTGACGCCTGCGTATGAAGTCTTGGCTCGCCGGTTCCTCGGCGATCGCCGCTCGGAATGAACTCGGGCAGCGTTCCCCTGAGCCTTGTTTCGCTCGGTCCGTAGACGTGTTACCTGCGTCTGCGCGGTCCCCTCGGCAGCAACGGCAGCATCCTTGGCCTCGGTGACCTCCGTCAGGGAGGACTCCAGTTCCGCCACTTTCGCCCTCAAGGCCTTGGCTCCTAGGCGCTCATCATGAAGGGCCTTTGTGGCCTCTTCAAATCCCTGGCGGATCACCACCGCCTCCGACCGCCTAATGCCCAGGGCCTCCTGGGCTAGGCGCACTCAAGCGCGGCCGACCGACTCCTCATTGCGCACCCGCCCACGGCCGGGAGCGCTGCAGAACTCAACTCGCGCACGGCGAGCCCGCAAATCTTTGCAAAAACGTGGATACTCCATTAGTCGCGCGGAAGAACTATCAAAATGTGCAACAGTCGAACTTTTGGTGACCTACAGGCGTGGTGGACTCCCGACCATCGTATCCAGCGCCCTGGTGGAAGACTTCAGAGCAAGAGCCAGACCTTCACGGATCTGCCCTATCTCGGCTTCAGCGTCCAGCGTGCCTTGCCGAAGGGCGGCCCACTCGCTCTCCTCCGCCTGACCCATGATGCCCGACCCGGGGATTACACCCGGCGGCGCGCCCTCGCTCGCCCGTTCGGGCGAGACGTCGCCCGTCCAAAGCACCATGGGCAAGGGTGACGAGGTCAACCCTTCAGAAACCCCCTCGGCGACCTGCGCCTGAGGAGCATCGGTCGGCACCTCCCCACGGGACGGTCGAGCACCTCGTCGCCGGCTCGCCACGGCCCGCGCGATCACCGGCGGCACCATTGTCTCATCCTCGAAGCGGCGATCACGTCGTCGGTGGGTCTCGCCGAGGCGGCGGAAGTTCTTCTTCGGCCACGACCTCCGGGTGAGGCCCGTCCTCGAAGGACGCGCCCTCGGGCGCCGACGACGCGACCTCCACCGACCCGATCGGGTCACGAAATCACCGGCGCCGTTATTTGCGAGCCGACGCGCACGCCCCACGGTCACCCCAAGATAGCGCGCACGTTGTAAAGATTCAAGAGTCGCTCGCGGCTTTGCCAAAAAGAAAAATGCTCCAATAAAGAATACACTTACAAGGCCGCGGGCGCGTGCGCCGCGCGCGCCCTCTTTTGCGACCCCGCCAAGGGCAAGTCGGTGGTTGCTTCCCGAAGCCACCTCCACCGAGACGCTGCGACGACCGCGGCGCAAGATCGCCCCGCCGAGATCCGTGGCCACGAAGTGCGTGATGCGCCCTCGGCCGAGTCCACGCTCGGGCCGCCGCCGATCGGCGATTCGAGGAAAAAACCCACCATAGGGGTGGCCGGAGGCACTCCCGCCGCTGTCAGTGGAGGTTGTCCCCACGGCGGTGGTCTCCGACACATCCTCGCGCCCGCCGCTAGCGTTCCTTATGTTTCTTCCTCCTCCTTTCCTCCTTCCGCTTCTTGCGAGGAGTCGACCTCTAGCTTCGCCGGGCGGCGCGCTTCCTTATCCCCGGGAGGCGCGCGGAAGACATCCCATGAGCCCCTAAGAGGATGCAGGAATGTCGGTCAAGTGCTAAGGACAAAGAAAGAGAAGCGTAAAGGAATTTCACCGGCTTACGATTTGGCGGAAAAGCGCGAGAATGGCTCGGGTGGCCATCCGCGCCACCGTGGCGCTTCCGCTGAACGGCCGCCACGGGCCTCCACCTCGATACGGCCAGCTCGGGTTACGCCATCTCGCCGGTCGGACGGCCCCGCGTGCAAACAGCGAGTGCGGCTCGTGCATTAAGCGGTTGCACGCGCATCCCCATAAAGCGCGCATAACCACGTCCCCGGTGAGCCCCGTCTCCTTTGAGCCCCGATCGCTCCACGATCGGGGCCGCCTGTTCTTCTCCCTCTTCTCGGCGCCCCGGTTCCCGCTCCTCCACCATGGGTAGCTCGCCGGTGAAACGAGGGGCGTATGCCGCCGCGTTTTGAGCGTAGAGCCATTCGAACGCCGGACCCTTGTTGGACGAGGCGGTTTACCTCCGGTACTCCGTGTTCGGCCGGGCGGCCGAGGGCCAGCCACCCAGGCGCCACGGCGTCCGACGGCTGTCTTTCGAGCCTTGCACGGAAGAAGTGCCTCCACAACGCCCGATGCGGCTCGATCCCCAGAAGGCCTCGCCACGGCGTGATGAAGATGGCGATGTGGAGGACCCCATTGGGGTTGAGATGGTGCACCTCCACCTTGTAATGAGACAGAGCCCCGGACGAGCGGAGTGCGTGGCGGGAGCAAAGCAGCGCTCGAAGAACGAGGCGGGCACCACGATCTCGTCGCCCATGGCGCTGGGTGGCAGCCCCGTCGGCACCCTCCGGTAGGAAGGTCTGCGGCATGAGGAAGCCCTTCTTCACCAAGCCGAGCGCCGCGGCTGTCTTGCGCTGAGCACTCCGCCACGACATCTTCACGGGGAGGCGATGGAAGGTGAGAAAGAAAGGTGGGTTTTCTTTCCTTAGCTCTCTGGTGCTTTTCTTGTTTGAGCGAGAGACAGAGAAGGCAGAAGGCGTGACCACCGAAAGCACCCAACGGGCATATTTATAGAGGGCGAGCGCGCCGACCAAGCGAGCACCCGTCAAGCGGCGTCGCGTCCACCCTCGCTTTTCGCGCCCGACCTAGTATCTCGATTTCCAATACCACTCCGCTTTTAATCCTGTCATGTCGGTGACAAGGGCCATAAAGACGCCACCCCGAACAACGTGTCCCGTAACCTCTTGGTCTCCGCTTTAGGCCGGGCGGTTGCTCCGGGCGCGCACGAAGCCATCGGGCTGCGGCCCCAAGGCGGCAAAAGCTTTGTAGCTTGCGCGAGGCCCAATGAGAAGTGTGGGATCAAAAGGCCTACCCCACGGATGGGTATAAGGCGCCCAGCAACTGAGCAGGCAAGGCGGTATGAGGTGAGCCCACGGTGGGCCCTCGGTTAGGTCGGTGACGGCCTAATCACCTCTACTCGCGTCGAGACCATACTTCACACTCTCCGGGAGCTCATCAATGGCGGCGGCCGGGTGTGCTCTGGGTCGGCGGACGACCCGAGTCCATCTGAGATTGAGTAGAGAAAGGTTTTTATGGGTCGCCCCACAAAGGGGCGGGACACCTACTGGGACCGTCCGCTCGGAAGGGTCCCCCTTGGGCGGGACCTCCCAGGACCCACTCGGACTACCCGCTATTAGCTCCACGAGCACGGCGTTCAAACCAACGCAGGTAAACGCGCGCCGCTCATCCCCTCCAGGTCCCACACCTGCGGATGGGGTATACATGTGGGATAGACGGCGGCCATTCCTCTCGCAGCTACCCTCGCCCGACGAGGACTCGAGAAGGATGCCCCACGTCCAGCTACGACGGTAAACGAGCACCCACGTCCAGCTACGACGATAAACGAGCACCCACGTCCAGCTACGATGGTAAACGAGCACTCACGTCTAGCTACGACGTTAAACGAGCACTCGGACACCCGAACCTCACAGAGGCATCCGGTCGTCCTGTCGAACCAAGGCACTCGGACACCCGAACCTCACAGAGGCATCCGGTCGTCCCGCCGACCAAGGCACTCGGACACCCGAACCTCACAGAGGCATCCGGTCGTCCCGCCGACCAAGGCACTCGGACACCAGAACCTCACAGAGGCATCCGGTCGTCCCTGCCGACCAAGGCGATCGGACACGAGAACCTCACAGAGGCATCCGGTCGTCCCGCCGACCAAAGCGATCGGACACGAGAACCTCACAGAGGCATCCGGTCGTCCCGCCGACCAAGGCACTCGGACACCGAACCTCACGAGAGGCATCCGATCGTCCCGCCAACCAAGGCACTCGGACACGAGAACCTCACGAGGCATCCGGTCGTCCCGCCGACCAAGGCACTCGGACACCGAACCTCACAGAGGCATCCGGCCGTCCTGCCGACCAAGGCGATCGGACACGAGAACCTCACAGAGGCATCCGGTCGTCCGGCCGACCAAGCGATCGGACACCGAGAACCTCACAGAGGCATCCGGTCGCCCTACCACCAAGGCACTCGGACACCGAACCTCACAGAGGCATCCGGTCGTCCTGCCGACCAAGGCACTCGGACACGGAACCTCACAGAGGCATCGGTCGTCCTGCCGACCAAGGCACTCGGACACCGAACCTCACAGAGGCATCCGGCCGTCCCGCCGACCAAGGCACTCGGACACGAGAACCTCACAGAGGCATCGGTCGTCCTGCCGACCAAGGCACTCGGACACCGAACCTCACAGAGGCATCCGGTCGTCCTGCCGACCAAAGCGATCGGACACGAGAACCTCACAGAGGCATCCGGTCGTCACCGCCGACCAAGGCACTCGGACACCGAACCTCACGAGGCATCCGGCCGCCTGCCGACCAAAGCGCGTCGGACACGAGAACCTCACAGACGCATCCGGTCGTCCTGCCGACCAAGGCTTTGTCTAGCTACGACGTTAAAGAGCACTCGGACACCGAACCTCACGAGGCATCGATCGTCACGCCAACCAAGGCGCCGGACACGAGAACCTCACGAGGCATCCGGCCGTCCTGCCGACCAAGGCACTGTCTAGCTACGACGTTAAGCGAGCACTCGGACACCGAACCTCACGAGGCATCCGGTCGCCGCCGACCAAGCGCCGTCCACAACGATTAAAATTAAAGCAAACTCATCGCGAAGACATTTTCATAAAGAAAAAGAAAATTTCATTATAGGCCAACGAGCTCGGACTTTACGACTTTACACACGATGCAAGCGACAGATACAAGAGTGGCCACGCAGCGCACCACTGGCGAGACTCTACCCGCGCCTAGAACCTATCAAACATCCGTGCGGCATCGGTGGCACCGGCGGCATCTTGGTAGGCCCTTGCCCGTCGACGGGACGGCCGCGCCGCGGTAACACGCTGATGATGCCGCTGCCGTTCGGCGACATCGACGCGGCCGCACCAACTACGATCGGCGCCCTTGCGCCATCGCCTCGAAAGGCCCCCTTACCACCTCGAGCCTCGGGCGGCCTCGGCGGCAGCGTCAACGAAGCGGCCACGGGCTGCAGCTTCTTCCTCCCTAAGCTCGGCCATCGCCTGGTCGAACTCAGCCCAAAGCTCGGCCAGAGGATCTTCTTCTTCCACCGCGACGCCATCGCCGAAGCTAAAGACTAGAGGGTGTCTCGAAGCCATTTGAAAGAACAGAAGAAAGAGCTCTCATCCCCTTCAAGCATGCTCTGGCGCATATATATATCCGGACGAAGGGAGGCTAAGCGTCTCCAGAGTAAATGCGGGTGCCGGAAAACGAAGCATCCTTCACCAGAACCCGAAGCAGTCAAGAAGACGAGCAGGCGTGGCGCGCCAAACTATACTCGGCATGCGCAACGAGGCGAGTAAAAGCCCCCGGCGGTTCAAATGCCCCCGGCCAAACTCCAGGACAGCCGTCGGATCCAACGAAGCACACCTGACGGAAATCGCTTAACCGGATCGGCCGGACCGACCGACCAGGCCCGGCCACCACTTTCGTCCAAGTTCAACCCCCAACCGAATCTGCCGAAATCGCTCGGGAGTTCGGGGGCTACTGACGAATACTAATAACAGGGGTACCCCAACAGCCCGAAACGACGAGCCAGCGGCCTCAAGCATATCTCCAGCCCAACAGGCCGCGCCCGGCCCGCCACCGACCGAATCGCCTGCGAGACCGCACAAGACATCCGCTCCCGACCGGCCAGGGGAAGCGAATCCGACCGGACAGCGCTCCTGACCCCCTCTTGGCGGGGCGGGATCTCCCGACTCCGACCGGACAGCGCTCCCGACCCTCTTGGCGGGGCGGGATCCCCCGACTCCAACCGAACCAAGGTGACGGACGCCGAGGGCCGCGTGTTAGGTCCTCATCGGCCTACCGCCACGTACCCCCCGAATAAGGTCAATCAGAGTGACTATACAAGGGCAGGTGGCTCCTTCCCAAGAAGATCTGGTGACTGCAGAAGACAAAGCTTCCAGCCCCATCAACCGATCCACGTCTGATGAAGCGCACGCTCTCTCGAGGCAAGCACCAGCGTCACGCGCCGCGACGCAAAGATTCGCAAGGATCAAAGAGGGCAAGTACGCTATTTCGGGAATACCTAACCTCCACGACCACCAAGGCTATCAACCCGGCATGGGCAAGGCGGTGGCGACTCAGTCCACGGGACGAAGGACCGAGCTCTAACATAGGTCACCTCGCTCTTCCCCAACTCTCGATGTAACACGCCCTTCCTTCTGTATAAAAGGAGGCAGGACTAAACGATTAAAAGAGAGCGAGAGAGAGAGGGAGAGAGATAAGAACACGAGGAGACTAAGTCATTTAGGGGCCTCGTCTGTAAAAACATAGTGCAAAAAGCAATACAATAGGGCCATCTGAACTGGAGTAGGGACTTTCAGCCCGAACCAGTATACATCTTGGACTCACGAGTCTAACCATTCAGGGAGTGGAACGCGCGACCCCCTAGACTTACAAATTTACTTGCCGGTGCTCGAAAACGCCGACAGCCGTCGAGTCGCCGTCGCCCGTGCAGTAGAGCTCGCCGTAGTTTTTCGTAGCGCCGCCGGTCGTTTTCTTTAGTTTGCGTCTCCGTCAAGCCGCCGTTCGCGAATCGGTTCCAGATCCGGGCTCGTCACGTCAAGCCGCATCGGGGTAGCCACTTCATCTCGCCGGAGTCGCGCCGAAACGCCGTTCGGGAGGTCGTCGTCCTCCGCTCCGGTGCCAGACCGCCGCCGTGCTGCCATCTTCGTCGGGAAGCTTCATCGGCCGTTGGATCAGGTTTGTTCGGTTGAGATCGCGCCGCGTGTGCGTTAGAGCGTTAGCCGTTGGATCATCGCCTGGATGTACGCCGCGTGTCGAGCATCGGCTCGGGCGGCGTTGCGGCCGATCGATGCGCGCCGTGTCGCACGTGATGCGGCGCCGTGTGCCGCGTCCACGATGGACGAGGCGGTTCTGTGGACCGGGTCTGTGCGCCGAGGTGACGTGTCAGCGCCTGATTGGCTCGGGCCAGGGCTGACGTCAGCATTGCGCAATAAAGATCTTTTCCAATAGAAAAATAACTCGGAAAAATCGGTTTTTCTATTTTCTGTATTTTCAGTATTTATTCAAACTTCAAAAGGCTATATCTTTTGCATTTTAACTCGGATTTGAGTGATTCAAATTTCTAAAAATTTGTAAAATCAAGATCTATTTATTGGTGAATTTTATTTTATTTTTGGAGTTTGGTTGCTCTCTGTTTTGGTGTTTATTTGCTATTTTGGCATCGTTTCGCGTAGACGTTGAACTGCTCGGTGATCCGGAGGAAGATTCATCGCTTCAAGACCCAAGCTCAGAGCAAGACCAGCACCTACTCCAAGGCAAGTTGTGCTTTGATCATGTTGCACCTAATTTTCCCCAAATTGCTATTTTGTCTCTTAAACTTTATGCATGATATTTTATGTGTATAAATGATTTCAATTAATCTGGGAATTAGATAATATGCCTATTTGAATTAAATCATACCTTGACAATTTTATGCCATGATCTATTTGTCACCCTAGGATGTGGAATTATAGTTGGTTAATATTGATAATCAACTTTGGGCTAGTTAGGATCGTCATAGATTGCTTAGCCATGCCACGTCATCACATGTGTCCGAATGTTGATACTTAATCTTGACTAATGGAATATGGAACAATGTTTATGAATTGGTGTGGTCATGTCTTTGTCGCACCGTGATATCAAGTTGTCGTGGCGAGGAGGTCACACATCTAGATTGAAATGTTGATGGCATGTGGTGCTTGGTAATCAAGTGGGGTGGTAATGATTTTAGATTGGGGCAAGTGGCAAGGCGGTGTGCCAAGGTGGGCCAGGATGGCGGGGTATGTGGAAGTCTTGCCTTAATCACTTTAAGGACTTAACCTTGCAAGCCTTTGACTGAGTCCTTCTTGCAACCACATGTCCGGAATGGGACACCTAGTTGAATAATTTGTGAAACCTAGATTTGATCTTGTCGTGGTGAATAGTGAGTCGGGTTACGGTTTAACTCACATGGCGCAAGAGGGGGCCTGTTGTGGTGGTTTAACCCTTGATGTTGAAACCTTAGCGAGCGATCTTGGGTCTAGGTGTAGCATTGTAAAGGCT
Source organism: Otatea glauca (assembly GCA_036346275.1). NCBI lineage: Eukaryota > Viridiplantae > Streptophyta > Magnoliopsida > Poales > Poaceae > Otatea > Otatea glauca. The sequence goes on from CM070730.1 coordinate 49,029,591, forward strand.
TTATTACGATCACTCGCCTTGGTGGTGTTTGGTTGTATCGTGTGGGTAAAGTGCATAACCTCTGCGAGTGTACAATCTATTGAATAGCCGTGCTCACGGTATTGGGCAATGCTAAGGAATTACTGATTAAGGGTTAGACTTTTGTTAAACAAAAACCTATTGGGATGGCAAGGTGCCATGGAAAGTGGAAAATAATTTAGGATTGAGAAACTTGGTTACTTCAGAAATGCTGAATTTATTAATTACTGTATTTGTTTTACTGCTTTCCAATCTATTTACTATATTCTTGTTAAATGCTGCTTTACTGCAAAATAGCCATATTAGCCATTCCTTTGGATTAAGCCAAGCATATAGAATATTAGACTTGCATTATTGTGCACAACTTGTTGAGTGCTTTATGTACTCACCCAACAACAACAACTTGTAAGAGGAGGAATCTACGCCTTCGTGGAGGAGGATTATATGGATGCGAATGCTTAGGGTCCGAGCCTCATCAGTTGCCTGTGGCGAACTGGAGCGCCACTGCGTTTATTCTATTTCCGTTGCTTTTCATTGATACTTTTTATTTAAGCCCTGTGAGGCATTATTCATGTAAGACAACAGTTATTATTAATCATTGAAGTTTATGCTATATTTCGCTGTGTACGACTATGATAGCATCTATGTTGCGCCTGTGTGCACTAGCGTGATCCTGGACTAGTGCGGTATACACAGAGGGTCCGGATTTGCAAATTCGGGTCCCGACAGAGGTGGTATCAGAGTCATACTGACTATAGGTCTTGGCCCTAGGTAGTTGGTATCTCTTAGGAGTGTCCAAAATTATTTTCTATAGAAAAAGGTGAAATTGACTAATAAGAAACTCTTGGCTTATCTCATCCCTCTACTCTCATCCTTGCTAAATTACCTTCTTTTCGTTGCCATTTCAAGTGGAGATCTTATTCAAAATTTTGTTTTGAATAGATGCCGATCTTCCATCTTTCGAGTCGAGGCGGGGTGGCTCACGCCATGGAGCCGTGGAGAGTTCTTCAAGTGATTGGAGGCTTTGATCGTCCGCTCTCGAGGAAGCAAATGGGCGTCAGCGGTGTGCATCGGGATTCTTACGCAAGCTGATTATCTTCGCTCGAGAGTGCGGCGAGACCACGGATCGATCCACATCACCGCCGAAGGTTCACTTACGGTGGAGTTGGGAGGTCGCTAGACTTGCTCACGACGGATCCGCCACGACTACGCCTCGAGCCAGCGACACCGTGTTCGGCTTCACCCGACGGTGCGGCGCACGGCGTCGACGGATCGTGGAGGAGTGTGCCAGCTGCGGTACACCTCGCTGAGTTCGCCACACCCGGAGGAGCACCGAGGACAACGCGCAGAGCTGGAGATAGCGTGTGAGGCGTTGAGAGTGGCGGGCGAGAGCTTCAAAGACCCGTGGCGCCGCGGCCGAGTCATCGGTGAGTTGGAGGAGGCCTTGCGGTGTAGCCGAGGAGATAGCGGACAGGTCGCCCGGAGCCGGATGAGGCCGCCAAGAAGAAGAAGACCGGAAGAGCGTGAGTGGGAGCCCGAGGAGCCAGCAGAGGGTCACGGGATAGGTTCGCACCATGCCAGCCCACCCACCGGTGTATGCACGGATCGATCTCGGCCAGGTGGTGGATGAGTGAGAGTCGGTCTTAGAGTTGTGTTGAGACTCGAGTGTTGAGTCGCGTCTTTAAGTTAGCCTTTACCTTTTAGTAGGCGTTAAGGTTGCATGTTTAGTTTGGTTCTTAATTGTTTCTTTGAGTGTGCAAGATGTGTTGCAAAGCCCTTAGGCATTGTAAGCAACCATACCAAGTATTAATAAAGATTATTTAAGTTGGGTTTAACCTGTTCCCCCGCCTTAGAAATTCTTGCATCTTATCTATGCTACATCTACCTTTCCTAACCCAAGAAGCAATCAAGCGGATGGTGAATACCGCGCAGCAACAACGGAGCTTTGAAGTGGTCTGCGCGGGCAACAATCCCAACGAAGGAGCACCACCACCACCAGTGGATATGCAGAACTTGGGAGCTTTTCTCGTTGCGCAGACTCAGTTGATGCAGACAATGATGCAGCAGATGACCAATATGGCTGCAGTCAACAACCCCGCTACTCAGATTAATAACGGCGGACCTCGTCCTTATTCCAAATTGTCAGACTTTATGAGGACCCGACCGCCAACATTCTCGCAACGCGTCAACCCCTTGGAAGCGGATGATTGGTGAGAACCATCGAGAGGAAGTTGTACATCACGCAATGTGAAGGGCATGAGAAGGTTCTTTATGCATCTCATCAGCTTGAGGGAACAGCTGCAGAATGGTGGGAGAACTACTGTGCTACTCACGAGGCACCCATGGAAATCACGTGGGAAGAATTCGCAACGGCCTTTCGCCAATACCACGTGCGGAAGGAATGATGGACTGAAAAGGAAGAATTGAGGCGCTTAAGCAAGGAGGCCAACCGGTGGTGATTACTTGAACAAATTCACACGATTAGCTCGCTATGCTCCACGAAGATGTGGCGATGGACAAGGCTAGGCGATCCGATTCATGAAGGATTAAACTCGGGGCGCAAGTGGGGTGATTACCCACACTTTTCGCATTTTCAAGAATTGGTAAACAAGGCTTTGATTACGGAGGATAAGCGCAGGAGCTTGGGGAAAATCGCAAGCGCTTGATGACTAACCTGTGGGCGCCTAACCACTGCGAATGAGGATGACCCGCAGCGGTTTGCTAAGATCCAACCGCAAGTCGTTAACAAACCAAGAACACCTACGCCGCGACCACGGGGCGTAATTATCGAAGCCGGTCCAAGGTAACAATGCTCAAGGAGGAATGCGCGATCACCGCCGAAGGTGCTCTGATTGCAATGAGTGGGGCATTATGCTAATAAATGTCCCCGTAAAGGAGGTATCACGCCGAGACGTTTCAACCTTGGGCGACACCGCTAAAGCACCTATGACGGGAGCGAATCGAGGAGCTGGACAGGCAGGAGCAACGCCTCAAGCTACTATTCGAGGCAGAGTCAACCACATCACCGCCGATGGAGCCCAGGAAGCATCAGACGTCGTACTGGGTAAGTTTTTGGTAAACTCAGTACCTGCAACAGTATTATTTGATTCAGGAGCTTCGCATTCATTTGTCTCTCGAGCTTTTGCATCTGAAAATGGTTTGAGCATGAAAAATCTTAAGTGTGTGATGCTAGTCCAAGCCCCAGGATCTGAGTTAAGATCTAACCTTGGATGTTTGGGGGTAAAGCTAAAAATTAATGGGGTAGAGTTCCTAGCGAACTTGATTATTCTAGATGCCCAAGTTTTAGATGTTATCCTCGGTATGGATTGGTTAACCAAGCATAAGACAGTATTGGATTGCGGTCAAAGGATTGTATCCATTGAGAGCCCTAGAGGAGAAAAGGTGGAATTCCGAGCGACATCGGTTCGTAGGTCAATTAATTGTTAATAGCGTGAAAGCCGTCGGCATAGATGGCGTGCGGTGGTCGAGGAATATCCGGATGTATTTCGGAGGATCTACCGAATGCCGCTGACCGTGACATCGAGTTTGTCATTGAGTTAGTACCGTACGGCACCAATAGCAAAAGACCTTATCGGATGCCTACCGATGAGTTGGTGGAAATGAAAAAGCGATCGACGAGTTATTAGAGAAGGGTTTTATAAGACCAAGTTAAATGCGCCATGGGGAGCGCCGATTTTGTTTGTCAGGAAAAAAGATGGAAGCCTTAGAATGTGTATTGATTACCGTGCACTTAATGAAGTGACGATTAAGAATAAGTATCCATTGCCAAGGATTGATGATCTGTTCGACCAGTTGAGAGGAGCTGGAGTTTTCTCCAAGATAGACCTTCGTTAGGATATCATCAACTAAAGATTGAGCGGAAGATGTTCCAAAGACCGCATTTTCTTCAAGATATGGACATTATGAGTTCACGGTCATGTCTTTCGGATTAACCAATGCGCCAGCATATTTCATGAACTTGATGAATAAGATTTTCATGGAATACTTGGACAAGTTTGTTGTTGTGTTCATAGATGATATTTTGGTATATTCAAAGACCGAAGCAGACCACGCAAATCATCTGAGGCTAGTGTTGGAAAAGCTGCGTGAGCAGCGGTGTATGCTAAATTGAAGAATCGACTTTTGGAAGGAAAAGGTGGAATTTCTCGGTCATGTTATGATTGCGAAGGAGTTGCTTGTCGACCCAAGCAAAGTGGAGGCAGTGTTGCATTGGGAACAACCAAAGTCTATCACTCAAGTCCGAAGTTTTCTGGGAATGGCAGGATATTATCACCGATTCATAGAAGGATTTTCGACGATTGCGAGACCTCTTACGCAGTTGTTGAAAAAGGAAAAGAAATTTTCATGGACGTCAGATTGTGATAAGGGTTTTGTGGAATTAAAAAGCGTTTGACAACGGCCCGAGTGTTGGTTTTGCCTAATGTTGTAATGACTTTGATATATACTGTGATGCATCAAGACAGGGTCTTGGATGCGTATTGATGCAAGAGGGTAAAGTGGTCGCATATGCGTCAAGGCAGTTAAGACCGCATGAAGGGAATTATCCTACGCATGACTTGGAATTGGCTGCCGTGGTGCATGCCTTGAAATTGTGGCGTCATTATCTCATGGGAAATAGATGTGAGATATATACTGACCACAAGAGTTTGAAATATATCTTCACCCAATCAGATCTTAACATGAGGCAAAGGAGATGGTTGGGCGATCAAGGATTATAATATGGGAATCCACTACCATCCAGGAAAGGCTAATGTAGTGGCTGATGCCTTGAGTCGTAAAAACTATGTTACAAACATGATGGTACAGGAAGATCAATCGGAGTTGTGTAAGGAGTTTCAGAAGTTAAAATTGGTAATGGTTCCAGAAGGATTTATAGCTGCTTTGGAAGTAAGGCCGACGCTTGAAGATCAGATTTGGGAAGGGCAAAAGGATGATGAGAAAATCAACCGAATCAAAGCTAAAAGGATGAAGGATTAGCGCAGATTTTTCTATGGATGGCCGGGTACCATGTGGTTCAAGGGTCGATTGTGTGCCAAACAGACGAGCTTAAGCAGATTGATTTTAGAAGAGGCTCACGATTCCAAGTATTCAATCCATCCAGAAGCGCCAAGATGTACCGGGACTTAAGGAGAGGTTTTGGTAGCGAATATGAAGCGTGAAGTCATTGAGCATGTTGCCTTATGTGATATATGCCGAGAGTTAAGGCAATACACCGAGACCTGCAGGATTACTACAACCGTTAAAAGTTCCGAATGGAAATGGGAAGAAATCGGTATGGATTTCATCACCGGGTTGCCAAGAACCCAAAGTGGGTATGATTCTATATGGGTTATCGTGGATCGATCGACCAAAGTTGCTCACTTCATTCCATCAAGACAACTTACTCAGAGACCGGTTAGCGTAACTATACATAGCGAATTGTGTGTTTGCATGGGGTACCAAAGAAAATAGTGTCGATGAGGTACCCAGTTCACCTCGAGATTTTGGGATAAATTGCATGAAGCCATGGGAACACGTTTGAACTTCAGCACGGCATATCACCCGCAGACTGATGGTCAAACAGAAAGGGTAAATTAAATTCTGGAGGATATGTTAAGGGCTTGTGCATTAGCCTATACTACATCATGGGATAAATGTTTGCCATATGCGAGTTGATTATAACAACGATTACTGGCTAGTTTGCAGATGTCGCCATTTGAGGCTTTATATGGTCGTGCCTGTCGTACCCCACTGAATTGGAATGAGACAGGAGAACGTATGATATTTGGCCCTGATATTCTCTAGGAAGCTGAAGAGCAAGTTGCTATGATAAGACAGAGGTTGAAAATTGCGCAGTCAAGGCAAAAGAGTTACGCTGATAATCGACGTCGTGATCTAAGTTTCGAGCCCGATGATTTCGTGTATCTTAGAGTTACCCCTCTGAAAGGAGTTAAGAGGTTTTACGCTAAAGGAAAGCTTGCCCCAAGATACGTTGGACCGTTCAAAATTTTGAGCCGTTGAGGGGAGGTTGCTTATCAGTTGGAATTGCCGCAGTTGCTGGCAGGCGTGCATGATGTGTTCCATGTGTCACAACTCAAGAAGTGTCTTCGGGTGCCAGCAGAGCAGACGCCTATGGAAGAGATTGAGTTGCAGAAGGATTTGACCTACAAGGAACAGCAAATGAAAATTTTGGATGTCATGGACCGCAGGACCAAGAACAAGTCAGTTCGTTTTTGCAGAGTTCAGTGGAGCAACCATTCTGAGAATGAGGCAACCTGGGAGCGTGAAGAGGACCTGAAGATAGAATTTCCAAACCTATTCCTAGTTGACCTTGAATCTCGGTCGAGATTCTATTAAGGGGAGGTTTGTAACATCCCAAAATTTGGCCTATAATTTCACTTATGTGCATTTTGGTGATTTTTCAATTTATTGGATTTTCGAAATTATTTGAATTTATTTTAATTAAGTATATTGAACCTTTAGTGAAAACTAAATGTATATATAGATAAAGTTAATATAAAGTTTTACCAAAAATATTTTATTTGAGCTCGAATGTCCCAAAGTATTTATGAGAATTTTCCTAGATTTTTCCGATATTTTAATTGCCTTAAATGAATTAATCTAATTTCGGGAATTATTTTAAATCAAAAGCTTTTGAAAAATCTTGGAACGATCTTGGGCCAAGCCCAAGACTCGTGCGTCTTGTGCCCATCGCGGCGCGGCCCGTCGGCCGCCGCCGCATGCGTAGTGACCGTTGGATCCGGATCGGACGGTGTCTCTTCGCGAAACCCTAGCGCCTTGGCCGTTGGATCAAGATCACGCGGTGAGGATTCCTTGCGTTGTTTTGGTAAGTTTAGATCTCGCCGTTGGATTTGGAAGAGCGGATCGGATCGTATCGCCGGATCTAATCGTAGCCGTTCATCGCAGTCGGACGGACCACGATCATCGTCTCCGATTCGGTTTCGAATCGCCGCCGCTGCCGTCGCGCAAAGCATGATTTTAGGTTGCCTTTTACGGCGTTCACCGTGGCTATTTAAAGCGCGGACCGCACCCCGAGGATCGCCATCCCAGAGCGCATCCGCCAGTGCTAGCCTTCGCCGTCGAGTCGCCGTCGCCCGCGCAGTAGAGCTCGCCGTAGTTTTTCGTAGCGCCGCCGGTCGTTTTCTTTAGTTTGCGTCTCCGTCAAGCCGCCGTTCGCCGAATCGGTTCCAGATCCGGGCTCGTCGCGTCAAGCCGCATCGGGGTAGCCACTTCATCTCGCCGGAGTCGCGCCGAAACGCCGTTCGAGGTCGTCGTCCTCCGCTCGGTGCGGACCGCCCGCCGTCGCCATCTTCGTCGGAAGCTTCATCGGCCGTTGGATCAGTTTGTTCGGTTGAGATCGCGCGCGTGTGCGTTAGAGCGTTAGCCGTTGGATCATCGCCGATGTACGCCGCGTGTCGAGCATCGGCTCGGCGGCGTTGCGGCCGATGCGCGCGCGCGTCCGCACGTGATGCGGCGCCGTGAGCCGCGCCCACGGTGGACGAGGCGGTTCCGTGGACCGAGTGCATGCGCCGAGGTGACGTGTCGGTCGCTTGATTGGCTCGGGCCAGGCTGGCGTCAAGATTGCGCAATAAAGATCTTTTCAATAGAAAAATAACTCGGAAAAATCGGTTTTCTATTTTCTGTATTTTGAGATTTATTCAAACTTCAAAAGGCTATATCTTTTGCATTTTAACTCGGATTTGAGTGATTCAAATTTCTAAAAATTTTAAAATCAAGATATATTTATTGGTGAATTTTATTTTATTTTGGAGTTTGGTTGCTCTCTGTTTTGGTGTTTATTTGCTATTTTGGCATCGTTTAGCGTAGACGTTGAACCGCTGCTCGGTGATCCGGAGGAAGATTCATCGCTTCAAGACCCAAGCTCAGAGCAAGACCAGCACCTACTCCAAGGCAAGTTGTGCTTTGATCATGTTGCACCTTATTTTCCCCAAATTGCTATTATGTCTCTTAAACTTTATGCATGATATTTTATGTGTATAAATGATTTCAATTAATCTGGGAATTAGATAATATGCCTATTTGAATTAAAATCATACCTTGCCAATTTTATGCCATGATCTATTTGTCACCCTAGGATGTGGAATTATAGTTGGTTAATATTGATAATCAACCTGGGCTAGTTAGACCGTCATAGATTGCTTAGCCATGCCACGTCATCACATGTGTCCGAATGTTGATACTTAATCTTGACTAATGGAATATGGAACAATGTTTATGAATTGGTGTGGCATGTGCTGTCGCACCGTGATTTCAAGTTGTCGTGGCGAGGAGGTCACGCATCTAGATTGAAATGTTGATGGCATGTGGTGCTTGGTAATCAAGTGGGGTGGTAATGATTTTAGATTGGGGCAAGTGGCAAGGCGGTGTGCCAAGGTGGGCGAGGATGGCAGGGTATGTGGAAGTCTTGCCTTAATCACTTTAAGGACTTAACCTTGCAAGCCTTTGACACGAGTCCTTCTTGCAACCACATGTCCGGAATGGGACAGCCTAGTGAATAATTTGTGAAACCTAGATTTGATCTTGTCGTGGTGAATAGTGAGTCCCGGTTACGGTTTAACTCACATGGCGCAAGAGGGGGCCTGTTGTGGTGGTTTACCCTTGATGTTGAAACCTTAGCGAGCAAGATCGGGTCTAGGTGTAGCATTGTAAAGGCTTTATTACGATCACTCGCCTTGGTGGTGTTTGGTTGTATCGTGTGGGTAAAGTGCATAACCTCTGCAGAGTGTACAATCTATTGAATAGCCGTGCTCACGGATTGGGCAATGCTCGGAATTACAGTTAAGGGTTAGACTTTTGTTAAACAAAACCTATTGGGATGGCAAGGTGCCATGGAAAGTGGAAAATAATTTAGGATTGAGAAACTTGGTTACTTGAAATCTGAATTTATTAATTCTTGTATTTGTTTTCTTGCTTTCCAATCTATTTACTATATTCTTGTTAAATCTTTGCTTTCTTGCAAAATAGCCATATTAGCCATTCCTTTGGATTAAGCCAAGCATATAGAATATTAGACTTGCATTATTGTGCACAACTTGTTGAGTGCTTTATGTACTCACCCCAACAACAACAACTTCAGAAGAGGAGGAATCTACGCCCTTCGTGGAGGAGGATTATATGGATGCGAATGCTTAGGATCCGAGCCTCATCGGTTGCCATGTGGCGAATCGAGCGCCACTGCGTTTATTCTATTTCATTGCTTTTCATTGATACTTTTATTTAAGCCCTGTGAGGCATTATTCATGTAAGACAACAGTTATTATTAATCATTGAAGTTTATGCTATATTTCGCTGTGTACGACTATGATAGCATCTATGTTGCGCCTGTGTGCACTAGCGTGATCCTGGACTACTGCGGTATACACAGAGGGTCCGGATTTGCAAATTCGGGTCCCGACAACTAGCTTCTTGATTTCCTCATTTGTAGCAGCTCGAGAATCCTTATCACCACTGTCCGAGTGATGGGAGGGAAACCCTGCGTCTCGAGTTGATTTCCTTATTTGCCCTCGGCCACGAGGAGTCTTCAGTTGAGAGGGATTCTCGGTCCGAGGCATGATTTATGAGTCAAGAGAATGAAAGATCAATGAGCAAGGATGCTAGAATCTCAAAATATTTTGGAGCCTAGATCAAAATGTCAAGGTTCAATTTGCCCACCAGAGTCAGAGCTCACTTTGTCTTTGAGTCGGAGTCCGCACTTGCGGTGCGGTACTACCGCTCTGAGTAGGGCAGTACTGCCAGCCTTATAGGGCATCGGCACTACCGAGAGTGAAACTCGATTTGAGTTTGGATCGGATCATATCTTTGTTCAAAAAGGAATGGTTGACCACCGATCTACACACTTAAACCAGATTTTCACTTTTATTCACTAAACACTTGTAACATTTAGTCCAAACCCTAGAATGTGCAATTTGAGACCTAGAGAACAAAAGAAAAGGGAAAATGCATAAATTGGGAAAAGAAGGTTACCTTGTGATGGGAGGAATCAAGATTTCGTCAAAAGAAACTCTTGAAAAGAGAGATTGAACTTTGGGTTGGAAATTTTGGAGAGAGGAGGGAGTTGTGCTTGAGAGGGATGGATCAAAGAGCCTTTGCTCCGGACCGATATTCCGCGAGATTGCCCAAAGGGGCGGTAATCTAGGGCTCTAGCCGCAGCGATGCGATACGACACAGCCACCCTTAAGTCTAGTTGTAAATAGCTTTAATATATTTACCAACAGGTAAAATAATATTTATGAGCATTTCAACTTTATCCAAAAGATCCATAAGACAATTTTCAAATATTTTGTAATAAAATAGACTTATTTTGAACAAATCGATAATTACTTTTGAAAGAGAAGCATTCAACAAAGGTATTTCAATTTGTTGATATGTATGAGTTTTGAAATACCTCTTAGGAGACTAGATATGACGATATTCTAGTTTCAAAGGCTATTACTCACAATGTGCAATTAAATATATCAATATAGGCCAAGTCTTGAATTGTATGGATATTTATAAAGGACAAGTTTTTGTACAAACCATTTGAGATATTTTAAATATAAGGAAGGTTTGTTAGTATAAGTATATTCAAAAGATGAGATTTATATATATATACTTTGAAGAGAAAGGTCTTGAGGCATTAACACTTTAAGACTCAAAATAGAATAGTTTCAACTATTTTGACCTAATATGGTCTAGAATATCTCCTTTCCTTTTTTTTGAAAAATATTAGCATTTATTTGGTATTTTCACATTTTAAGGATGAGTATACATATGAGAATTATACTACTCCCCCTTAATGTGTTGCTCATCAAAGAATTTAGAAAATCAAATAAGAGCCAAATAACGTCCAATAAAATTCAACCATGGTGCAAATATTCATGCCACATTTGAGATATCTATGACATTTAACTCATTTCTCAATTTGTAAAAGCGAGCTTCATCTAAGGGCTTGGTGAGGATATCCGCTAATTGATCTCCGATTCTAATGTGACTAATCATAATATCACCTTTGCTCACATGATCTCTTAGAAAATGATGGCGGATATCTATGTGTTTGGTTCTAGAATGTTGGACTGGGTTGTTAGCTATCTTAACGGCACTTTCATTATCACACAAGAGAGGCACCTTTTTGAAGTTAATTCCATAATCCATTAAAGTTTGCCTCATCCACAATAATTGGGCACAACAACTACCGGCGGATATATATTCGGCTTTGACGGTGGATAGGGCTACAGAATTTTGTTTCTTAGAAAACCATGAAACAATGGATCTACCTAGGAATTGGCAACTTCCCGAGGTGCTCTTCCTATCCACTTTACAACCCGCATAATCCGAATTCGAATATCCAACTAAATAAAATTTAGCACCCTTAGGTACCATAAGCCTATATTTGAGAAATGCTTTAAATATCTTAGAATTCTCTTAACGACCACTAAATGGCATTCTTTAGGAGAAGCTTGAAAACGTGCACACATGCAAACACTAAACATGATATCGGGCTTAGATACAGTAAGATAAAGCAAGCTACCAATCATAGAACGATAAAGCTTTAAATCTACCAGTTTACCACCCTCATTGAGGTCTAGATGCCTGTTGGATGCCGTTGGAGTCTTCATTAGCTTTGCATCCTCCATGCCAAACCTTTTGAGTAGATCCTTCACGTACTTGATTTGGCTCACGAACGTTCCGTTCTTGAGTTGTTTGATTTGAAGTCCAAGGAAGAAGCTCAACTCCTCAATCATGGACATCTCAAACTCCCTAGACATCATATCACCAAATTCTTTGCAAAAGTCTTCATTAGTAGAACCAAATATAATATCGTCAACATAAATTTGGCAAACAAAGAATTCTCCATCTATAATTTTAGTGAAGAGTGTTGTGTCAACCTTCCCAATTTTGAAACCTTTTGAAAGTAGAAAATCTCTAAGTCGCTCATACCACGCTCTAGGAGCTTGTTTGAGACCATATAGCGTGTTAGAGAGTTTGTATACATGATTTGGGTGTTTAGAATTTTCAAAACCAGGAGGTTGTTCAACAAATACCAACTCAGATATTTGTCTATTCAGAAATACACTCTTCACATCTATTTGAAATAACTTAATATCAAAACAAGATGCAAATGCAAGTAAGATTCGAATAGCTTCTAATCTAGCCAAGCGTACAAAGGTTTCACCAAAATCTAGTTCTTTGATTTGTGTGAAACCTTGTGTCACTAATCTTGCCTTATTTCTTACCACAATGCCGTTTTCATCTTGCTTATTTTTAAATACCCATTTTGTGCCGATAACGTTGTGATCATTTGGTCTTTCAACTAGCGTCCACACATCATTCCGAGCGAAGTTGTTTAGCTCTTCATGCATTGAGTTCACCTAATCTAGATCATCTAATGCCTCATCTACATGAGTAGATTCAAAAGAAGACACAAAAGAGTAATGTTCACAAAAAGAAGCAACACGAGAACGAGTTTGAAGACCCTTACTAACATCACCCAATATTTGATCTATTCGATGATGTTTGAAGATTGCATGATGAATTCTTTGAGGTAGAGGTTGAAGTTGTTGATCATCTTCCTTCTCATCCACATCTATGGGTTGAATTTGACTTGGCGTTGTGGAAGTAGATGATTCAACTTTAGTGGATGAGGGTTGATTTTCTTTATCCCCTTTTGGCTTAATGTCTCCAAGCGTCATGTTCTTCGTTGCTTGTCTCAATCCTTCATCACCTACATCATCCAAATTGTCTTACTCTTCTTGAGAGTCGTTAGTCTCATCAAACTCAACATCACATGTCTCTTCAATAAAACCTTTGGTTTGGTTGAAGACACGATAAGGTTTACTATTAGAAGACTAACCAAGCAAGAAACCAATGCCACAACGACTTTGAAATTTTGAGAGCCGAACACCCTTTTTCAAAATGTAATACTTGAAACCAAAAACACGAAAATAGGAGATGTTCAGTTTTCTTCCAATGAGAAGCTCATAGGAAGTCTTTTTCAAAAGACGATGCAAATAAAGACGATTTGTTGCATGGCAAGCGGTATTTATGGCTTCCACCCAAAAGCTATCAGGAGTACCATATTCATCAAGTATAGTTCTTGCCATTTCAATTAATGTTCGATTTTTCTGTTCCACCACTCCATTTTGCTCCGGAGTGTATTAGCGGAAGGCTCGTGCTTTATTCTAAGTTCATCACAACAATCTTCAATTATTGTATTTTTGAACTCGAAACCATTATCACTACGAATTTTCTTAATTTTGAAATCAAATTCATTTTGAGCCCTTTTTACAAAACTTTTGAAAATACCGGAGGCTTCGGATTTGTCATCTAGGAAGAAGACCCAAGTATATCTTGAGTAATCATCTACAATGACTAAATAATAGGAATTGCCCCTAATGCTCTTATAGGTTATTGGGCCAAACAAATCCATATGTAAGAGCTCTAATGGTCTAGATGTGGACATGATACTCTTTGAAGGATGAGAACTAGACACTTGCTTACCGGCTTGGCAAGCACTAAAAAGTTTATTTTTCTCAAACTCACATCTTTCAAGTCCACAACTAGATTATTTTTGAAAAGCTTTTTGCATCCACTATCCAACACCCAATGCTATTCACCGGTCTTGTAGTGCACCTACAAAAGAAGATCAAACCTTTTTAGGTACCCAAATTTGTTTGGGTCCTTGGAGATTAGTGACCAAGGCTTTGGTCACCCAAATGGCATTCTTTCTTCGGCAGTATAGGAGTTCCAACAAATTTAGCAATAACTTTACCATTGCTATCTTTCTTAATGACATAGCATGAATCATAAACATTATTTTTAGTTGATTTTCCTAAAGGACAATCATTTGCTATATGCCCTACATCATGACACTTATAACAAAGCTTCCCATTTGATTTTACAAACCGAGAAACTTTGTTACTTATTTTCCTACCCTTCTTGGGAACATACCCAAGACCTTCTTTGTTGTTGAAACACCTTTGATTATTCAAAATTTTATTTAGTGTTTCCTTACCCTTAAAGCATCTATCTAAACTTTTGCTTAGTTTGTTCACTTGCTCTTTAAGCTCATTTCCACTTTTCTGTGACAACACTTCTGCCATTTGCATTTCTAAGAACCAATGCAACATTCCAGGACCAAGCATATAGATATCTGACCACTTAGAGACTATGTGGTGAAGGGTGATATAGTGCTTCAGTTTATAGAGAGTGACCACCAGATAGCTGATATCTTTACCAAGCTTTTGGATAGCTCTAGGTTTATAACCTTGAGAGGAGAGCTTAGAATTGTGTTCCCTTACGACATTTCTTGATGGGGAGCTGGTTTTGTATATTATGTACTATATATGTTTACTTCTAGTATTTCCTTTCTTTTGCATCTTCTGGGTGTTTTTGGGGTTTGATTTTACAATTCTGAGTATACTTCACTTAGATTTTTGGCATGCTTTGTATGGACTTCTCATCTTATACTATAGGTTGCTATTATGTACGATTAGTTGTTCTCTCTTCTCTCTAGGTTAAGTTCCCTCATAGTCTTATAGGTCTAGCAGGTGTTGGATCGCTTGGGTAGACAAGGTCTGTGTGTACTCTATAGTTAGGGTTTGTAGAGTCAGCTTTCTTATATCAATTATATAGGGAAGATGAGAGCGAGTCTGAGCCATAATGTTCTCTATCATCTTTTCTATGTTCTATAGCTACCTAGCTTGTAGTCTCTTGACTTCTTCTCTTTATTATGTATTTCTGGTTTATATCGAGTTCATTTGGAAGCTTTCTGAACTTAACTCTGCTAATAACTCAACTTGAACCAAAATTTTAAGCTTCAAATTTGATTCACTTGTTGAGGTGTAGTTTGAGAAGCTTTTCATGCATTGTATATAAACTTTATTTTCTGTTTTAATAAGCGTTGTCTATTATGCAAATGAATTGTCATTCATGCTATGAACCTTGCTACTTTTCTGAAAATCATTGCTAGCTTAGCCATATCTAAGTTCATTTTGATTCATCATGCTAATATTGCTAAAAATGAAAATTGAGCTTTAATGAAAACTTGATGAAACTTATAGCTTTTACTTGCTATATTTGCTCATTAGGTGCATATACCATGTTTTTGTGAAATATTGGATTTCTACTAGAGTCTCTATAGCAGCTTAGGTGAAGCTAATTTAATCCAGAATCCTTATTGTTGCTCATGAATCTAAGTGCTAAAAATTATAAAATATTGACTTCTATGTGCTAAAATTAAACTCAACACTCTACATTCACGAGACTGCTTCCCATTGCACTTGGGATGAACTTGGAATGTATTGTGTATGACCAAAACCATTTTCTAAAACTTCTTTCTTGAGATGATCGACGATGGCTTAAGTTAATCAAAATAAAAAATACAAAAAAAGAAAAAGAAAAAGTGGATAAAGAATGCTAATACTGTCAAACATTTGCACCCAACTATGTGCGTTAAAATAACAAATTTGCATAAACGATGATTGAGCACGAAGGATCTCTTATGCACGTATAGCTTCTCCAAAGTGTTGACTAGGTTAAACTCTAAGTCATCCATTTGATCCATTGTTTGGCTTTGCTTCTAGTTTGAAAATTATGGTAAGTGTTGCACTTGTTAAAATCATGCAAAAAATGACATTGTTTTCTTTGTGCTTGGTAGCAAAGATTCTTACAATGTGCACTTGCACATGCCTTAGTGTAGCATAATTTGAACTTCAGTAGCTTGGTGTTATACTTTGTCTATGTACTAAGGATGAATGATTGGTGAATGTATCATCTATAAATCATCACTCAATCATCTTGGTAAGCTTCTTCTTGATCATTAAAGTTTCTTCAAGAAACCGGTTCTTACATGAGAAGGAAGGATTTAAGGTAGATCTTGATCATGCACATCTGGGGGGTAATCTCTTTGGTGTTCTTGCTTGCTTGGATATGTGGGAGGTCATCTAGGATCATCTTGATCATTAAATCGCCACGAGCAAACTCAGCGTGATGTTTTGGGTTTTGACCCGGTTTTAGTGCAACCTTCGGTATTTTTGAAAATGGTCAGAACTTTGACGTCAATACTTGCGATTGAAGGTTGGAATAAGTTGTTGACATCCTTGGGAAGGTGTATACAAAGTTTCGTGAGTTTTGGATCATTCAATCAAAAGTTACATCATTTTTGGATTTAAACTCATGCTGAAATCACTGTTCATCGCCATGTTTTTACCTTTCATACGGTATTACTGCTACGGTAACCCGATAGTACCGGGGGTTACTATTCATCCTGGTACTACTGGCTATCTAAAAACGGTAGTACCGCCTCAGAGCTGATTTTCTTAGCAAATTTGTTATTCCGTGCTTATTTGACTAAGTGAGGCTTAGGCTTAGTTTTTTTAGAGTAAAATTTGATCGGTGATCATTTACCCCTTCTAATCGTCGTTTTCGGTCTTTCGGGTTTGTTCATTTGTGAGGTTTCTATTGTCTACCTACAATGCCTCTTGGTAGCATGACATAATGTAGTATCTCAGAAAAGGTTCAAATGCAACGCTTAAGTAGAGCTGATTTTGGCAGCTTGATAATTCTTTTTTTTGAAACATTTATTCCATCCAAACAAGAAGATTGGAAAACAGGGCAGCACAAGCAAGCAGAGCAGAGCAGAGCAGAGCAGTGAAGCTGAAGCAGGCGGAAATCCATCTATGGCCTTGTTGGCACACCACTGAAGCAGCTAGTACTAAAGCGACGCGCCGAAGCAAACCCTCCTCCTCCCTTCTCCCCTACTCGCCACCACCCCAATCAAGAAGCAGCTGCAGCGGGAAGCAGCAATCCAGTCGGTGTCGGTGCTGGGCGACCGCATCGCATAATGGGAGGCCCTGGCCCCCTCGGCGCCATCATCGGCCGCTACCCCTCCCCCGCCGCCGGAGACCACGACCCTGGAGCCGGCATCCTTCGCCACGGCCGCAAGTGCCGCGACCTGCCCTTCCTCGTCCTCTTCGCTACCTTCTGGATCGCGATGATTGTCAATTCCAGCTTCGGGTTCAACCAGGGCAACCCGCTTAGGTCACCCCGAGTCCCCGACTAAAAAAATGAAATTGGGCTCTTTCTTTCTTTCTCCTCGCTAGGATTTTTTGGATTTGCTGCGGTCGGTAGTTTCGCTTCATGCTCCGGACTGTAGATCTCATTTTCAATTAGATAGTAGCACCAAGCTCTCCTCTCCTTTCTTTTCAAAGTTCCATTGGTTTTTGCCTTCAATTGAGGCTGATTTCGTTTCTTAATATCTACCACATTTGCCAATTTTGCTCTTCTTTCACTTGCTGTCTGGTGTGTACACCAGAGTTTTCTCACTGCACTCGTTCCCAAGTCCAAACCATGCATATCTCTCTCTTCTCATATCATTTTCTTCTTCTTCACAGCACAGATGACTAGTACGAATTTTTATGTCCTTGCATTATTCTACTTTATGTTTCCTTTTGCTGTTTCGTGCTTCCAACTGGGCAGAAAGAGCTGCCGGGAAATGCGAGTTCTTGCTGCTACTGTGGAGCTTTCTTCCATTGGATGCAACCTAGTCTCACTAACTAATTCTAGAACTAGAGGGTTTAACTCATAAGGTGTTGCATCACCTCATCCAATTTAGGAGCCTACATTAAGAGTATAAAGTGAGCCTTTTTATTGTTAGAAAGCAAATCTGTGCTGTGGTCCTTGAAAATGGTCTGTTGCTCACATTGCCCTCCTTATATTATTGTTCAGAATTTATGCCTGTCGTAACTAAAGCCCGTTTAAAGAGCTGTGAAGATTTGCTGTTGTGTTTCGGTGTTCTTACAACCCTCAAGCCTTCCCCACAAAAAAGGGGTAATTTTTCAGGGTGAAAGTGTTCCATAGCATGGACTGGAGCTTCGTATTGTTGCAAATATTTCTCACATTGCACTCGTTTTGCCGCCGTAATGCAGGTCGGCAGCAACCAACTAACAACCACCAACGATATTAATACCATTCGAGGTCCAGGGATTGGAGTTTGGTCTTTTATGCTCACCTTGATTTCAATGCCCCACCTCATCAATGTTACTCCCTGCGTCCACTTTTCTCCCCAGTGGAACCTGTTACTAGTTGAATTTCATGTTATGATATGCAGTAGCATCTCTGGTTTGCCGTTGAGATCCCCATTCACAATAGTAAATATTCGATCTTTGGCACAAAAGCTATAAGCCCTTGTCAGCCCCCTGATATCATGCTTCTTGAAGACATCTCCTCAGTATTCCTCCCTAAGAGGAATTGCATTAGCATATTCTTTTTATCAGGCTGATAACTATATGACTGTTTTCTGTGTTGATAATTCAGGCTGACGTACGGACTGGACTACAAAGGAAACATATGTGGCAGTAGAGATGGTGACCCGGATTTGCGTGAGCTGGATGTTCGTTATTGGATGAACCCCAACCAGGTCTACCAAAGTGGGCTAAAAAGCAGCCAAATTAATCTACCTGACGCTAAGGCCATCTGCCTGATGGAATGCCCCCTTCCCGCTGAAGATGGATTGAACTTTGTCTGTGATTATCCCGAAGGTGACATACGCCTCTCTGTCAATGATTGGATTGACAGGGACTACGATTACTTCGAGTATCTCACACCAGAGATGAGGAACAGTTCTCTTCAGTTGCAGGGTCCATGTTACCCTGTCATATTTCCAAGTGTAAATGGTAAGTCTGACATGAATATCAAGTCCTCAATATTTTGCAAAATCCTGCCAATTTTAGAGAGAACGTACAACTACTAACTTGCCATCTTTCTCTCACTTCAGTCTACTGGAGCTGCCAGGTTATTGCACGGGCATCCAATGTCTCTTTGAAGCATTGGCAGCAGATGGGTGGTGTCAGCATTGATGAAAACATGCTAATAGACAAAACAATTCATAATGCAATCAACACTAAATCTGCTGTCTTAAAGGTTTGTAATGCTCTTGGAACTACTTGCACTGTCTGTCCATTTATCTGGTTCAAAGGAAGGTTTAAAAACAATATACTCTGCTTATCCCACATGTCTGCCCAGATGTTAAATGAAAAACATAATTTTGTTCTATGGTGGTAAACAATTTTTCTGCAAGTTAGTACATAACATTAGATTTTCCTTCGATTGTTGTCGTCCGGACAAGGAAATGCTAGCAGCACATGAGATGAATATTCTGGCCATTAACTGTTATTTGTTAGATTGTGTTTGTGAGATATTCACATGCTTGCTTGTCGATATGTAGATTCTTAGAACTAAGAACTTATTGTTTTCTTAAAAAGAAAGTGATATATGCTTTCTTCACATTTTTGCAGAGATATGTTGCAGATATAGGGAAGTCCTGGCCTGTGTTAATCGTTTGTGGAGGATTACTCCCTCTTTTCCTTTCGGTGATCTGGTTACTAATGATTCGTTATTTTGTTGCTGGGATGCCATGGATAACAGTGATCCTCTTCAATGCCCTTGTAATATCTGTTACGATGTTTTTGTATATAAAAGGTAAGATGTTCTTCCCTACTTCTAAGTAATAAGTACTTCTATGGACACAAACTAACATCATATTTCTTCTATCTATTCGATATACTCAGCTGGCTGGATTGGCAATGATCCCGTAACTGTTGTAATCGGTGAAAGTGATCCATACGTCAACATAAGTGGGCGGGTATGTTATGTACCTCTTCTTGATATTATTTTTAGCAATATCTTGCTAAGCTTCTTGTCATCTCACAATTCATCTTTTCATCAGGAAGTAAATCACCTTCATGCTGCTGCAGTATTAATGACAATAGTAATGGTCATTGCTTTTCTGACTTCAATAGCTATTGTTCGGCGTATACTGATAGCGACATCCGTGCTGAAGGTATGTATGGTTCTGAATCCACTTGCTTCACAAGAAAATTGTTTCCCTCAATGATCTGTGATGAGGTTGCAGCTTACATTTGCAATAGCATGGGGGTGTTAATGGCACATCCAGTATTAGCTTTATGCTTGCTTATTTTAGTTGTATTTTCTGAGCATTCATCAGGGTAAATTGAATGTAGGTTGCTGCAAAGGTCATTGGTGAAGTCCAGGCACTAATTATTTTTCCAGTTGTCCCATACTTCATCCTTGCTATCTTCTATATGTTCTGGTTTTCTGCCACGCTTCATCTTTTCAGCTCTGGTCAAGTTCTACGGAATGATTGCAATGCAAATTGCTGTTTGTTCGATCTCAAGCTGGGAAAAGTAAATTGTGACAACTGTTGTGGGTACAGTATCCATTACACCCCTCATATTGGCATTTCCATTCTTTTCCACTTCTTTGGCTGTTACTGGGCAACACAATTCTTCATCGCATGCTCTTCAACTGCAATTGCTGGATCAGTTGCTTCGTACTACTGGGCACGTGGTGAAATACCGGTATGCACCTCAGAAACATTACCCTGGTAAATAATTATAATTATAGAATAGATGTCAAGTTTCCATGGACTTTTATCACCTCATCCCAGTTTTTTTTTTTTAACATTAGAAAGGTACTGTTTTCATTTGACTGATTTTTGGTGTAATATTGTTGTGCAGCATGATATACCATTTCTTACTGTGGTCTCTTCACTGAAGCGCTTACTGCGCTATAGTCTTGGATCTGTGGCTCTGGGTTCACTGATTGTATCCATCGTAGAGTGGGTGCGATTTATACTTGAATCACTTCGCCGTAGGTTGAAATTAGTTGATTCAGCCCGTGAAAGCTGCTTCGGGAAGACAATGTCATCCTCATCTCAGTGCTGCTTAGGCTGCATAGATTGGACAATCAGATCAGTGAATCGGAATGCTTATATCATGGTAATTATCAACATTTCTTGTTCTTACTATTTGTTTCATTTCCTAGTCTGCTTGTTATCTTCTTGATGGTATATGTTCTGTTTTTAGTTTCCCTTGTTAGGACTTTTACTTGTGTACCTTGCCCTCTGTTCTACCCCTGATTGGCATATGGCATATTCTGGTGATAGGTACAGTTTGAGCAGCAAACCCCAAATTAGTCTATTAGTTTAAGGGACATTTGTAACAATATCATGAGAGATGCTTCTTATATCGTTCTGGTTGGTAGTCACACTGATACGAAGTTTCTTAATATTGCAGATTGCCATTACAGGGAAAGGATTCTGCAAAGCTTCTGTGCTCTCAACTGTCTTAATAATGAACAACATATTGCGCATTGGAAAAGTTAATGTCATTGGGGATGTCATCCTCTTCTTGGGAAAGCTCTGTGTTAGCCTGTTCTGTGCACTCTTTGCTTTCCTTATGTTGGACACACACAAGTACAAATCTGCCCACAGTAAGATATCATCTCCACTGGTCCCTGTATTGGTAAGTGAGCGAGCCTTTCAAATATGTGTGATTCTGATCCAGGTCACGGATACCGCTTGGTTCGTACATGAATTTAACTAACGGCATTTGGATGACAACGTTGCAGTTATCCTGGGCGCTGGGTTACATAGTTGCAAAGCTTTTCTTTGCAGTTGTGGAGATGTCGATCGACACCATAATCCTGTCATTCTGTCAGGATGCAGAAGAGCATCAGGGGAATGCTCGGTATGCACCCCCTCTCCTGATGGAGACACTGGATGACCAAAGCGAACTGCAGAGACTAACACAGGGGCCCTGAAGCCTTCCTAGCTTGTTCTTTGGTTTTATAGTAGTAGCACTAGGGTTAGAGGTAAAATGGGAAAACAGTAGCTGCCATGAATGCCGCTTGTTTGACCTGTGCTGTTGGTTGGCTTTGACCACTTGGTGAAGGTGAATGCCGTAATATGTATGTGCGTGTACCATGACGACATGCCTAGCCAAGATGCAAGTATGAAATTTCTAGCCCTCTAGCTAGCTTTTGTGTTGGCCATCTTGGTTCATGGTATCAGAAGCTACATACATACATGCTTGGGACATTGCTAAATGTTGTGCTCTAATTAAGGCCACTGCAATGCAGCAGCGTTCTATTGAAATGAAATGTCGGATCGGATGAGCAAACTAGCGAGCCATGAGAATCGAAACGGATATCTGACAGGACCCAAAGCGTTATGAAGATATTTGATGCAACAAAGAAGCCGGTGATCAAAGGTCAGGAGATTTGTTCACAATATCGTATACATCCATATATACACACGTACGTACGTAATACAGGCATGAATAACACGCATGGATTAATATATCCCAGCACCGCCCAGCACAAACGTTGGTCATGCATGCATGCAGGGATGGGTGGATGTTGCATACATATACTTTAGTATGAAAATGATTCCATACTTTTCTTTATCCTTTCTAATAATGATTATAGATACTTCAGAGTGAGTTTTACGAAAAATTTCATAAAAATCCACTTTTTATAATATAATTTATATACATACTATTTTACATATAGAAAAGGGTAAACAGCAAAAGTAAGACTCCAATGATTTTTTTTCAACTATGTCGCATTATAGTATCTTAGAATTAGTATTTATGTGTGGGGATTGCGAATATGAGGGCATATTCACTAAATCTTTGGTGCGGACGTACTCTTCTTGTGACAAGTGGCAACATTTCCTCTCAAAGACTTTCTCCTTATGACAAGTGGTATCACCTACTTTCTCCAACTTTCCTTCCCCTCCTTGTGACAAGTGCAATAACTCCTCCACTCCCTTTTCCTCCTCCATTCCCTTCCCTTCAAACTCAAAATAGTTTTTGTATTTCAAATTTTACCCTCCAAATCTTTGAAAACAAGTATTTTTTAATCACTTTCAAAAGTTTTTTAAGTGAAACTTTTTGAACCGAAAGCTTGTTGAATAGAAACTTTTCGATCAAAAAGTTTTTGAATCGAAAGTTTTCAGAGTTGAAACTTTTCGATTTGAATTTTTTCTTGTTGAAACTTTTCGAGAGAAACTTTCTAATTTGAAAATTTTCAATTTAAATTTTTTCGAGTTAAAACTTTTCGATTAGAAATTTTTTGAGTTGAATTTTAAATCAAAACTTTTTGAAACAAAATTTTTTTGAACCGAAAGTTTTTGAGTTGAAACTTTTCAAATTTGAAACTTTCTGAGTTGAATCCTTCTAATTTGAAATTTTTCGATTTAAAACATTGTGAGTTGAAACTTTTCAGTTTGAAATTGTTTGAGTTGAAACTTTTCGATTTGAAATTTGCTAATTTGAGAATTGTTGATTTAAAATTTGTTGAGTTGAAACTTTATAATTTGAAAATTCCTGAGTTGAAACTTTTTGATTTAATTTTTTTCAAGTTGAAACTTCCTATTTAAAATTTTCAATAATAAAATGTTATAATTTTAAATTTTTGTGTTAGAGGGAGAAGGGTGGTGGAAAAATGAGTAGAGAAGAGGGAAGATGGATGTGGATAGAGATGATCACACATGGCATCTTAGGAAAGTGTTCTTAAATTTATTAGTTGGAAGTTACCCTCGAACTAGTTATACCCTTTAAGTATACCAAAAAATAATAAAGTAGTATAACACATCATCACCACTCCCGACTGATGGGGCTCCATGCACGATTTTTTTAGAAACAAGGTTTTTTTATTTTAAAATATTCAAAATTTGGTCAGAAGTGGGATTTGAGTGAATTCAAGCTCTTTATTTCAATGAATTTTATTTTATTTTTGGAGTTTGTGTTGTCTCTATTTTGGTGTTTCAATAAAGTTTCAGATCTAATTTTGAGATTCAATTCTAAAACTAAGTTTCAGTTTTGAAACTTCATGTTTTGGTCAATTTTCAGTTGTGTATGATTTGTTTTCATGAAACTTGCTTAATTCTTTTGAAATTGTGCTGAAACCCTCTTGAAACTCTCTTGAAACATTCTTGAAACCTTTCGAAACACTGTTGAAACTTGCTGAAACCCACTTGAATATTTTCTCTAAAACTCCTGAAACGTGTTCAAAACACCATGAAACTTGATGTTTTGGTCCTGAAACATCAGACTACTTGATGCTTCAATAAACTTGAAAGTTATCCAAACATGCATGAATTATGATTTTGAAACATAAAACATTGCATTAACCTTATAAAACTTAAACCCTACAAAACTGTTGTACAGTATATCGGTCGGGGCAGAGCAAGCTCGGCGCGGAGCTCGATCGGGGCTGGTCGACGCGAGGCGAGTGAGGACCGAGCGGGGCGAAGCGGAGCTGCGAAAGCACGTCCGGCCCAGCTGTGGCTTTCGCGTAGCTTTTACTCCCGCTTGGCTGTCAAGCCGCTTCGCAGCGTATGCTCTTTGGCGGGGCTTCGGCTGCAGCCGAACAGGGTCTTAGCCAAGAGCAAGACGAGAAGCTGAGGAATCTAGAACAGTACGTAGCATTGTAATATCAAAGTTGAGCCCATTTGCTCCCATAGATAAATTGCACTAAAATTGGGTTAAAATAATAATAATAAAAGCTATGATTTCGAGTAGCTCGTTGGAGGATTTAGGTCAAGGCAACTAGGAATGTTTTCCGTCCCAGCACTTTAAACCACAGCAAAGAAAAACCACAAAAGCCCCTCCAATTTCCAACACAACTCTTAACAAATCAGCCTTCTCGAGCCAAATCCGAAATTTAAGCCTTTTTATTATTTGGGGCAGTATGTATGTGGGACGGGCATCGTCCCCAGGACTCGCCGCCACTGTCGAAAATCGAGCTATTGGTTGCTCATATATTAGTAAGTTTAGGGCTACTTAATCAGGTTGGAAATTACGGAGTAATCGGTCGATCGATCAGGTGGTGGTTGCTGCATATATGCCTGGTTAATCAATTAATTCATGGATTGACACTTGTCATTTGTTGTATCCGGCCGGCCGGTAGAAAAGCACACAGAACGTACGTTCCAAATAGACACATGCTAATCAGCACATACCTACAATCAAACAATTCAATTGAAACATATACCTTTAAAAAAATATACTCGAATTCAAAGATTTTGAACGAATTTAGATCACATGCTAATCAGCACATACCTACAATCAAACTATCATAAAAAAGAAGAAGAAAAACTCTAGTTTGAATTTCAGTTCAAACTTGTTTAAACTAGTTAGTAAACTAGTTAAACTCAACATCCTAAAAAGTTCGCATACAATACAAAAGAAATATATCTGTTTTGGATTATGATGCCCCAAGTAATTATATAATATATATATATATCCTATTTTGTACGTGCATGTAGAATAGGACATTCTACGTGCCGGTTAGTTTTGTAGTCCGACTGTGCCGAGCATTCCAGTGCTACGGAATTCGCGACCGAGCCTTAGAAGATTAATCGTTCGTAATTAATTTGCATGCATGTGTATGACGGAGAGATGCAAAGATGTGTTTCATAGTAATATATGAATCTGATTTTTATTTGTTTTAGCCATAACTTTTTATTCGCAGCTCCGATTCACAAACGAATTTCACCATTAGATTACTAATGACGAGAGGAACAACATGATATAAGTCTCGCTAATAAACGTCACATAAATCAAATTTTACTGCCAAATATACATCATTTTACTATTGTATTATAGTAAAATATATGTATACCGATAGTAACATCTCTATATATGGATAGTAAAATCTGTTTTATACGCCAAGACTTGTATCAATGTGTTGCTCTCATTGTCAGTAAGCTACTGGTAAAAACGGTTTGTGAATGAGAGCTGTCAATAAAAAGTTATGGCTAAATCAAAGAAAAAACATACTCATGTACAAACTACGAAATTTTGCATGCATGTCTGTGATCGAGAGATGCAAAGATGCGTTTTCTAGTTATACATGAATCCGATTTTTATTTTTTTAGCCATAACTTTTTATTCGTAGCTCCGATTCACGAATGAATTTCACCATTAGATTATTAATGACGAGAGGAACAACATGATATAAGTCTCGCTAATAAACGTCGAATAAATCAAATTTTACTACAAAATATACATCAATTTACTACTGTATGATAGTAAAATCTACGCATACCAGTAATAACATCTATATATACAGATAGTAAGATCTGTTTTATGCACCGAGACATATATCAGTGTGTTGTCGTTAGTAAGCTACTAGTGAAAACGGTTTGTGAATCGGAGCTGTCAATAAAAAGTTGTGGCTAAATCAAAGAAAAACATATTCATGTATAAACTACGAAACACATTACTAGTGACACATGACTGACTAGTAAAAATATCCTCTGTAACGTGTTTTCTACTTTGTACATGAATTTGTGTATTTTTTATTTGACTATAACTTTTTATTGATAACTCCGATGCATGAACAGTTTTCACCAATAGCTTACTGACGATGAGAGCAACATAATGATATAAGTCTCGCTAATAAACACTGCATAAATGAGTTTTTACTGCCATTTTACGGAATGTATCATAACATTTTACTACCGCACAGGCTACTGAACCTCTAGTATGGTAGTAAAATATATGTATACCGATAGTAACATCTGTGTATATCGATAGTAAAATCTAATTTATGTGCTGAGACTTATATCAATGTGTTGCTCTCGTCGTCAGTAAGCTACTGGTGAAAACCGTTTGTGAATCGGAGCTGTCAGTAAAAAGTTATGGCTAAATCAAAGAAAAAACATATTCATGTACAAATTATAAGCACATTTATTAGTTGGCGCACTATACGTTCACAGTAAACGTTTGTGTTCACATTGGCTTGTTAAGTGACACAGGGTTACAGCTCGCACGTAGAATAGCTCCCTATTGCAATCAAAAATATTCTGCTATAGGATGTCAGGCTGGCAATCATGAAGCTATGTTATTTCTTCAATGTGATTTCTTGTAGGGTTATTGATCTCGATGTACTAGACAACTTGTATAGTGAGGTGGTGCAGACTCTATGTCAGCTTGAGATGCATTTCCCCCGTCATTTTTTGATGTCATAGTCCACCTTGTTAGAGAGATTAAGATATGTGGACCTACATTCCTACGTTACATGTATCCGTTCGAGAGGTACATGGGTATATTCAAGTCATACGTGAGAAATCGGTCGAAACTTAAGGGTAGTATTGTTAAAGGTTATAGGACTAAATAGGTTATTGAGTTCTATGTGGACTATTTAAGTAAAAGTCAAGCAATTGGTATTCATGTATCTCGTCATTAGAGCAGACTTGGTGGCAAATGAACTATTGGATCCAAACTAATGAGTCCATGAATTGTATGCATTATAAAGTGCATTTGACAGTCTTGCAGCACAGCGCAGAAGTTCATCCATACATTGAGCAGCACAAGTTGATATTACAGGAAGAGAATCCACATATAGATGAGCTTTCCATCATGCGAGAAAACAACGATCGATTTCTCACATGGTTCAAATGGTTGGCTGACAGACTAAGATTTAATGTATAGACATGGTACGTGTACGATATTAATGGCTACACCTTTTACATTGAAAATCAAAATACAAAGAGTGCTGTTCAAAACAGCGATGTGAGTATAGATGCTTTGTCTGATGATCACTCGAAAAGAGTATCCTCAACTGTAATGAACTCCTACTGCGGGATGATCGAAGAAATTTGGGAGTTAGATTATGGAATATACCAAGTTCTATTGTTCCGATGTTAGTAGATGAGACTTCCACATGAAGTGAAGGTCGACAAGAGATGTTTTACTCTTGTGGATCTTAATAGACTCGCCTACAAAGATGAACCATTCATCCTTGCGAAGCAAGCAACTAAAGTCTTCTACATGCGTGATCCGGTCAATCCGAGGTTGCATGTCGTCCTTCATGGTAAGAGACGGATCATTGGAGTTGAAAATATCGTAGATGAAGAAGAGTACAACCAATTCAATGAAATACCTTTGTTTGTATATGGGCATGTCTTAGGGATGACGACGACACACATGAAACAAATTACATGCATGCAGATCATTAAGAAGGGTTGTATTGTAGTTAAAAGGACTATGTCAATGTAAATAATGCTATGTGTTTCAAATATTTGTATTGTAAATAAAGATTGGAAGGTTTGGGGTCTAACCTATGCAAGAACTATACTGCAAAGAGGTTTGGGAAAATTAGGGTGTTCAGTTTATCTGAAAAAGCCAAAAGAAAACAACATTGTAATAGTATGACACTATCGTTTCATCTGGGTTAGTTCCTATATCATCACAATCAGTTCTCATCATAGATGGCACATCACAATCGGTACTTACTGAGAACCGATTGTGATGGTTCTTCTTCTTTTTTCGCTCTCCCAGCTGAGCCTTATCCTATGGGCTTCCTCTTTTTTTCCCCCTTTCTTCTCTCTTATTTTTCTTCTCTGGCTTCACGCCGCCCCCACTATGTTGTTCCCCACCCACCCAACCTCGCCAGCCCCTGCCCCTGCCTGCCCGACCTCGTTAGCCCCTACCCACGCCCGCCCTACCCCGCTGGCCCCTGCCCCTTGCCTGCAAGCCCTGCACCTCCATCGCTGGCCTCTAGCCAACCTAACGCCTCCATCGTTAGCATCCCTAGGCCCGACGCATCCAGTCACAATGCCTCTAGCCCCGACATCACTAGGCCCCGTGCATCCATCCCGACGCTTCATTCCCCAGTGTCACCAGCACTGATGCCTCCATCCCTGACATTGCCAGCCCCGGCGCCTTCGGTTCCTGCACAACCAGCCTCGGCGACTCCATCCCCTCCACCTCCAGTCACAAGACTTGGAGAGGTAATTAACCCTAATACCTTGTGTATAATTTCCTCTATCAGTGATTGACCCTAATACCTTGTGTATTGCACATAGTTTTGTTAGTAATCCATGACTGTCGTGATAGTCCATGAAACAATAGGTTTTGTGCATCACCCCTGTTGGAATGTGGACCTCGGTTTGCATTTCATTATCGATATAAAAATATCAGTTTGCCCTTTTGTTAGTTTCACTTGGTAATTGTTTTGTATCACATCCAGTCGTCCAGCCTAAAGTTGTAGTTTTGTTAAGCAATGAAGTTTAGGCTTCAATAGTCTTGTTTTAGCCAATAGTTTTGTCTTCCTTCCGTTGCAGACAATAGATGTTCTGTATTGGTCAATAAGCTTTTTTTTTAAAAAAAAGCAAGACCGTTTACCTTTTATATCTATCACTCTTCTGTATTGCTACGTGTTGGCTTCTCTTGGCTATAGAGGGAGAAGTTGACACTAATTGTATGGAAAATGTAGGAGGAATGAAAAACTACTACCTGAGATACAAAATTTACTATTTTTTGTTTACTTTTCAGAGTCTCACGAATATAGTTTTGACCAAAAAATTATAATATATTATTTACATCTGAGAACATCTTTTTAACTTGCGGGAAATTGACATTTTGTTATTTATTTATGGGTTAAAGTTCTATGAACATATCAAAATCTGAGTGTTAAAGCCTTTGTCTAGTTAATTTCACATATACACATAAAAATTGATGATGGTCACTCTTTACTAGAGCTTTCAGAGGTAATTGCCTTTCTCAGGTATTCATGGAAGTTAGTACACAAATAAACTCTTATTTTGCTTGGAAATTGTGCTGTAATCTGGATGCTTGTAAAACCATACAATATAAAGATTTTAATACTTACTAGTAGGTTTCAGGTTTTTCATTCAAGTGTGTTTGCTTAGAAGGTTTTGCAAGATTTTAATCCTTACTAGCAATGTTTCAAGGCAAAACCCTTGTCATGTTTGAGTTCTAAACAAATTAGAAATGTTTGAGTTCTAAACAAAATGGAAATTGTCTTTATTGTGGCTGTAATATGATCAATGTCGTTTCAACAGTTTTTACTTTACATGTCTTTATTGTTGCTGTAATATGATGAATGTTAGAGTTTAGGTTGCATAACCTATATCTCCAGTTCGAGGGTGCTTGTTAATAAATATGTTGAAATGACATATTTATAAGCAAGCAGTCTTGAATTGTCCATGTTTTTTTTGACAGTTCAAGGATATGTGGTTTGGGCAAGTTCCTAAGTTGCTGTACAACTCCAGAGAATATTAATTTTGGCAGCATCTTCCTGGTGTTTTTCGGATACACACCCTCTTGACTTGTTGTTGAGACGTGTATTTGGATAACAGCCAGAAGATGCTACCGAAATTTTCTCTGGAGTTATATAATAGCTTACAAACTTGCCCGAACCACATATCCTCGAATGGGATTAGGAACTAACTTAATTAGAGATTATGAGTCATCATTGGTACTTAGTTGGTCAACAGATAGACGTTTCTTTAAGATCATCTATTAATCTGTTAATTTATTAATTTACTACAATATGTTAGTACAATAATATACTATGAATTATCCATTAATCTGTTAATTTACATGATTCATTGTCAAGTCGACGTAATAGCTATGAATTGCTTTCTCTTATTAAGTTATGTTTGATATATATATATATAGGAAGCCTTTTCCATACTCCTAGGAGTACATACTCCCACCTCTAATATACCACTTAAATGAATGCTTTATACACCTTTATCACTTTCGGTATACTCCAATAATAATTCTAATATACTCCAATGCGACATGGTTGAAAAAATTTCATCAGAGCACTTTATTTTTTTGCTACATGCCCTTTTCCATATGTAAAATGAATATAAACAAATTATGCTATAAATGGTGGACTTTAATGAAATTTTTCATGGAACCCACTTTGGAGTATCTTATAATCAGTATTAGAGTATACTCAAAAGGATAAAGAGGTATAATAATATCATTTAAACGGTATACTAGAGGTGGGAGTACGTACACCCAGGAGTATAGAACCATTTTCCTATATATATATATATATTAGAAATATCACAAAGAGAGAGCACGGCTCATCGTCAGATAGAATAGAAAGTGATGCTGAGGGGCCGAATAAGGTGACAAATATTAAGGGGCTAAGTAAGGTGAGAAAGGCCCGAGGACAAAATAAAGGGACCATAGGGAGAACGCCGCAGGTTCTCCACTTTGATGCCACGGGATTTGCACGGGTCCTCCCGAGTATAAGGGGCACTACCAATCTTTTCTAGGCCAATTGGTGAGGGAGAGAGTGCTGATCACGGTTAAGGACTGGAGGAAGTCAGCACCGAGCAGAAGAATTGGCTGTGGGATGAAGTTAAGGGGAAATAGATTATACCAGAGGAAGATGAAAGCAATGCGAGGCGGTACGTCTTAAAGAGAATGGGTGTGTCTTTGAGGCACTTTAGGGTTATTATTCATGGTGAGTACGTGCTGAAAGGCCATACTCCCTTCCAGAGGTATATGTTTGTGACCCGATGTTTGGGAGGAGTTCACAAGGATGAAGAGTATGCCTGAGACAGACGAGTTGAGAGAGAAGAACATCGCTATCCAGAGGCAGAAAACACACGAGCACCACCTTGGTTCCGCTGGCTATGAATGGAAGAAGGCAGAGTGGGCACGACTAGCTGAGGAGTGTGCAAATTCCAGGACGGCGATGCCTTACTCCCACATATGTGAGGAGCGGGCATGCGACTGGGTATTAGTGATGATGAAGAAAACCTTCGACGGTCAGCTTGTAGTTCCAAACCACACGACCGCGCAGATCGTCTCCACTATCGTAAAACATCTAACTTAGTACATTGCAGTTGACCATTCCCATTGTATTCTAGCACTAATTTATATTCGCTTCTTGCAGGAGGAGGTAAGCTAGAAAAAAGAGCAAGTGACCTTTCAGAGCTATTAGTCGAAGGACATCCTATCTTCGAAGATCGGGAAGCCTGACCATAAGGGCCTAGTGCTTGCCGCAGGTGCAGGGAATACGACGAGGTCTTTCTTCCAAGACGAGGATGTTGCTAGTGCCAGATCAAGATCATGGGAAGCACGTGTTCCGCACCTCAAGGACATGCTGAGGGAGGAGCTAAGGGAGGTGCTGAAGGGGGAGATGAGGGAGGAGATGATGGCATGTGATGAGTGCCTGAGGGCTGAGATGATAGTAATGATCTCCCAGAGTTAGTCATATGGCCACGCCTCTCGTAGAAAGGTTTGCTCCCCGCCCTAGCAGCTGCGTTTCCAGATATAATCAGGCTGGTCCCCAGCTAGAGGTAATAATTGTTTCTAACTTAAAGGTACTGAATTAAGCTAAACAATGTTTTCGATCAAGTTGCGTACTTCTTGCAGGCACCTACCAAGTGCTAGCTCATCGTGATGAAAGATGAATTTTTCATTGAGGCTGGATGTGGGGTTGCATTTCCATACAAAGAGACTGACACGGTGCATGGTAACCCTTTGGGGAAGGGTTACATGAGGGTGCAAGTAGACTATGTCCACGAAGACTTCTTATCTCATGTGCTAAAGTTCTCCCAAACGAAGATATCGCTACTCTCGGGTAAGCACAGATGTCATTCATCAACTGGCCCATGTCAGGTGTCGTACTAGTCAAGGTAAAAGTCCCACATGTCGTCTCGATCATTCCAGTACTGCAACACGTTACATATGCATGTGCTTTGTAGGTTCCTATCGTACCTGCATCTGCTCCTGTTCCCACCATTACGACAACTCTATCCAAGTCGACTCCTACAGAGAGTGCAGAGCTGGTGTGCAAAAGGGCTAGCATGACGACCAAAGAATCACAAGAGAGACCTCGAAGAATCCTTCTGTCAAGAAGGCAATGCTGTCAGAGGCCACAACACCCTCTCAAATACATGGAAAGCCCCTTGTCACGACCTCGGAAACTCCTGTCCAGAAAGCAAAGTTGACAGAGGCCATAGAGCCCCCTCGAGATTCTAAGGGGTACATATATAGAAAGCCCCTTATCTCTAGCAATAAATTGAATGCTCTGGGCAAGTGCACTCGCTTGCTCCATAGATGGTACATTGACAAGGTGAATGAGGCCAAACATCACATCGATTTCAATGTGAGGTATCGAGGAGGACATTTCTACCGCGAGAAGCATAGGACATTCCCATTGAGTTTTGAGGATCTGTTATGTTTGTACAACCTGAAAGCCATCTATATTTTTACTGTACGATTCTGGATACTATGAGTATCGCACCATTCAGCATGAGCCTATGACTATTACAGGATTTTGTATTATATTTTTTAACAATTGACATGAGTTACAAGATAATGAGGCAGCGAGCCGTAACAGGTCAACACCTAGTTGGGTTCGTCGACCCCGAGATGATGTCTACGACCATGGCTAGGCTTCAACCATAGTTCCTTGTCAACTACATCAAGCAGGCATTGCAGGTTGAGGCGAAAAATGACTTCATTCTCTTCCCATATCACGAGGAGTAAGTACTACTCTAATGACTTTACCCTCCAATTACTTGTACGCACTTAAACCATATATGAACTTATTTTCTTGCATTGCATACCATTTAATAAGCAACCATTGGGTTCTACTCTTGGTCGCTCCGAGTGAAAACAAAGTCTACACTTTTAACTCGCTCGAGAAGAGACCGATGGCCTAAGCGATCAAGCCTGTTTTGCAAAAGTAAGTACATTCCTCTAACCTAACAATTTCTGTATTTAACTATGTTCATTTTTTTGCCTCGATAGCATCTCTCCGATGTATGTAGGGCTTTCTTGTCTTACCTTGATGAAGGAGGGTGACACGATGACAAACGAGGCTACCAGCTGGAGTGGAAGCGCTTCAAGGTACAAGTGCCTAGCATAGGATTTTTCTGACATCTATTCTTCATCTCCTAATTTGATTTTCTTTGTTTACAGTGTCATCAACAGGGGTGCGACGACCTGTGCGGCTTCTACGCCATGCATCACATGCTGATCCTAGTCAGCGGCGCACACCTTTTCCCTAAGGTATATGTACATGCATAATACACTCAGCCTTTTACATACAAAATTTAAAACTTAAATTAGTGCACTACTTTCTATTTTGCAGAACCTCAATATCCCCTTCAAAATCCTAGACAACAAAGATCTCAACAAATTACGAGACCACATATGCCAGTGGTACTGGACAGAAGTTCTAGTAGAGGATGGTAGGTTTAGAGACCCGACAGACTCCTATTAGTCCATATGTTGTAAAAAATATTATTTCATGTGAATATGATATGGTTGTGTTGTGAATGTTATGTGCTATGTAAACAATATTATGTACTGTGAATGTTATGTGATATGTTTGTGTTCTATATATTGTGTTAGATACTGTGAATGTGATATATGTACAGCACAAATTGAACATCAAACACCCATATCACAATCGGTTTTGCAGTCGATTTTCGCCCGATAGTGATAAATGGTCATCACGATCGGTTCTGAGCTCAGAACAGATTGTGATGACCATTTACACTATCGGGCGAAAATCGACTGTGATAGCACCTCCTCATCACTATCTAACGACTTTGTATCGCCACCAAAACCGACTGTGATGACGAAAAAGAACCGATTGTGATGTACATTCCTGTTGTAGTGTTTGGCCCTACCAAACTAAGTGGTGGAGATCATTCTCTTCTTCTTTTGATTAATGTGAGAATTTCTAAAAAATTCCTTTTTAAGATTATTGTGGGAATTCTTGTCCCTAAAACGAAGTAGGTGCCTTAAATATCACCAATTATTTTTAATTATATAGATAACAATGGATTAGTAGCAACTAGACAGCTAGCTAGCAATTTAAAGCCATGTACAGCAAGGAATTGTACACATATAATTAAGGGCCCATCAATTGCACAGTTAACTCAAAATCTCTTAACTTTATCAATTTTTTAACAATTAGATCAAGATCTAACCATCCACATCACTCCTCACTCCATATATAAACCTTTCTTCAACACTAACCCTAACCTCTCCTCTCCACCCTAGCTGCACTGCAGCCACCTCCAACCCCCTCCCTATGTGTCGCGTCGCTGGCCAACTCCTCCCCCTACCACTCCCCTCATGTGCCCAACCACCTCCCACACTACTTGTCTTCCTTCTCTCCGACGAGATCCCCCATGCTACCTCCTAACACTCTCATCCTCGTTACCCCTACTGACCACTACCACCACCCTCCTACCCACCGACCACCACCGCCACCTCCTCCTCCCTCTAAGCTCGGTCTCTAATGAGCTCAAACCCTAACAAGTGAACCCGAATCCTAAAGTATTGGGAGATGTCGATGAGAGGAGGAAAACGAGCTTGTTGGAGCATGCATCTCAGCGCAAGATGCAAAGGTTAGAAAACCCGACTAGAAATTAAGAGAATTTCAATTGCCTACGCATTAGCAAAACTGTATAATTAATTAAAGCTTGATCGTGCATCGATCCTTCCTTAGCATTGAAAGGAATAATAAGAAACAATGATCAGTAACCTCTCATTAAATAATTAATTAGTATATCTAATAAATTGATGGTGTCAACGGGACTCACATTTTTTTCTCTAGAGGGTGAGACATTTGGCAGAGCGGTTATGTTAATACTCATAAGCTATCTAACCTCGTGGTACATTGGTGGGAACTAAACCATGGTCATAAACTAGAACTATAGTGAGGTGGTGACATGTGAACTCGGTAGATATACCAGTTGTAGCGTTGAAAGGTATCATGAGAAGTGGAATGGAAAGCAAAAAAAAAGTAAACGGTCAACGAAACACGCACAAAACGGATTCTGTTGGTAAAACAAGAGGAGGCTAGGAAGATGGCGACGGACTAGAATATTAGCAGCTATGCGAATAAGTAGTGTAGCTGCTAATCCTAATTCTTGTTAAGTACTAATATTGCGGTTAATAGAGACTTGAATATCTTATTGGCGGCGATGGTTAAGTACGTGTGATCAGAGATGGCCATCCTTGGTTAATTGTGTGCACGCAATCATATCCCACCCTTAGTAAGTACGAAGAGAGAAAGGAAGACTTCATACACACACACACACAGAGAGAGAGAGACTGGCTTTTTTCATTACTACAAAAGGACTCATATTAGACCCCTTCATCATTGATGGTTTTGAAAAACCTTCTATAATGGTTGATCATCACTAATGGTTTTTTTGCAAAAACAGTCAGTGATGAGTTCCATTGTCATCACATATGGTTTTTAGCTAAAACCGTCTGTGATGAGGGCCCACAACAGAGATGGTTTTAGGTTTTGAAAAACCTTCTATGATGGTTGATCATCACTAATGGTTTTTTGTAAAAACAGTCAGTGATGAGTTCCATTGTCATCACAGACGGTTTTTGGCTAAAACCAAAAACTGTCTGTGATGAGGGCCCACATCACAAACGATTTTAGCCAAAAACCGTCTGTGTTGAGCTTTTTTTGGAAATAAGTACAAAGAGCCCCGACCTCCTCTATGTTTTTAGGGTTTCCTGAACTATTTTTGAGGTGGCTGCGATTGAGAGGCGATCTGGTGAACAGAGACCGTGGATTTGGAAGTGTGATTGTAAATCCTTTTGTTCTAGGTGATGTAAGGTTAGTAATTGGTTCTAATTTGCATTATATTCAAGTTCTAGATTGGTAAAGAGGAAAATGAAGATAGTTTAGATCTAGCTTGGTGTAGATCCATTTGTTCTTTGTGATCTAAAGTAGTAATTGGTTCTAATTGCATTGTACTCAAGATATAGCTAGCTATGTAAAGAGAGAATTAAAGATGGTAAGGTGATCTAAGGTTAATAACTGGTTCTAATTGTATTATATTCAAGATCTAGCTTGGTAAAGAGGGAATTGAAGATGGTTTTGATCTAGCTTGGCGTAGATCCATTTGTTCTTTGTGATCTAAAGTAATAACTGGTTCTAATTGCGTTGTACTCAAGATATAGCTAGCTATGTAAAGAGAGAATTGAAGATGCTGAGTTTAAATGTAGAATATACGGTAGCACTAATCTGCGCTTGCGCGTTGATTAGGCTATTCTACGCGCAAGTCATAACCCTGTGTCGCTGAACAAACTAGTGTGAACGCAAACGTTTACTATGAACTCATACGTGCGCCAACTAATAAATGTGCTTCGTAGTTTGTACATGAATATGTTTTTTCTTTGATTTAGCCATAACTTTTTACTGACAACTCTGATTCACAAACGGTTTTCACCAGTAGCTTACTGACGATGAGAGCAACACATTAATATAAGTCTCGGTCATAAATCAGAATCTACTATCTGCATACATAGATGTTACTATCGGTATACATAGATTTTACTACCATACCAGAGGTTCGGTAGCCTGTGCGGTAGTAAAATGTTATGATAAATTTGGTAAAATGGTAGTAAAAACTCATTCGAGTAGCGTTTATTAGTAAGCTATCGGTGAAAACCATTCGTGCATGGGAGCTGTCAATAAAAAGTTATAGCCAAATCAAAAAATACACAGATTCATGTACAAACTAGAAAACACGTTATAGAAGTTATTTTTACTAGTCGGTCATGCGTCACTAGTAATGTGTTTCGTAGTTTGTAAATGAATCTGTTTTTTTATTTAGCCATAACTTTTTATTGACAACTCCGATTCACAAACCGTTTTTACCAGTAGCTTACTGACGATGAGAGCAACACACTGATATAAGTCTCGGCACATAAAAATAGATCTTACTATCCGTATATATAGATTTTACTATCAGTATACATAGATTTTACTATCATACAGTAGTAAATTGATGTACATTTGACAGTAAAATTTGATTTATGTGACGTTTATTAGTGAGACTTATATCATGTTGTTCCTCTCGTCATTAGTAATCTAATGGTAAAATTCGTTCATGAATCGGAGCTACGAATAAAAAGTTATGGCTAAAACAAATAAAAATTAGATCCATGTATTACTAGAAAAAGCATCTTCGCATCTCTCGGTCACAAACATGCATGAAAAATTGCGTAGTTTCTACGTGAATATGTTTTTTCTTTGATTTAGCCATAACCTTTTATTGACAGCTTCGATTCACAAACCGTTTTCACTAGTAACTTACTTACGACGAGAGCAACACATTGATATAAGTCTCGGCACATAAAACAGATTTTACTATCCGTATATATAGATGTTACTATCGGTATACATAGATTTTACTATCATACAGTATTAAATTGATGTGCATTTGGCAGTAAAATTTTATTTATGCGACGTTTATTAGCTAGTCTTATATCATCTTGTTCCTCTCGTCATCAGTAATCTAATGGTGAAATTTGTTCGCGAATCGGACATGCAAATAAAAGTTATGGCTAAAACAAATAGAAATCAGATTCATGTATACGTCTTTTCATCTCTCGGTCACACACATGCATGCATTAATTCCGGACGATTAATATTCCAAGGCTCGGTCACGAATTCCATAGCGCTAATTAGTGGAACACTTGACTCGGTCGGATTGCAAAACCGATCGGCGCATAGAATTGCTTAAACTACACGCAGCTACAGAATAGTAGTTATATATATATATATATATATCCATTTGTTCTTTCTGATCTAAGGAGCTATATAGGTTAATTGGCAAATTTAAATGTAGCTTTTATGTAGAATATTGTAGATATGTTTATTGTTTAGATCTAGTATGGTTTATGATTTAGGGTAAGGTTTTAACTAGTTAATTTGTGCTTCAATTTAAGGATGTGTGCATGTGCACTCCTAGTGTACTTAATTCATTATTTAACACTTATTGTTCTATACGTAGCGTAGATGGATCGAAGCTGGATGTACGCTAAGAACCATACGAGTGTCGAGTACATTAATGGTGTCTCCTCTTTTAGAATAGCTGCAGTGGAGGATATGTTGAACAAAGGGGTGGAATTTATGCCTTTTCCATGCATTGACTGTGAGAATCTGAGTATGCTTAGAAACTCAGCGCAGATTGAAGCTGATGGGAACGGTGGCCCGATCTTCCGACAGGTACTGGTAAGTCGATTGGTGGAGAACTCGACGTTGACGATCCGGCTTCCAATCAGAACAGATTCGAACCCAGCAATCGCTACACCATGGCTCCTTTGGTTATCAACCACACACAAACACGGTTGACCTCGCTAAGAAGGCTTATCCCTGCATGTGAATCAAGAACACAAGCAAGAACGTAGAAGATGCAATCTGAAATTGTGAATAATATTAAGCATACGAGTTGGGGTTCCACAAACCGATGAACGGTGAAAAACTGACAAAGTGTCTAGTTGTAATCTAAGAAAAACCCATCTATTCTAGCGACGACTACTGAATATATATGAGGAAGAGGGCAAGGGAGGTGTCCAAGGGGGTGGCCGTGAAACCCTAGGTCGTACAAGGCCTTTGGGCACAAGTGGAGGTGGCGCAGCACCTGGCAGATTCTGTTCATCATATTGATTTGACAATTCCCGTTGATCCAGAAGGAGTTTGGACCTAAAACCACTTCCGTTGGAAAGCTCTCGTCGTGGGCTTCTCCATAGAGTCCAAGAACGCCTCAATTAGACTTTTTATGACCTAGATATGGTTGTTTTATTGACGTGCTATCCTGGGGGCCGAACTGGACTCATGAACGAATTGGGCTTGATCTTGGACTGGGATTGGAGCATCAGAAGTTGTTAGGCCCTTGTCTTTGCTTGAGATAGAAGCATGACTTGCTAGGCCGTCATGGTCTTATCATCCTCCCCTTCTTTATTTTGAGTCGTCCTCGACTCAAGCTCATTGGCCTGCAAAAGGTTAGTAACAAGATGCGGCAAAGAAAGCAACATATTCTTTGGTTGTTGATAGAATGGAACATTAAAAGAAGATTTCAAAATGGTACAAATATAAACTCGATGCACCATGTACTTTTGTTTATCATTATATTTGCCAATAGCATGAAAACTAACACTGGATGACCATGACAAATTAGCTAGTATAGAAAATCTCTCATCTAAACAATTGAGATCACATATGACATCAAATTCAATGTAACCCAAAGTATTCAAGGAAGACAACAGTTTAATCTCATCCTTTTCATTAGCAAGGTGAATAACATGATTATTTTCAGCACACGTGTTTAGATTAGAAATAAAACTGACATGTTCATTCACTAGTTGAGGGATGGATGGGATAGCAAGTATCTCCTGTCTCTTCTTCTCTTGCGTGTTTTCCTTCTCGTTCTTGTTCTCAATGTTCTGTGAAAAGTTAGTAGTAAGTGGAAACAAACTTGACAAGATGTTATTCTTCCAAAGAAAATTCTTCACTTTGGCAATTATAGACATTAATTTCAGCAAGATGTCTTTCATGTTGAATTTGATTTTCAATCTCACAAGCAAGATTAAATAAACTAGAGAGAGAACTATATTCCTTATCAACAAGAATACCCTGAATTTTCATATCAAGTCCATTTAAGAATTTTATTTCAGATTCATCTAACCCACAACTCAATAACAAAGTTTCTAATTCCTCGTAATATGACTTGACAGTTTTATCACATTGTTGTAGATATTGCAATTCATAAAGTAACTTTTCAGAATGATAAGCAGGAACAAATTTATCTCTCATAAGTCATTTCATATGTTTCCATATTGGTGGTACTGGCTTATAAGTACAAAAATCGTTCCACCAAATTGATGCACAAAGAGTTAAAGCACTAGCTGCAACTTTAATTTTTCGTTTATTACAGAGGTTATATTGCGAAAGAATTTTATCTACCTTTATTTCCCAATCAATATAAGCATCAACACCAAATTCGTTATAAGAAGGAAGAACTGGAAAATTCTTACCTTTACGAGTAGAAGGAGATGAATTAAAGTTTGGTTGGTGCTTATGCTCTTTTTTAGCAAGTGCATTCTTCCTGTTATGAATTTGCTTGTTCATAGTCTCATTCATCTCTCGAAGCATCTCTCGGGGCTGGTGTTACTGTCTTGGTCCTCCAGTACCCCTGCAATTACTAGTAGAAAACAGAAGATAGCACAAAGTATTATCCCTATCAACTACAAGGTACTGGACAGTGGGATTACAAACTCTCACGCGTCTTAC
Source organism: Otatea glauca (assembly GCA_036346275.1). Lineage (NCBI taxonomy): Eukaryota > Viridiplantae > Streptophyta > Magnoliopsida > Poales > Poaceae > Otatea > Otatea glauca. The sequence continues at coordinate 49,070,337 of CM070730.1, forward strand.
CACACCCTTACAAATGTTCTTACCAAAGCAGCAGGTGGTACAACCGGTGGCTGGTTCGTGATACCGTGAGGGTGTGAGAGAAGCGATTGCAAGGAGAACCTAAACTGATAAGAAGTATGTGGAGCTCGGAAGGTAATATTTAGTAGCAAGGAATAAGCAAAATCGAAATCAGATTAGCAAGCTGAATAAATGTCCAACGTACTTGTCACAGTTGCTGGCCTAAACGTGTTCCTAGAACTAGTTCAACCTAGCAAGGGATATATCAAAGCACATAGGACTCAAAAGATGCAAGCAATTCTGATTATTAGCTTCTCTTTCCCTCTTTTTGCTTCCTTTTTTTTATTTTTTTCAGTGCGGCTCTTTTTTTTTGCACTTGCCTTTTGCTTTTATTTCTGTTAACTCAAAGGGAAAACAAAAAATCTCACGTTTTGGAACAAGAGAAGACGTTAAACAGATGACCGAAAAATTGGCAAAAATAGCACAGGAACATTCCAGGGCTCGGAACGCAGTCTTAGGAGACGATTTTGAGGATCATGAATGGGTCTTTGACCTATAAACTGTTCAGATGCACGTCATTTTCCTCTTCGAAACAAAAAAAAGTACGCTCCAATCGGAGTTCGTATGCAAAAGTTATGCTAGTTTTACTGAACACTGCACAATTGCCTGCAACTTCACTTCTTTCTTCCGGTTAGGGCTAAAATAGCAATAGGATCGCAGGTGAACAAGGGTGGCCAGCAGTGCAGGGCGATTGGTACAAGGCGGCTCGCAACCTATCTAGGGCTTGCGGAACAGAAAATATAAGAGCGGCGGCAATGGCAAACAGTTCGATTTTAGGGTTGGCGGTGGTGGGTTGACTAATGGTGCAAAACAAGAACTAGGGCAATAGAAAAGGACCACTAGAAACTAGGATCACAACCTCCAACCAGCAACACGACGACGACGATGGACATAAACTCAACAAGCGAAACTAAAAAACGAAAATTGCAAAGGCACAAGGGGTTGTTGGACAGCGGAACCGATGAAGAACTTTTTGTAGGGCAATTTTTTTTCTGGACTCTAGGACGATGGCAAAACAAAAGTGGGGATACAAGAATTACCTATCGGGCAACCGAAGCTCTGATACCACTTTATGGGAACGATGGCCCGATCTTCCGACAGGTACTGGTAAGTCGATTGGTGGAGAACTCGATGTTGACGATCCGGCTTCCAATCAGAACAGATTCGAACCCAGCAATCGCTACACCACGGCTCCTTTGGTTATCAACCACGTACAAACACGGTTGACCTCGCCAAGAAGGCTTATCCCTGCATGCGAATCAAGAACACAAGCAAGAACGTAGAAGATGCAATCTGAAATTGCGAATAATATTAAGCATATGAGTTGGGGTTCCACAAACCGATGAACGGCGAAAAACTGACAAAGTGTCTAGTTGTAATCTAAGCGAAACCCATCTATTCTAGCGATGGCTACTGAATATATATGAGGAAGAGGGCAAGGGAGGTGTCCAAGGGGGTGGCCGTGAAACCCTAGGTCGTACAAGGCCTTTGGGCCCAAGTGGAGGTGGCGCAGCACCTGGCAGATTCTGTTCGTCATATTAATTTGATGATTCCTATTGATCCAGAAGGAGTTTGGATCTGAAACCACTTCCGATGGAAAGCTCTCATCGTGGGCTTCTCTGTAGAGTCCAAGAACTCCTCAATTGGACTTCATATGACCTAGATATGGTTGTTTTATTGACGTGTTGTCCTGGGGGCCGAACTGGACTTGTGAACGAATTGGGCTTGATCTTGGGCTGGGATTGGAGCATCAGAAGTTGTTGGGGCCTTGTCTTGGCTTGAGATAGAAGCATGGCTTGCTGGGCCGTCATGGTCTTATCAGAAGCACACTTGATTCTAAGGGGTTTCAAAATAGGGTATACATGTTGGACCAGTCACAATGAAGAGCAGGTTATACAGGAAGCAAGTAGTATTAACACCATCGACGAAGTCGATGATACACCAGATGATATCGACTATGCTTTCGATAAGGATAGGTTTCACGATAATAATCTAAATCAGATGCTACACGCGATGCAGAAGGGAACCATGATGAGTGGGAGTATGTAAAATTCCAGGGCTTGATGGGCAACTTGGAGAAACCTTTGTTCCTGAGCTACAGGTCCAAATACACAAGGTTGTCATCCGTGCTTGAACTGCTGAAATTAAAGGCAAGCAATGATTGGTCCTACAAGAGTTTCACAGCGCAGTTAGGTCTATTAGCAGACATGCTTCTAGAGGAAAAAGAGTTGCCGACAACCACCTACAAAGCCAAGAAGGTTCTTTGTCCCTTGGGACTGGAAGTAGAAAGAATACATGCTTGTCCAAACGACTGTATCCTCTACATTTTACAATCTATACTTATCCAAGGTCCGAAGTAACCTGGGAACGATATTGATGTGTACTTAGCACCATTGGTGGAAGATCTAAAAATAATGTGAGCTCCTGGGGTACAGGTATGGGATGCTTAGAAACGAGAGTACTTCACTTTGCACTGCCTATTGTTCTACACCATAAATAATTATCCTACTCTTGCTAACCTGTCGGGCCATAGTACAAAAGGAGCTAAAGCCCGTACTCATTGCTTAGATGATACTGAGAGTATGTGGCTGAATCACTCAAGCAAAATTGTGTACATACGACACCGTAGGTTCCTTCGGAGGAATCACCCATGCCGCAAGATGAAGAAACAATTCGACGGAACGAATGAAGACGGTTCAGCTACAAAGCCTTTAAGCGGGACAGATGTTCATGATATGGCTAAGAACTTAGATGTTGCGCTTGGAAAGGAACATAAATCGAGGACCCATGAGAAGAGCATGTGGAAGAAGAGATCAATATTTTGAGACCTACCTTATTGGGAGCACCTAGAAGTTCGGCACTGCATCGATGTCATACACGTAGAGAAGAATGTTTGTAATAGCTTGATTGGTCTCTTACTGAATATTAAGGGAAAACAGAGGATGGTATCAATGTAGGGCTTGACTTGGTTGATATGGGCATCAGACCTGAGTTAACACCGAAAGAGACCGATAAAGGCCGAACGTACTGCGAATCTGCTTGTTACAATTTGTCCAAGGCCAAGAGAACTGAACTGTGCTAGTACTTGCATGGTGTGTGTAAGATCGAGGATGCCGACTAGAGAGGGGGTGAATAGGCGGTTTTAAAAATTCTTCTCACTAAATATACGCTCTATTGATCTCTATGTCAAAACCTAAACAATAATCAATACGGAAGCGATAAACTAAGGTTTTGACAAATAAGAGCCTAAATCAACTAGGCTTACTAAGTGCACTAGCTAATTATGTCTCTACTCAAGAATATACAATCCTAAAGACAATCAAGCAATTTAATTCTAGGAATGTAAATTGCAACAATGTAAATAGAGAATTGCAAGCAAACATAAAGAGACACACCGATGTTTTACTGTGGTGTTCGGAGACTTGCCGGTTTCCCCTAATCCACGTTGAGGCAAACCCAAACCATTTTGGACCGGCTCCACGAATTGAGCACCCGCCTCGATTCCACTAGTGGTAGCTCTTTCCCCCTCCGGGTAGGCGAGCTCCGACCTTCACAACTTTGTCGTGCCTTCTCACAATCTTCTTGAGAAGGTCACCGTGCACGACGCCTCCACACGCCGTCTAGGTGTCGACAAACACCAAGAGTAACAAGTCAAGCCCTCTAGCTTGATCCTCATCAAGTGCAACACATGCACAAGGGTGATCACCGAATGCTACACATGCACAAGGCTTCCCTCAAGTGCAACACATGCACAAGAGGCTCTCAATTCTCTCCTAAATGCAACACATGCAAATAGGGCTCACGCTTAGCTCAAAAACCAAATGGAAGAGAGCAAAACATGCACACAACTCCCACAAACCTTCCCCAAGGTCAGCAACACACAAATAACAGCCTCCAAAGCTTCTTATATAGCCTCCACAAGAAAAACTAGCCGTTGGGGGGCAAAATGGGCAAAAATGCCTAGGAAACCTGGTCATACCGCCCTAGGGCCGGTATGACCGCTCCTCAGAGGCTAACGGCTAAAAAACTAGCCGTTACTCAAAAAATCCGGTCATACCGGAGGTGGTCCGGTCATACCAGACCCCAAAAATTGCATACCCCTTCTCTGGAAAAAATGCACCGAAATAACCCTGGTCATATGACCGGAGAGGGTCCGGTCATACCGTATGACCGGATTGACCCCGGTCATACCACTGGTACAGCTACGAAAAAGCTTATAACTTTTTACTCCGAACTCCGATTTAGGTAATGTTTGATTCTATGCGAAGCTTATCACGAGGGCTACAATCTCCACCCATTTTGAAGATTTAAGCAACCATAGATATTTTTAAATATCACAAAAACAAAGACTCTAATGTAGTCATTCAAGTCTAAAATCTGATTTCTCGAAAACCCTCACATAGACTTGATCAAGAGCGTGAATACAATCTAGAGAGAGTCAATAAAATCAAATATTGAGCCATGTGATGATCAACTCATGATCAAAACAATTTTGCAAAACACATTTGCAAATTCTAATCACATGCTCCAATATGAGATTCAATTAAACTATATTTTGCAAAAACTCATTTTGCAAACACAAAGTATAAACCTATCTTAGCCATGATCAAGTCACAAGCTAAGACTCCGATGCACGAGCTCTCTATTTGCAACACATGCAAATATCTAGCTCCATTAAACAACCACTTAAACCAACTTGCATAAGCTATCTCCCTTTTTCAACACATGCAAATCCATAGCTCTATGCAAAAACCAGATCAAGATTCAATAAGAAGCAAGCATGAGCTCCCTTATTTGCAACACATGCAAATACTTAGCTCATGCAAAATCCAAATAAGAGAGTGAGCTAGAGTGAATCGGATTGAGTTCATCAACACATGATGAAGCTCAAGCTATAAGACTCAACCCCTCTTAATGGTACGGCAACCTACACTAGCAACCCGGTCTCCCATCCAAGCACCGAGACCGGTAAAAGACTAGGAACACATCCTTAGCCCTAGCTAGTTATACATTTGCCTCTAGCATATCCACTTGGAGCTTTTATGATTTCCATCATCTTCTCTCCAAGCCGGGTGCTTTCTTATTGTTCATCAACACATGATGAACCTTCTCTAGCTTCACTTCACTTCAGGATTCATCCTTGAAGCTTATCAACACATGATGACTTCTCCTTCCCGATTCTTTATTTTCTTGGACTCAACCTACTTCGTAACTCTTGAAAGATTGTTAGTCCAACATACATGGTTGTCTCAATCATCATTACACTCAATTAACACATTTCCTTTGATGATTGACCACAACCCAAAGACAAATAATTGAAAGATTAATTGTGTCTTGAGTATACTAATGCAACTAATGCTTCAAATACTCAAGAACTTTCGATTGCCCTAGGATCAACAAAGTGAACCATCAACACATGACTGGTTCTTTGTTGATTGAATGGCAACCGAATACAATTTAAATTGTATTTAAATTGTCATGGGTATATATTAACTACACAAGTTTCATATACTCAATTCGATGAAATCTAAAAGTAATGATCCAGTTTATATGGAGTGGTAGAAAGGGATCAATACTCTTAAGACCATTAATTATAGAATAAACTCCGTTAGATGTGTGCATGCAAATAATTGAACTTGAATCAATATGCACATATTCAATTTTTGATTGCTTTGGAGTTTATCCTTATATTGCCATGAGTATACTACAACTACACAAGTTAAATATACTCAAGGGGTTGTTTCAAAGTAATGATCCTTGATATAGAAAGATGAATTAGATCAATACTTTGAAACTTCAAGATTTAAGCATGAACTCCCCCTAAATGTGTGCATTCATGTATATATGGAGTTGAAACATTAATGCACATCTTGAGGTCTAAATAATTGTAGAGTTCATCATTTTACTTGAATCCAAAATATGCATTAAGATATCGTAAAATGAATACGAGTGCATACCTTGGGTTTTCCATTTTTCAATGAGATGAGACTAATCAAAGATATACTCAATAAAAGTGTTAGTCTCATATTTGAATTTATCAATATGATTATGAATATTATATCCAAAGAATGCAACAAGATATGATAATATGAACTCGAATGCATACCTTTGATATTTCCATCTTTTTATCCAAAAGAGACTAATGAGAGTTAAGCTCAATAAAGGAGTTAGTCTTATAAAAGATTTGTCATTAATTAACAATTGAAACTAATAAATATTATTATTATCAAAAGAGTTAGTCTCAATATTAGATTTGTCATTAACACCAAAACCAACTTAATAGAGCTTGAACTTTCAGTGTGAAAGTTCCGTCCGGTTACTCCTCCAACATGAAGAGAATTGTTTCGATGCAAGATTTGAACTTAACCGCATGAAGTCTCATGATTGCCATGCGCTTATGACATAGATGCTTCTTGCCGCAATTAGAAGTATTTTACCGAGCAAGGTACGAGAGATAATCACAAGGCTATGTTATTTCTTTAACACAATTACTTAGAAGGTCATCCATTCGGAAGGACTAGATGCTCTGCAGGCCGAGGTGGTGATGACTCTATGTAATCTTGAGATATATTTCTATCCGTCATTTTTTGATATCATGGTCCATCTCTTTGTTCACCTTGTGAGGGAGATAAAAATGTGCGGGCCCATGTTCCTACGTAGCATGTACCCATTAGAGAGGTACATGACAATTCTCAAGTCCTACAAACGGAATCGATCTCGACTGGAGGGTAGCATTATCGAAGGTTATGCAACCGAAGGGTCATCGAATTCTGCGTGGATTACATGACTCAACTCGAACTGATAGGTGTGTCTTGATCCTGCCATGAGGGGAGGCTCCAGGGTATCGGGACCATCGGAAGGAAAGCAATCACACCTAATCCAAATACGTGTGCTAAAGCCCATTTCACAGTTTTGCAACACATGGCTGTAGTGTCCCCAAATATCGACGAGCATAAGAACTGGCAATGGCAAGAGAATCTGTCACGGCAAGAGTCCTGGATCATCAGATAGCATAACCTTTAGTTCAATAGATAATTGAAGGAGCAACAACCCATCACTGGAAGCTCGTCAGGTGATACACTGACATGATTGGCAAAAGGGCCTATATTTATATTTGTAAAATGGAAAGGATACAACTTAAATGGTTACACATTTTACACGAGAGATCAGGACATGAAGAGCACAAACCAGAACAGCGATGTTAGCATAGATACGTTCAATTCCGCTGGATCGACGAGGAGATTCTACTATGGGTTCATTGAGGAAATTTGGGAGCTCGGCTACATACTATTCAAGATCCCCTTATTTCGATGCCATTGGGTTCACCTACAGCATGTGAAGATTTACAAGTATGGCTCCACTGGGTACGCAGGTAAGATCGCACAATGGAGGAGGGAGGATGATAAGGCAATCCAGAAGAAGGCCTCGCCGCCATTTGCCTCGATCTTGGACCCGCACGCCCGAAACTAGGAAAGAGCGAGGTCACATCCTAAGTCTTCGGGCAGCGTATCTTTTGTCAATCCCGCAGACGAGGAAGTGTCCCAACGCTTAGTAAGATATTGAACTGCATAGTTTGTAGGAAGACCATATATACCTTCATAAGTGAAATAATATGTTAGGATCTTAGATGCAGATAGCGTTGAGTACAGAATTTTCCCAGAGCTCTTTCACTGCAGACAGAGAGAAAGATATAATCTCCACGGCCTTGGGAAACAAGGAGCACACGGGTCGCACGCGAGGCAAAGGTGTTTTTGTTCACTGGAAAATGGGATTCCCCCAAAACACCAACACATACCGGAGTAGGAAGAGAAGCAAAGCCGAGCGTGAGGAACGGCTAGTAGCACTCATTGAGGAAAGGACTGAGAAAAGGCTGAGAGCGCAACTTGATAATCAGCTAAGAAGCCTTGAGGAAAGGATGGAGCAAAGGGTGGCTGCGGAGAGGCACGCACAGAACATGCAAACCCCAGACACACAGACGCAATTCAGCCCAACTAACCATCGGAGCAGCTGCTCGTCCACTCCTTGGCGACCTTTGGGTAATATATATGTTTGCAATGCTCCTTAGATAGACCTATTAGACGTATTAGCTAATTGTGTACCCTTATGTTGATAGCCACACCGTGTAATCTCCAAGTGACACTACAAGAATCAGGGAAAAATTCGTGGGCCAAAAACCCACGAATTTAAACTAAAACCCACGAATTTAACTTAAATTCGTGAGCAAACTGTCGAATTTAGTTCACGAATTTAACTCGACGAAATTAATTAATTAAATTCGTGGGTACCCGCAATTTAAGTTAAATTCGTGAGTTTCTACTAAGCCCACGAATTTAATTGGTTTCGAGTTAAATTCGTGGGTTTAATAAACCCACAATTTAAACAGATTAAATTCGTGGGTTTAATAAACCACGAATTTAACAGATTAAATTCGTGGGTTTAATAAACCCACGAATTTAATCGATAAATTCGTGGGTTTTTAGCCCACAATTTAATCTGTTTAAATTCGTGGGTTTATTAAACCCACAATTTAACTTGTCATTTTACAAAAAAATGTATATTATCCAAATGTATGTATTTATATATATGTATATACTCAATACATATATGTATATATATCCAAATGTATGTATTTATATATATATATATGTATCGCACTCAATACATATAACAACTAAAGAAGAAAAGAAAAGGCAAAAAGAAAATTGAAACTAAAAATTGCTAAGCGAAGAATAAATAAGATCGTCTATTTTGTTCAAATCTGATCAGAAACTGTAACACAAAAGACAAACTCCACAATGAAGTTGAAGTGAACGAATAATTAATAAACGAGACACCAAACCTATTACCAGTACTAAAATACTGAAACCAACCTTTTAACTCTTCAAAATCGGCTTAAAACTAAGTCTCCGAAATGTACAAAATTTCGACATGACCTCTCTTGTAAATAGGACATCCACTCAGAAGACAAAAAAACATTTGCAGTTATAATATATATCAATCTCTCAAACAAACTATTGTAACCTAGCGGCTGGTTACTGAAACTTACAACATCAAGTTCTCATGTTGCTCTTCAAAGAACATACTATTGTAACCTAGCGGCTGGTTGCAATGCTGCTGTCTAATGACAACAACACACCCGAAAAGGGAGACAGAGACAGAGAATAGAAGACTCAGGCAGCGCATTCATAGAAGCCGCACATGAATGATCAATATAACCAAGAGCAATTAAGCAGGAACAAGTTTGCATTACTACTGGTCACAAGAAATGAGCAATTAATCCGGTTACCTGTGACGATGGCTGATGCGGCTGGCGTCGACGCCGTGGACGCCGACCCATACCCGCTCGCGCCCGACCGGCCGGTGACGAGCGACAAGATGCCCATTGTCTGAACTCCCAAAACTAAACTGACCAAAACCAAGTCCAAGAACAGAAAAGAAAAGAAAAGAAAATGTCAGTGGCCAACGGCGCGGGGGGCAGGCGGGCGGCGGGCGGGCGGCGCTGGGGCAGCGGCCGGCGGCGCGGGGTGGAGCGGGCGGGGCGGGCGCTGGCGGGCGGCGCGCGTCGCGGCGTAATGGGCGGCGCGGCGTGGCGGGAAGCGAGGCGTTGGCTGGGCGCGTGTGCGGGTAGGGTTTTTTTTCCCGGTTAAATTCGTGGGTATGTCCGGGCCCACGAATTTAAAATTTTAAATTCATGAGTTTTTTTTGGCGCACGAATTTAAAAGTTTAAATTCGTGGGTATTTTTTGGCCCACGAATTTAAATGTTTAAATTCGTGGGTAATTTTTGGCCCACGAATTTAAATGTTTAAATTCGTGGGTTTCATTTTAGCCCACGAATTTAATTAAAAACGTGCGTTTTATTCAAACCGACGAATTTAAATAAGTAAATTCGTGAGTTTTTTTTTGGGCCCACGAATTTAAAAAACCCACGAATTTTTCCCTGATTCTTGTAGTGTGAGGCTTACTAACGGCTCCATTTCCCTGCAAACTGCTTGGGGCGTGCGTATCCATCCAGTCTAGGGACGTTTGTGCACGGTAGCTTCGGGCTATGCGAAGGTTCATGTTGATGGTGTACATCAAATTTGCAAGGCCGTCATGCTGGAGATGCCCCAAACGACGAAATTGTGACACTAGGGATGCCATTGGCTGTGAGGACCCGAATCCACTGATTCGAACCCACTGTGTTTAGCGCACTAGTCCCAGGATCAACGCTAGTGCACACAGCTCAACATTGGTACATATCACATCATACACAACGATAATAGAATAATAGTTCATTCATTGATATATCTAAAGGTATGATCTTATGACCAACTTACATTATTAAGCCACGCAGGGCAAGACTGGAAATATAAACTAGTAATTAAGCAGCGGAAAGTAGAAAACGTAGATAGCTCATCAGTTCACCACAGGCAACCGACAAGGCTCGGACCCTAATGACTCGTGTCTTCCTGGACTTCTTCTTCCAACACAGGTGTAGATTCTTCAACTGTTGATTATTGTTGTTTGGCAAGGGTGAGTACTTAAGCACTCAACAAGTTGTGCACAGAATGCAATTCTATGTATCTATATGTAAGGCTTATTCCAATGGATAGGCTATCATGGTTATTTTGCAATAAGCAGCATTTATGAACAAATACAGTAAATAGACTGTAAAGACTGTAAAACAAATAACAATAGTAAATAAATTCAGTATTTCTCAAGTAAACCAAGTTTCCAATCCTAAGTCAAATTCATCTTCCATATGGCATTACGCCATCCCAACCATGTTGTCCAATTAATTCAGCTAACCCTTAACTGTAATTCCCGAGCATTGCTCAATACCGCGAGCACGGCTATCCGAATAGTTTCACACTCTGCAGAGGTTATGCACTTTACCCACGTGATACAACCAAACACCACCAAGGCGAGTGATTATAACAAAGCCTTTACAATGCGCTGGCTTAACCGGATACTACCCGCTAAGGTTTCAACACTGGTGGGTCTGAAAACCATAACCAGGGCCCCCCTCTTGCGCCATGTGAATTACACCATAACTCGGGAACTCACACCGACCACGATAGTACCAAAATCAAGACATTGCAAATTACTCAGTTAGGCTGGCCCATACCAGACATGTGGTTGCACGATAGACTCAGGTCAAAGGCTTGCAAGGTTAAGTCCTTAGTGTGATCAAGGCAAGACATCCACATACCCTCTGCCCATCGGGCCCACCTTGGCATCCTCGCCCCTTGTCACTTGCCCCAATCCAAATTATTATCACCCAGTTGATTACCAAGCACCACGTGCCATCAACAATTCAACATCGTTGCGTGACATGACTCGCCACAACAACTCAATCTTATCGTGTGATCCCACATGACACACAAGTTCATAACATTGTTCTATATTCCATTAATCAAGATTAATTATCAATGATTCCAATACATGTGATGACGTAGCAAGGCTAAGCAACTAATACGAACTAATCCTCCAATGTTGATTATAATTATTAACCAACTATATTTAACCAATCTAGGGTGACAATGGATCATGGCATACAATGACAAGGTAGGGTGTAGATCAATCTGGTATATTAGCTAAACCCAATCTAATTTAAAACAATTTTATATTTGAAATATATGCAATAGGGTAAAACAAACATAGCAATTTTATAAACATGGGTTCAACATGATCAAAGCGCAACTTGCCTTGGAATAGGTCCTGATCTGGTTCTGGAACTTGCTCTTGAGTTGCTGGATCTTCCTCCGAAGCGTCGCACAATTCAACGTCTACGCATACCGAAGGAGAAAAGCAGATAAATACCAAAACAGAGAGCAAATTAACTCCAAAAATCAAATAAAATTCACCATTAAATAGATCTCAATTTTACAAATTTTTATAAATTTGAATCACTCAAATCCGAGTTAAGATGCAAAAGATATAGCCTTTTGAAGTTTGAAATAAATATCGAAAATACGAAAATCAGAAAATCGAATTTAACAGATTTACTTTTAAAGCGAAAAGCGATTTATGACGTCGTGACCTCATGATGACGTCATCATCACGAAATTCCAATCGATTATTTTCCAATTGAAAATATCTTTATGACACAAGCATGACGTCAGCGTGACGTCAGCCCTTGATCCAGCGAACCAGATGCTGCCACGTGGCCTCGGTCTATGGACTGGGTCCACGGCCTGCGCCAGCCCACGGTGGACTCGGCTCACGTCTCTTCGGGCTCCACGTGCCACGCGGCCTCATCTGATTGGCTTAGCCAACGGCGCGATCTGGGCCTTCCATCACCGATCCGACGGCTTACGCTTGGCGACGACGTGGCTTATCGACACGCACTCCACGCGGCGAAATCTGACGCCCTCGGTCCAAGATCCAACGGCCACGAACTCACCCGAAGCTCACGGCAAAGCGGCGGCGAGAAGATCCACCGGAGACGAAGAAGAAGCTTCGGCGACGGCGTTTCGGCGTGTCCCCGACGTGAAGAAGTGGCGTAGCCAACGCGGTGCACCTCGGCGAGCTCGAATCTGGAACCAAGGCGTCGAAAGACCACCGATCGGCGATGATCCAAGGCAAAAACCGCGGCGGCTGCAGACTTCAACTCCGACGAGCTTCCTTGCGCTCACCACGACGTTCCTCGCTAAACGGGTCCGACCAAAACACACGGCTGCTCACGAGGAACCTCGGGCGAGTACCCCCTCCTTTTATAGCCTCGGCGTTCGAGCCCTACACGGCGGGGAAGTCCGGAGTCGTTACGGCGGCGGACTCCGAGTTCGCATCGGAGACGAAGAACGACGATGCGACGCGTGTCCCTGATCCGACGGCCAAGACAAGGGCGCACACGCGGCCTTCCCTGGATCGTTGGATCGCGCACGAACGGCTACTGATCTAGGGTTTTCCCCCGCAGAGGTTCACGGGGCGACCGGCTCGCGCCAAGCGAGCCTCAAGCGCCACGATAATGGGCTTCGCCCAATCTTGTTCGAAGATTTTAGAACTTTATTAATTTAAATAATTCTAGAAATGCACTTAATTGATTTTAGGCAAATAAATAATCAGGAAAAATCCCAGAAAATTCTCAAAAATACTTTGAGACATTCTGGACTCAAATAAAATATTTTTGGCAAAACTTTATTTTAACTTTGCACAGATTTAAATAGATTTGAATAAAAGGCAATAAACTTGATTTGAATTTAATTCAAATAAATCCAGAAAAATCCAAATAAATTCCAGAAAATCATAAATGCACATTTAAGCAATAAAAACTTAATTAAGCCAAAATTTTGGGATGTTACATTGGCACATTCATCCAGTGGCCCAAGAAGGACATCTCCTTTGGCGACCGTCCTGCAGCACCGAAGCTACCAACACTACGAAGCCGCATGCTGCACCGAAGCTACCATCACTACTAGAGCCACGTGCTGTGCCGAAGCTACCAACACTACTGAAGCCATGTGCTGCACCGAAGCAGCCCACCAAATCGGCTACCGTGTCCCGTAAGGCATAGGTGGGTAATTCAATTCGGGCCTAGTCGTCTCTCATAAAGATGACCTATGATAGATGGTGAGGCGGCGATAAGGTCAAATTGAAGTGGATCACGGAGGCCCATAACTTTCTGTTGGCTCTGTTGGCATGGCAATTCAAGCTAGAACAGTCGTTCGTACCAGAAGAGTGCTAGCAGATGCTTACAATAACCTATGTTAGATTGCAAAATTGGTGCATGGAACAAACCAACAAGCCGGTGGCACAACAAGTATTGAGTATCTCGGTTAGCTTCAAGGAGGATCATTTCTTCCACCAGTTTTTGAGGGGATTCTCGTGGTTGGCTTCAACGATTTGTTCGATCTCTACAACCTCGACGCCCTCGATGCCTCACTCATCAGATGCTAGACATTGTAAGTGTGTGCAATCACGGTCTACATTCGTTTCATACCGATAAAAGTCATATATATGATCATTACTTTTGTATATATAGATACGTGATCATTGAAGCAAAAACAAAGAAAGAACGGGTGGGTTTCCTCGATCTACACATGGTGTCCAAGCAAATCATGGACGAAAATTTACAAGTCCTCCAGGAGTACGTGGAAAAAGCATTGCTGGCTCAACGGGAAAAAAACTTCATACTTTTACCCTGCAACCTGGGGTAAGTGCTTCATCTAGTTGCTATACTTGTTGATTTATATTTTATACACAGCTCGAAGTTAGGTTGAATGACCATGGTAACATACCTGCATAGGTTTCGTTGGGTTATACTTGTAATTATACCAAAATAGAACCAGGTAATTTACCTTGATTTCAAAAAGGGCGGCACCCACGACTTGATGTCTATCGCAAAATTACTCAAGACGTCATTCAATGTCTACAGAGCTTTTGGAGGGCCACATAAGGACTTATCGCATCTGAAGCACGTTCATAAGTTTTCGATATCCGCTAGTACGCAATAATCCTACACACTCCATAATAATATTGTCAAAGGTTAGAGATCGACAATAAAATTTATACTTCGGGTACCTTCGGGTGAGCAGAGTTAAGCACGAAATCAGGGACACTAGATGTAGACAGGTTCGGACCCCTTGCGGAGTAATACCCTACTCCTGTATGGATGATGTATGCAGTCGATGAACAAAGTATAAAGCAATGTGTCTAGCCCTAGTTACAATGTGGATTGCTCCTAGACTAAGGCTATGCTATGCTAGAGGCTCTTAGGCTCTCTATGCTAAAAAGCTTCTTGCTTGGTGGCTAATTACTTCGGAATCGCTCTGCCTCCTTCGCTCTTCTTTTTTCCTTCTGGATTGCCTCCCCTTGAGGACCCATACCCCCGACCTTATATAGTCGGGGTAGCCCGGCCTCAAGTCGAGTTGTAGTCGGTTTGGAGTATCAGATCGTAGCCGAAGTGGAATCCATCATCGCGTGGTCTTCGCAGCGTATCCAAACTTCCTTGAATATCAGGCGTACTCGAGTCGGTTTCCTCGTAACGGAAACATGATCGTGTCCTTCCTAATATGGAGTCATCCTTTCTGCGCATATCTTATCCCATAGAACTAGGCCCGTGATATCCAGAATATCTGCATGTCGTTATGTCATATCCTTCACGTATCCTCTATGAACACATACCCCATGTTTAAATATTCGACAAATACCTCTTAAACTAACCGATTATATTTTGGTAGTGCCACCAGTAGCCAAAGGCCATTAACCAATGTGGATTCTACATTTCCACAATATGCAAATCCTCATTGGTGCAAAGAAGACCAATGTCATAAAGGTTTGTCAATCTTGCAATAATTGTTTCCACTTATCAATTTATATACATGTAAGACTTTGCTCTTCCCATTGACAGGCTTGGAAATGAGCTGAATCTGCGTTGGAATATGCTAACCTGCTATGAATTCGAGGTCAAATCTGTGCCTTTTTTATGCGTGAGGTCATAAATCCAAAAGGCCAATGCCGCTCAGCCTCACTTGATGAGTTGTGAATTTGCTAGTTACTACTTGGATTAATTTGTGAACCTTGTATTATGAATTTGTGCGTTGTAGTTATGAATTCAATTGGTTAATATATCTGAGTTGATTTTTGAAATAGATGCGATGTACGTTGTAGTATATGACCTGAGTTGATTTCTGAAATGTATGTCATCATAATATGCTTATGACGTAAATTATATAATCTATTTTATTTCAAAGGGCATGGCTAGCATTTCTAAGGCTAGCTAATAAAACAAAAAATCTTCAAAACTAGAAACCATCATCACAGACAGTTCTCAGCTAGAATCATTTGTGATAATTAAATATCACAGACGGTTTGTAGATAAAACAGTCTGTGATGATCTGTCATCAAAGACTGTTGTACTCAACTGTGTGATGATCTGTCATCAGAGACAGTTCTACCCTAAAACCGTTTGTGATATATAACCATCACAGACGGTTCTATCTGAGAACCATCTCTGATATTAATTTTCACTAACGGTTCGGAAGCAGTCTGTGATGTACCCTTCTTATCACTAACATATGTTTACAGATAATTCACAAAACCATCTGCGATAAGATTTATGAAACGTCTGTGATGAGTTTTTGTGCGGAAATGATAGTAGAGTTTGGACTCAGTTTTGGTCCGCAGAGATTCCTTTCTCGGTTCTTGCTCGTTTCATGAAATTCGGTACATATACCCAGGGATACAAATCTCACCGAAATTCGGCAAATTTTCGCTGAAATTTCGGATTTCGGGCCACCACGAAATCCAAACTACCGACGGGATAAAAAAAATTAGAAATTGCTACAGTAAACCAAAAAAAATCGTTTTCTTCCCTTAGCGGAATTTCGCCAAAATTTCATGATTTTTGGCCGGTTTTCAAACGTTTAGGGCCGGATTTGGTCCAATAACACTTAAGAAAGTCATCTTCTATGAAAATTTGTTGAAAAACCAAATTTTTGAGACATTTTAAAATTTTGGCAAAACACTCTCAGATTTTTATAAAATTGTAAAAGCTTGATAATGATCTAAAAAATTTATGGTACCATCTTTAGTAGTGTAGGATCATACAGAAAATGTTTAAAAATAATTTAACTTGATTTGTTATCCTTAAGAAATCAAAAACTGAATGATCATAATTGGGACAGTAACCTTGTCAGAATTTTATAAATTTTCTCAAGTGTGATCATGATCTAAAATTTTTATAACAAATTAAAAATTGCCTCAGTAACATTTATAAAATTTTAGAAAAAATAAACTTTTTTTGTTTGGTCAATCAAATCTATGTAAGCATTAAACTTCATTTGTTATATTATATTTCAAAACTCAAAAAGAGAAAGAACATAAATGGTACCGTGCCTTGTAAGAATTTTATAAATTCACTGGAGTATGATCATGATTCAAACTTTTTATGAGATCTTAAGCATTTCCTTATCATTCACTTTTTATGTATTAAAGCAAGGACATAGAACGGTAATATTATAAGAACTATATTATAATTCCCTTAACCAGCTTATATTATAGAACAACGTTTTCTCGAGACAATAGAGTTATATAGGCCCTGTTTATTTAGGTTTTTTCATTAGCTTAAAAACCAAAAAGTTAAAGCCTAAACAAATAGGCAGTTTTTTATGTGAGCTTTTCAAAAGCTATAAATCTCTATATAATTAAAAGCCAAAGCCATCGGAAAGAGGCTTTTTTGGCTTATTGAGGATTGGTTTTAGACTAATACCATTAAAGTTAGGATAAAATTACCCACCTCTATCATATACAAAAGCCGTTAGCTTTTAAGTTGTTTAAGCTCAAAAGCTGGCTTTAAGATATAAGCCAAAAAGCCTAAACCTAAACAAACAAAGCAACAGTAGAGCGAGGAGTACATACATTATTTACATGGTCATACGAACTATATATGAAAATGAAGGAGCATGCTATGCTAGTGCTAGCATGATGTGTCCAGTGTTAAATTTGTTGGGAGGACTGAATTACCTCAAACAAATTAACTCCACCTTTATGTCTCCCTCTCTAACATTTTTTTGGCCATGCATGTCATGTATCACGAGCTATGACGACTAATGCTAATGACGATGGTAACAGCCGAAGGCCGGCATTGTTAATTAATGCGCGAGAAGTTGAGTTTTGGATGTATCTGCAGGATAGAGATTAGAGAACAAGTTGGCCACGTGTGGAAGATGGCTCTCTCCTTGCAACCTCTGACCCAATCTCCTCCTTTTGTGGCTATCTTATTGAGGACTGGTTTAGGTATGTGATCCAGACCTTCTCGGCTCCAAACAGACCATCTGAACAACATCACCGGTAAGATAGGCCAGAAAATTCTTTGATGCATACTATCTTGTTTGGAAAATCATGACTCAAATATGCACGTAGGCAGGCTGCATACCTTCTTAATTATCGGAATCTCTGACCTGCCGTGGAAAAGAAGAGGGCCATTCACTCATTTTGTGATGCTTCTCAATTATAGGACCAAGTAGCGAGGTCGTCTCACATGTACTAGCTAGCTAGCTAGCTAGCTAGATATATTTATTTACATGGGATAGGCGAGGTTCATTTTATATATATGAAATCATATCGTCATAATTAGACAGCAGTCGCTGACACATGAGTCCTAATTGATGAAAAATGATCACTTTTATGATGGTCGCCGTGACCTAGCAATGAAAACTGCGTACGTGGAAGTTTTGGGACAAGTGCTGGACATCAATTTTGACACACTAGTACCGACGACTTAATGCATCAATATTCATAAAAGCATGGCCTCTAAAGCAACGGTAATTAGTAATAAACCAGTGTACTACTCGATACATTAGTCAAGTGATCAATAGCGGTATGTAACATGTCATCTCCTAATTTATATAGTAGTCAGTTGGGGTGATATTATCTGCCTGCTAATTAGTTGGGGTTGTATTTTCCTAGCTTACATGTTTTGATCAAAACGCTTCAGGACTAAATAAACCATACCGACCAAGCTAATCCTTTTGGATTATGGTCGAGCATGAGCCTCAACTATTGATCGTAGTAGGAGTGCATTACATGAATCATCTGTCGGTAATATTAGGAATTTCTCAATATTTTAATCCATAAAATTATGTAAATCATGATTAAACAATTGCACAATTCTAGTTCAAAGCCAAAGGTACTAGATAACAAACTATCTATCTCAAACGCAAAGGCTAATGAACAAGAAATCAACACGATAAAAACACGGTATAAGTGAATATACCCTTGAGCCGGTGCCACCATAGGCACAGGCACAGGCGGAACAATGACTTACTCATTGTTGTTTGCCATGACGGTCGGTGTAGAGGATCACAGGTTGTCGCAGAGAAGCCTTTGGTGCAGTGGAGAGGTTGATGCGGTGCGAAGGGCTCCTTAAGCGCCGATGCTTACAGTCGGGACAAAAGCTTGAGCAGTCGCATGGTACGCTTCCCAAAAACCTTATCGGCCTTCTATCTCGAGCAAGATCTCAAGAAGGGCGAGGTAACGGAGGCATGCTCCCTCCGCTACTTGTACGCATAAGAAAACGGAGGTGGGGAGACAAGCAATGCGGCGCTACAGATGGAACAATGAAGTCTTGCGGGAGAGTTTAGACGAGAGCTAGCGTTGGTTTTGTTTAGGAAAGCACAGCCGCTGCCCTCCTTATATAGGCTTGCGGCATGCAACGGGCAGGAGACGGAATCTCATGCAGTCATTAACAGCCAACGGAATCCAACAGACAGGAGTTACCAGCCATTACCAGCCATCAATTCCTGAAACCGTTACCAGCCATTACCAGCCATCAATTCCTGAAACCGACGCCATTAAGCCAAGCCATCATGTCGTCAGTTTAAGGAATCTACTAGTATTAAGGCAGCCGTCTTTACACCAAAACGGCAAAACCTTCCGTATTCCGCGAACCGCGCACGCGCTCATCACGTCTCATCTCGACTCGACTCGACACGACACGCACACGCACACGCCTCGCCTCCGCTCGGCTCGAGCTCGGCTCAGCGCGCACGCGTGTGGCCCTGCCTTTTCCCTTTCTCACTTTGCTAATTGGGAGACACACAACTCAATTATTTAAGCTGAGGAAAACTTCTCCCAACTTCTCGTATGGTACTAAACCAATTTCATGACTCCTAGTATTTTAATGGGCCTTTTGGAATTTCTATTAAATTAATTA
Source organism: Otatea glauca (assembly GCA_036346275.1). Taxonomy (NCBI): domain Eukaryota; kingdom Viridiplantae; phylum Streptophyta; class Magnoliopsida; order Poales; family Poaceae; genus Otatea; species Otatea glauca. The sequence goes on from CM070730.1 coordinate 49,090,031, forward strand.
TGGGCCAGCCCTATAATAATCTAACAATCCCCACCAAATTTCAAAGGCACATTTGAAATACTCTCAGTTCCAATGTAGTTTGATATACTAGTGTTTCGATGGAAACTGTTAAGTTGAACTTCCACCTAAAACAAAGGTTACACTCATCCACAACTGAACAATGGACTATGCCTTGAATTGACAGTTTTGTGCAAACAAGTTTCACCAAAGTCCTTTACTGATACTAAGCTGCTAAATGCATCCCCTCGGTTTGGAGCTTATAAGTCATACTCCTTGGCCTTTCATGAGCCTCTAGAGATCACCCAGTATCATAGACTGTGACTAGCAGTCGAACTCATATAGGTGTATTCCTCAAAAGATGTTCTGTAGGACAACATCTCTGCTTATCAAAGCCACTCGGAATACATTAAGGTATAACCAACCTGCCATACAAAATAGGAGAGTATTGCATCTCAAACGGAGTGGGCTAAGTACAGAAGTATTCTCCTCTCAGCCAGTCACTAGCTTGTCTCAACATCCTAATTCACGGGATCTCTGATCAAATAGGATGAGTTACCACTAAGACATGACTTTATGTGTGTCTCAAGCCCATCTCCCTCGATGCTTCATCTATCACATTCCGTGATAGTCCCTTTGTAAAAGAATCTGCCAAGTTTTTAGCCGTTTGGACATAGTAAAACGCTATAACTCCGGAGTTTCTCATTTTCCTAACAGACTTCAACCGCCTCTTAACGTGCCTTGATGACTTCATGTTATCCTTAGAACTGTTCACCCTGACAATCACCGTCTGATTGTCACAGTTCAAAAGGATAGCAGGCATCGGTTTCTCAACCACCGGTAAGTCCATCACAAGTTCACGCAGCCAGTCGGCTTCCACAGTGGCGGTATCTAATGCTGTGAGTTCTGCTTCCATTGTAGACCTCGTTAAGATGGTCTGCTTGTAAGACTTCCAGGAAACAGCTACACCACCCAATATGAACACATATCCACTTGTGGCTTTTATTTCATCAGCATCAGATATCCAGTTTGAATCACTATAACCCTCAAGTACCCTAGGGTATCCAGGTTAGGGAATTCCATAACTTGATGTCCCTTTTAGATAGTGCATTACTCTCTCAAGAGTATGCCAATGATCATCTCCCGGGTTTGAAAAAAATCGGCTTAGTTTGCTCACAGCAAACGAGATATCAGGCCTCGTTGCACTAGCTAAATACATCAGTGAACCAATGATTTGGGAATATCTCAATTGATCCTTTGCTATTCGTTGGTTCTTTCGTAATAGCACACTTGGATCATACGGCGTTGGAGTAGGTTTGCAATCGCTATAGCCAAAGCGACTCAACACCTTTTCCACATAATGGGACTGCTCAAGAGTAATCCCACCGTCACCTTCTCTTAACAATTTAATGTTTAAGATGACATCCGCTACTCCCAAATCTTTCATTTCAAAGTTTTCGGATAAGAAGTCCTTGACTTCCTTAATCACATTAAGGTTCGTCCCAAAGATCAGTATGTCATCAACATATAGACACATAATCACTCCTTCACCCCCACCATAGCGGTAATACACACATTTGTCGACTTCATTCACAACAAAGCGCAGACGTTAAAGTTACATCGAACTTCTCGTACATCGCTTAGGTGCTTGCTTAAGGCCATACAAAGACTTCAACAACCTACACACTTTTCCTTCATGACCCTTTACTACAAATCCATCAGGCTGATCCATATAGATTTCCTCTTCCAAATCTCCATTAAGGAAAGCCGTCTTTACGTCCATCTGATGAATGATCAGACCGTAGGAGGTAGCCAAAGATAGTAGTACTCTAATAGTGGTCAATCTGGCAACAGGTGAGTAAGTATCAAAGAAGTCCTCGCCTTCTTTCTGGGTATAACCCTTGGCCACAAGCCTTGCCTTGTACTTTTCAATTGTACCATCAGGCCTCAGCTTTTTCTTGAACACCCACTTACATCCTACAGGTTTACACCCATATGGACGATCAACAACTTCCCAAGTTCCATTGCTCAAGATGGAATCCATCTCACTCTGGACCGCTACCTTCCAACAGTTAGCGTCCGAGATGAATAAGCCTCCTCAATGGTTCTTGGAGTATCATCCACTAGATATATAATGAAGTCATCACCAAAAGACTTTGCAGTCCTTAGTCTCTTACTCTTAGAGTTACTTCATTGTCCTTATCTATTGGATTTTCCTCAAAAGTGGGCTCAATTTGTATAGGAGTGGAAGGTTTAGGAGAGAAGATAGATTCTTGACCAGATGAGCTAAGTGTCTCTTTCATAGGGAATAAGTCCTAAAAGAATGCGGCATCATTGGACTCTAAAATTGTACCTTCACTTATATCAAGTACTCCAGATTTCACTATTAAGAACCTATATCCAACGCTGTGAAAAGCATAACCAATAAAGACACAATCAACAGTTTTTGGTCCAAGTTTACGCTTCTTTGGGATAGGCACATTGACCTTAACCAAACAGCCCTAAGTACGTAAATAAGAGAAATTTAATCTTTTCCTCTCCCATTCCTCGAATGGTGTGATTTCTTTATTCTTTGTAGGAACCCTGTTTAGGACATGACAAGAAGTTAATATAGCCTCACCCCACCATTCCATGGAAAGTCCCGCTGTTTCCAACATAGCATTAACCATCTCAGTTAGAGTACGGTTCATTCTTTCGGCAACTCCGTTTGATTGGGGCGAATAGGGAGGCGTCCTCTCATGGATTATTCCTTGTTCCTCGCAGAATAAATTAAACTCATTAGAAAAGTATTCTCCACCACGATCTGACCTAACCCATTTGATTTTTCTCTCAAGTTGGTTCTCAGCTTCAGCTTTATAGATCTTAAAATAGTGAAAAGCCTCATCTTTTGACTTTAATAAATACACATAGCGATGTCTATTAGAATCATCAATCAAAGTCATGAAATATCTCTTACCACCCTTTGTCAACTCCCCGTTCATCTCGCATAAATCGGTATGAACTAGTTCTAGCGGTGCCAAGTTTCTCGCCTTAGCTGCCTTGTGAGGCTTGCAAGGTTGCTTAGATTGCACACACACTTGACACTTAGAACTTTTGACTTTGGTAAATTTTGGGATTAAATTCATACTGGCTAACCGCATCATGCAACCAAGATTAATATGACAAAATCGTGAATGCCAAACATCAGTCTCATGATTACAAACATGATTCACAATTTTTGTCATGTCCATCAAAGACAAGCGGAACAAGCCTCCGCTCTCATAGCCTTTTCCAATAAAAGTTCCAATTTTAGAAACAACACATTTATTGGATTCAAAAACTAACTTAAAACCATCTCTACACAATAGAGACCACGACAAGGTTTTTATTTATCACGGGCACGTGATGCGTTCCTCGATCGCCGCGACTTTGCACGAAGTAAACTTCAAGTCAATCGTGCGACTCCACGTACAAATGCCCGCGACCCATTCCCTATCAACACGGAGGTAGCCCCTGTGACCTGGTAAGAAGAGAATAAGGATCTGTCAGCACAAACATGTATATTGGCCCCGTGTCAATCCACCAATCAGGTGAACGATATATTGATAGAACGGTAGGTATTGAAACCTACCCGGATGTTCCCTTCTCAGTATTGCCAATAACAACGTTGGCGGACTTTTTCTGCTTATTGTCTTTACGATCAGGGCAATCCTTTGCCCAATGATCAGTACCATCACAAATAAAGCAGTTTCCCTTTCCTTTATTCTTCTTCTTCTTGAAGCTAGTAGTTTGAGCGGCCTTGTTCTTGTTCTCAGGCTTTTCAGACTTATTTTTATTCTTCTTGTTGAATTGAAAGGTTTTCTTTTGTACCACATTGGCACTAGAACTTCCTTTCCCACGTATATCTTTTGCCCTCGCTTTCTCCTCAACATCTAAAGATCCAATGAGACCAGCAACGCTAAACTCTTGTCTCTTGTGTTTTAGAGTAGTGGCAAAATCCCTCCAAGAAGGTGGCAGCTTCACAATAATGCATCTCACCACAAACTTGTCAAGCAATGCACATGTAAAATTCTCAAGTTCTTTCACAAAGGCTTGAACCTCATGAGCCTGTTCTACTACAGAATGGTCATCAACCATCTTGTAGTCATGAAATTGCTCCATAACATAGAGTTCACTACCCGCGTCAGAGACTCCGAATTTTGCCTCAAGTGCATCCCACATTTCTTTACCACTTAGCAAAATCATATACACATCAACAAGATTTTCTCCAAGAACACTAATCACAGCGCCTCTAAACAAGTTATCCGCAGCCGCGAAGGCACTCTCCTGCTCAGGAGAGAGCCCACCCTCAGGCTGTGTCTTGCCTTGCGCAACGTGATACACGTTCATGGCAGTCAACCACAGAATCATCTTGGCACGCCAACACTTGTAATTTGCGCCGTCAAATAGAGTTGGCTTAAGTGCAGCAGCGAAACCAGTAGTTGTAAAATTCCTAGGATAAGGTTTCTGGATTGTTGGAAATATTAGGAATTTTCTCAATATTTTAATCCACAAAATTATGTAAATCATGATTAAACAATTGCACAATTCTAGTTCAAATCCAAAGGTACTAGATAACAAACTATCTATCTCAAACGCAAAGGCTAATGAACAAGAAATCAACACGATAAAAACACGATATAAGTGAATATACCCTTGAGCTGGTGCCACCATAGGCACAGGCGGAACAATGACTTGCTCATTGTTGTTTGCCATGACGGTCGGTGTAGAGGATCACAGGTTATCGCAGAGAAGCTTTTGGTGCAGTGGAGAGGTTGATGTAGTGCAGAAGGGCTCCTTCCGACGCCGGTGCTTCTGGTTAGGACAAAAGCTTGAGCAGTCGCGTGGTACGCTTCCCAAAAACCTTATCGACCTTCTATCTCGAGCAAAATCTCAAGAAGGGCGAGGTTCCGGAGGCCTGCTCCCTCCGCTACTTGTACGCTCAAGAAAACGGAGGTGGGGAGACAAGCAATGCAGCGCTACAGATGGAACAATGGAGTCTTGCGGGAGAGTTCAGGCGAGAGCCAGCGTTGGTTTTGTTTAGGAAAGCACAGCCGCTGCCCTCCTTATATAGGCTTGCGGCATGCAACGGGTAGGAGACGGAATCTAATGCAGTCATTAACAGCCAACGGAATCCAACGGACAAGACTTACCAACCATTACCAGCCATCAATTCCTGAAACCGTTACCAGCCATTACCAGCCATCAATTCCTAAAACCGACGCCATTAAGCTTGTCATCAGTTTAAGGAATCTACTGGTATTAAGGCAGCCGTCTTTACACCAAAACGGCAAAACCTTCCGTATTCCGCGGACCGCGCACGCACTCGTCACGTCTCATCTCGACTCGACTCGACTCGACACGAACACGCCTCGGCTCGGCTCGAGCTCGGCTCGGCGCGCACTCATGTGGCCCTGCCTTTTCCCTTTCTCACTTTGCTAATTGGGAGACACACAACTCAACTATTTAAGTTGAGGAAAACTTCTCCAACTTCCTGTATGGTACTAAACCAATTTCATGACTCCTAGTATTTTAATGGGCCTTTTGGAATTTCTATTAAATTAATTACGGGCCAGCCGCATAATAATCTAACATCATCATTTTTATGGTCCTAATTTGAGCATAGTGACCACAGGTAACGTGCATAACACAGTATATGTGTCACTGGCATATATGTTTTTGACATATGCCCAGATAATGTACATGGATTAGTTTATCCTTAGATCTAGCTGATCAAAAGTAGGTCCACAATAACGATACATGCAAGGTTGTTGTTGGCTGAGGCTAGGGATGGTAATTGTGCCCGATTACTCACGTGTAGGGATGAAAACGGAATAGAAACGGTCGGTAAATGGTTGTTCCGTTTTCATTTCCATATCTTTTACCGGTAACTGAAACGAAATCAGAAATCCCGAAAACGGATACGAAAACGAATAATAACAAAAATGGATGCGGAACGGAACAGAGCGGATACGAAAACGAAAGTTAAAAATTCCACAAGAACGTAGTACATGATCACAATATACATGACCGCAAAAATAATATAACTCATTCTACCTCAAAGGCGGATATAAGAACAATGTTATATTCACCGGTATCACTAGAAAGTTTTTTCTCAAGTTTGTCAGTTGAAGGCTCACTATTTGTCCCCTAAATCAAACCATCATATCCTCTACATATCATTATCAACGACATCCTCTTACTCCTCCAACTATAAAGATGTAATGCCCTAAAATTTGTATATTATTGTTCAATGTTTATTTATGATTTTGTGAGATTTATCCTGGATTTTCTAGAGTTTATAAATGCCATTTTGCTATTTTTCAGATTTATATAATTAATTTATTCATGAAAAATGAATAAAAAATTATGCTAGAAATAATTTTCCTAGGTTCAAAATGTTCCAAAGTATTTTTGAGATTTTTTCGGAATTTTTGAACTCTATTTGATATTTTCTATAAAGCCATTTGTATTTCTGAAATTATTTTAATTCAAAAATAAATGCAAATTCTCCATTCTCCTTTTTGGGCCAAGTTTTTGACGGAATTTTGGTTTCACTTATACGGAATTTTCGATTCCGTTTCCGTTTCCGACGGAAATGGCTCTCCTGTTTCCGTTTTCATTTCCGACAAAAAAATTTCGTTTCCATATCCATACCGACATTTTCCGTTTCCGTTTCCGAAAAAAGACTTCCGTTTTCGTTTTTCTCTGGAACGGTCGGAAATTCCATTTCCGTTTTCACCTCTACTCACATTTCTACAGGCAAACACCCTAATGGAGGGGGTATGGGTAGGGGTGAAAACGGGTCGGATATGGGCGGATATTGGTTTTCCCATATCCTAACCCATATTTTTTTCTCGGATTCGGAACCGGATACGGGCTAACCGGATCCGGATACGAATCCGGATAATTCGGGATACGGATATGGGTCGGATATGTGACGGATTCGGATCGGGAACGGATAGAGATATACGGATAACACACGCATACATTGAGTAATATATGGTGAATAAAATCACATAAATAAATACATATCAACAAAAGCAGTCGACACTTCATATTGGTAGCCCAAACTAAATCTTGATGAAGTAATAAAAGCCACAATATACCACAGTTCAAGCACCAATTCATGAAACAAAATGCAGTCATTAGTCATTACATAATGATCAAAGTTCACTTGAAGTTTGTTCAACAAAAAGAACTGTATTCTAAACCAAATTAGCATTACTTTGAAGAAAAGGTGCTGCATTAAACCAACAAATTAACCAACTCATGCGCGTCTCTAAACCGATCAGTTTTCCAATGACACAGAATAGATACTAGCTTCATTCCTACTTCCTAGTAGTACATGAAAGCGGTTATTTTCATTTGTTTTTCTGCATAATAGACATAAGAGAAAATGAACACAAAACACATTTCTATGCATCTGGATTTTTCTTGCATCTTTGCAATGTTTTATAAGAAACAAAGCGAAATTTGAAATGAACTACAGCAAGTCGTAGCTAGCATTTCTTGGTACTTGAGACCACCGATTGCTCTTTGGAGTGCTAGTGTGCTACGGCATTAGTTCTAAATTCGATCAAACACACTTAAAAAGTATTCGATGAGCTAGAGAGATCATATATCACACAACACACATGTACATTACATGATCACTGATTTTAATTGTGTGGTTCTCTTGCATACTGTTCGGTAAGACCCAAAAGAAAATAAATCTTTGCTAGTCACCACTCCCTACTCCCTCTCCCACATAAACACATCAATTAAAACTTCTAGTTCTACAAAGTTTCTCTATGCATACATGCCTAGCAAAGTTTTCTCGGTGTGTTAGCTATTCAAAAGCCTAAATCTCAATTAAAACTTCTATTTCTAAAAACAAAATAGGTCTGAGATGAATTTGAATCTAATATTTTGTATAAGCATCACATTGTTGTTCATTCTTTGAGACGAGTTGGCGGTTAAGCGCTTATAAAGATGAAGAAATTACGGAGAGAAGAGACTCACCGGGGGGGAAGCGTTGAGTCTTGGCCGTGGGAGGGGAAGCACCAGTCAGCGTGAGGGTGAGGAGTCGCCACTGCTGGGGTATGGGCCAGAAGGGAGGGAGATGCCACCGGGCTTGGGGGAAGCGGAGTCGCCGCTGCGAAGGGGGACGGCCGAACTGGGGCGTCGACTGGGAGGCGGGAGAACGTGGCCGTCGGGGTTGGGGACGGTCGGACCGGAGCGTCGACTGGGAGGTGGCAGGATGTGACCACCGGGGCTGGGGGACGGCCAGACCGGAGCGTCGACTGGGCGGCTTGGCCCCCGGGGCTGGGGATGGTCGGACCGGAGCGTCGACTGGGAGGCGGGAGGGCGTGGTCGCCGGGCCGGGACGACGGACCGGGCGTCGGCCGAGGAGGTGGGGCGTGGCCGCCGGGTGGGACGGCCGGACCAAGCCGGAGAAATGAAGAATGAATCGGATATTGGATGAACTCTGAGTCGATGCACATGGGAAGGGACTAGGAGACTAAGGAGAGTAGGAGGCCTTGGGGATTTGGGGTTGGGGAACGGTCCAAACGGAGGACGCACGAGACTGAGTCAAAGTCGGATATCCGAATACCCGATTTCCCCGTATCCGGTTTCCGACCCATATTTTTCGGATAGTATACGTCCCGAATCCGATCCGATATCCGTTTTCAACTATCCGGATCCGAATCCGAATCCAACCCGATATCCGATTTACTTCCCGGATCCGGATCAGATCGGATACGGCTTCGGATCGGGCGGGAACTATCCGTCCCATTTTCACCCCTAGGTATGGGACTCTTTCTATGCCCACGGGTATAAAAATAGGAGCAGTTTCTTATCCATCGGGTAAACGGGTATTACGGGTACGGGTGGAGTCCATACCTGTAATACTCGTTTACCCGTCAATCGGCTAACACGTGGGCTAAAATAAAACCTAGGCTTCCCTGATCCCTCCGTGCATCCGAGTACGACCCTGAGCTCTGACTCCCCCTTCCCTCGTTTACCCTAGTCGATGCTCGGCTCCCAGCCTCCCAACCCAGACTCAGGCTCCCTCCCAAGTCCCAACAAATCCCCAATCTCCCAAATCCTCAAATCCCTAGTCCAGGCGACCACATCCAGGCTAGGGTTTCGATTGCAGAGGCGACCTGTGACCACGTCTAGGCGTGGCCTCGATGGCGGACGCGCCATGGACGATGAGAACCTCACCTTCGAGACCTCACCGGCCGTTGTGGTCGTCAGCAGCTTCGACCATATGGGAATCTACGACGACCTCCTCCGCGGCATGTACACTTATGGCTTTGAGAAGCCCTCCGCCATCGAGCAGCGTGCCATCCTCCCCATCATCAACGGTCGTGACGTCATCGTCCAGTCCTAGACCCAGTCCAGAACCGTTGTTCGTGAGTAAGTCCCTGTTTCACACCAATCTTTCTCCTAATTATGCGGATCTATTTTTTGTAATCTTGGCTAGCCCTTTGCTGCTGGTGTCTGCAATGTTTGGTGAACCAATTATGGCTTTCATATTATCACATATATTTGTTACGCCGAGCAATTTGGGCACTGGAATTTATACATCTGTTTTGTATTTTGGATTTGTGGTAGCATGCATGATTTTGAAATACATTTATTGTGTTAAAAGTTTCTTATTTTATCTGCTTTGAGATAAGATTAGATGGATGTATGATTTTGACATGCAGTTTTTATTTTTATTTTAGATTAGATTAGATGCATGTATTTTATCTACTTTTCTTATTTAGCTGAGCTCCATGTAGTTAGATAGCAAGAATCATGTTCTAATTTTAGTAACCGTAGTTGAATGGAGCTGCTGTTATCGCATTTTTGCTTGAAATTGATTTTGCTAATTAATGCGGCGGGTAAATGGGTATGCCCGCGGGTATCGGGTACCTACGAGCAATGGGTATAGGCGAGATTCTTCACCCGTCACCCTTCATGGTATGTCTGTGGATGAGATTTTGACCGGCGGACATGTGTATTCGCGAGTACTACCCGTACCCGCCTCACCCAATTACCATACCTAGCTGAGGCTGTTAAGCATTATCTGATCATTGATCATGTGGACTAATTATTTTTCTAATGCAAGTGCATTTACCTAGCTAGCTTGGACTCCACAGGTCGAGTCGACTCCTACCCAGCCACACGACAAACTACGGCTTTTCCATGATCCTCTCATGAGCCACAAGCGACGGAGACACTACCATAATACTAAGGCTCCGTTTGTTTCAGTTTTTTCATCGGTTTAAAAGCAAAAAAAGTCAAAATCAATACAAACGACTGACTTTTAAGTCAGGCTTAAAAAAAATCCTAAAACCTCTATATAACTATAAGCCAAAAGGCAGGTGAGATATGCTTTTTTGGACTTTTCCGGATGAAATAACCCTTTGCTACTAGAAGTCTCTAAAATTACCTACCAAATACCATCGTATATAAACTCAAGAATCTTTCTCCCATCTCCTCCTTTCTCCTCCTATCCTCTCTTTTTCCCCTTTGCAACATGCCTTCTCCCTCCTCTGCTCCGCTCTCTGCCGTCCCTGACCTCCTCCCTCCTCCGCCGTCCCTAGCCTCCTTCCTCCTCCATTGACCAGGATCCGGCGCGACGCGGATTGAGGCGGCCGGACCAGAGCTTGGAGTGATGGAAGGCTACAGGGTCCGGGCGTGGTGCAGGTGGAGCCGAACGGATCCGGCCGTAGCACGGCGGGAGGCGGTCAAATCCGATGTAGTGCGGGTGGAGGCGGCCGAACTCGAGGGTGGAACGACAGGAGGTGGCAAGAGGCGGCTGGATCAAAAAGCTGCACCATCTAGCACATCAAAAAACTAGGATGCCAAACAGCATGTCTTGACTTAAAAGCAGACGGCTTAAAAGCTCGTTAAGTCAAAAAAACTAGCTTTAAACCAAAAGTCAAAAAGCCTAAGCCGAAACAAAGAGGACCTAACTGTTTTCTATGAATCCAGTTTCAAACTTTCAACAGGAAGGATTTAAATCATACACTCCTTCCAATTTGTTTTGTTTATTTTTTTGCCTAACGAAAGGTATATGTATTCCTAGGGACAAAACGTGCATGTATGATTAATAAAACTTATTAAACTGTGTTTTATTTTTTTTTTAAGATTACAACGGAGGACACACACTCACATTATAGTACCTTTTTACTTAGTTGGTATTAAATACTTTTCTTGATGAAAGGTTTTGTGTCTCTTTTTATAAGGATAGAAGGTTTCGTGTCTATGCCATATGCAAAAAGTGGTTTGTGCTGTTTCGTCGGCTAAAACAACTGATATCCTATGAAATTATTATTTTTCCCCTATGTCTTTGTTTTGTGTTGTGATGACCATATGCTCCTTTAATTTTATTTGTTTTAGCTTTTTGGACAGGAATGGTTCTTTCTAGTATATTATTATTGCTTTAAGTCTGCCAGTTCTAATTACTTTGCTGTCCTCAAACCTTATTACTCGCTCTGTCCAATAATATAAGTCCTCGTTAAAGGGTCGCCTCACAATATAAGTTTATTGCGAAGATCAAATGTGTAATTATTGCAATATTTTCACTATATACCCCTCATTTAATGCTGAAAAAGTGGATGAGTAGTTATAGTATACCATTTATAGGGGTATATATTTACACTACGCCAAAACCTGCAATAGGTGACGGTCTATTTGTGGCGGTTTTTTTCGAACCGCCACAAATATAATTATCAGTGACGGTTCTATATTGAAAATGGCAGGAAGAATATCGGTGGCGGTTCTATCCTCGAACCGCCACTTTATTATCAGTGGCGGTTCGAGGATAGAACCGCCACGGATAATATAATCAGTGGCGGTTCTAGTTAACAACCGCCGCGATAATCTTGCCTATAAGTAGGTCGAGAGCGATCTTGGTCTTCTTCCTCCCGAGAGCAAACCAAAACTTCTAATTTTCAGATTTCGTTTTCTCCAATTCTTGTGTTGTACTTCCTCTAGTTGTTCCTTGGTGAGTTGTTTTTTCTCCTCTCTTGATTTGTGTTAATCTTGTTGCAATTTAATTTTTAAACCTAGTTCAATTAAGGTTTATATGTAGATGAGATGAAAAGTTTAGATTTTGTTTATTTTTATTTACCTACCATTTTGTAGTTGATGAATTTATTTCTAGCTAGATTCATTAGATGATGTTGTGTTCCTTTTATAGATGATGAATTATGATCAAGCATATATTTAATATAAATTGCATTTTAAGTTAATTTGGTAGATGATGAATTTATTATCTAGCTTCTTTAGATGATAAGTAATTAGATTAGTTTTTAATTACTATTAATTTGGTTCCATTAGTGTGCACGTATAATATACATCTTGCATATATTAAATTTGTTCAATTAAGATTAGTGGATATTAATATACATGAAATTTTAGTTAATTTGGTAGGTGGGTGCTCATCATTTTAGATGATGAATTTATTATCTAGCTCCTTTAGATGATAGGTAATTAGATTAGTTTTTAATTACTATTAATTTGGTTCCATTAGTGTGCACGTATAATATACATCTTGCATATATTAAATTTATTTATTTAAGATTAGTGGATATTAATATACATGAAATTTTAGTTAATTTGGTAGGTGGGTGCTCATCATTTTAGATGATGAATTTATTATCTAGCTTCTTTACAAGATAAGTATTTAGATTAGTTTTTAATCAATTTTTATATGTTAATTAATTTTAGATGGACCGGAGATGGATGTACAATGCGAACCGTTCTGTAGAGATTACATCGACGGGTATCTACTTTTCTAAGAGTCATTGAGGAGAACAAGTTGCACAAGAAGGCGGAGTACATACATTGTCCATGCATTGATTGCAAGAATGAGAAAATGTTTTCAGACAAAGAGCACATCCACTTGCACTTGATTCGAAGAGGTTTTGTACTTGGCTATACACGTTGGACAAGTCACGATGAAGAGGAAAACATACATGAAGGTGATAACGTATTGGATGATGGAGAAGGCATTATGGCAACTGACATTAGTTATGGATCTGATGAGGATAGGTTGGACATTGATGATGATAATAATCTTACTCAGATGTTGCGCGATGCAGAAGGAACTACACTAGTCAGAGAGAGTTTAATCAATTCAAGGGTTTGTTGGACGACTCGGACACACCTTTGTTCCCGGGTTGCAAGGAGGAATACACAAAGTTGCACACCGTGCTTTCACTTCTAAAATTGAAGGCAAGCAATGGTTGGTCCGATAAGAGTTTCACGGCGCTATTACATCTCTTAGCGGACATGCTTCGGATGGAAATGTATTGCCGATAACCACTTATTTAGCTAAGAAGGTTGTATGTCCATTGGGATTGGAAGTAGAAAGAATACATGCATGTCCAAGCGATTGTATACTCTATCGCAAAGAGTATACAGACATGCATGTATGCCCGGTGTGCAAATCATCGCGATACAAGTGTAAAGGCCATGACAGCGAGGGCACCGTAGTGAAGAAAGGAGCTCCCGCTAAAGTGGTGTGGTATTTACCAGTAATTCCTCAGTTGAAGCATTTATTTGGAAACAAAAAGCATGCCCAACTGATGCGATGGCACTCAGAAGAGCGTAAAAAGGATGAAAAGCTGAGACACCCTGCTGATTCTGCTCAGTGGAGAACCATCAATAGGCTCTTTAGGAAGGACTTCGGGAATGAACCGAGGAATATAAGGTTTGGGTTGAGTACGGATGGAATGAATCCTTTTGGTAACATGAGTAGTATTCATAGCACTTGGCCCGTGACTCTCTGTATCTACAACCTTCCTCCTTGGTTGTGTATGAAACGAAAGTACATTATGATGTCGCTGCTTATCCAAGGGCCGAGACAACCTGGCAATGATATTGATGTATACCTACAACCATTGGTGGAAGATCTTGTGATCTTGTGGAGCGAAGGTGTCTGGTATGGGATGAGTACAAGCGAGTACTTCATCCTACGGGCATTGTTGTTTTGCACCATCAATGATTTCCCTGCCCTTGGTAACCTATCCGGTCGTACTGTAAAAGGGGCCAAAGCATGCCCCCAGTGCATGGATGAAACCGCTAGTGTGTGGCTCAATAACTCGAGGAAAACCGTGTACATGCATCACCGTAGGTTCCTTCGTAGGAATCACCCCTACCGCAATATGAAAAAACAATTCGACGGGACAAAAGAGGATGGTATAGCCCCAAGGCCTCGTCGTGGAGAAGAGGTATATGATATGGTTAAGGATATTAATGTCGTACTTGGAAAGGGAGATAGTAATAATAAATCGAGGTCTCGTACTGAGAAGACCACATGGAAGAAGATATCGATATTTTGGAATTTGCCCTATTGGAAGGACTTAGAAGTTCGACACTGCATAGACGTCATGTACGTAGAGAAAAATGTATGTGACAGCTTGATTGGTCTTTTGCTGAACATTCCTAGCAAAACTAAGGACGAACTGAAGGCACGAAGGGACCTGGAAGATATGAAAATCAGAGCTGAGCTACATCCTCAGGACAGGAAAGGCGACTTTACCTTCCCCCAGCTTGCTACACTCTTTCGAAGAAAGAGATAACAGACCTTTGCAAATGCTTGCATGGTGTGAAAGTTCAGTCCGGTTACTCCGCAAGCATCAAGAAACTGGTCTCGATGAAAGATTTGAAGTTAACTCGCATGAAGTCTCATGATTGTCATGTGATGATGACACAAATGCTTCCTATTGCAATTAGAGGTATTTTGCCTGAAAAGGTCCGAGAGGCAATCATGAGGTTGTGTTTCTTCTTCAACACGATTTCACAGAAGGTCATCAATCCCATCGGACTTTCTGAACTGCAAATGATGTGGTCAAGACACTATGCCAGCTAGAGATGTATTTCCCTCCATCATTTTTCGATATAATGGTTCATCTCATTGTTCACCTTGTGAACGAGATAAATGTATGTGGCCCCGTATTCCTGCATCAGATGTACCCATTCGAAAGGTACATGGGTATCCTGAAGAAGTATGTACGCAATCAATCTCGGCCGGAGGGTTGCATTGTGGAAGGTTATGCAACTGAGGAGGTTATCGAGTTTTGCGTGGATTACATGGAGGGGGTGGAACCGGTAGGAGTGCCTGTATCTCGCCATGAGGGTAGGCTAGCTAGGAAAGGGACGATTGGAAGGAAATCAACAAATTCTTACGATCACGGATTGTTCGAAAAAGCTCATTTCACAGTCTTGCAACAATCAGTTGAGGTGTCCTCGTATATGGACATGCACAAGGATAAGCTACGAGAAGAAAATCGTGGACGATCAGAGGTTTGGGTAACAAAAGAGCATAACCGTTTGTTCAATCATTGGTTCAAAGAGCATATGACTGGAAAGAAGCGAGTGTCATGTTGAGGTGGTGGCAAAGGGCCATCGGTACAATCTTGACATGGCAAAGATCGACATAAATGGATATACCTTTTACACGAGATCTCAAGATAGCAAAAGCACTTACCAAAATAGTGGTGTCGCATAGATGCCTATGACAACACAGCAAGAAGAAGAGTAGCTTCTATGGGTTCATAGAAGAGATTTGGGAGCTCGACTCTTGTATTTTTAAGATCCCAATGTTTGGTGTCGTTAGGTACAACTCCCAAAGGGTGTCAAGGTGGACAAATGCGGCTTCACTACTTTGGACATCGAACATGTCGGATCTGAGAGATGAACCATTCGTACTTGCGAAGCAAGTAGCACAAGTCTTCTATGTAATCGACCGTGAGATAAGAAGCGCTATGTAGTTCTTCAGGGGAAAAGAAGGATCGTCGGAGTTGAGAATGTCGTGGATGAGGAAGAGTACAACCAGTTTGATGAGTTGCCTCCTTTCGTAGATGGCAACATCAGGCTCGAGGAAGAAACCACTCAGGAAGCTACCTATCATCGCGACGATCATGAAGAAGGGCAAATTGTGAAAGAAAATAATTAGCTATATACGAGTAATGGCAATATCAGAGGCGGAGCCAGCTCCTAGGCAGGGCGGGCGCCTTCCCGGGTTCATCGGCGATGACCAGGCCGCACAAGTCTTCTATGTAATCAACCCTAATGATGACCACTGTTGAAGATAATCTTGTGTATGGTAGTTTAAAGTCTATTTTCAGTTTTGTTTCCTAGCTATGTGCTAGTTTTTTTGGTCTTTGAGTCAGTTTCGGACTCTGCTAGTTTTGGTGATTGTTTGATTAATCGAAGAGTACTTGGTTGTTTTCTTGGGATGACAAAATAGTGTTCTATCCGGTTGAAAGTTTGGAGAGTTTGTTGAGTCCGTCAGGTGAAAGGAGTCTGGATTCTTTCCTGTAAACTTCTTATGTATTTGCTTTAAGTAATAGACAAAATCGTAAAAGCGCAATTGCGCGACACCAAAAACAGTCTTACGAACTCGGTGCGCTATTCGACAATACAGTGAAGCGTATTGTTGATTCAGAAACAAATTTCAGGGGTTAACGCATAGAGGCACATCAGTGGCGGTTCTTCAAAAGAACCGCCACTGATAAATATCTGTGGCGGTTCGTATAAAGAACTGCCACAGATAATATATTTATCAGTGGCGGTTCTTAAAAAGAACCGCCAGCGATAATATCTCCGTCTATAAATAAAATAGATACCGCCGCTTCTAACTCACCTAAACCCTTAAACTCCGCCCTTCTCCCGCGCCTAAACCCTTAAACTCCGCGCTCGGCGCCTCGGTGCCGACACCGTCCGCCGACGCGCCCTCGCCCCGCGCCGCGCCGTCCCGACAGCGCCGCCCTCCCGACGATCTTGCCCCATGGCGCCCTCGCCGACAGCGCCGCCCGGTAAGCGCCACCACGGTCGCCGCCCAGCGCCCGTGCCGCGCCGCCGCGCGCGCGCTCACGCCTTGCCCGGCGACACCGCCCTCCCACGACGCCGCTCCGCGCCCTCGCCGCGCCCCGCGCGCCGGCGTGCGTCCCGGCAAGGTCAGAGCCTAGTTTTGTGGTTCAGATGCTATCTTTAATTTGTTTCTAGATTCTATTCATCATTGTTGGTATGTTAGATTATGTTATCTAGTGTTAGCATTCTTGTACATGCTAGTCATATATCTGTGTTCAAAACTGTATAATATCCAAACTTTCAACTATATAAAATATAATAAGCATATTTCTTGTACGGGGATAAGTATTCGCGAAAAAGTTAGATGACATTAACCATGGTCGAAGAGTATTTGCCAATATTATCTTCAATCCCTTGGCCTTGGTGCTTATCCACCTCAGATGGTTCTCTTCTATGATGACTGTGCTCATACTTTATGCTGTGGCTGCTGCGTTCTTGCTTTGAATGTGAATAATCTTTGGAAGAGTGTCGTGTATGAGCATTTTCATCCCTAGATCTTGAAACATACCTATCGGATTAAAATTATAAAATTAAGCATATCTCATTTGGACTTCAGTATAATAAAAACTGTACAAATTAAATGATTAACAGATAATTGAGCATGTACCTATCATCGAACTTCTCGACCTCTTCCTATCTGAACTTTGTGACCATTCAAAATCTGGGGTATCACTCGCCTTCCTATAGACAGCATCATCTGAGGGACCAAAAAGAGCCGCCATCTTCCTAGTCCAGTAATTAGCCCACTCATAATCTCCTCCAGGGTTGCGAAAGCAGTGAATAAAATTACAACCAACTCCATGTGAACATGTCTGTTAAACAGGAGAGATGAAGCGAGCACATAGATGGTATTAGTCATCTTGATAACCTGAGAGCATTCTCTTCTAGCAAATACCAATGCTGCAATGTGCTTCATATATGTCAAATAAAACCAAGGGAACTTGAATAAAGGAGACATGGTTGTAAATTTTAGGTACCTTGAATCTTGATCTCATGTATTCACCACATATGGCAGCCTTCCATCTTGTCAAAGCAACAAACTCACATGTTATCTAAACAACAGGAAAAATCCAAGTTTAGCTTATGAAAGAGTTGCATATCAGCATATGGAAGCATATTTATTAGTAAAAATTTGCAATCTTCCACTTGTTCTGATCTAATTAAGTCTCTTGCTCTTGCAAAATCATTTTCATCTTAGCACCACATAATATTACACACAGGATATGTACTAATAGAATTGTCATGTTATGAAAGTATTTAATACCTAATCACAAAAGAATGGAATAAATAATTAGTTTCAACTCATCTAGATTGTAATACAAAAATAATAATTGGCATGTCTTTGCCTTAATAAAGAAACTTAGAACCCTGTGAAGAAGATAACATGTCAACAATGTTTGCTATATATTAGAGAGGAGAGGTATATTTTAGATAAAAAAACTCCAACAATTTGTTACTAAAGGTTGTTTTTAAAAGACTCAAAATGAATTAATTATTAAAGAGGACCCACATGCATGCTATCCTTCTTTCCCTCTCTCCAACTTCCTTACCTTCCCTTCCCTTTTCTTCGTCCAAGTCGCCACTTGTTACACATACAAATAAAAAGCTCCCCCTTCCACATGTGATCGATATGGCTAGAGTAATAAGCAAAAGAACGTTTATGAGTGCCCTTAGTTGCATAGTTGTTTCTACATTGTTTTAGCTATACAAATTTTATATGCCGATTGATGTGCCCTTTTAGTGGGTATATATAATTCAGTGTTTAAATAGTTTCCATGTGTTTCCAACACTTGGGAAATCCATTCGTGATACGAAGTATTTAATCTGTTATACTATGTAAGTTAGTCATGTTTACCATTGCCATTGGCAACCTTAGCTTCAAAGCTCGTTTACTCAATTAATTGTACTTGCAAAATAATTTTCATGAGATGATTACGTACTTTAAAATTCCGTGAGATGATTCTGTAGTAATTGATGGAAATTATGTTTCGGTCGAATCTGTAGTTCTAATGGAGCCCGAAACCGATCCTATAGTGGAGGAGAGCCCAAGTAGGTACCTTACCCTCCACCCAACCACCGAAGGTGCCGAGGCCTCCACCATTGTTGCAGATGATGCTCTGTTGCAAGACACCGGGACGAGGAAAACTAAGAAGCTCAAGGCGGGTACACCATCTCGGAGGTCTTAGATCTGGGGCCCTGTTGCCGAGAAAATCGTGACAAAATACAGTCAACATGCGGGTGCATCGTAAGGATAAAGCGCCAATCACCTATTCGGATTGGCATAAAGTGCCCGAGCCACCAAAGAGGATCGTGGACGAGCTCAAAGAAACCATCGAATTCCCGAAGGAGCCGAAGATCTTGTGCATCACGGCGCATTGATGACCATGGATGCGGCGTGAGAAACTTCAAGCGGTGAACACAAATTATGTGAAGCAAAACCGTCGACCATCGAAGAGTACCCAAGATTGGAGCCATATTGGGATGAGTTTGTGGCGATGAAGCAATCGAGGCGACAAGGAAGTCGGTGAGGACCACATTAGCATCGCAAGAAGGAATACTCACCCCACGGACTTGGCACAAGTGGTGCGCGGGTAAAATTGCTCAATGGGAGAGGCAAGAATTAGAAGCGGTCCAATTGGCTGGCACAAGTCCCTTGATCGGACTACCAGACCGAGTGAAGCACTACGTGCTAGCGAGGGCAGATATGTTGTCTACTAGGGGTTTATCATTCAAGAGTAGTGAAGATGAAGTAATGACGCAAAGAGTTCATGAGTTTCACACCAAGTCCACCCAAGGATCTTTTCACCCAGACAGGGAGAAAGACGAGCTAACATCGGCCCTAGGAAACAAAGAGCACCCTGGTCGGACACGAGGCGTCGGGGTCAAGGTTCCATGGAGGAGTGGATTCCCTGAGCACGGAGACTCTTATAGGAGTCGGAAGAGAGCTAAAGAAGAGCGGGCTGAGAAGGAAATGGAAATGATGAAGGAAAGGGTTCTGCGAGAAATACAAGGCACCATTGAAGAACAAGTTGAACGACAAGTACAACAAGCCTTGAGTCGATCGCGGACCCACAGCGTTTTCTCGATCCTACAGGTCGTCGCAGCAATTGCGCGTCCACGCCATTGGCAGAAGCGGACAACAACCATTATCCTGTGGACGACATACAGGACCCCACACCCTGTCAGCTCAACGTGCCCATGATGAACATATTTATGCAGTGCTATAGGGTAGTCTATCCGTGCCAAGAAGGGTGTCTGCACAATACCCGATAAGCGCCGAGTTATGCAAAGGTCCAAGTGGACACAGTACTTGCACGATTCTTTGAGATCGGACTGGAAAAACCCGCCAATGATGAGATAACAACTCTAGGAAGTGCCGTCCACTCATTCATCCAATGACGCAAGCGTGACATCGTCTTGGACCATGTAATGTCATCCTCTCCTGCAGTACAATCCTCGCATCTGTCACCAGCACCTGAGAGTGAAACGGGGAAGAAGCAAAATGAGGTAGAAAAGAAATGCATTGAGGACCCCATCAAGATGGCCACTGTTAGTACTCCAAAGCATAAACCTATAACACCTGGTACTTCAAAGGACAAACCTACAACCTCTGATCCCAAAAATTGGCACATTAGACAAGCCGTATCAGCCAGATCAGGCGAGGCCTAGACCGAGTATGATGTCGTGCGACAAAAAAGTAAGGGCAAGGCACAGTCTGATGACCAAGATGATCAACAAAGATTGAAATTCGAGGTAGGGAAGCCCTTTGTCACCGCTTCGAAGTTAAAAAGTCTAACACCCATGATGCAGCGATTACATGCATGGTACTTAGATCGATCCAACCAAGACGTACTCCCGAAGATGATCACTGCAATTTTCTGTGAGGAACATTTTCACCATGAGGGCCATGGCTACTTCTTAATAGAATTCGATAACTTGCACAACTTGTTCTATCACGACGCTCTCGACATATCTTTTTTGAGATGATGGTCACTGTGAGTATCTAATATATCAATCTTGGCCTACATTCACGTAATACCAATAAATGTCATGTCTAACTAATTCGTTATATAGATACGAGATGATTGAAGTACGAAGAATCAAGGGGCCAGTGGGATTCCTCGACCCGGGAACGGTTTGCCAACATGAAATCAAAAGAGCACCAAAGGAGGTCGAGGAGTACATGTATAAAGTTTTGATTAAACTACAAGACAAGGAGTTTATACTTTTGCCATACCATTTTAAGTAAGTTGCTCACTAGCTAGTTAAATTACTCGTTTATTTCGTTATTTACTCTTATGTAAAGACTAATGACTGGCATCATGCATGTGTATGTAGCTTCCACTGGATTCTCGTAATAATTCATCCAGAAAAGAGCGAGATGCTGATCATGGATCCACTGGATAAACCTAAAAAAGACTTTGAAGAGATGGCACATTTAGTGAATGAGGCGTTCAAAAGATATTGTCAAAAGAGCTCGAGATACCGCCCATACCACAAATCCCTTACAATCCGTACTAAGTTTCCGGTACGCACGAAAGGAATACTCTTATATCATATTTCATAGTAAATAGCTCCTTCGACGACATCTTAGTTCATTCGATTTTTGCAGTGTCACAAGCAGCCGAAAGGAACAAATTTATGTGGGTACTTCGTGTGCCAGTACATGCGCGAAATCTTATCATGCACAATAAAAGACAATGACGTAGAGGTCAGTCATGCTGACATGACACACTAATTCGCACCACTCAATTTCTATATTCTCTCTTAATTTTGTTTTTTATACTTACAGCGCCTCAAGTTGTCTACGTTAGGACTGCTTCCTTCTGAAATCCAAGCCATTCAGGGCCAGCTCGCCTACTTCATCATGAAGGAAATAATCAACAAAAATGGCGAGTTTTATGACAAAGACAACAACGATCCAGTCATCCATACTCTTGTCTCAAATCACGTGTCTTCAACCTCTGAAGACCCGTAGGCTTCTAGTTTACCTCCACTAGTTTAGGCTTTTTTTTACTTCAATTTTGTTTCATTACAAAGTGTAAATAACTCTTTGTTCCTTTTAAATGGGAACCCCTTTTTTTGCCAATGCCACTTCTTTTGTCAGTGGTTGTGCAAGCGTTTTGGATGCAAGTACTCCTCATAGATATTTTGTATATTGTCTTATATATGACTGTTTGAGCATCGTGTTATCATCACATCCTGATATTATGACTTCCCTGTAATCAGATAGGGACATTTATATACGTGAGCTATATGAACCTTTTGCTAGTCATGGACTGACCACCTTGTATATCTATTATATAGATATATAGCCATACTATTTCAATATATTATTTTCTGGTTAGAATTGCGAATGATCTCATCAAAATACTGAAATAGCGGCCAATTAGAGAGGAACTACTGCTGTAGCAAGCGGCCACCGTGAACATGTCAGGAGTATTCTGTTTTTAGCCGATCTTAGGATTTCGGTGTTGTATACAAAGAAGGTAAATTGGTGTTTTTTGTTTGTCTTGTCTTACAATATTATAGGTGTTTTTTGTTTGTCTTGTCTTACAATATTATATGTTTCCTGGTTTGCTATTACAGTTTTGCCTTGACTGAAATGAAACGATCCGATGTGCATATTCCTGGTTTGCTACCGCCAATAACTTATACAAGGTGTGACATACTCATTTCTTCAATATTCTTTATATTACTTCATTTTGCATGCTTTTGTTGAACAAATGCTGCCCAAACTAATCTGTTCTTCTCGTAGTGGTTGACACTTTGCCTGGCAATTTTCTGTACATGGCTCAATTGAAGTATACAAAGCTAAATTCATGTTATTCTAGCAAGTTACCACCCTGAACAGGTACAGCTATCCTTCAAGATTTTTTCTAATTCCTTGATAATACATGAGTATGTTGGTCAAATGATGGATCTGATTTGTTTGGTAACATCTTCAATGTTGGTCAAATGATGAAGATATCTTCGATGTCGTTATTTGGGAGGGTTATAGAGAAAGGAATGGTGATTATTCTATTGTCAAGACTAATGTTTTGTTTGTGTTTAATGCAATAGCTACTCAGTTTGTTACTTCTTTTTCCTATTGCATATAAACGCTGCAGCTTTATGCCTGGTTGACTGCTAAGGTAGAGCTTTGTTGTTTCTCTATCCAAATAAATCGAATATGGAGTTGTATTTGCCATTATCTTTTAGTTCTATATTATATATTTGCTTTGTGGAGTAGAGAAAAATTTCTACATTTCCAAGATCACACTTAAGGAGCTAATGGAATAGCATGGTACAAGTAGTCAAAATGCATCTTCTTATAGGTTATTTTCTTAATTATATAACAACCATAGATATGGGCATAGGTTAGTGTGTGGGTATGTTGTGCATATAAGATGAACGATCTCTTATTTCATATTTTTAGTAAGCTACTTGGATGCTTTGATCTTCCAGGATGTTCGCAATCCTCACGTTTCAAAGTTTGCTATGTTTGTATTGTGGTTCTAAAACTGCGTTTGGTTACATATGTAAAATTGTTTTTGGAGGCAAATAAGACAACTCAATCTTATACATGAGTGTAGATTTATAATTGTTAGTTGGTTTATGTATATCATGTCTGCGATATTATATGGAAATAAGCCACACTTATATTACAAATCAGTGGGCTACAACCAAATATTATGTGTTTTTTATAGGTTTGTTTTTTAATAAACAAAAAGAGGACTAGATCGGTTCACTTACTTAAATACAATATCTTTGACATGGCAATCCATATACGCATGTGCATAGGTCCTCACTGCTACATGAAATTTGTGTGCAAGAATTGCAAGCTTGGCAGGCATAGGAGGATTCTAAAAAGGACTTGTTGTGACAGTAATCATGCTTGGTTGTCTATTTTTCAGAACATCAGAACCAAAATTTAATGGCTATATATGTAGTTCCATAGGTTGAGCCGTGTAAATTGTTATGTATGTAAACCATCAATTCAGTTTATGATGTATGAAACTATGGCAAACCATGTCAGTCAAAGTGGTCTGTAAAGGAACTTTCAAAAAAAGAACCTTGCTGCTACGGAGGTATGGAATTTTCGTATTTAGCTCATGCCTCTGTCTTTCTTCAAGTACAGTATATTGGATTCTTCAGTCACTTTAACTGCTACCATGTACTATCTCCTAGATGCTTCATTTTTTGTATTTCTAGAAATTTGTGTCTCTTCCTGCAAACTTCACTGCTCTGTGTTATCCATATCATTTATGAGCTTTGCACTATGCGGCTAGAGGTAGTGACTCTCTTTTCCTCCTTTCTTTCTGGATGGTTTGGATCGACAATTAGCAATACATGTTATTTTGGATTATATTGGTTAGTCTATAACAGCAATAGGTACTAATATGTATACTCAAATTTCAATAATTCAATGTATTCTTACTGCCTGTGTACATAATGAAGAGGCATGGCTAGCGCTGCCTGAGACTAGCCACAAATGCCAGTTTTTTATTTTCGTGTGTGGGATTATCAGCGACGGTTTTAGCCAAAAACCGCTACTGAAGTAATATCTGTGATGGTTCTATCAAAAAACCGTCACTGATACTAGGCCTATCAGTGGCGGTTTTATATACAACCGCCACTGATAGTTGTATCAATGGCAGTTCTAACCAAAAACCGCCACTAATAGTCATATTATCAGTGGCGGTTTTTGGTCTAGAACCACTACTGATATTTGAGTATCAGTGGCGGTTCTATCCAACAACCGCCACTGATACTTGTATTATTAGTGGCGGTTTTTGGCTCGAATCGCCACTAATACCCGAATATCAGTGGCTGTTCTAGCCAAAAACCGCCACAGATAGTGTTATCTGTGGCGGTTCTAGAACTGCCACTGATAATCCTCGATTATCAGTGGCACTAAATCTGTGACGGTTCAAAAACCGTCACTGATGGCAGTTATGAACCGCCACTGATGGCCTTTTTCAAGGTAGTGTTATAGTCCAATAGCATTAATTTTTTTAGATTTAATGATTACTTGGTCAGTGTGTATGGTGGGCTGTGGATTTATATTGCCGGACTAAGAGAGTATCTCCTACGTACCATCATCACTCTCATTCCTTTTCTTGTGCATGCTCTTGCCATGTCTCTAAACTGATTTTCTTAGTGGCCTTACTTTTTGTACTTGATACAACATAACAAATAATGATCTAAACTTATGGAAGTACATGTAACATCACAAAATTTTGCTTTTACTGGATTAATTATGCTCTTCCTTTATTTATGAATTTTCTGGGATTTTATTTAATATATTTTGAATTTGAGGAATTAAGCCTTTTGTTATCTTTTATTTATTTAGTGAAAATTATTGACGATCTTTTGTTGGAAATATTTTAGTTGAGTTCTAAATGTCTTAAAGTATTTTCTAGAATTTTTCTAGATTTTTCCTGGTATTTTTGCTATTTTATTTGGCTTAATCTATTTTGTTAATTTATTTTATTTAGAAAATGATTTAAAATCGTGTGAATAGTATTGGGCCGAAACCCATCGGTCCTGTCCAATCCGCTCGCACCGCTGGCCCGCATAGCCCGCCGCCACGAAACCCTATCCGTGCAACCGTTGGATCTTGATTCAATGACCGAGAGTCTTTCGCGTCGCCCGTGCGTGTGAGCCGTCGGATCTCTGCCGTGTGGACGTCTAAGATGCTGCCACATTGACCTTCTGTATCCCCGCAGGATTCCACCGTCGCCATGAAACCATCTCCAACTTCCGTGCTGCACACGCCTTCCCAAACCCCTATTTAAAGCGCTGCCACCACCGTTGGGATCCTCACCCCGCGCCGCATCTTCTGGTCAAGTTACGCACGCCGATACGCCTTCATCCGCTAGAGCGATCTCGTCGAAGTTCACCAAAGCCTTCATCGCAGTTCGTCATCGTTTGCTCGCCATCCGTTGAGTCTCTGCCGTCGCCAAGGCACTCATCGGATTTATCGTGCCGAGACACGTTGGCCCTGCCAGCTAACGTCGCCGGAGTCGCCCTCAAACACCGTCGCCTTGGTCTTCATCCTCAACGCTGGTAAGAACCTCGTCGTTCAGCGCCACCGTGACATCGCCGCCTTCACAAGCTTGCACCTCGTCGAATCTAGATTGTACGGTGTAGATTGCGTCACGTAGTATCGCGTTAGGTCAAGTTTCAACCGTTGGATTGAAGATGGATGGTCGAGATTTTGTCGTGTGTGCGCTGCTGATTCGTTTGTTGCCGTCTTTGGATCCGTGGCGATCAGATCAGACCGTGCCGCGTGTCCTCGCTGTTGTCGCCGTGTCATCAGATCTTGACCGTTGGATCCAAACCGAACAGCCACGATCGAACCGTGCGTCGAGCCAATCTCGTGCTGCCATGTGTCACGCAAGAATCAAGGCGTCACCACCGCCGATCGCTGATGATGTCATTGCCTTTAATCTCTACCATCCGATCTAGCGTGAATGGTTGAGATCTTTGCCACTACGTGTCGTAATCGTATCCGTTGGTATTGTGACACGTGTCATCAATCCAATGGTGCCACGAGTGCTGCTTGCGTTAGCCGATGCACAGGCACAGTGCCGCTAGTCCACCGTGGACCGAGTCCATACGCCGGTGACGCGTGTCGCACTGTGGTTGCGCCGCGTGTCAGCATCTGATTGGGCCACGTGTCGCATGACGTCAGGATGACGTCACAATTCGGTTTTTCTTTTGAAAAATAATTAGCCAAAATTCACATTCGGTGCTGATGTCAACATGACGTCATAAATATTATTTTTCAGTATAAAAATAATTCGGTTTTTCCATGTTTCTGATTTATCTTTTATTTCAAACTTTGAATAGTTATATCTTTTGTGTCCGAGCTCCGATTGAGGTGATTCTAATTTCTAAAAAAATTTAAAATCAAGATCTATTTAATGATAAATTTTATTTAATTTTTGGAGTTGATCTTGCTTTCTGTTTTTTTGTATTTATTACTTTCTCTTCTGTTAGAACGCCAGGTTGAGGTGAGTTTGTGGTTGAGGAACCAGCACTCGACCAAGGTCCAGAGCAGTAGTCGGAGCTATTTGAAGGCAAGTTATGCTTTGATCATGTTGAACCCATGCTTTATGTATTATATTGTTTTAAAGTATTGCATGTTAATTTAATTATCGCTTGTTTCATTTATGTTGGGAATAGCTATTGTCCACTTTGAATTATATCCACCTTGCCATGTCGTATGTCTTATTTCATTTGTCACCCTAGAATTGTTTAATATTAATTGGTAGCTATAATTGCCAATATGGATAGTTAGAACGCATGTAGTATGGTTAGATTGCAACGAGTCATCAATTTATATAAAAATGATTCTTGCTTAATGATTATGGAACATGTTTATTAACTTATGTGTCAGGTGTTGTCGCACAATGTTATTGTTGTTGTTGATGGCACGTGGTGCATGGTAAATCAATCGAGGTAGTAAAATGATTTAGACTGAGGCAAGTGGCATGTATTTGTGGTGGGCTAATGTGGCAATTTGGCGGTCACATTGCTTTTTATGATAAATTGTTGGTTCATGGTTATGATAATTTTTAGTTAGTCTTGCCTTGGTCAATTAAGGACTTAACCTTGCAAGAATTTGAACTAAGTCATTCATAAAACCACAAGTCTAGTATGGGACAAACCTAGCTGATTATGTCTAAACTTTGGTACTATTAGTGGTGGTGTGAGACCCGGGTTTTGGTAACCAGTCCTCGCACGGGTGGGCTCACATAGCGCAAGAGGGGGACTCTGGATGTGGTAACCAGTCCCACCAGTGTTGAAACCTTAGCGGGTAGTACCGGGTTTAGATAGGCATTGAAAAAGCTTTGTTAAAATCACTCGCCTTTGTGGTGTATGATTGTACCTTGTGGGTAAAGTGTATAACCTCTCCAGAGTGTATAACCTATTCGAATAGCTGTGCTCGTGGTATTGAGCATTGCTCGGTGATTACAGTCAAGGATTAGATTTTATCAAAAAATGTGGGTGTGGATGTGGAAGTGTAGAATAGGAAAACAAATGATAAAGTTATTATTGTTATTATTTGTTTTATTGTCTTTCAATCTACTTATGTTATTCCTTTATAAATATTGTTTATGCAAATTAACCATATTACTCAATCCTTTGTAATAAGCCATGCATATAGTATATTGGACTTGCATTCCGTGCACAACTTGTTGAGTACTTTAAGTACTCACCCCTTGCAACAAAACATCACTAGTTGGAGAAGAAGCAACGCCTGCTTTTGAGAAAGAGCACCAGGAAGAGGCAAACAACTAGGGTGCGAACCTTGTCAGCTGCCTGTGGCAGATTGAAGGGTTTCTACACTTATGTTTATTTCCGTTGCTGTTTATTTACTTTTCACTCTTAGTCCTGCGAGGCGTACTCATGTAAGGTTGACCATAAGGTTGTTAAACAGTTGTATTTAATTTTGATGAAGTCTTTATTATGTTATCGCTAAGTATGAATATGATATTCATCTATGTTGAGTCTGTGTGCACTAGCGTGATCCTAGAGTAGTGCGGAATACATAGAGGATCCGAATTTGCATATTCGAGTCCCGACAATACTTAACCGAATCTAGTTAAAAAGATGGCGTCCTCTCATTCCTCGTCGCTGAATGGATCTAATGAGCCAAATATAGGAAAATCGAGGCGTGGTTCAAGAGGGCAAAGTAAAAGGCCCCAGAGCAGATATACCATCAAGGCGATCGATCCGCATGATGGGCCCCTACCGCACCTCCTAATTAAGGCAGCGCTAGCATTCTGGATATTGTGTGGGATAGTTAGATGGGAAAGGGTCCCCATCACCTATCTATCATGGAAGTCGCTGACAGATAAGGAGCGCGACAGCCTGATGACAGAAATTTTTGCATCGTTCGAGCTCCCATAAGACGCCATGCACGTACTACGATGGTATGCTTTGCTAGTGACGGGAAAGGCGTGGAAGAACTTCAAAAGCGTCCTTGTTAGTAATTACATGAATAAAGAAATGACTCCATTCCAGAAGTACAGGTTCATCACTGAAGACATGTGGGAATAATTTGTTGAGATGAAGACGATGGAAGAATTCATGCATCAAAGTGAAGCACACAATACCGTCCAGGCAAAAAACACCCACCCGCACAGACTCGGCTCCACTGGGTACGCGGATAAGATCACGCAATGGAGGAGGAAGGACGACGAGGCAATCCAAAAGGAGGCCTCGCCACCATTTGCCTCGATCTTGGACCCACGCACCCGAAACTGGGTAAGAGCGAGGTCATGTCCCATGTCTTCGGACAGCGTGTCCTTTGCCAACCCCGCAGACGAGGAAGTATCCCAACGCTTGGTAAGATATTGAACTACATAGTTTGTAGGAAGACCATATATACCTTCATAAGTGAAATAGCATGTTGGGATTTAGGATGCAGATAGCGTTGAGTACAGAATCTTCCCAAAGCTCTTTCACTGTAGACAGAGAGAAAGATATACTATCCACGGTCTTGAGAAACAAGGAGCACCCGGATCGCACGCGAGGCAAAGATGTCTTTGTTCCTTGAAAAATGGGATTCCCACAAGACTCCGACACGTACCAGAGTAGAAAGAGAAGTAAAGCCAAGCGCGAGGAACGGCTAGTAGCACTCATTGAGGAAAAGGTTGAGGAAAGGATGAGAGCGCAATTCGATAATCAGCTAACAAGCCTTGAGGAAAGGATGGAGCAAAAGGTGGCTGCGGAGAGGCACGCACGGAACGTGCAAGCCCCAAATGCACAGACGCAATTCAGCCCAACTAACCGTCGAAGCAGTTGCACATCCACCCCTGAGACAGACGTGGATGACACCAAATTTCCTGTCGATAACATCCAGATAATATACATGTCTACAATGCTTCTTAGATAGACCTGTTGGATGTGTTAGCTAATTGTATATCCTTATGTAGATGGTCATGCCGTGTAATCTCCAAGTGAGGCTTGCCAACGGCTCTGTTCCCCTACAGGCTGCTTGGGAGCGCGCGTATCCATCCGGTCTAGGGGCGTTTGTGCACGGTCGCACAGTAGCTCCGGGCTATGCGAAGGTCCATGTCGATGGTATACATCAAATTTGCAAGGCTGTCACGCTGGAGATGCCCCCAAACAACAAGATCATGACACTAGGGGATGCCATTGGCACATTCATCTGGTGGCCCAAGAGGGACATTTCCTTCGACGACCTTCTTGCAGCACCGAAGCTACCAACACTACGGAGCCACGTGCTGCGCTGGAGCTAACATCAGTACTACTGAAGCCACGTGCTACGTCGGAGCAACCAGCACTACCGGAGCCACGCGTTGCAGGACATTTGGATACCAGAAATATTTTAAGCCAAAATAAATAGTACAAATACCAGAAAAAATCAATAAAAATATTTTGAGACATTTGGAACTCAAATAAAATATTTTTGACAAAACTTTATTTTAACTTTCTCATTAATTAAATAATTTTCACAATAGATCATATTAGATAATAATTAATAAATCCAAATAAATTTCAGAAAAATCCAATAAATTTAGAAAATTCATAAAAACCATATTAAATCCAAATAATAAAAAAAAATGGGAATGTTACAAGCTCGATAGTGCATCGATCCTTCCTTAGCATTGAAAGGAATAATAAGAAACGTTGATCAGTAACCTCTCATTAATTAATTAATTAATTAATTAATTAGTACATCAAATAAATTGAGGGCGTCAACGGGACTCATAAGCTGAAAGATCGAAAAGGCGACTAGAGGGGGGTGAATAGGAGCCAAATAAAATTTTCGAATAAATTCTCCCCCTAGAATTCAATCCACCAAAAGACCGTAAAGAAAGAAGCGAACCATCGATCGAGGCAATTTCAAAGCAGAGGCTCAGGCCGGTTAAGATAGGGTGAGCAGTAAAAGCGCCTTTGGTCGAGTAGCTCGGTCGGATGAAAGCGATCTATGAATCGGTCGTTAGTCTGGTCGGATGAACAGATACTCGACCGAAGTGGTCGGATGAGCGATACTCCCGACCGAAAGTGGTGGGTGAAGCAGTAACTCCGGCCGGAAGTGGTCGGATGAGCGATGTTCGGGTGAAGCAAGACTTCAGGCGGATGAGCAGTACTCCGATCGCAGAGGTCGGATGAGCGATCTCGGGTGAAATAGTGTTCGGATGAGCAGTACTCCCGACCGATGAGCGACGCCCGACCTACGAGGTCGGATGAGCGATACTCGGGCGAATAGTGTTCCCGACCGATGAGCGATGACGCCCGACCTACGAGGTCGGATGAGCGAAGACCGGGTCGGATGAGCGATAAAATCAGCACGATCTTAAAAACAGAAATCGATGTAACTTTTGATCGGCTGATCCAAAAACAGGGAAAATTGGTGTGCACCTCCCTAAGGATGTCAGGAACCTATTTCAATCATCAATCGAAGGAATTGATACCAAGGTTCCGTCCTTTTCGATTAAACAAATGCAACACCAAAAGCAGTCACGAACACAGACTTCACCCCTAACTTGCTGGTGAGAGTTGATGATCAGAATATCCTTGGATGACTCTACACAAATCACAGCAAGTAAGTACACGAAGAAACAACCCTTCAAACAAATAGAAACACTATCTGAAAACTAGTCACAGAAATTGGTTTCTTGCAAAACTGAATAGAAGAGGTTGTAGATTGCCTAGATAATTGGGATATGATCTATAGAAGATTCATCCAGCAATCTTTCATCCTTGGCAACAAGAACCAGAAGCCAATCAGGACTAAAGAACTGCAAGTCACACGTTACGCACTTCAAGAACACAGATTTACAAACTTGCAACAAGAACGCAATGATTGCCTAGATGATTGAAAGCACCGAATCTAGAGAAGAGTTCATCAATCATGAATTTCAACAAAGACTCAGAAGCATGTAGAAGGAGATGAGGCAAATCCAAATTACGTAAAGAAAATTGCAAGTAAGTAAATGCGAATTTAGATAATGAGAATTTAAGTGCGTAATGTAAATACGTAAAGGAAATGAAACAAGAACATAGATGAAGAACATTTCATTTCGGAAGGGAGGTTTACAAAGCCTCACAACAAAGTGGGCAAAACTCAAATGAGCGGCAAAACCTCGGAACCTTCAGAGAGGAAGGCTGCCCTACCCTCTATTTATAGTGACAGGATCAATTCCCACCCTTGGATATCTTGCTTCAATCCTAAGCCAACATCCAAGAGCGAGGATTTGATCCTTACACATCACTCTCAACAACTCTCAACTACTCACGTAGACTTTCCTCACTGCTCACCACGTCCCGGGAGACACCCTCTCCTGTCTAGTAGCGAGCTAGGAACACCTACCACCCTTGGATGAGCCTCTAAACCCTAGAGCACTCCATCAAGGGTGAGATTTTACCCACTCACACAGCTATGCATGGTGACCAAACCCAACAACACAGCGGGTTTTGCACGCTGTTCAAAGCATACCAACTTGACCCTTCTCTCTCTTCCGACCGCGATCCAACGGTCCTCCTCGATCAGAGCGGCTCCAAGTTAGCATCTCATCCATTCCTTTGTCTTCTTGGCTTGCGGCTACTCCACGGCCTCAGTCATCTTTGGCGACACCACGATCATCCGGACCTCGGCTCCCGGCCTAGTCACGATCCCCTTCGCCTCACCATGACCTAGCTCCAAAGTCCCGCAACCATCATAGACAAGGAAACCACATCACATAGCAATGTCCAACAACACATATCCATCTCAGCAGAAAGATATACACTTCAGCGGCGGCCAAAACCACGACTACACATGGTCGACCACGGTCTCCATCCCGACCACGGACGACCGCTGGTCTCCATCCCGACCACTCGAGGTCCGACCACCGGTCTTCGTCCCGACCACTCGGGTCGACCACTGGTCTTCTTCCCGACCACTCGAGTCGACCCGCGGTCTTCGTCCCGACCACTCGGGTCGACCAGCGGTCTTCGTCCGACCACTCGGGTCGACCGCTGGTCTCCGTCCGACCACTCGGGGTCCGGACGATCGTTTCCAACCGACCACGGCTCGAGACCACTTGGGTCGGATGGTAGTCTCCAACCACCAAAGCTCGGACCACTCGGGTCGGACAAGCGGTCTCCGACCAACCAAAGACTGACCACTGGTCGGACAACTGGTCTCCGACCAACCAAAGACGACCACTCGGATCAAACTCAAATTCAAGCACAACAGGCTAAACCACGGTCAATTACTCATCACCATCGAGGATAGACCTCCACATGGTCTTTCAATCTCCCCTTGATGAGTATATTGACAAACACTAAAAGGCATAAATTTGAGTTTGTAAAGCAATTTGATTGCAAAACCAAACTTGGTCGAGAGAGAAAGATATAAAATCATGACCAAGTTGGCGATAAGATTTTAGAGCAAGATCATGAAAAGAGCAAGTTTTCTACAAAAGCTCTAAAAATCAATCATAAGTGCCAAATGTGATATGATCCATAAGAGATAGCAAAGATTTACAAAGATCATAAGAGATAGCAAGCTTTCACATTTTATCTCCCCTTTTCTACATTTTAAATGATGCCTTTTCTACATTTTCTCCCCTTTTGGCAATATAGGCATCAAAATGGAATTTTTCTCTCTTTTTTTGTTTGTTTTCTCTCCTTTATATATGTATGCATGAAATGCATCCTAAGTGAGCTTTGAGAATTATCCAAGTGATCACAATGACAAGATATGACACCAAGCTAGTCAATTTAGAAAATGGTGAACTAGGATGTCTGCAAGAACAAATTCATTTGGCTCACAAGCTTGGTTTACAAGATTTTATTTTAGCAAGATTTGAACAAGTGCAAAACTTAGCAAAAGTTTCAAAGCTAGAAGCCAGCACCACTCATATGATCAAATGGAAAACCTAGAGTTCAACCTACTCAACACTTTGGGGAATCTTGAAGTACATATAGAGTCCTTGAGTTCATTTTTCAATTCATGCAAATTCTTCTTCTTTGATATTTTGAAAGACATAGCGGGTGCAAATGTTTGACATTATTTGCATTCTTTACCCACTTATGTTTTTGTTATTTGCATTTCTTAATGGTTGACTCAAGCCATGTTCGATCACCCCAAGAGTAACTCTTAAGAGAATGATCTTGGTCATACACTATATATTCCAAGTTCATCCCAAGTGCAATGGGAGGCGTCTAGAGAATATATAGTGTTGAGTTCAATTTTGCACAAAAGAGTCAAGTTTTTCTTATTTTAGCATATATGAGCAATTTTGAAGGACTAAAATATGGATCAAGCAAGTTTCACCCAAGTTGCTATAGGGACTCTAGAGAACTCCATAAATTCACAATTCATGGTAAAACCTCTAGAGAAGAAACTTTAACAAGAAAAAGCAACATGTTTTCATTTAAGATTTTCAATTTTCAGATTTTAACAAGCTTAGTATCATAGATGAACTTGGATAGACCTAAGCTAGTGATTTTCTTCAAAGATGTAGCAAGGTGCATTACATGAAAGATTGAATCAATTGCATAATAGACAAAGCTCATAAAAGCAGAAAAATGCAGTCTAAATGCAATGCATGAACAGATTCCCAAACTCCCCCTCAACAGTTGAATCAATTTTAGGCTCAAATCTGGTTAAAGTTGAGTTATTATCAAGATTAGGCATAAAGAAGACCCAAATGAACTCAATAAAAACCAGAAAAAAAGCAGAATGGGAGAAGAAGTCGAGAAGCTGCAAGGATGGATGGCTATTGAGCATAGATAAGATAGAAGAGACTCACTATGCTCAGATGGCTCTTATCTTCCCTAGAGACTAACATAGGAAGCGACTCTAGATCCCAACTAAGGAGTGCACATGCACTGTCTACCTGGAGGCCCAAAACTCGCTAGACTTATAAGGCGTGAGGGAACTCAACCTAGAGAGAAGAGAGAACGACTAATCACGCATGATAGCAACCTAAAGCATAAGATAAGAGGTCCATGGAAGACATGCTAAGTGAGTGAACTCAACTTAAGAAAACAAGCCCAAAGTCACCCGAAGAAGAAAGGAAAAGTGAAAGAAAATATATAGTACATAATATACAAACCAGCTCCCCTCAAGATAAGCCGTATGGGCTCACGACTCCAAGCTCACTCCTCAAGGCAACAAACACGGAGCTATCCAAAGGCTTGGTAAAGATATCGGCTAACGGTGGTCACCATCTATGAATCAAGCACGATATCACCCTTCTCCACATGGTCTCTAAGGAAGTGATATCTAATATCAATGTGTTTGGTCAGGAATGTTGCTTGGGTTTTTAGCAATGCAAATAGCTGAAGTGTTGTCACAGAAGAGTGGCACACTCTCTATTTCTAACCCATAGTCCTGCAAGGTCGATCTCATCAGAGCACCTGACTACAAAGAATCGGTTGCAAACAACATACTCGGCCTCGGTGGTGGGTGGCAACCCTGCATCGCTTCCTAGATGACCAAGAAACAAGAGAAGTGCCAATGAATTGGCAAGTGCGAAGTGCTCTTCCTATCTATCCTCTGACCCGACAAAGTCGGCATCGGAAAAGGCTCTAAGAGATAGACAAGAAGAAGAAGAGTACCAAATACCATAATCAGTGGTGGCACGAAGGTACCTGAAGATGCGCTTGACCGCCTGGCGGTGAGAGGCGCGAGGAGAAGCTTGAAATCGAGCGCACAGACACACAGCAAAATGTATGTCCGGCCTCAAGCGGTGAGGTACAAGAGGGAGCCGATCATGCTCAAACTCCTTTTGATCGTGAGGCTCACCATCCTCATCGGGCTCGAGGACAGCAGTGGTGGCCATAGGAGTCATCACCGGCTTCCCATCAGACATGTCGAAGCGCCTCAGGAGGTCACGGGTATATTTGCCTTGATGCAAGAAAGTACCCTCCGAGTGCGCTTGATTTGGAAGCCAAGAAAGTAGCTCAACTCGCCCATCATACTCATCTCAAACTCAGTACTCATCACATCGTAAAACCGAGAGACAAGAGAATGAGAGGAGCCACCAAAAATGATATCGCCCACATAAATCGGACAAGAAGAAAATGAGACTCATGGTGTTTGATGAACAGAGTTTTGTCTACTATGCCCATTTTAAAGTCATGGCTGAGAAGATAAGACTTGAGCCTCTCATACCATGCTCTGGGGGCCTGTTTGAGTCCATACAGAGCTTTGGAAAGCTTGAAAACATGACTCGGAAACTTGGGGTTCTCAAATCCTGGAGGTTGTTTGACATAAACCTCTTCCTCAATATAGCCATTGAGGAATGCACTCTTGACATCCATTTGATAGAGCTTGAAGCCCGGGATGCGAGAAAATGCAAGCAGATCCTAATAGCCTCTAGCCTAGCTACGAGGGCAAAGGTCTCCTCAAAGTCAAGACCCTCAACTTTGAGAGAAGCCCCTGCAACTAGTCTAGCCTTGTTGCGAATGACAACCCCATCCTCACTCTGCTTGTTTTGAACACCCACTTGGTCCCAATGACATTATGACCGGATGGGCGCTCTACAAGTTGCGGACTTTGTTCCTCTCAAAGTTCTCAAGTTCCTCATGCATGGCATTAATCCACGACTCATCGGATAATGCATGAGAAACATCCTTTGGCTCAAAAGAGGCAACGAAGGCGAGTGAAGGCGAGAAGAAGGCAGACCGTTCTTGGCGTGTGACACGCTCGAACAAATCGCCGATCATTTGATCGGAAGGATGGCGTCTCTGAATATGACGGGAGGACCGAGAGTAGTGGCCTCTACCTCTTGAAGAAGAGATAGGAGCAGAGCCACTCATTTGAAGGAGAGTCGGAAGGCAAGGGTGGTCTCCCGAGGTGCGAAATGGAAGCAGGAGGCACCTCGGTGTAGAGGGCTGGATCGGATGGAACACCATCATCTCCATTATCCTCATCCTCTACAAAAATGGTCTCGAAGGAAGAAGAAGAGCACGAAACATCGGTCTAGCTCTGGGCTAGCCTCATCAAAGGTCACATCACAGTCTCTATGATCCTATGCGCATCAACACTCTGGACCCTATAGCTACGAGAAGAAGACGAGTAACCTAGAAAGATACCATCGAAGAGCGAGACTCAAACTTATCTAGGTTACGGACTTCAAGATAAAACACTTGCAACCAAAACGCGAAAATGGGACACTGGGCTTTCGCCCATACCTCAACTCATAAGAAGTGCGATGCAAATGTGCTCTCAAAACACGCGATTAGACACATGGCAAGCAAGAGCTATAGCCTCACCCAAAACTTCCTAGGAGTACTATACTCATCTAGCATCGTCCCGCCATCTCAACGTGGTCCTGTTCTTCCTTTCCACTACGCCATTCTGCGAGGGGCGAGGGAGAAGAGAAGCGATGCTCTAAACCGGACTCCACACAAAAGCTCTCAAAGTAGGAATTCTTGAACTCCGTGCCATTATCACTGCAGATAGCTCAGTAATGCACACGGGAGCTCAATAGACAACCATTGACCAAACCCTCAAGTGAGAAAAAGTCTCATCCTTTGAGGCCATGAAGAATACCCAAGAGTATCTAGAAAAATCATCAACGATGACAAGAACATACCACTTCCCTCCCACGATTGCACTCTAGGACCAACAAAGGTCCATATGTAAAAGCTGTCTGGTGCATCAGTCATCACTACGGTGATCGGAGGATGAGAAGCGATAACCATCTTGCCATGTCGGCAAGGAGAGCAAACTAAGTCTTTGACCATCTTGAGTTTAGCGGACCCGAATGAGATCGTGGTCGCTAACTCGGTCAAATGATCAAAACCAATGTGGCCAAGTCTCCTATGCCGAAAGAAAGATCACGGGACTCGAAGCAATCAAACATCGAAGAGAGTCTCGGAAGAAGCGAGAAAAATCAGCACGAAAGACTCTCCCAAATCTAGAAATCCCATAAACTAACCCTCCGATGAATCAAGGATTCTGCGGACATTACTCTTGAAGCTTACCTCGAAAGAGTCATCGATAAGTCGAGAAACAGAGAGCGATTGTATTGCGACTTACTTACTAAGGCAACATCTTTAAGAATGAAATTTTGGTTAATGCAGATGGTACCTTTAGCAATGACTCTACGAAGATGCATCCCCAAAAGTGATTAACTCATCACCGGGGCTCGGACTAGGAAGAGAACCATCGAGAATCTCCGGTCATATGGCGAGAACAACCGAGTCAACAATCCAAACATCTCCTTCCCATCCGACCAACCCGATCAAGACATAAGAGAGAAAGATGACTCAAGATTGGGATAGAGTGAAGACTTGGGAACCCAATCTATGAACCACATGGCGCTCTCAGTACCGATCCACGAAGCGGTGGACTCGAGTGTCTCTCGCCGCTTAACTATCACACGATCGAAGCGGCTCGGTAGATGATCTAGGAGTCAAAGCGGGTTGGCTGCTAGTGGTGCAAAAGCCGAACCACCCGAAGAAGGCTGCTGAATCTCCTACCGAAAACACCTCACGCCACGATATCTACCTCGATGGGAAGAACGAGGAATATCAAGAGGACGGCGGAAAGACCGACTACTGAACAGCTCCAAGACTAAAATTCAAGAACCAAAGATGAAAACCAAGTCACGGACGCTGCCCAAAAAGCAGCGACTCTCTAACTGTCTAGAAGCGGTGTGTGTCTTAGGAGCACTCAAAGTCCGGGATGACCACGAATACCCTAAGAGCGACAACACGATCACGCCGAGTGATATTGGCGCGCCTAAAGCAAAAATCTACTAGGTGACCATCCTTCTTACGGAAGGTGCATGTATACTTCGCCTTGCTAGAGGTAGAAGCAATAGGAGAAGCATCCTTACGGTCGAAGTCCCATGGACCACACCACAGACACGAACACAGTGGTGCTCACCCCGAGCTACCACAATCTCACCACTCTTGGATGCACGCACAATGGTAGGAGGATGTGCCTAGCGTGCTCCAAGTAGTCAAATCCTAGACCCCGATTAAATCACGATCTTAGATTGGTCTAGAATGAGATTAAGCTTCTTCTTGCCTCCAACAAACTTCTCGAGAGTGCTCATAAGATCTTGGCAATCTCGGAAGAAAGAAGCACAAGAAGAGCAGGGGAAGAAGAAGAAGAACGAGAAAGATGAGCTCTCTCAAAGACGTGCATTTTCTCCTCAAAGACGGCTGCCTCAATCTTGAGGGCCTCACAAGAAACGCAAGACGCATTTCTAATTCTATGGGCTTGGTCTTCTAATTTCTTCCTAAGCTCGACATGGATTTTATCCAAGTCCCCCACAATCTCAAGACATCATAAGCAATATTTTTGTGACTTATCTAGTAAGTCCTTAGCAAGTTTAGCACACTTGACATTGAGGTTTCATTGTCAAGTTTTAATTGCTTCTGACCCTCACATGAGTATTGGATCCTTAGAAGCATGTGATTCAAGTTCATTGTTTCTAGCATAAAGCTTTCTAAGGTGTTCGCTCATGGCATCAATTTCAGAAAGCAATTTAGGGCAATTAGCACAAGAGGGAGTAGAGTGAGCATTAAGAAAACTAGCTTCTACAGAAATATCATCAATAGAACTAGTGCTAGCATTCTTCATCCTAAGACCATCAAGTTCAAAGAAGCACACTATCATGTATGGTCCTTAGGTTCTCCAACTCCACAAGAACAAAGATCACAGAGAACACGGTCATCGCTGACTCGGGAGGAGAAGATCTAAGTGAAGCTAACTCCGAGTCAAGGTACCTACTTCCTTCTCTAACTCGAACACCTCGACCTAGCCTTAGCATGAAACTTGCCTAATTTACGATGCAACATTTAACTCGTCGTAGGTGGGTACCTCATCCGTGTCGCTGAACAGCTCGGAGTCGCTTACTTCAATGGCGCCTGCCATGAAGCACATGCCGGAGAAGTCATCGTTGCCCTTCACCTTCTCTTGCGGATCGTCCTCGCTTGCATCGCTCCAGTTCTCCGTGTCAGAGAGCTCGATGTCGTCCAGTGCGGCGAGGACCCGGTGAAAGAGCTTCTTGTTCTTGGCAAAGTTGCGGTACTTCTTCTTCGCGGCTCACGAGTGGGCCTTCTTGTTGCGGTTCTTGTCGGTGTAGTCGTTCTTGCCCGAACCGCCTTGTTCGTTTTGCCCTTCTCCGGCTTGGGACGGTTTGCTCGAATGTGGTTGGGGCCACCACACTCAAACAGTGATCATCCCACCTCTCTTCCTCTCTCTCACTCTCTTGTATGCATATGAAAATTTGCGAGCAAGAAGAGCAAGCTCATTTTCCGAAATTTTCCAGCTTGGTCATCGCTAGCTCACAAAGGGCGAGAGAGAGAAACCAACGTAAGAATCGAAAGAGAGGATCCAATGGGATCGGTGACCAAAGCCATCGACCGAGACTTCGTCTTCCGCGAGACGACGCCGATCTCATGAGTCTTGAGGCGGAATAAAGCCCGCCAAGAGTCAAAGTCGATAAGTCGGTGGTGTCCTTGATGGTGGTCACCTTCATCTCCCAGACGAAGGTCGAGTGCGGTCAAGAAATGCCGAGCATTGTCCGAGTCGAGGTATATGCAACCGATCGCTCGGAGGTCGCCGTAATCTTTGTAAACCGACCAAAGCACTCGTCAAGACTCTCACCGTGTTGTTCAAACTTGTTGAACTCACGCTTGAATTGGTCCTGTCGAACCGCCTTGATTTGGGTAGTGCCTCATGGTAAGCATCAAGGGTCACCCAAATCTCATGAGCGTAACGAAGGTGAGAAATCCTATCGTACTCATCGCGACTAAGGCCTGTATGAGGATGTTCCTTGCCTTAGCATTTGCCTCAACGTCACCATATTGCCACCGTAACGCGTTCTCATCGGCAGAACCTCATACGGAGCTTCACCTTCGCCATATCGAAGCCCAGGCAGTGATGTACGACTCCATCCGAGATTTCCAAAAGGAAAATCAACTCCAGAGAAAATAGGAGGCTTGGTGGAATACTTGTCCATCGCCATGGCTCTTGAGATCGGTCAAGATCTAGAAAGAGCAGAACTGCTCGATACCAATTGAAAGATCGAAAAGGCGACTAGAGGGGTGAATAGGAGCCAAATAAAATTTTCGAATAAATTCTCCCCTAGAATTCAATCCACCAAAAGACCGTAAAGAAAGAATCAACCATCGATCGGGCAATTTCAAAACAGAGGCTCAGACCGCTTAAGATAGGGTGAACAAAGAAAATCTGACCGGTCGAGTAGCTCGTCTGATGAACAAGATCGCGAATCGGTCGTTAGTATCGGTCGGATGAGCAGATACTCCCGACCAAGTGGTCGGATGAAGCAGACTCTCGACCGAAGTGGTCGGGTGAATGTAACTCCCGACCGGAAGTGGTCGGATGAGCGATGTTCGGGTGACAAGATACTCGATCGCGGAGGTCGGTTAAACAGTACTCCCGACTGCAGAGGTCGGATGAACAGTACTCGGGTGAAATAGTGTTCGGATGAACGGTACTCCCGACCGATGAACAGTACGCCCGACCTACAGAGGTCGGATGAACAGTACTCGGGCGAATAGTATTCCCGACCGATGAACAGTACGCCCGAC
Source organism: Otatea glauca (assembly GCA_036346275.1). Taxonomy (NCBI): domain Eukaryota; kingdom Viridiplantae; phylum Streptophyta; class Magnoliopsida; order Poales; family Poaceae; genus Otatea; species Otatea glauca. Next base: position 49,131,440 of record CM070730.1, read on the forward strand.
CTACAGAGGTCGGATGAACAGTATCGGAAGTACCGGGGGTCGGATGAACAGTAAAATCAGCACGATCTTAAAAACAGAAATCGATGTAACTTTTGATCGGCTGATCCAAAAACAGGGAAAATTGGTGTGCACCTCCCTAAGGATGTCAGGAACCTATTTCAATCATCAATCGAAGGAATTGATACCAAGGTTCCGTCCCTTTTCAGTTAAACAAATGCAACACCAAAAACAGAGTCACGAACACAGACTTCACCCCTAACTTGCTGGTGAGAGTTGATGATCAGAATATCCTTGGATGACTCTACACAAATCACAGCAAGTAAGTACACGAAGAAACAACCCTTCAAACAAATAGAAACACTATCTAAAACTAGTCACCAAAATTGGTTTCTTTCCAAAACTGAATAGAAGAGGTTGTAGATTGCCTAGATAATTGGGATATGATCTATAGAAGATTCATCCAGCAATCTTTCATCCTTGGCAACAAGAACCAGAAGCCAATCAGGACTAAAGAACTGCAAGTCACACGTTTACGCACTTCAAGAACACAGATTTACAAACTTGCAACAAGAACGCAATGATTGCCTAGATGATTGAAAGCACCGAATCTAGAGAAGAGTTCATCAATCATGAATTTCAACAAAGACTCGAAGCATGTAGAAGGAGATGAGGCAAATCCAAATTACGTAAAGAAAATTGCAAGTAAGTAAATGCGAATTTAGATAATGTAATTTAAGTGCGTAATGTAAATACGTAAGGGAAATGAAACAAGAACATAGATGAAGAACATTTCATTTCGGAAGGAGGTTTACAAAGCCTCACAACAAAGTGGGCAAAACTCAAATGAGCAAGCAAAACCTCGAACCTTCAGAGAGGGAAGGCTGCCCTACCCTCTATTTATAGTGACAGGATCAATTCCCACCCTGGATATCTTGCTTCAATCCTAAGCCAACATCCAAGAGCCAGGATTTGATCCTTACACCGCCACTCTCAACAACTCTCAACTACTCACGTAGACTTTCCTCACCGCCACCACGTCCCTGTGGAGACACCCCTCTCCTGCCTAGTAGCGAGCTAGGAACACCTACCACCCTTGGATGAGCCTCTAAACCCTAGAGCACTCCATCAAGGGCTGAGATTTTACCCACTCACACAGCTATGCATGGGTGACCAAACCCAACAACACAACGGGTTTTGCACGCTGTTCAAAGCATACCAACTTGACCCGCTACTCTCTCTTCCCGATCGCGATCCAACGGTCCTCCTCGATCGAGCAGCTCCAAGTTAGCATCTCATCCATTCCTTTGTCTTCTTGGCTTGCGGCTACTCCACGGCCTCACCATCTTTGGCGACACCCGATCATCCGGACCTCGGCTCTCCGGCCTAGTCCCGATCCCCCTTCGCTCACCATGACCTAGCTCCAAAGTCCCGCAACCATCATAGACAAGGAAACCACATCACATAGCAATGTCCAACAACACATATCCATCTCAACAGAAAGATATACACTTCATCGGCCAAGAAACCTCGACCACACATGGTCCGACCACGGTCTCCATCCCGACCACGCACTGACCACCGGTCTCCATCCCGACCACTCGAGGTCCGACCACCGGTCTTCGCCCCGACCACTCGGGTCCGACCACCGGTCTTCTTCCCGACCACTCGAGGTCCGACCACCGGTCTTCGCCCCGACCACTGGGTCCGACCATCGGTCTTCGTCCCGACCACTCTGGTCCGACCATCGGTCTCCGCCCCGACCACTGGTCGGACGATCGTTTCAACCAGCCACACTCGCACCACTGGGTCGGATGACTGGTCTCCAACCAGCCACACTGCACCACTGGGTCGGATGACTGGTCTCCAACCACCAAAGCTCGACCACTCGGGTCGTATAACCGGTCTCCGACCAACCAAAGACTCGACCATTCTGGTCGTATAACCGGTCTCCGACCAACCAAAGACCTGACCACTCGGATCAAACTCAAATTCAAGCACAACAGGCTAAACCACAGTCAATTACTCATCACCATCAGGGATAGACCTCCACATGGTCTTTCATAAGCTATCTAATCTCGTGGTACGTTGGTGGGAACTAAACCATCGTCATGAGCTAGAAATTAGTGAGGTGGTGACATGTGAACTCGGTAGCGTTGAAAGGAATCGTGAGAAGTGGAATGGAAAGCAAAAAAAAAAAAGTAAACGGTCAACGAAACACGCACAAAACGGATGGGATGCAGTCACCGGCCGGCGTTTCTGTTGATAAAAGAGGAGGAGGAGGACGGGAAGATGGCGACGGTTTTGTTTGCTGCTTCTGCCTCTGCTTCTTCTCATTCCACCTATATATCATGTTTGCTCAGTGGTGGGTGGAATTCCTTAATAGCCCAGTAATACAACAGCCGCCTGACCCTTTATTTCGGCTCTATGGCCGGCGAGTGCGCTAACCCCACACGCAACAATACACTAAGACTACCAAATACTACTCCCCCTATATCAGCTAAGCGCCCGGCGTGTCCTCAACTCAATCTTATTACATCTTGTTTGATCACTCGCTATATTCTTTATTACCTTGGTGCACTCAACAATTCTTCTTCTTCTTGAGAGCGAGGAATTAATGAAGAACTGATCGAATTCTTGATTCTTGTTCTCTACAAGTTCGTGGATCCTTGCTTTTTTTTCCCCTCTTTCTGTTCTTGGTTTGTATATCATTTCTTCTTGCCGATTAGTTCAGAGCGCAAGCTCTCATCATATCTTTCAACTTGTTTTGCAGCCATAGTGCGCGTACTGCTCCGGCCGGGAAGATATACAGTTGTAATTATCGTGCTAAGAGGATAGAAAAGATACATATGACATGACCATGACTTGCTGTTGTTTCGGCACTTCCAATAAACAAAGGGCCGGCAATCTTTACTCCCGTTCTGTAGGTGGTAAGATTAACTCTCTCTCTCTCTATGTATATGTACATGTACATGTACATGTACATGTACATGTACATGTACATGTATATGTATATGTATATGTATATGTATATGTATATGTATATGTATATGTATATGTTTGAGATCAAAGTCCATTGTAAATGATACGAACGAAAACTTATTATTTTTTTGTTCAATCATAACGGTTTCAAAAGCTTTCCTGAGTTTGTCATTCATTTCATTTCAAGGAGGATAAAAGAAACAATAACGCATCTTATCATCGAACAATACATATATGTCCCCTTCCTTCTTTTTTCTTTATCCCCATAATCCCCACAAATAGTATGCAGACGTAACTTCAATTCAATTTAAAACAATTATAAATAGAAGCCTGAAGTCCCCATAAAAAGATCTACTTGATTTGATTTGACTGAAAATGATCTTCACACAAACTTTTGAATGCAAATCTCACTGCACATTTCCCCTTGATTTTGCAACAAAAAAAGTGTGAATAATCAACTCTCGGTTGTCAAGAATATCAAGTGACTCCACTTTCTTTCAGGGCTTTCATCTGAGAAGAAGATCAAAGTTTTCTCATATGCTGAGCTGAGGTCGGCAACAAACAATTTCAACCGAAGCAACAAAATTGGCCAAGGTGGCTTTGGGACTGTGTACAAGGTAACTACGGCATATGCATATAGCTAGCTAGCTAGCTAGGCTTGATCATCAGCACACTATGTTTCAGGGGACGGTTAGAAACGGGCGAGATGTTGCGGTAAAAGTACTCTCTGCATACTCCAGGCAGGGTATCAAGGAGTTCCTGACAGAGATTGAAGTCATCGCAAATGTGAAGCATCCAAACCTTGTGGAATTGGTTGGATACTGTGTGGAAGGGAACAATCGAATTTTAGTGTACGAGTATTTGGAGAACAGCAGCCTCGACCGCGCGCTATTAGGTAAGGATTAATAATTAATGTTTCTGCTAGTACAGTACAGTATCCAGCCCTTGTCTTGGTTAATGATGAGTCATTAATTATGCTCCTGTACACATGCATGCATGCGTGCATATAGGTTCTAACAGTGAGGCTGGTAAGTTCAGTTGGAGCATAAGATGTGCAATATGCATTGGAATCGCAGAGGGCCTCGCGTTCCTGCATGAGGAGCTGGCATCACCCATTGTGCATAGAGACATCAAGGCTAGCAACATACTCCTCGACAGGAACTACAGCCCTAAGATCGGGGACTTTGGCCTGGCCAAGCTCTTCCCGGATGATATCACACACATCAGTACCCGTGTCGCCGGAACAACGTACGTATATACGTCAGCGGCAAATTGAACATTTCGATCTCCATCTTACTTCGGTATTCTTTGTAATTAGAAAAATCAGGAATCAAATATTGCAAATCATGCATGCATTGCATTGCAGGGGTTACCTTGCGCCTGAGTACGCATGGTACGGGCAGTTGACAAAGAAGGCAGACATATACAGCTTCGGGGTGCTGGTGCTGGAGACTGTGAGTGGCAAGAGCAGCTCGAGGTGCCTCCTGTCTCAAGACAAGGTCCTTCTGCAGAAGACATGGGAGCTGTACGAGGCAGGCAGGCTCAAGGAGATGATCGATCCGGCTCTGCAAGAAGAAGATGGAGAAGGACGTGAGGCTGAGCTCGAGGAGGAGGCGATCCAGTACATGAAGGTTGCCCTGCTGTGCACCCAGGCGGCGGCGCTGCGGCGGCCGTCGATGCAGCAGGTGGCGGAGATGCTGTCGAGGAGGAGGGGCATCCGGGTGAATGAGAGCGAGCTGACGGCGCCCGGGTACGTCCACGACTACAAGAGCACCTTCCTCAACGTCGTCAAGCCGGCCACCACCCCCTCCAGTGCTGCCGCAAGCAGCAGGTCTCTGCAGGGCTCCTCCTCCACTGACAACTACACCATCATCGTGCCAACGGTGTCGGAGATAAGCCCAAGGTGAAGGTGACACACCACGGCATGACATGACGTGGATGAAACAAGCAACGCAACATCGATCGATCGGTCAGGTCGGAACAGCAGCCAAGGAGGTTGATCGATTAACGTATATATACGAGCCGGCCGTTGCGTTGGTTGCTCGTAGCAGTAGTGAACTGACATCGATCACACGGCTGAGCTGAGAAAGAATGCCGCATTCCATTTGATTTGATTGTAGCAAGTAATTAAGGGCTTAATTTGTGTTTTCGATCTGCAGTTTGCTGCTGCACCCCTTTTGGAAATTATTAAGCTCGACACAACATTAACTGCGCAAATCATACTAATGTATATACTATATAATATGGACTGAAGATTAATTTCAGGTAAGATATGATCATAGTCCTACAGCTCGTAGAATCCAAACAGGTGTGATATATTCTTGTGTTTCTATACAGCTATTATATTCACAAGCAGGACATCGCAGGCTACTATATTATTAGAGTTTTTACGTACCATCCTTACAAGATAAGGTACCACTGAATTATATTTAATCTTTCTAGCTCCTTGGAGTTGGTGGAGCCATTAGCTGCATTTTCCTTGCTCGGTGAGGCCGGTTTGGGTCCATTTGCCATCTTCGTGTGCTTGAGCTTCAGCAGTATCCTGGAGAAGGGCAGCGAGCTCAATTTACAGTAATGCTTGCATTGTCTGCCTTCGCACGGAACGTGTTACAAAATGCACACAAAAAATAAAATATAGGATTAAAGAAAACGGAAGACACGGATCTTCCGTGAAATACCATTTTAGAAGGAAAAAAACCACGAACGCACGATGGCTATATCACTGTATGAGGAGAAGTTTACAATAAAGCTCTTACTCTTTATATGGAACTACAAGTGATATATTTATAGTAGTACATAATAGACTTCAAGTAGGAGTAGATTTGTGTGTGTTTTTTTCTCAAAGTCTCTTCGATAAAGCGTAGCCCAAATTAAATCATTGTGTTTGGAAAATCTGCAACTCTACCTTAGACTCTATATGCACGTATCTTGTTGTAGTAACTCGTAGTAGATGATGGATTGTTAAAGAAATCGCCAAAGATTAATTCCGCATTGATGCCGCCAAAAATAGGCACAACGGTCTGAATTACAATATAATCCGCATCCAGCAGAAGCAATATGACGATCGACTATAATAGGAGATTATCGACGAACACCTAGATATAGCGTCAGGCGGCACGGGTGATGATGTTGGCGGAACTGACGTCGGAACGGTCACTGGGGTTGAGCATGGGTCAATGCTCAATATAAAGGTCGAGTCATGGAACGGAACGGAATCGAGGCGAGTTGAAATCGCCAAGTTGAGGATGTAAACCTCCTGGTAAGACTACTTGTGTGTATATTTCAAGGATTTGTGAGAAACCTTCTAACACAAAACAGTTATGGGCTAGATATCTCCTAGACAGTACTTCTTGTTGTGCACCAAGGGAATCTGGGAAAAACTCCTTGGAAGACCTCCGATCAGTGTGCACATAGGAAAAGAAAACCTATTTATTTAAGCAAAATCCTTTTGTTGTTTGCTGGTAGCAATTGAAGCCGAAATCAAAATCCTTGCCGAGGCCTAGCTGTTTTACTCGGAATCAACGCTACAGCCAGAGCTACTCGTTGATTCGCGTGACTTAATTGGTGCTGTAAACTGAATTTCTTTCCGTGACAGAAGCAGATCACGTACTGTTGGTATATATTGCCGAAGCCTGTTTCTCCTCAAATTAAACTTGATTTCCATTCTGGTTCGCAGAGAGGCCTGTTTCTCCTCAAATTAAACTTGATTTCCATTCTGGTTCGCAGAGAGGCCTGTTTCTCCTCAAAGTCACTCGCTTTGGATGATGGGTTCGTGCATGGCGCTTGCTTCTCCCGGCCGGCCGGGCTGCCTCCAGGTCCAGGACACCATATTTAATTTCCGTCGCTAGAGGACCTGCACATCCGTGGTTGCACCAACATGCCGCCGCAACTCAAGCACCTCCGCATCACCAAAGACACCAAATCAAAGCCACCGTCGTCCTCCGATGATACGTACGTGGTGGTTAATTCCTCCTGGGCTCGCGCTTCGCCGCCAGCTTCACCGAGTACTCGGCCTTCGGCCTTCCACCTTCACGCGCACCTGGACGCCGCCTCCATGCTACGCGTCTTTTTTTGTTTTTCCTTTTCTGCAGCACCCTTGATTTTCTTGATGATGCCGTGCGGATAGCCGTCTATGCTGAGAAAATGTTCAGAGTCGGTGCTCTCAAGTTAGATGTGGAAACAGAGTCGACAGTCTTGGTCTCTTGGAGTACCATGGACGGGCCTCATTCATTTCTCATGAGGTTACAGTTTCAATCCAATGGTTCTTAGGCGTACGTAGTAGTAATTGCTGCTACTGTCAATTAGTGTCGGTAATCACTGTGTCTGTGTGTGGTATATATTTACAGGCTGTAAGAACTCAGGGTATAAAAAAAACCCGGATGTGGTGTGATAGAAAAGTGATGAGAATGATTTCCTGGAGTCGATAGAGTAAAGTAAGAGAGTAGTTCCTACCGTAGAACCCTAGTTCTTCGTTCCATGTTTCCATTTTGTTTCCTTCGGTTTTGCCTAGAGATCAGTTGATTTGGTCTAGCATTGAGTGGGTCCTGACAAAGGTATCAGAGCAAGGTTGATCTTCGGAGGAAGTCCAGATCTGGCGAAGGTTGGCCAAAATTTTGCATTGGATCGGACTGTAAAATCCCTTATTAGATAATCTAGATCCGCGTGCAGAGGTAACACTCTCATCGGATCTGGTAGAGCTCAGGAAGGGATGGCTAGGAAAGAGTATTTGGTGCAAGTGAGGGTTGAGATCTTAGTGATCAAGGAAGATCTGGCTGAATTGATGAAGAACCTGAAGGCAGAATTAGCTGAAATGAAAGAGATGCTGAAACGTTTATGCCCTCCAGAACAAGTCCAACAACCTCCTCCTATAGATGGAAATCGGAATAGGGTTGAAGATAGGGTGACAGCTGCAGGCACGTCCATGTTGGTTATGATCTTCGGCTAACTAACATCCGAAAATCATGGGGCTTGACCCACCATGACGCGCATTGATCGGGAGCACCCAATAAGTTTTGGTTTTGGTCCCGTCAGCCTGCGCGAGATTAAAAGGGGAAGCCGGCGCTCATTTGTAAACACACTTGAGATTAGTTTCCCCGAAATCATCCGATCCTAAGGTCGTGCTAAGGCTGCCGAAGACCCGTGACTTTCACGATTTCTTCTTCGCCCACACTCATCTTCGCCAGCCAAATCAACTACACCGACGAACCCTAATGGCATCTTCCTCTCCGGGTGAGTATCTCATGATTCATTTTCACATTAACATTTGGTGATCATGTCTTAGGCTAGTTTATATTTTAGTTAAACCCTAATGCTAATATTTGGTATCAGAGCAATCTAGCCTATGTTTGATCCTGTTAAGCCCGGATTAGACCTTGTGTTTGTCGGTTTTAGCCCGTTTTAGGTCTTTTGTTCGTCGGTTAAGGTTGGTTCGGCTTTGGTTAGCATGTAGAAGAAAGGGATCCGAGACAAATCCAAAACCCTAATCAGTTTTCCCCCTGAAAGATCGAAAAGGCGACTAGAGGGGGGTGAATAGGAGCCAAATAAAATTTTCGAATAAATTCTCCCCCTAGAATTCAATCCACCAAAAGACCAGAAAGAAAGAACTGAACCATCGATCGTAATTTCAAAACAGAGGCTCCGACCGCTTAAGATAGGGTGAACAAGAAAAAGCTGACCGGTCGAGTAGCTCGCCGGATGAACAAGATCGCGAATCGGTCGTTAGTATCGGTCGGATGAACAAGATTCTCGACCAAGTGGTCGGATGAATAGACTCCCGACCGAAGTGGTCGGGTGAATGTAACTCCCGACCGAAGTGGTCGGATGAACGATGTTCGGGTGAACAAGACTCACCAGATGAACAAGATTCCGATCGCGGAGGTCGGTTAAACAAGACTCCGATCGCAGAGGTCTGATGAACAAGACTCGGGTGAAATAGTGTTCGATGAACAAGATCTCGACCGATGAGCGAAGACGCCCGACCTACAGAGGTCGGATGAACGAACTCGGGTGAATAGTGTTCGGATGAACAAGACTCTCGACCGATGAATAAGACGCCCGACCTACATAGGTCGGATGAACAAGACGGGCGAATAGTGTTCCCGACCGATGAAAGACGCCCGACCTACAGAGGTCTGATGAACAAGACGGGTCGGATGAACAAGAAAATCAGCACGATCTTAAAAATGTAAATCGATGTAACTTTTGATCTACTGATCCAAAACAGGAAAATTGGTGTGCACCTCCCTAAGGATGTCAGAACCTATTTCAATCATCAATCGAAGGAATTGATACCAAGGTTCCGTCCTTTTCGCTTAAACAAATGCAACACCAAAAACAGAGTCACGAACACGATTTCACCCTAACTTGTCGTGAGAGTTGATGATCAGAATATCCTTGGATGACTCTACACAAATCACAGCAAGTAAGTACACGAAGAAACAACCCTTCAAACAAATAGAAACACTATCTGAAAACTAGTCACGGAAATTGGTTTCTTGCAAAACTGAATAGAAGAGGTTGTAGATTGCCTAGATAATTGGGATATGATCTATAGAAGATTCATCCAAGAATCTTTCATCCTTGGCAACAAGAACCGTAAGCCAATCAGACTAAAGAACTGCAAGTCACACGTTTACGCACTTCAAGAACACACAGATTTACAAACTTGCAACAAGAACGCAATGATTGCCTAGATGATTGAAAGCACCGAATCTAGAGAAGAGTTCATCAATCATGAATTTCAACAAAGACTCGTACATGTAGAAGGAGATGAGGCAAATCCAAATTACGTAAAGAAAATTGCAAGTAAGTAAATGCGAATTTAGATAATGTAATTTAAGTGCGAATGTAAATACGTAAGGGAAATGAAACAAGAACATAGATGAAGAACATTTCATTTCTGGAAGGAGGTTTACAAAGCCTCACAACAAAGTGGGCAAAACTCAAATGAGCAAAGAAAACCTCGAACCTTCGAGAGGGAAGGCTGCCCTACCCTCTATTTATAGTGACTGATCAATTCCCACCCTTGGATATCTTGCTTCAATCCTAAGCCAACATCCAAGAGCCAGATTTGATCCTTACACCGCCACTCTCAACAACTCTCAACTACTCACGAGACTTTCCTCACCGCCACCACGCCCCTGTGGAGACACCCTCTCCTGCCTAGTAGCAAGCTAGGAACACCTACCACCCTTGGATGAGCCTCTAAACCCTAGAGCACTCCATCAAGGGCTGAGATTTTACCCACTCACACAGCTATGCATGGGTGACCCAAACCCAACAACACAACGGGTTTTGCACACTGTTCAAAGCATACCAACTTGACCCGCTACTCTCTCTTCCCGATCGCGATCCAACGGTCCTCCTCGATCGAGCAGCCCAAGTTAGCATCTCATCCATTCCTTTGTCTTCTTGGCTTGCGCTACTCCCCGCCTCACCATCTTTGGCGACACTCGATCATCCGACCTCGGCTCTCCCACCTAGTCCCGATCCCCTTCGCCTCACCATGACCTAGCTCCAAAGTCCCGCAACCATCATAGACAAGGAAACCACATCACATAGCAATGTCCAACAACACATATCCATCTCAACAGTAAAGATATACACTTCATCGCCAAGAAAACCTCGACCACACATGGTCCGATCACCGGTCTCCATCCCGACCACGACCGACCACCGGTCTCCATCCCGACCACTGAGGTCCGACCATCGGTCTTCGCCCCGACCACTGGTCGGATGACCGGTCTCCAACCACCAAAGCTCGCACCACTGGTCGTATAACCGGTCTCCGACCAACCAAAGACTCGACCACTGGTCGGACAACCGGTCTCCGACCAACCAAAGACGACCACCACTGGATCAAACTCAAATTCAAGCACAACAAAGCTAAACCACACCAATTACTCATCACCATCAGGATAGACCTCCACATGGTCTTTCACCCCCTTAACCGTCCCCAAAATCCCAAATCAATAAAGAATTCCTAAAGTTTGAGAGGGGTTTTGGGGCTTATCTTTGATGGTTGTCGCTGCTCCGGCCGCTGCCGCCGCCACCGCTTCCGGCGCCAGAGCCTGTCGTCGCCGTCGCGGGTTTTAGCTTCGCGACGACGCGCTGGGCTTGTGGCTTTTCGCACGAGCCGCGGCGTCTTTAGCATGCCGCGCGCGGCGCTGTTGCCAGCCGCGTCGCCGAGTCCCGCCGCTTGTCGCCGCCGCTTCGCTTTTTTCGCTCGCCGCCGCCGTGCGGGAGACGAATGGTTAGGGTTCCCTCGACCGCATCGTTTTTGTTTTGGCTTGGGTTGATCTTGGCCGTCCGTTCGCGATTGTCCGCTTCGTCGCGCGCAGCTCGTCGCCTTCGCTTCCGCGCGCGGCCGACGCTTCACGCCGCGCGCCGCCGTCTGCGGTTGGGTTGGCACTTCGGCTTCACGCCGCCGCCGCTCCCGCTGGCTGGGCCAAGGCTCGCGGCTGGGCCACCATTTTGGCATGGGCGCGCTGTTGTTGCTAGGCGCGGCGCTGCTTTTGGGTCATTGTTGCTCGACCGCTTATTGGGTTGCGATCGGCATGTCGGGCCGATGTCGTTTGGGCGGATTTTCCGCATTTAGCTCCTTTTAATTTGTCTCATTTAAATTCAGCAATTAAGTACTGTTTAAATATTTATTTCCTGGGCATTTATATTATGATTAATTTTATGATCTTTTTCCTGGGCATATTATTTAATATGACAATTAATTCTTACATGATGATTATTTATCTCTGATTAAAATGGAACCAACGGGAAGTTTTTATTAGAGATTAATTGTTTAATGATGAAATTGGGATAATGTCATGACCATGTTCATATTCTGACCAACGTTGTTTATGAACATGTGTCACCCATAAAATAATTTAGTTCTTTTTCGTTTCTGCCCAACGGTGATGTGAATTGGAATCTTTAATTTTTCTTGCCATTAGCATGTTATTAATCAGACCAACGAGGGTTAATTTCATGCATAAAATGATATGTTTCTAACATGAATTGTGTTATATTTTCTCACGCCAATGCCTCTAATATTGCCAATTACATCAACGGTATTGAGCAATTGACGGGAACTAACTTTCCTGCCTGGAAGGAAAAGCTTGAGATCGCCCTGGCGTTCTTGAGCTTGATTATGCCTTATGTCACCCTCGCTCCCGCCGCTCCTTCCTCAACTAAGGAAAATTATGCTGAATTAAAGAAAACTTATGATATTAATCGTGAGCGATGGGAGCGTCCAATCGCATGTCACTTATGATTATGAAGAGCACCATCTCTGGGGATTAGGGAGCAATTCCGAACCGATAAGGCTAAGAGCTACTTGGCTGCTATTGAGGAGCAATTTAAGGGCTCCTCAAAGGCTTATGCAAGTACTCTTATTATGAAGATCCTCACCACTAAATTTGATGGTTCTTGCAGCATAAGGGAGCACGTCATGACAATGAATGACATGGCGGCTAAGCTTAAAGGACTTGACATGGCAATTTCTGACGGTTTTCTAGTTCACTTCATAATGACATCCTTGCCTTCTATGTACACTCCCTTTAAGATTAATTACAATACGCAGAAGGAGAAGTAGTCCATGAGTGAGCTCATTGCTCAACTTGTCTAGGAGGAGGAAAGGATTAAGATTGAAGAAAGGGATCAGGCTTTTATGGTCAATAATGGAAATGGCAAAAGAAAGCACTCTTATAGGGACCAAAAGGCCAAGAAGAAGCTGCATTTCTCCCCCAATCCTAAGGCGGAAACAAGCAAATCCGCGCCTAAAGGGGTGAAATCTCCCACTGCCATCACCTGTCGCTTCTGTAAAAAGGAGGGACATGTGCAGAAGGAGTGCGCCGACTTCCGTCAGTGGCTCGCCAAGAAGGGTAACGATACAATTACTTTTGTTGATGAATCACTTATGCAGATTTTCCACATTATTCTTGGTGGATTGATTCTGGAGCCACTGTGCATGTTACTAATTCAATGCAGGGATTCAGTTCGTTAAGGGCCATAAGAGGGGACCGAAGGCTTAGAGTCGCCAATGGACAGGAGGCTGAAGTTGAGGCTATTGGGACGCTTCCATTAGTTTTGGGGAGCGGCTTCACCCTCCTCCTAAAAGATGTCCTTTATGTCCCCTTCATGAGGAGGAATTTAATTTCTGTTTCCCTGTTATACAATGATGGTTATTATTGTGTTATTGGAGACAATAAATGTTTGATTCAATTTGAATGTAATAATGTTGGTCTTGCTACCAAGCACGACATGCTTTATATGTTGTCTATTCAACAGTCTCCTTTATTGCTAAATGTGTGTGATGCTCCTATTAAACACAAGTGTAATATGGATAATGAGACCTCGTCGAAACTAATGGCACTGTCGCTTGGGCCATATTTTGAAGGGGAGAATGGAGCGTCTCATTAAGGAAGAGATACTCCACCCATTGAATTTTTCTGACTCTGACGCTTGTATTGATTGTATTAAAGAAAAATATGTTAAACAAATTAAGAAAGGAGCAACACACAGCTCATGTCCCTTAGAAATAATTCATACTGACATTTGTGGTTCCTTCCCTATTATGTCAGTAGATGGTTATGATTCCTTTATAGCCTTTACTGATGATTTTTCACGGTACGGTTATATTTACCCTATTAAGGAACGGTCTGAATCACTAAATAAATTTAAGATATTTAAGGTCGAGGTTGAAAATCAAAGATAACTCAAAAATTAAAGTAGTGAGGTCGACAGGAGGAGAATATTATGGAAAACATGCACCTTATGGACAAATTCTCGCCCTTTCGCTAAGTACCTTGAAGAAAATGGAATAGTAGCTCAATATTCCATGCCCGTGAACCTCAACAAAATGGAGTGGTCGAAAGACGAATCAGACACTTATGGATATGGTACGGAGTATGCTGTCTCACCTGGGCTTACCACTTAAATTATGGATGGAGGCCTTAAAGACAGCCACACACATATTAAACCGGGTTCCCAGTAAATCAGTGTCATCGACGCCTTATGAATTATGGACTGGGAGAAAACTAAGTTTAAATTATTTACGCGTGTGGGGGTGTGCAGCAGAAGCCAAACTGTTCAATCCACATATTGGAAAATTAGATACTAAGATAGTAAGTTGCCATTTTATTGGGTACCCAGAAAGGTCAAAGGGGTACCACTTTTATTGTCCTAATCGGACTACTAAATTTGTTGAAACCAGGCACGCTGTGTTTCTTGAGAATGATGAAATCAGTGGGAGTTCTGAGGGGAGGAATATAGATCTTAAGGAAAATCGGGTTTATGTACCTCTACCGATAATCCGAGAGGTTGTTATTCCTGCACCTCAAATTAATGCATCTCTAGTTGAAAGTCCTGAAATTGACACTGAAGACTCAGGAAATAATGCAGCAGCTGATAATGAAGGACATAATGCAACGCCTGATAATGAACCTCAGGAACCGTGTAAGGACCCGAATCCACTGATTCGAACCCACTGTGTTTACCGCACTAGTCCCAGGATCAATGCTAGTGCACACAGCCCAACATTGGTACATATCACATCATACACAACGGTAATAGAATAATAGTTCATTCATTGATATATCTAAAGGTATGATCTTATGACCAACTTACATTATTAAGCCACGCAGGCAAGACTGAAAATATAAACTAGTAATTACAAATGGAAAGTAGAAAACGAGATAGCTCATCACCACCACAGCAACCGACAAGGCTCGGACCCTAATGACTCGTGGTCTTCCCGACTTCATCTTCCAACACAGTGGAGATTCTTCAACTGTTGATTATTGTTGTTTGGCAAGGGTGAGTACTTAAAGCACTCAACAAGTTGTGCATGTAATGCAATTCTATGTATCTATATGCAAGGCTTATTCCAATGGATAGGCTATCATGGTTATTTTGCAATAAGATTTATGAACAAATACAAGAAATAGATTGTAAAGAATGTAAAACAAATAACATTAATAAATAAATAATTCAATATTTCTTAAGTAAACCAAGTTTCCAATCCTAAGTCAAATTCCATCTTCCATATGGCATCCCGCCATCCCAACCAAGTTGTCCAATTAATTAAACTAACCCTTAATCAGAATTCCCGAGCATTGCTCAATACCATGAGCACGGCTATCCGAATAGTTTCACGCTCCGCAGAGGTTATGCACTTTACCCACGCGATACAACCAAACACCACCAAGGCGAGTGATTATAACAAAGCCTTTACAATGCTCGCTTATCCCGATACTACCCGCTAAGGTTTCAACACCGTGGACTGGTTACTACATCCAGTGGCCCCTCTTGCGCCATGTGAATTACTCCATAACTCGGGAATTCACACCGACCACGATAGTACCAAAATTAAGTCATTGCAAATTACTCACCTAGGTGGCCCATACTGCATATGTGGTTGCACGATTGACTCAGTCAAAGGCTTGCAAGGTTAAGTCCTTAGTGTGATCAAGGCAAGACATCCACATACCCTCCGCCCATCGGGCCCACCTTGGCATACTCGCCTTGTCACTTGCCCCAATCTAAGTTATTATCACCCGCTTGATTACCAAGCACCACGTGCCATCAACAATTCAACATCGCTATGTGACATGACTCGCCACAACAACTCAATCTCATCGTGATTCCACATGACACACAAGATCATAACATTGTTCCATATTCCATTAATCAAGATTAATTATCAATGATTCTGACACATGTGATGACGTGGCAAGGCTAAGCAACTAATACGAACTAATCCTCCAATGTTGATCATAATTACTAATCAACTATATTAAACCAATCTAGGGTGACAATGGATCATGGCATACAATGACAAGGTAGGGTGTAGATCATTCTGGCATATTAGCTAAACCCAATCTAATTTAAAACAGTTGTATATTTGAAATATATGCAATAGGGTAAATCAGACATAGCAATTTTATAAACATGGGTTCAACATGATCAAAGCACAACTTGCCTTGGAATAGGTCCTGATCTGGTTCTGGAACTTGCTCTTGAGTTGCTGGATCTTCCTCCGAAGTGTCGCACAATTCAACGTCTACGCGTACCGAAGGAGAAAAGCAAATAAATATCAAAACAGAGAGCAAATGAACTCCAAAAATCAAATAAAATTAACCATTAAATAGATCTCAATTTTACAAATTTTTAGAAACTGGAATCACTCAAATCCGAGTTACGATGCAAAAGATATAGCCTTTGAAGTTTGAAATAAATATCAAATCGTAAAATCAGAAATTCGGAATTAACAGATTTATTTTTATTCGAAAAGCGATTTATGACGTCAGCGTGACATCAGCCCCGATTCGCACTCAACCAAACATCGCCACGTTATCGTCCATGGATCGCGCCCACGGATCTTCTCGGTCCACGTGCACCCGCTTACGCGGCTCGTCATCGACACGCGGCCCGCGCCTCTACCGATCGATCTCCACGCGCCGCCACTCCAAGACGCCACGCCAGCCACCTCTCGCCGATCCGAGCCGGCCGCCACGCAGCGACACACGGCGACGAACCAAAGAAACCACGCCGACGGCGATGGAGCGGATACCTAGGGTCGCTTGCGGCGAGGTTGGGAAGTACCTTCGCATGTCTCGTTGTTGCGAACCGTGACGCGATCGATCCTCCTCCGACCACCGTAACGCCGGTGATGAGGACTTCTTCATCGGCGGCGGCGGTCTCTCGGCGATCTCTTCTTCCGACGATGTTCTAAGAAATTAGCGCGCATGTGATGCTCGAACAACCACGGCAGATGCGCTAAGGTGCAAAGCTTCGCGATGGCTTGACGGCGTGAATCGGCAGATCTTCGACGCGGCGGCGCCGCAAACCTCCGCGAAATCACAACGAATCGACGGCGCCTCACGGCTAAACCTAGGGTTTCGCTGCTAGGGTATTACGCACTCGTGCTCGCTTTTATAGTGTTAGGGCTTACCGCTTGCCCGATTGTTCGCGGAGTCCATGGCGACACGAGCGTAATTCGCATGGACACGCCAAGAAGATGACCGGATCGCGACACGTGGCAAATCGGATGGCAAAGATAGAACAGAAGTCCTCAACCGATACGCATTGCTCTCATCCCTTCGATCTCAATCCAACGGCCAGGATTAAACTTCTAGAAAATGGGCCGAACGGGCCACGCCGCCCGCCGCTCAAGACGGAAAATGGGCCAAGCCCACTACTGTTCATGCAGATTTTAAAAGGTTTTTCCATTCAAAATAATTCCAAATTCATTTTATTTATTTTAGGCAATAAAATAATCGAAAATCCAAGAAAATCTCAAAAATACTTTGAGACATTCTCAACTCCAATAAAATATTTTTGGCAAAACTTTATTTTAACTTTGCATGATTTAGATAGATTTGAATAAAAGGCAATAAACTTGATTTCAAATTAATTCAAATAGATCCAAAAATCCAAATAAATTCCGTAAAATCATAAATGCACAAATAAGAAATAAAACTTAATTAAGCCAAATTTTGGGATGTTACAAACCTCCTCTTAATGTAATCTCGATTCGAGATTCGTGGCTAACTAGAGAATAGGTTCGAAATTCGACTTCAAATCCTCTTCTCGCTCCCAAGTGGCTTCACTTTCTAATGATTGCTCCATCAACTCGCAAAGCTTAATAGACTTGTTTCGGTCTTGTGCTCCATAACATCCAAAATTCGACCGGTTGCTCTTTGTAAGTCAAATCTTCTTGCACCAATTGCATCCAACGGGTTTGCTCATGGCACTCGAGACACTTCTTAAGTCGCGACACATGGAATACATCATGCACTCCGCCAATGACCGAGGCAACCCTAACTGATACGCTACCTCTCCTCGACGACTCAGAATCTTGAACGGACCGACATATCTTGGCGCGAGCTTCCCTTTAACATGAAATCTTTTAAAGCCCTTAAGAGGGGTAACTCTAAGATACACGTGATCTTCTGGTTCAAAACTCAATTCTCGACGACGGTTATCTGCGTAGCTTTTCTGTCTTGACTGTGCTATCTTCAACCTTTCTCTGATCATTGCGACTTGACTTTCGGCTTCTCGAGGATATCCGCCCGAAACCAAACACTCTCCTGTTTCATTCCAATTTAACTGAGTACGATAAGCACGCCCATACAACGCCTCAAATGGTGACATCTCGCAGCTAGCTTGATAGCTGTTATTGTAATCGACTCGTGATATGGCAAACTTTTATCCCAAGATGTAGCATAAGCTAAAGCACAAGCTCTCAACATATCTTCTAAAATCTGATTTACTCTTTCACCGACCATCCGCTCATGGGTGATATGTCAGACTAAAATTCAGACGAGTTCCCATTGCTTCGTGCAACTTATTCCAAAATCTTGAGGTAAATTGGGTCCCTCTGTCTGGCACGATCTTCTTGGGCACTCCATGTAAACATACAATCCTTGACATGTACAACTCCGCTAAACGATCTCCCGAGTAAGTGGTCTTTACTGGGATAAAATGGGCGACCTTGGTTAGACGATCCACAATAACCCAAATGGAATCGTACCCTCTCTGAGTTTTAGGTAAACCGGTGATAAAGTCCATTCCGATTTCCTCCCACTTCCATTCCGGAATTTTCAATGGCTACAACAAACCAACGGGTCTTTGATGCATAGCTTTTACCCTCCGACATACGTCGCATAAAGCAACATGCTCAGCTACTTCACGCTTCATGTTAGGCCACCAAAATCTCTCTTTCAAATCCTGGTACATCTTGGCACTTCCTGGATGAATCGAGTACATAGAATCATGAGCTTCCTCAAGAATCAATTGTTTCAGTCCCTTTTTATTCGGCAAGCAAATTCGGCCATTGAAAAACATGGTTCCTTGCTCATCCAGAGTGAAATCTACGGCTAGGCCTTCTTCCTTTTTAGCCTTGATCTTAGAAATTTTATCGTCATCTTTCTGGCCTTCACTAATCTGATCCTCTAGTGTTGGCTTCATTTCTAGTGCAGTTACCATTCCTTGCGGAACGACTTCCAACCTTAGTTTCTGAAATTCCTTGCATAGTTTTGGTTGATCTTCTATTGTTAGCGTATTTGCGCTATGGCTCTTTCGACTCGAGCATCCGCTACCACATTGGCTTTCCGGATGATAATGAATTCTACATTATAATCCTTAATTAGCTCTAGCCACCTTCACTGCCTCATATTCAGATCCGCTTGAGTGAATATGTATTTGTGCTCTTATGGTCCAGATATATCTCACATCTATTTCCTATGAGATAATGACGCCATATCTTTAAAGCATGCACTACGGCTGCTAACTCCAAATCAAGCGTTGGGTAGTTCACCTCATGCGGTCTTAACTGTCTCGACGCATAAGCAACGACTTTGCCTTCTTGCATTAACACGCATCCCAAGCCTTGCTTTGAAGCATCGCAATAAATATCAAATCCATTCTGCACATCTGGTAACACTAATACGGGGGATGTCGTTAAATGCTTCTTTAATTCCATAAAGCTTTTCTCGCACTCGCGCCCATGCAAACTTCTTTTCCTTTTTCAACAATCGCGCGTGGGTTTAGCAATTGTCGAGAATCCTTCTATGAACCGACGGTAATATCCCGCCATTCCCGTAAAACTACGGATCTGAGTAACTGACTTCGTTGCTCCCAATGCAACACTGCATCCACTTTGCTGGGATCAACTGCAACTCCTTTAGTAGTCATTACATGACCAAGAAATTCAATATTTTCCTTCCAAAATTCACACTTGCTAAACTTAGCATATAGCTGATGTTCTCGCAGCCTGTCTAAAACCATCCTCAGATGTTCTGCATGCTCTTCCTCCGCCTTCGAGTAAACCAAGATATCGCCTATAAAGACTACAACAAACTTATCCAAATATTCCATGAAAACCTTATTCATCATGTTCATGAAATATGCAGGGCATTCACAATCCAAATGACATGACCGTGAACTCATAATGTCCATATCGCGTAGAAAACGCAGTCTTAGGCACATCCTCCGCCGGATCTTCAATCGATGGTATCCTCGAACGAAGATCTATCTTGGAGAAAACTCCAGCTCCTCTTAATCGATCAAATAAGTCATCGATCCCGGGCAACGGATACTTATTCTTGATCGTTATTTCATTCAAGGCACGATAATCGATGCACATTCTAAGACTTCCATCCTTTTACGAACAAACAAAACCGGGCTCCCATGGTGATGAACTAGGTCTAATGAAACCTTTCTCTTGCGCCTCAACTGCTTCTTCATTTCCACTAACTCGCTTGTAGGCATCCGATATGGTCTCTTTGATATCGGTGCTGTCCCCGACGCTAACTCGATCACGAACTCGATATCACGGTCCGTGGCAATCCTAGCAAATCTTCCGAAATACATCCGGTATTCACGACCATCGCACATCTTCCATGCCGATGGCTTTCACTGCTGACCATTAATTGCCCATCTCGAATAGCGGTCGCTTGAAACTCTACTTTCTTGCCACTAGGCCTTCCAAAGTCACGATCCTTCGCCACAATCCAAAACACCTTATGCTTAGATAGCCAATCCATTCCAAGGATGACGTTTAGGATTGCGATCTATCAAGATAAGATTCGCTAGAAATTTATCCCATCCATAAGCAACTTAGCTCCCAAACACCCAAGGCTAGATCTAAGCTCGATCCCGGGCTTGGACTAAGAGCACACACTTAAGATTCACCACTTTAAATCCATTCTGGTTGCAAAACTTTGAGAAACGAACGAATGCAAAGCTCCGTAATCAAACAAAATCAGAAAGTGTAATCGAGTTGACCAGAACTTACCCAAGACGACGCCCGTAGCCTCCTGAGCTCCATCAGCGGTGATGTGGTTGATCCTCCCACGCACTGTTGATTGCGGGGTCGCTCCAGCTTGACCTAGCACACGATTTCCTCCTGAGGCTGGTGCCTTGAGAGGTGTTGTTCCCAAGTTGAAACGAACTGGCGTAATGCCTCCCTTCTGTGGACACCTATTAGAAAAGTGCCCTGGCTCATTGCATGTGTAGCATCTTTTCACCGCAGATCACGATTCTCCTGGCGCATTGTTGCCCTGTGCTGGTGTCTGAAAGTTTTGGTTGGCAGGGCGAGGTGCAGGGGTTGATGTCTTGTTCACAGCTGGCGGTTGGAACCTAGCAAATTGTTGTGGTGACATCCTCAAACGTAGATGGTTTGGACGTCCACCCTGATTAGTCATTAAGAGCTTACGGTTTTCACCCAGCTCTTTGCGCTTGTCCTCTAGGATCAAAGCCTTATTCACTAGCTCCCAAAGTCCGAAAGTTGTGGGTAATCACCCCACTGCATTCCCGAATTCAGTCCCTTCATAAAACGAGACTGCCTAGCTTTATCTGTCGCTACGTCTTCAGGGGCATAGCGAGCTAACTGAGTAAACTTGTTCGTGTACTCGCCACCGTTGGCCTCCTTGTTTCAGAGCCCGAACTCTTCCTTCTTTAGGTCCATCATTCCTCCGGACATGATATCGCGAAAAGTATTAGTAAACCTCCTGTGTGATCTCTTGTGGGGCTCCATGAGCGCACAGAATTCTCCCACTATTCTACGGCGGTTCCTTCAAGTTGATGAGAGGCGTAGAGCACCTTCTCATTGCCTTCACATTGCGTGATGTGCAACTTCTTTTCAATAGTTCTAAGCCAATCATCGGCTTCCAAAGGATTCACATTTCGAGAAGGTTGGTGGCCTAATCCTCATAAAACTGATAGCTTTGAGTGAGGTCGGGTCCACCATGGTTGTTCGAGCTGTGTGGTTGTTGTTGTTGGTCGCGCTGGTCATCCGCTGCATCCGCCGATCATAGTCCGTGATCGCTTGAGTCTCATACGCAAGAAATGCTCCCAGATTCTCGCATGTCCACCGGCGGTGGTTGAGGGCTGCCTCCGCCATTGGGGTTGTCATTCGCGCAGCCCACTTCAAGCACCGCTGTTTCTCGAGTATTCACCATCCGATGATTGCCTCTTGGGTTAGGAAAGGTAGATGTAGCATAGATAAGAAGTAAGACTTTCTAAAGCGGGAGATAGGTTATACCTAACTGAAATAATTCTTTATTATTCTTGGTATGGCCGCTTATTTAAGCCTACAAGCTTTGCAACACATAACGCACACTCAAGATTACAAAGAAGCAAACTAAACACGAAACCTTAACGCCAACTAAAAAGGTAAAGACTAACTTAAAGACGCGACTCACACTCGAGTCTCAACACGCTCCAAGATCGACACTCACTCATCCACCACCTGGCCGAGGCCGACCGGCGATACACCGGCGGTGAGCCGGCATAGGAGCGAACCTATCCCGATGACCTACTACGGGTCCTCTCGCCACAACAGGTCTCGCGCTCCCCTCCGCTCCCACTCGCTCCTCCGATCCTCCTGACTCTCACCGCTCTCGAACTCCTCGAGTCACGCGCCCAACTCGCCCTCGACCGCCTGTGGCCTCTTCCACCCGTGATCATCCCGATGGTCAAGCACGGTCACCTCAAGCTCCCGCTCGCCACTCGAGTGCCTCGCATACGCCTCCAACTCCCGAGTAGCATCTCACATATGATCCTCCGGCAAGGGTGAACTCCGCAAGGTGAGTTGCGGTAGCACACTGCCCTCCACAACCGCCGACGCCGCATGCTTGAACGTCCGGGTGAAGTCGAACATCGAGTCGTGAAGCTCGCCGGCGAGTCGCGCAGACACGGCAAGAGCAAGTCGAGCAACCTCTTGAATCGCAACCTCGCACGAGAATCTTTTGGCGGAGATGTTGATTGGTCCGCTAGCTTCCTCGCTTTCCCGAGCGAGATAATCACTTGCAAATAAACCTCTGTACACCATTAATCGACCACCGCCTCCTCGGTAAAGCGGACGATAGAAGCCTCCCAGCGTCTCAAGAACTCTCCACAACTCCATGGCGAGCCGCCACCGACTCAAGGTCGGGCAGATTCGCTTCACAAGAACTTTGAATAAGTTCTCCACCAAACGGCAAGTAAAACGGGTAAATTCAGCAAAGGCAGAAGTAGAGAATGAGATGAGTCGAGAGTGTTTTATTAGTCAAGTTTAGATTTTCTTTTAGAAAATAGTTTGGACACACACAAGACACCTCCATACTATCTAGGCCAAGACCTACACAACAAGATGCTCGATACCACCTCAGAAGGACCCGAATCCATCGATTCAACCCACCGTGTTTACCGCACTAGTCCTGTGATCAATGCTAGTTCACACAGCCCAACATTGGTACATATCACATCATACACAACGGTAATAGAATAATAATTCATTCATTGATATATCTAAAGGTATGATCTTATGACCAACTTACATTATTAAGCCACGCAGGGCAAGACTGAAAATATAAACTAGTAATTAAGCAGCGAAAAGTAGAAAACGTAGATAGCTCATCACTCACCATAGGCAACCGACAAGGCTCTGACCCTAATGACTCGTGGTCTTCCTCGACTTCATCTTCCAACATGTGTAGATTCTTCAACTGTTGATTATTGTTGTTTGGCAAGGGTGAGTACTTAAAGCACTCAGCAAGTTGTGCATAGAATGCAATTCTATGTATCTATATGCAAGGCTTATTCCAATGGATAGGCTATCATGGTTATTTTGCAATAAGCAGCATTTATGAACAAATAGAGTAAATAGATTGTAAAGAATGTAAAACAAATAACAGTAATAAATAAATAATTCAATATTTCTTAAGTAAACCAAGTTTATGTTTTAGTTAAACCCTAATGCTAACAGTCCACAGCAGAAATCCCGGTAATTAATCCATGTCATCTAATGGCCCCGATACTGGCTGGACACACAGAGGTAAGGGGATCTGGATCTTTTCAACATCCTTATCGGGTAGAGTGGAATGAACCAAGGAGACCACAGGAGGGTTTGTGGAACAACTATGGATTTAGAGCCCAAAACTCGGGTGTTCAATGGTTTTGTTGCTCAGACCAATCAATATATACGGGGGGTCATGGCACTAGGGAGCATTATGCAAAAGCAGTTATTAGATTCCTTTATTTGAAGGTGATGATGTGGTGAACAGGTTCAAATTATGTGAAAAGTTTTATGAAATCTCAGCAGTGGGTGAATTTTGCAACTGCTCACTTGGTTGGTCGGGCGGCAACTTGGATCAAGGGGGTCGTAATACCTATTTGTCAGATCACTTGGCCTCAATTTTGTGCAATGAGTTGTGACAGATTCTCACTAGAAAATGCCTATGATGCAATGAAAGCCTTACAGAACCTAAAACAGCAATCAAGGGTAGTCAGTTATATTGATAGATTTGAAGAATGTGCGGCAACGGTAGTCGAACCGGCCACCTCTACTCCAAGTTGGCGCACTTTCCGAAGGGTACCATCACCTCCACGCAACCACATCCCCAGCTGGACTCCACCCTTGTCACGCCAAATCAAGTCGGACTCCAAGTCATCCACAATTCGGGCTCTGTGTTCAGTTCGAAGTCAGAAGACAGCACTCCATTAAAACAGGTATATTTCCCTCGTACGGAGTCCAATGGAGGAGTTCTTGTGCTTGTTAGAAAGATAACGATCAGATCTTTCCAATGGATCTAGTAGCCGCCGCTTTAGATACTTGGGTTTTACTTAGATTACAACTAGACTCTGTCAGTTTTTCGTCGTACATCGGTTTGTAGAACCCCAACTCGTGTGCTTAATATAATTCAAAAATTTAGATTGCATCTTCTACGTTCTTGCTTGTGTTCTCGATTTGCATGCAGGGATTAGCCTTCTTGGCGAGGTCAACCATGTTTGTGCGTGGTTGATAACCAACGGAGCCGTGGTGTAGCGATTGCAGGGTTCGAATCAGTTCTGATTGATAGCCGGATCGTCAATGTCGAGTTCTCCATCAATCGATTTACAACTACCTGTCGGAAGATCAGGACACCGTTCGCATCAAGTGATATCAGTGCAACAGTTGCCCGATAGGTAATCCTTTTATCCCCACTTTTGTTTTGCCATCGTCCTAGAATCCAGAAAAATTGCTCCACAAAAAGTTCCTCGTCGTTTCTATTGTCCTACAACCTCTTGTGCCTTTGCAATTTTCGTTTCCAGTTTTGCTTTATTGAGTTCATGTCCATCGTCATCGTCTTGTTGCTGGCTTGAAGTCGTGATCCCAGTCTCTAGTTGTCACCTTCCGTTGTCCTAGTTCTTGTTTGCACCATGAGTTATCCCACCACCGCCAACCCCCAAAACCAAATAGAGTCCTATTCGGTTTGCCCCTACCGCTGCCTTGCGTTATATATTCCGCTCCACAAGCCCTAGATATGTCGCGAGCCACCTTGTGTCAATTGCCCTGCACCGCTAGCCTCCGATTTTTCACCCGCGGTCCTATTGCTAGCCCAGCCCAAACCAAAAGGAAGAAGTGAAGTCCCACACAATTCTAGACTGCGCAGTGCTCAGTAAAACGGGTATAACTTTTGCATACAGACTTCGATTGGGACATACTTTTTTTGTTTCGAAGAGGACGACGAGGCACATATGAAAAAAAATGACCCTCAAAATCGGCCTCTAAGACCGAGTTCTAGGCCCCGAAATTTTCCCGTGCTGTTTTTGCCGTTTTTCGGTCATCTATTTCACATTTTCTCTCGTTCCAAAATGAGAAGTTTTTGTTTTTCCTTTGAGTTAAAAGAAAGGAAAAAATGGCAAGTGCAAAAAAAAGAGAAGAGCCTCACTAAAAAAATAGAGAGAACAGAAGAAGCAAAAGGAGGGAAAGAAAAACAGATAATCAGAATTTCTTGCATCCCTTGAGTCCTTTGTACTTTGGTATAACTCTTGCTTCATTGAACTAGTTCTAGGTACATGTTTAGGCCAGCAACTGTGACAAGTACGTTGGACATTTATTCAGCTTGCTAATCTGATTTCGATATTGCTTATTCCTTGTTACCTAACACTACCTTCTGAGCTCCACATACTTCTTATCAGTTCAGGTCTCCTTTGCAACCGCCTCACTCGCGCTCCAGTCACGGTATCACGAACCAGCCACCGGTTGTACCACCCGCTACTTTGGTAAGAACATTTGTAAGAGCGTGGTAAGACGCTTGAGAGTGAGTGATTCCACCTTCTAACACCTAGTTAGTTGATAGGGATAATACTCTTGTGTTGCCTTTTGTCTTCTACTAACAATGATAAGTTTGCAAGCTGAAGCTGTGGATGGAGAAGAGTGTATTCCGAGAAACAAGTTTAACAACACGCTAAATGGCATCAATGCAAACATCGCAAAGATCGATCAAGACAATGAGCATAGATTGGAGAGAATAGAGCGAAGCATTGCCAATCTTCTTACAAGGATGGAGAACTTCAAGAGACAACCGCCTCTCAATGGGGCTCAAAGAGTGGAGGTGCATGAAGAATCTGTCGCGGGAGATGATGTAGATGGAGAAGACCGTGATGCCTTCACTGCTCGCGCTGCTACACAAGATGTACGACAACAACGATGCCTGAATCACAACCGTCATGGTATGGGAGGTAATAATTTTAATCAGCGCAATGGTCGTGGATATGATGATCTGTAAGGACCCGAATCCACTGATTCGAACCCACTGTGTTTACTGCACTATTCCCAGGATCAACGCTAGTGCACACAGCTTAACATTGGTACATATCACATCATACACAACGATAATAGAATAATAGTTCATTTATTGATATAGCTAAATGTATGATCTTATGACCAACTTACATTATTAAGCCACGCAGGGCAAGACTGAGAATATAAACTAATAATTAAGCAAATGAAAGTAGAAACGTAGATAGCTCATCACTCACCACAGCAACCGACAAGGCTCTAACCCTAATGACTCGTGTCTTCTTGGACTTCATCTTCCAACATGTGTAGATTCTTCAACTGTTGATTATTGTTGTTTGGCAAGGGTGAGTACTTAAAGCACTCAACAAGTTGTGCATGTAATGCGCTCTATTTATCTATATGTAAGGCTTATTCCAAAGGATAGGCTATCATGGCTATTTTGCAATAAGCAAGATTTATGAACAAATACAATAATAGATTGTAAAGAATGTAAAACGAATAGCAATAATAAATAAATTCAAGATTTCTCAAGTAAACCAAGTTTCCAATCCTAAATCAAAGTTCCATCTTCCATATGGCAATCCCGCCATCCCAACCAAGTTGTCCAATTTATTAAACTAACCCTTAATCAGAATTCCCGAGCATTGCTCAATACCGCGAGCACGGCTATCCGAATAGTTTCACACTCTGCAGAGGTTATGCACTTTACCCACGTGATACAACCAAACACCACCAAGGCGAGAGATTATAACAAAGCCTTTACAATGCTCTATCTTAATCCGATACTACCCGCTAAGGTTTCAACATCATGGTCCGAAACCACATCCGTGGCCCCTCTTGCGCCATGTGAATTACACTCGACCGGAACTCACACCGACCACGATAGTACCAAAATTAAGACTTTGCAAATTACTCACCTAGGCCGCCCATACTGCATATGTGGTTGCATGATTGACTCAGTCAAAGGCTTGCAAGGTTAAATCCTTAGTGTGATCAAGGCAAGACTTCCACATACCATCCGCCCATCGGGCCCACCTTGGCCTCCTCGCCTTGCCACTTGCCCCAATCTAAGTTATCATCACCCGCTTGATTACTAGCACCACGTGCCATCAACAATTCAACATCGCTATGACATGACTCGCCACAACAACTCAATCTCATCGTGTGATCCCACATGACACACAAGTTCATAACATTGTTCCATATTCCGTTAATCAAGATTAATTAACAATGATTCGACACATGTGATGACGTGGCATGGCTAAGCAACTAATACGGTCTAACCTCCAATGTTGATCATAATTATTAATCAACTATATTAAACCAATCTAGGTGACAATGGTTCATGGCATATAATGACAAGGTAGGGTATAGATCAATCTGGTATTTTAGCTAAACCCAATCTAATTTGAAACAATTGTATATTTGAAATATATGCAATATTGTAAAACAAACATAGCAATTTTATAAACATGGGTTCAACATGATCAAAGCACAACTTGCCTTGGAATAGGTCCTGATCTTGATCTGAAGCTTGCTCTTGGGTTGCTTGATCTTCCTCCAAGCGCCGCACAATTCAACGCCTACGCTGCATCAAAGAGAAAAGCAAATAAATGCCAAAACAGAGAGCAATTGAACTCCAAAATCAATTAAAATTCACCATTAAATAGATCTCAATTTTACAAATTTTTAGAAACTGGAATCACTCAAACCGAAAGTTACGATGCAAAAGATATAGCCTTTTGAAGTTTGAAATAAATATCAAATCAGAAAATCGAAAATCAGATTTAATAGATTTATTTTTATTCAAAATAGATTATCGCGTCATCATGACGCCACGCGACGCCAACATCGACCGACTAATCGGAAGCGCCACGCGGCCCGGTCCATGGATCGCGCCCACGATCCGCCGGTCCACGGCAGACGCGTCCACGGCGCGCCTGGTGCCGCTGCGCTCGACACGCGGGCGGCGCTCGATTGGTTGCGGCGACGGCGCAATCTGGTGCACCTGATTCCATCGGACGATCGCCGATTGATGCACACGCGCGAGATCACGAGCACGGGTTTTAGATCCAACGGACGGCGACATGAGGGTTTTACACCACCGAGGACACGCGGTCAGATTCGAGACATCGGCGAAGATCCAACGGACCGTAGCTTCTCGCCGCTAATGGCGCCGCCGAGACCAAAATCCGGCGATGAAGACGACGATATCGCGAGGCGCCCGGCGAAGTTCTCGACGCCGAGACCTTGCGCTCGGCCGCGGCGAGGAACGAGGGACTCAACGCACTGGCCCGAAGCCTTAAATAGGCGCACGAGAGGGCGCGGCGAAGCGGCGGACACGACTCGAGTCCGCTGAAACACGGCGCGCTGGCGGAAGAGTCCGAGGCGAGACGACACACGAGAACCCTTCGATGACGAATGAACGGCCGATTCAAAGCGACGTGGCCGGATCGGATCCGCCAACCAACTAACGGACACGATCCAAACTTTCCGAACCGCAGACGACTTAATTCCGACCGTCCGATTCCGATCCGACGCCCATCGGCGCTTAGGGTTTGCGATTCACGCGCAAAGCTCTCGACCGCCGATGCGAGATCAACTACCGGCGATCGCACCACTCCGCCAGGCTAATCGGGCCGACGGCCACAGATCATCACATCGCAAGACAAGTTGTTGGGCCGGCCCAACACTGCTTCTCGAGATTTTCAAAAGGTTTTCATTTAAAATAATTCCATAAATTCATTTAATTTGTTTTAGGCAATAAAACAATCAGAAAAATCCAAGAAAAATCTCAAAATACTTTGAGACATTCTCGACTTAAATAAAATATTTTTGCTAAAACTTTATTTTAACTTTGTACAGATTTAAATACTTTTGAATAAAAAGCAATAAACTTGAAATAGGAATTAATTCAAATGAATCTAGAAAATCCAAATAAATTCCAGAAAATCACAAATGCATTTTTAAACGATAAAAACTTAATTAAGCCAAATTTTGGGATGTTACAAACCTCCCCTTAATGTAATCTCGACCGAGATTCTGTGGCTAACTAGAGAATAGGTTCGAATTCGACTTCAATTCTTCTTCTCGCTCCCAAGTGGCTTCACTTTCGTAATGATTGCTCCATCGAACTCGCAAAGCTTAATAGACTTGTTTCTCGGTCTTGCGCCCACAACATCCAAAATTCGATCGTTGCTCTTTATAAGTCAAATCTTCTTGCACTCTATTGCCTCCAACGGGCTTGCTCATGGCACTCGAGACACTTCTTAAGTCGCGATACATGGAATACATCATGCACTCGCCAATGACCGAGGCAACTCTAATCGATAAGCTACCTCTCCTCGACGGCTCGTAATCTTGAACGGACCGACATATCTTGGTGCAAGCTTCCTTTAACGTGAAATCTCTTAACGCCCTTAAGAGGGGTAACCTCGAGGTACACATGATCTTCTCGTTCAAAACTCAAATCTCGACGACGATTATCGGCGTAGCTTTTTCGCCTTGACTGTGCTATCTTTAATCTCTCTCGATCATTGCTACTTGACTTTCTCGCTTCTTCGAGGATATCCGCCCAAACACCAAACGCTCTCCTGCCTCGCTCCAATTCAATGGAGTACGACAAGCACGCCCATACAATGCCTCGAACGGTGACATTTGTAGGCTAGCTTGATAACTATTATTGTAATCGAACTCGTGATATGGCAAACATTTATCCCATGTCGTAGCGTAAGCTAAGGCACAAGCTCTCAACATATCCTCTAAGATCTGATTTACTCTTTCACCGACCATCCGCTGCGGGTGATATGTCAGATCAAATTCAGACGGGTTCCCATTGCTTCATGCAACTTATTCCAAAACCTTGAGGTAAATTGGGTACTCTCTCGACACAATCTTCTTTGGCACTCCATGCAAACATACAATCCTTGACATGTACAGCTCGCCAAACGATCTCCGAGTAAGTGGTCTTTATCGATGAAATGAGCGACCTTGGTTAGACGATCCACGATAACCCAAATGGAATCGTAACCTTTCGAGTCTTAGGTAAACCGTGATAAAATCCATCCCGATTTCCTCCCACTTCCATTCCGAATTTTCAACCGGCTGCAACAAACCAATGGTCTTTGGTGCATAGCCTTTACTCTCGACACACGCCGATAATGCAACATGCTCACCACTTCACGCTTCATTTTGGCCACCGAATCTCTCCTTCAAATCCTCGTACATTTTAGCACTTCCTGGATGAATTGAGTACTTTGAATCATGCGCTCCTCAAGAATCAATTGTTTTAATTCCTTTTATCCGCACACAAATTCGCCTTTGAAGAACATAGTTCCTTGTTCGCCCAGAGTGAAATCTATGGCTAGGCCTTCTTCCTTTTAGCCTTGATTTTTGAAATTTTATCGCCATCTTGTTGACCTTCTCTAACTGATCCTCTAATGTTGGTTTTACTTAGCGCAGCTATCATTCCTCGCGAACGACTCCAATCTTAACCTCTCAAATTCCTTGCATAATTCGTTGATCCTCCATTGACAATGCATTTGCGCTATGGCTTTTTCGACTCGGGGCATCCGCCACCACATTGGCTTTTCCAGATGATAATGGATTCCTACATTATAATCCTTAATTAGCTCAAGCCATCTTCATTGCCTCATATTCAGTCGATTGAGTGAATATGTATTTCAGACTCTTATGGTCCGTATATATCTCACATCTATTTCCTATGAGATAATGACGCCATATCTTTAAAGCATGCACTACGGCAGCCTAACTCCAAATCATGCGTTGGGTAATTCACTTCATGCGGTCTCAATTGTCTCGACGCATAAGCAACGACTTTGCCTTCTTGCATTAACACGCATCCCAAGCCCCGCTTCAAGCATCGCAAAGAAATGTCAAATCCATTCTCGCACATCCGCAACACTAATACGGGGTCGTTGTTAAACGCTTTAATTCCATGAAACTTTTCTCGCACTCTGGCGCCCATGCAAACTTCTTTCTTTCTTTAACAACCGCGTAAGGGGTTTAGCAATTGTCGAGAATCCTTCTATGAACCGACGGTAATATCCCGCCATTCCCGTAAAACTACGAATCGAGTAATGCACTTCGTGGCTCCCAATGCAACATCAAGGCCCACTTTGTCGGGATCAATCATGACTTTGGTAGTCATTACATGACCGAGAAATTCAACTTTCTCCTTCCAAAATTCACACTTGCTAAACTTAGCATATAGTTGATGCTCGCACTGCCTAAAACCATTCTCGATGTTTCGCATGCTCTTCCTCCGCCTTCGAGTAAACCAAGATATCGCCTATGAAGACTACAACAAACTTGTCCAAGTAATCCATGAAGACTTTATTCATCATGTTCATGAAATATGTTGGGCATTAGTCAATCCAAATGACATGATCGTGAACTCGTAATGTCCATATCGCGTAGAAAACGCAGCCTTAGGTACATCCTCCGCCGGATCTTCAATCGATGGTATCCGAACGAAGATCTATCTTGGAGAAAACTCCAGCTCCTCTTAATCGATCAAATAAGTCATCGATCCCGGGCAACGGATACTTATTCTTGATCGTTACTTCATTAAGTGCACGTAGTCGATGCACATTCTAAGACTTCCATCCTTCTTGCGAACAAACAAAACCGGCTCCCACGGCGATGAACTTGGTCTAATGAAACCTTTCTCTTGCGCCTCAATCGCTTCTTCATTTCTACTAACTCGCCTGTAGGCATCCGATATGGTCTCTTTGATATCGGTCTTTGCACCGTGCTAACTCGATGACAAACTCGATATCACGATCCGTGGCAATCCCGCAAATCTTCCGAAATACATCCGGTATTCTCGCCATCGCACATCTTCCATGCCGATGGCTTTCACATCGTTGACCGTTAATCGCCTGCCCCGAATGCGGTCACTTGAAACTCCACTTTCTTGCCACTAGGGCCTTCCAAGGTCACGATCCTTCGCCACAATCTAAAATGACCTTATGCTTGGACACCAATCCATTCCAAGGATGACGTTTAGGATTGCGATCTATCAAGATAAGATTCGCGAGAAATTCTATCCCATCCATAAGCAACTTAGCTCCCAAACACCCAAGGCTAGATCTAAGCTCGATCCCGGGCTTGACTAAGAGCACACACTTAAGATTCACCACTTTAAATCCATTCTTGGTTGCAAAACTTTGAGAAACAAACGAATGCAAGCCCGTAATCAAACAAAATCAGAAAGGTGTAATCGAGTTGACCAGAACTTACCCAAGACGACGCCCGTAGCTTCCTCGAGCTCCATCGCCGTGATGTGGTTGATTCTTCCACGCATCGTTGATCGCGGCGTTGCTCCGGCTTGGCTTGGTGCACGATTTCTCCCGATGTTGGTGCTTTAGCGTGTTGTTCCTGTGTTGAAACGAATGGTGTGATGCCTCCTTCGTGGACACCTATTTGAAAAGTGCCCTGCTCATTGCAAGTATAGCATCTCTTCACCGCAGATCGATTTCCCCCGTGCATTGTTGCCTTGCGCTGGGTCCGAAATTCGATTGGCGTGGCGAGGTGTAGGGTTGATGTCTTGTTCCCGGTGGTGGTTGAAATCTAGCAAATTGTCGGGTGACATCCTCAAACGTAGATGGTTTGGGCGCCCACCCCGATTGTTCATCAAGCGCTACGGTTTTCACCTAGCTCTTTGCGCTTGTCCTCTAGGATTAAAGCCTTATTTACCAGCTCCCAAAATCCGGAAAATTGTGGGTAATCACCCCACTGCGATCCCAATTCGGTCCCTTCATGAAACGAGATCGCTTAGCTTTATCCGTCGCTACGCCCTCGGGGCATAACGAGCTAATTGAGTGAATTTATTCGTATTCGCCACTTTGGTTGGCCTCCTTGCTTCAAAGCTCAACTCCTCCTTCTTAAGATCCATCATTCCTCTCGGGACATGATATCGCGGAAAGCATTAGTGAACTCCTCCTGTGTTATCTCTTGCGGGCTCCATGAGCGCACAAGAATTCTCCCACCATTCTGCGGCGGTTCCTTCAAGTTGATGAGAGGCGAGAGCACCTTCTCATTGCCCTCACACCGAGTGATGTGCGCTTCTTCTCAATGGTCCTAAGCCAATCATCGGCTTCCAAAGGGTTCACGCTTCAGAGAAAGTTGGTGGCCTAGTCCTCATAAAATCCGATAGCTTGGACATAGGTCGAGGTCCACCATGATTGTTCCGAGTTGCGTGGATTGTTGTGGTTTATCACGCATTGGTCATCTCTTTGCCGATCCGCCGTGCATCATTGTTCGTGATCGCTTGAGTCTGTGGCCGCAAGGAATGCTCCTGATTCTCGCATGTCCATCGGCGGTGGTTGAGGGTCGCTCCATCATTGGGATTGTCATTCGACGCAGATCCACTTCAAGCACCGTTGTTTCTCGAGTATTCACCATCCGATGATTGCCTCTTAGGTTAGGAAAGGTAGATGTAGCATAGATGAGAAGTAAGAATTTCTAAAACGGGAGATAGGTTATACCCAAACTGAACAATTCTTTATTTAACTTGGTATGGTCGCTTATTTAAGCCTACAAGCTTTGCAACACATAACGCACACTCAAAGAATACAAAGAAGCAAACTAAACACTAAACCTTAACGCCCACTAGAAAGGTAAAGACTAACTTAAAGACGCGACTCACACTCGAGTCTCAACACAGCCCAAGGTCGACACTCACTCATCCACCACCACGGCCGACCGATCCGCGCATACACCGGCGGGTGGGCCGCATCGAGCAAACCTATCCCGATGACCTATTACTGGGTCCTCTCGCAACAACGGGTCTGCAGACTCCCTCCGCTCCCACTCTCGCTCCTCTCGATCCTCCTCGGACTCCTCGGTGGCTCTCGAACTCCCCGAGTCACGCGCTCCACTGCGTCCTCAATCGCCTCCTCGGTAAAGTGGACGATAGAAACCTCCAAGCGCTCAAGTACTTCCACGGCTCCATGGCGTAGCCGCCACTGCCTCCTCAAAGGTCGGAACGATCGGCATCCGCTCCACAAGAACTTTGAATAAGTTCTCCACCAAACGGCAAGTAAAACGGGTAAGTTTAGCAAAGGTAGAAGTAGAGAATGAGATGAGTCGAGAGGGTTTTATTAGTCAAGCTTAGATTTTCTTTTAGAAAATAATTTTGGACACACTCAAGACACCTCCAAACTATCTAGGCCAAGACCTACAACAAGATGCTCGATACCACCTCTCAGAAGGACCCGAATCCATCGATTCAACCCACCGTGTTTATGCACTATTCCTGTGATCAACGCTAGTGCACACGACTTAACATTGGTACATATCACATCATACACAACGATAATAGAATAATAGTTCATTTATTGATATAGCTAAATGTATGATCTTATGACCAACTTACATTATTAAGCCACGCAGGCAAGACCGAGAATATAAACTAATAATTAAGCAAATGAAAGTAGAAACGTAGATAGCTCATTAGTTCACCACAGCAACCGACAAGGCTCGGACCCTAATGACTCGTGTCTTCTTGGACTTCATCTTCCAACACAGTGTAGATTCTTCAACTGTTGATTATTGTTGTTTGGCAAGGGTGAGTACTTAAAGCACTCAACAAGTTGTGCATGTAATGCAATTCTATTTATCTATATGTAAGGCTTATTCCAAAGGATAGGCTATCATGGCTATTTTGCAATAAGCAAGATTTATGAACAAATACAATAATAGATTGTAAAGAATGTAAAACGAATAGCAATAATAAATAAATTCAAGATTTCTCAAGTAAACCAAGTTTCCAATCCTAAATCAAGTTCCATCTTCCATATGGCAATCCCGCCATCCCAACCAAGTTGTCCAATTTATTAAACTAACCCTTAATCAGTAATTCCCGAGCATTGCTCAATACCATGAGCACGGCTATCCGAATAGTTTCACACTCTGCAGAGGTTATGCACTTTACCCACGTGATACAACCAAACACCACCAAGGCGAGAGATTATAACAAAGCCTTTACAATGCTCTATCTTAATCCGATACTACCCGCTAAGGTTTCAACATCATGGTCTCAAAACCACATCCGTGGCCCCCTCTTGCGCCATGTGAATTACACCCTGACCCGGGAACTCACACCGACCACGATAGTACCAAAATTAAGACTTTGCAAATTACTCAGCTAGGCTGGCCCATACCAGACATGTGGTTGCATGATTGACTCAGGTCAAAGGCTTGCAAGGTTAAGTCCTTAGTGTGATCAAGGCAAGACTTCCACATACCATCGCCCATCGGGCCCACCTTGGCCTCCTCGCCTTGCCACTTGCCCCAATCTAAGTTATCATCACCCGTTGATTACCAAGCACCACGTGCCATCAACAATTCAACATCGCTATGCGTGACATGACTCGCCACAACAACTCAATCTCATCGTGTGATCCCACATGACACACAAGTTCATAACATTGTTCCATATTCCGTTAATCAAGATTAATTAACAATGATTCGACACATGTGATGACGTGGCATGGCTAAGCAACTAATACGGTCTAACCTCCAATGTTGATCATAATTATTAATCAACTATATTAAACCAATCTAGGGTGACAATGGTTCATGGCATATAATGACAAGGTAGGGTATAGATCAATCTGGTATTTTAGCTAAACCCAATCTAATTTGAAACAATTGTATATTTGAAATATATGCAATATTGTAAAACAAACATAGCAATTTTATAAACATGGGTTCAACATGATCAAAGCACAACTTGCCTTGAATAGGTCCTGATCTTGATCTGAAGCTTGCTCTTGGGTTGCTTGATCTTCCTCCAAGCGCCGCACAATTCAACGCCTCACGCTGCATCAAAGAGAAAAGCAAATAAATGCCAAAACAGAGAGCAATTGAACTCCAAAAATCAATTAAAATTCACCATTAAATAGATCTCAATTTTACAAATTTTTAGAAACTGGAATCACTCAAACCGAAGTTACGATGCAAAAGATATAGCCTTTTGAAGTTTGAAATAAATATCAAATCGGAAAATCAGAAAATCAGATTTAATAGATTTATTTTATTCGAAAATAGATTACTGCGTCATCATGACGTCACGCCGACGCCAACACCGACCGACCAATCGGAAGCCGCCACGTGGCTCCCGGTCCATGGATCGCGCCCACGATCCGCCGGGTCCACGGCAGACGCGGCCCACGGCGCTCGGCCGCCTGCGCCGACACGCGGCGGCGCCCGATTGGTTGCGGCGACGGCGCAACTGGTGCACCAGATTCCATCGGACGATCGCCGATTGATGCACACTGGCGAGATCACGAGCACGGGTTTTAGATCCAACGACGGCGATTAAGGAGGGTTTTACACCACCGAGGACACGCGTCAGATTCGAGACGCCGGCGAAGATCCAACGGACCGAGCTTCTCGCCGCTAATGGCGCGCCGAGACCAAAATCCGCGGCGATGAAGACGACGATATCGCGAGGCGCCCGCGAAGTTCGACGCCGAGACCTTGCGCTCGGCCGCGGCGAGAACGAGGGACTCAACGCACCCGTCCCGAGCCTTAAATAGGCGCACGGAGAGGGCGTGCGAGCGGCGGACACGGACTCCGAGTCCGTCGGAAACACGGCGGCGCGGCGGAAGAGTCCGAGGCGGAGACGACACACGAGAACCCTTCGATGACGAATGAACGGCTGGGATTCAAAGCGACGTGGTCGGATCGATCCGCCAACCAACTAACGGACACGATCCAAACTTTCCGAACCGCAGACGACTTAATTCCGACCGTCCGATTCCGATCCGACGTCCATCGGCGCTAGGGTTTGCGATTCACGCGCGAAAGCTCCTGACCGCCCGATGCGAGATCAACGGCTGGCGATGCGCACCTCCGCTCGTGGGCCAACTGGGCCGCACGGCCACAGATCACACGCAAGACGTGTTGGGCCTCGGCCCAACACTGCTTTCCGAGATTTTCAAAAGGTTTTCATTTAAAATAATTCCATAAATTCATTTAATTTGTTTTAGGCAATAAAACAATCAGGAAAAATCCAAGAAAAATCTCAAAAATACTTTGAGACATTCTGGACTTAAATAAAATATTTTTGCTAAAACTTTATTTTAACTTTGTACAGATTTAAATACTTTTGAATAAAAAGCAATAAACTTGAAATAGGAATTAATTCAAATGAATCTAGAAAAATCCAAATAAATTCCAGAAAATCACAAATGCATTTTTAAACGATAAAAACTTAATTAAGCCAAATTTTGGGATGTTACATGATCCTTTTTCTAAAGTTAAATTTACTATACCATCTTTTTCTGGTGCATATGATGCTGAAGTTTATTTAGATTGGGAAATGATTTTTGAACAAAAATTTAACTCCCATGTAGTTCCTGAAGTACATAGAGTCAGACAAGCTACTAGCGAATTCAAAAATTTTGCTATCATTTGGTGGAATGAAGTAGTAAATTCTGGCTTACAACCTAATACATGGGATAGATTAAAGCGAGTTATGCGTAGTAGATTTATTCCTCCTTATAAACATGATCTACATAAGAAATTGCAACGCTTGAATCAAGGTAATAGATCTATAGAGGAGTACTATCAAAATCAACAAATAGACATGTTGTGTTGTGAGGTATTTGAGGATGAAGAAAATAAGATGACTCATTTTTACAGGGGTTTACGACGTGAAATTCAGGACATAATTGATTACAAAGATTATAATAATATCAATAGATTGTTCCAGCTAGCTATGTTGGCAAAAAAATAATTGCAGGTAAGACAACAAAGGACAAGGAGTAGCTTTGGTGGTATATCTACACCAAAGTCAACGTCGGGACAAGCCAAATCAACCCCGCCACCTGCTAATCAGTTTGCTGCCCCCTCCACGAGTAGGGCATATTCAGCAGCACCGCC
Source organism: Otatea glauca (assembly GCA_036346275.1). Classification (NCBI taxonomy): domain Eukaryota; kingdom Viridiplantae; phylum Streptophyta; class Magnoliopsida; order Poales; family Poaceae; genus Otatea; species Otatea glauca. The sequence goes on from CM070730.1 coordinate 49,169,877, forward strand.
GCCACGTCACGTGCACCCGAGGTGAGTAAATCTACTAGTGTGCAGGCACCAACGAAGAGCTCTTCATCGGTTGCTTCCACGGGTCGTACGACTGGGATTGTGTGACATCGTTGCAAGGGAATGGGCCATATCATGAAGGATGAATATGCTCTTGCAGCTAACCTTGCAGATAATGAAGATGACCATGAGATGGATAGTGATGGTGAGGAGATTTAAGGGACCACTGCCACAGAGAATTATAGGACCATAATTGTGCAACGAGTGTTGAGCACTCAAATGGAGCAAGCAGAGAAGCTACAATGCCATAATTTATTTCAGTTTTATCTCATCGTCCAGGACCGTCGTGTTTGTGTCATAATTGATGGTGGAAGCTACAATAATTTGGTGAGTTCAGATCTGGTCAAGAAGCTTGGCTTGACCACACGTGCGCACCCTCATCCATACCATATTCAATGGTTCAACAATAGTGATAAGGTGAAGGTAACACAAACTGCGAGAGTGTATTTTTCCATTGGAATATACCATAATTTTGCTGATTTCGACGTAATGCCTTTGCAAGCATGTTCACTTTTATTAGGTCGTCCATGGGAATTTGATACCGATGCAACTCATTATGGTAGAAATAATAAATACATCTTACGCACAAAGGAAAGAAAATCACTTTGCTTCCTATGACACCTGCTGAAATTGTGCAATGTGATAAAGAGAGAGCTGAAAATGAGAATAAAAAGAGTGCGCCAGAATGTGAAAATCAGCAAGTAGCTAAGAACATTTTCTTACCTAAGAAAGACAAGAAAGCGACTAGTTCTAGGTCTAAGGGAATTACTTTGAAAGGTGGTGTTATGCTTGCTACAAAATCTGGTGTTATGCTTGCTACAAAATCTGATTTTGTTGAAATTAATGAGAATGATGCACTATGCTATGCTTTAATGTGCAAAGAGGCTTTATTTTCACTTAATGATATTCCTATCTCTTTGCCTCCTGCTGTCATTAACCTTTTGCAGGAGTATGAGGATGTGTTTCCAACTGAGATACCCCCGGGGCTGCCACGTATTAGAGGTATTGAGCACCAAATTATAGGACCAATCCGGAGGAGACTAAAGAAATTCAGCGGCAAGTCCAAGAGCTTTTGGGCCAAGGGTACATATGGGAAAGCCTTAGTCCATGTGTCATTCCTATTCTTTTGGTTCCTAAGACGGTAGTTGGCATATGTGTGTTGATTGTAGAGCCATTAACAATATCACAATAAGGTATCGTTATCCTATTCTTAGGTTAGACGACATGCTTGATGAGTTGAGTGGTTCTATTATTTTCACAAAGATTGACTTGCGTAGTGGATACCACCAGATTAGAATGAAATTGGAAGATTAATGGAAAACAACATTTAAAACTAAGTTCAGTTTATATGAGTGGTTAGTCATGCCTTTTGGTTTAACTAATGCACCTAGCACTTTCATGTGTTTGATGAACGAAGTTTTATGTGCTTTTATTGGAAAATTTATGGTGGTATATTTTGATGATATTTTGATCTATAGCAAGTCACATAAAGAACAGATAAAATATTTGTGTGTTGTTTTTAATGCTTTGAGAGATGCACGTTTGTTTAGTAATCTTGAGAAGTGCGCCTTTTGCACGAATCGAGTCTCTTTTCTTGGCTATATTGTTACTCCACAGGGAATTGAAGTGGACGAAGCAAAAATTGAAGCCATCAAGAGCTGGCCAATCCCCGAGACAGTCACATAGGTGAGAAGTTTTCATGATGTTGCAGAATTCTATAGACGTTTCGTGAAAGATTTCAGCACCATTGCTGCCCCGCTGAATGAGTTGACAAAGAAGGACGTATCTTTCCAAGGGGACCAGGACAACAATAAGTTTTTAACACGCTGAAAGAGAAGCTTACACATGCACCTCTACTCCAACTTCCAGATTTTGATAAGATGTTTGAATTAGAATGTGATGCTAGCGGAATTGGAATAGGAGGTGTGCTACTACAAGAAGGTAAACATGTTGCTTATTTTAGTGAGAAATTAAATGGGCCAACTTTGAATTACTCCACCTATGATAAAGAATTGTATGCTTTAGTGCGAGTATTAGAAACATGGCAACACTATCTTTGGCCTAAGGAGTTCTTTATTCATTCTGATCATGAATCTTTGAAGCATATTAGAAGTCAAGACAAACTAAGTAAACGACATGCTAAATGGTTTGAATTCATAGAGTCGTTTTCATATATCATTAAACACAAGAGGGGTAAAGACAATGTAATTGCTGATGCGTTATTGAGGCAATATACTATGTTGTCTCAACTTGATCATAAAATTTTTGGTTTAAAGACAATAAAAGAGTTCTATGCCACTGATTTGGACTTTAAAGATGCATTTGAAAATTGTAGAGAAGGAAGAATGTGGAATAAATATGTGATGAATGATGGATTGTTATATCGTGCTAACCAGTTATGTGTTCTGCTAGCTCTATTCGCCTTTTATTTTTTGTAGGAAGCGCATGGAGGTGGTTTGATGGACCATTTTGGAGTGAAGAAAACTGAAGATGTACTGGCCGTCCATTTCTTTTGGTCAAAGATGAGATGTGACGTCAAGCGCTACGTGTTACGCTGCACTACGTGCAATAAAGCTAAGTCTCGCTCTAATCCACATGGTCTTTATATGCCTCTTCCTGTTTCTAGAGTTCCATGGGAAAAATATTTCTATGGACTTTGTTTTAGGGTTGCCTAGGACAAAGAGGGGGAGGGATAGTATTTTTGTGGTTGTGGACCGATTTTCTAAAATGGCATACTTTATACCTTGTCATAAGAGCGATGATGCTACAAAAGTTGTTGATTTGTTTTTCAGGGAGATTGTATGCCTACATGGAGTGCCAAACACAATTGTTTCAGATCATGGTGCTAAGTTCTTGAGTCACTTTTGGAGAAGCTTTTGGAATAAATTGGGGACAAAGCTGCTGTTTTCTACTACATATCATTCCCAAACCGACGGACAAACAGAGGTCATCAACCGTACGTTGTCAACCATGTTGAGGACTATTTTAAAGAAGAATTTGAAGTTGTGGGAAGAGTGTTTACCGCACGTTAAGTTTGCTTATAACAGGTCGGTACACTCTACTGTTAGTGTTATGCCCTTGAGGCAATCATTTAGATAATTGTAACATGACTATGTTTATGAATAACAATATGATTACTGGTCCAATGAATGTATATCATTGTATTGATCAACAAGTATGTGACTTGCTTATGAAGCTCTTTACTTATTGATATAATTCGATAAATATCTCTGATCGGATATCATCGTATAGGACAACGATGAATAGATCAGCACATGTAGTGATCGATGATCATGCTTCATAGATCATGGGATATGGAGATACCATCTATACATTGTGGACGCATGTTAAAGAACATGGGTTAGATAGACCCGCCATGAGACACTGCGAGAATGTTTCATTCTTATGTGTCATCAGTGTATCTCATACATAGTAGATGTATGATCCTTAGACCTGAGATTGTCATATTCCCTACATGTGTAATAGTTTTCCTTAGGGCTATCAAACACTACTTCCTAACCGGATAGTTATAAAGGTAGCTTTCATGTTTACTATGAAACGTGTAGAGGGAAGTGAGCAGTCAAGATGGAATTTGCCACTCCAATGAAACAGAGATATATGATAAGGTCACTCGTGTGATATGATTAAGGAAGTGCATGGCCATGCCGTGATTGAGGAGTCAATGACAACTTATTAATATATCACGGATATGAGAGATGGATTGAATCATCAAAGGATGACATGCTTCTCGTCTTGAGTTCAATCTTCATATACTTGGCAAAGGGATTATTACATGAGTACTTTTGATAGGTTCTGTCCGATTTGATCATAGTATGTTTGGGAGTTGGCATACTTTGCAAGGAGCCGCTACCAACTATTGGATTGAAAAGGAGTTTTCCGAATCCATGTCCAAACGTTTGTGAACCTGCAGGGTCACACACTTAATGGGCTGGGACACATTAATTTGGATTGGATCCGTAATTAATGGACCTCGTGGGCTTAGCACGCTGATGGGCCCTGGTTTAGGGTTTCATCTCGTGGCTATATAAGGAGGGTGGGCACAGGGTGTGCTTTCCACAGTTTAAAAGTGATTCACCCGAAACCCTAGCCTCCTCCTCTCGCTGCCCCTGCCGAGCGACCTGGTGCTTGCACACCGACGCACGGCGTTCCATCCCTGGATGTGTGGACTACTGCGGTGACGCTGCTGCGACTGCGGCGTGGGAGGACGATCCACGGCAAGGCGCGGACGATCCACTCCATCGACGCAACGACTACGGCGAGGACGATCCACTACATCGACGCGCGAAGGATTGCACAACTGCGCGTCTAGTGGTAATCTAATCTGTGATCCCCTTCTCGCGAGTAGATTTCTGGTTATGCGGTAGATTTTTTTTGTGCTAGTGTAGCATACCGTGTTCCTCTTCAATGGTATCAGAGCCATCTCGTATAGATTTGTGATCTGGATGTTGCACATATGATGTGTGAGGTTAGTAGATTGGATCTATTACATATTCAGCCGGTTCATATGATGAATTGGTGACAGCAGCCATCGATGAGATCGATCGGTTTAGGGTTTGAGGAAAGTGCAAACCGACTCAATCTTGATTTGGGTGAGTCCGTTCATGGTACGATGTTACCCTTACCGGTCGGGTTAATACCATCAGGGTTTCTGAAACGTATCCATATGGGACCAAGCCAATCAGATTGAGTTGGATTGGGTCAATCTGGTTGATCCATGGTAAGCGCAAACCGATTCAATATTGATTTGGGTGAGTCCGCTCATGGTACGACGTTGCCCTTACGGCCGGGTTACCGCCATCGTGGTTTCAAATGTAACCATATGGGACCAAGCCAATCATATTAGATCGGATTGGGTCAATCTAGTTGATCCGTGGAAATTTTGAGGGTGTTTTCCATGACAGAGACATGCCTCTTAAAAATTTTGAGGGTTGCTGTGGGCTCGCCTTGATGGACCCCAGGCGCCGCCCTCGGACCCGCCACGACCGGCCAATGGACGCGCTAAGGGCGCCGCCTCGGACCCTAATCGTAGGGTTGCTTTTGTTTAACTCTGCTTTTGCAGGAATTATGTGAAATAGTATGGCCTATGTGTATGTGATGCATGTAATTTCCACATGGCCTACGTGCCGTGTCAAGCCATAAGGCTATTTAAATTGTATAACGACCTGCGTGTCGACTTGTGATGCTTCAAACCCTCATGTAAAATTCATTATCAAAAGTTGTAAGGCATTGCATCCATAATGATGAAGACGATGGTATCAAGCAAGGTGGCTAGGTGAACAAATCAAGCAAGGTGGCAAGGTGAACAAACAAGCATGATGATGGAGATCTTAATGCTAAGGGCCATGCTATTTCACACTTATTTTGATTTTACGTGGATGTGTGTTTAATCCTTGCTATTTTCTTTATGCTCATTGCATGTGATGCCATGTTCTTAGTAGATATTGTTCATCCCTATAGTTAAAATTTTAAATCAAAATGTCCATCCAATTGTTGCACCTATCAAGAATTTAGATCGTTATTGATATGGTCGCCAAAGTAGTATATCAATGGCTATCTTAATAGATGATAGGGATGTGTTGGACACATCACGCATAACAATGGTAGATTTAATCAAGCTATCAAAACGGTTTTGGGCTTGAGGACATAAGTGGTTGGGACTTGATTTCAGTAATGAAGGAACCTATACAAGACAATTGGTGTCTAGGAAAACACACATGAGGCAGGTTTCTTAATTGGCACCCGAAAACGGGAAGTGCTCCCTCCCTCATGTGAGCCCTTGGGGCAGGTTGACCTGGCCATGAGTCAAGTTGACGGAAACATTCATTACTTGTTTTCATACTCAACAAACAAGAGTTACATAAGATGTAATTAGCAAAGGTGTTGCTTACCTATGTCACTAAATTTCTAGTAGTGATGCCAAAGCTCACTAGTGTTTGATGAATATGGATCTTGAACACTCACTATGTGTCTATAAAAGGAACATAAAATAGGAGTGTCTTTTATTAAAATGTTTAATAAAATTTTTACATAAACATAGTGCTTAGAATCTTTGCATGTCTTTGTTGTAGTTCAATGGCACCTTCTCCTACTCCTACTACACCTGGTTTTGCTTTGAGATCGGTTTTGGAAAGGGAAAAACTTAATGGAACTAATTTTGTTGATTGGTATCGCAACCTGAGAATTGTTCTCAAGCATGAAAAGAAGGACTATGTTCTAGAGAATCCAATTCCTGATGAACCAGCCGAAAATGCTCCTCGCAATTTGAAGGTTGAATACGAAAAACATGTTAATGCTTCAGAGAGGTCATTTGTCTCATGCTTGTCACCATGGACTCTGAGCTCCAAAAGCAATATGAAGACCAGGATGCTTACAATATGATTGTGGGCTTGAAGGGCATGTTTAGGAATCAAGCAAGAGCTGAGAGGTATGATATCTCAAAGCTTTTATTTGCTTGTAAGTTGGTCAAGGCATCGGTCGACCCTCATGTGATCAAGATGATTGGTTACATCGGGAGATTGGAAAAACTTGAGTTTCCCCTTAGCCTCGGTTTGGTCGCAGATGTTATTCTCCAGTCTCTGCCAAAGAGCTTTGAGCCATTCATTATGAATTTTCATATGAATAGCATGGAGAAGAGCCTAACCGAGCTACATGGGATGCTCAAGACTGCCGAGGAAAGCATTAAGAAAAAATCCAATCATGTGATGATGGTTCAAAAAATAACTGCATTCAAAAAGAGGAAGGCTAAGGCTGGGGGAACGGGAAAGAGCAAGGGCAAGAGCAAGGGCAAGGGCAAGGGCAAGGCTCAAGATGAGATCGCAAGCCTCAAAACTAAGCTTCAGAAGCTTAAAGTTGGCCCTCAACTTGATACCCAATGCTTCTATTGCAAGAAATCAGGACATTGGAAACGGAACTGCGAAAAGTAACTGGCATATAAGAAGAATGGAAATGTGGTTTCCACTTCAGGTATTAATGTTATAGAAATTAATCTTGCTACTTCTTCACTCAGCTGATGGGTATATGATACCGGTTCGGTTTCTCACATTTGCAATTCGATGCAGGGCTTGATAAAGAGTAGAGACTTGGCAAAAGGAGAAGTGGATCTTCACGTGGGGAATAAAGCAAGAGTTGTTGGTCTTGCCGTTGGCACATACCCATTGCATTTGCCTTCAGGATTAGGTTTAGAACTCAATAATTGTTATTTTGTTCCATCTTTGAGTAGAAACATTATTTCATCTTCTTGTTTGGAACATGAAGGTTATGATTTCAGAATAAAGAACTTTGTATGTTCAATATTTTTGAATGATATGTATTATGGTCGTTGCCCCATGGTGGATGGGTTGTACGTCCTTGAACTCGAAGAGAAACCTATCTATAACATTAATGTAAAAAGGCATCGGCCTAATGATTTGAACTCTACCTTTTTATGGCATTGTCGCTTAGGTCATATAAATGAGAAGCGCATGAAGAAGCTCCATGGTGATAGACTTCTAACCTCATTTGATTTTGAATCATTTGAAACATGTGAATCTTGTTTACTTGGCAAGATGACAAAAGCCCCTTTCACAGGTTTTAGTGAGAGAGCAAGTGAGTTATTGGCCCTAGTACATACAGATGTATGTGGACCAATGAGCTCGACTGCTAGGGGTGGGTTTCAGTACTTTGTAATTTTTACCGATGACTTTAGTAGATATGGATATATCTATTTAATGAGGCATAAATCTGAAACTTTTGAAAGGTTCAAAGAGTTTCAAAACGAAGTACAAAATCAACTTGGCAAATCAATAAAACATTTACGATCAGATCGTGATGGCGAATACTTGAGCCAAGAGTTTGGTGATCATCTAAAGCAATGTGGAATCGTTCCGCAACTTACTCCGCCAGGAACGCCTCAATGGAATAGCGTGTCCGAACGACGAAACCGAACTTTATTAGATATGGTTCGGTCAATGATGAGCCAAACAGATCTGCCATTATCCTTCTGGGGTTTCGCTCTAGAGACAACTGCGTTCACTTTGAATAGGGTCCCATCAAAATCCGTTGAGAAGACGCTCATATGAGATATGGACTAGAGAAGACCCATGTTGTCATTTCTCAAGATATGGGGATGTGAGGCTTATGTAAAACATTTACAATCGATAAACTCGCACCTAAATCGTAAAAATGCTTTTTGTGGGGTATCCTAAAGAAACAAAAGGATATTACTTTTACAAAAGAAACAAGAACAAAGTTTTTGTTGCTCAAATGGTGTCTTTTGGAGAAAGAGTTTCTTTCAAAAGAAATCAGAGGAGTGATGTGTATCTTGATGAAGTTCGAGAATCACATGAATATGTCAAGCTACCATCGAACCTTCACAAGATGTACAAAGTGTTGTACAACCCGTGGAAGAGACTCCATTCACGTAGGTCGGGAGGCCACATCATGTACCTATAAGATATGGGAATGACATATTATTATTGGACAATGATGAGCCCACGACTTATGAAGAAGCAATGATGGACCCAAACTCAAAAATGGCTTGAAGCCATGAGATCCAAATTCAATCCATGCATGACAATCAAGTTTGGAACTTGATCGATTCTCCGATGGTGTAAAACCATTGAATGCAAATGGATTTTCAAGAAGAAGATAGACGAGATGGAAATGTTCAGATCTAAAAGGCACGGTTGGTGGCAAAGGGTTTCAAACAAGTTCAAGGAGTTGACTATGATGAAACCTCTTCACCGGTAGCCATGCTCAAGTCTGTCCGGATCATTTTAGCTATTGCATATTTCGATTATGAAATATGGCGATGGATGTCAAAACAAAGCCTTCCTTAATGGGAATCTATCCGAGGATGTATACATGATACAACTCAAGGTTTTGTTGATCCTAAATATGCTAAAAGGGTATGCAAGCTTCAAAGATCCATTTATGGGTTAAAGCAAGCATCTCGGAGTTGGAATATTCGTTTTGATGAAGTGGTCAAGGGTTTTGACTTTATCAAAAACGAAGAAGAGCCTTGTGTTTACAAGAAGGCTAGTGGGAGCGCACTTGTGTTTCTGATTTTGTATGTGGATGACATATTATTGATCGGGAATGATATTTCTATGCTTGAAGATGTTAAAACTTCATTGAAAAGGAGTTTCTCAATGAAGGACTTGGGAGAAGCATGCTATATCTTGGGCATAAAAATCTATAGAGATAGATCAAAAAGGTTAATTGGATTAAGTCAAGAAACACACATTGACAAGATATTGAAAAGGTTCAATATGCATGAATCCAAGAGAGGTTTCATGCCAATATCACATGCCATCAGTCTCTGCAAGAATCAGTGTCCTTCGACATCTGATGAGCGAGACAGGATGAGCAAGATTCTATATGCTTCAGCTATTGGGTCTATTATGTATGCCATGATATGTACACGCCCATATGTCTCATATGCTCTTAGTGTCACGAGCAGATACCAAGCGGATCCTGGTGATGGTCATTGGATAGCCGTAAAAAATATCCTGAAGTACTTGAGAAGAACTAAGGGTATGTTCCTTGTTTTTGGAGGTGAGGAAGATCTGGTTGCAAAGGGTTACACCGATGCAAGCTTCCAAACTGACAAAGATGATTTTTGATCGCAATCCGGGTTTGTGTTTACACTAAATGGAGGAGCAGTAAGCTGGAAGAGTTCCAAGCAAAACACAGTGGCCGACTCTACGACAGAAGCGGAGTACATTGCGGCTTCGGAGGCCGCAAAAGAAGCTGTGTGGATTAAGAAGTTTATCACAGAGCTTGGTATGGTCGCTAGTGCCTCTAGTCCAATGGACATCTATTGTGATAATAGTGGTGCCATTGCACAATCAAAAGAGCGTAGATCACATCAGAAATCTAAACACATACTCCGGCGCTTTCACCTTATTCGCAAGATTGTGGATAGAGGTGACGTGAGAATATGCAAAATACATACGGAAGCCAATGTGGCCGATCCGTTGACAAAGCCACTGCCACAGCCTAAGCATGAGGCGCACACGAGGTCTATTGGTATTAGATACTTAATTGATTGACTCAAGTGCAAGTGGGAGATTGTTAGTGTTATGCTCTTGAGGCAATCATTTAGATGATTGTAACATGACTATGTTTATGAATAATAATATGATTATTGGTCCAATGAATGTATATCATTGTATTGATCAACAAGTATGTGACTTGCTTATGAAGCTCTTTACTTATTGATATAATTCGATAAATATCTATGATCGGATATCATCGTATAGGACAACGATGAATAGATCAGCACATGTAGTGATCGATGATCATGCTTCATAGATCATGGGATATGGAGATATCATCTATACATTGTGGACGCATGTTAAAGAACATGGGTTAGATAGACCCGCCATGAGACACAGCGAGAATGTTTCATTCTTATGTGTCATCGATGTATCTCATACATAGTAGATGTATGATCCTTAGACCTGAGATTGTCATATTCCCTACATGTGTAATAGTTTTCCTTGGGCTATCAAACACTACTTCCTAACCGGATAGTTATAAAGGTAGCTTTCATGTTTACTATGAAACGTGTAGAGGGAAGTGAGCAGTCAAGATGGAATTTGCCACTCCAATGAAACGGAGATATATGATAAGACCACTCGTGTGATATGATTAAGGAAGTGCATGGCCATGCCGTGATTGAGGAGTCAATGACAACTTATTAATATATCACGGATATGAGAGATGGATTGAATCATCAAAGGATGACATGCTTCTCGCTTTGAGTTCAATCTTCATATACTTGGCAAAGGGATTATTACATGAGTACTTTTAATAGGTTCTGTCCGATTTGATCATAGTATGTTTGGGAGTTGGCATACTTTGTAAGGAGCCGCTACCAACTATTGGATTAAAAAGGAGTTTTTCGAATCCATGTCCAAACGTACGTGAACCTGCAGGGTCACACACTTAATGGGCTGGGACGCATTAATTTGGATTGGATCCGTAATTAATGGACCTCGTGGGCTTAGCACGCTGATGGGCCCTGGTTTAGGGTTTCATCTCGTGGCTGTATAAGGAGGGGAGGAGGGTGGGCACAGGGTGTGCTTTCTACGGTTTAGAAGTGATTCACCCGAAACCCTAGCCTCCTCCTCTCGCTGCCTCTGTCGAGCGACCAGGTTCTTGCACACCGACGCACGGTGTTCCATCCCTGGACGTGTGGACTACTACTGTGACGCTGTTGCGACTGCGGCGTGGGAGGATGATCCCCGGCGAGGCGCGGACGATCCACTCCATTGACGCAACGACTACGGCGAGGACGATCCACTACATCGACGCGCGAAGGATTTCGCAACTGCGCGTCTAGTGGCAATCTAATCTGTGATCCCCTTCTTGAGAGTAGCTTTCTGGTTATGCGGTAGATTTTTTTGTGCTAGTGTAGCATACCGCGTTCCTCTTCATTTACCACCAAGGTAAGTCCATTTCATGTAGTGTATGGATTTAATCCTCGTGCTCCAATTGATCTTTTGCCCTTGCCTACTTCTGAAAAGGTGAATTTAAATGTTAAGAAGCGTGTTGAATTTATTTTGAAAATGCATAAAACAACTAAGGAGAACATAGAAAAGATGACTAAAAAGTATAAGATTGCTGGTAGACAAGGTAGAAAACATTTATATTTTGAACCGAGTGATCTTGTTTGGCTACATTTGAGAAAAGATAGGTTTCCAGATTTGAGAAAGTCTAAATTAATGCCTCGAGCTGATGATCCTTTTAAAATACTTGAAAAGATTAATGATAATTCATATAAGCTTGAGTTGCCAGCAAATTTTGGGGTTAGTCCCACGTTTAATATTTTAGATTTAAAGTCGTACGTGAGAGAAGAGGATGAGCTTGAGTCGAGGACGACTCCAATCCAAGAGGGGGAGGATGATGAGGACATCACTCTTTTGGATACGCGTATACATCATGGTCCTGTGACAAGAGCTCGTGCCGCTATTTAATGAGCCACCGCCACCCTTATTTTCCCCACTCCGCGCCACGTGATCTGGTAAAGTCATGCCCACTAAGACACCGCCGTTCGTCTGCTCAAGCTCGTCGAAGTTGAACCGTGGAGAGCCATCGGTTTTTCACGAAAACCTCGTCGACCGCCGCAGCCCCGCCGCCGTCGTTGGTGCCATCGGAACTGCCTCTTCTCGCTACATCAGTTGCGCCAGATAACATCGTTGGAGGACCCCAGAACTCAGTCGGCTTCATCGTCTTCTTCCTCTTTGGTAAGGTCACGCCGTCGTGCGCCATCGCCGTGCCGCGAAGCTCTTTGCTGTCGGATCTTAGATCAGTGGTCCGTGTTGCGCCATGTGTTTGCCAACCCGCTGCTATGCTCGTTAGGCCGTGCCATTCGATCTAGATCGAGTGGGTGAGAGTGCGCCGCGTGTCAGCACCGCAGTAAGCCTCGTGTCGCCGCGTCTTAACCGTCGGATCGTGCCGTGTGTCGTCCGCCGGGCCAGCCACGTAGCCGCATCGCTTTGCCTCCGCCGCATAACCTCAACCATCCGATCTGCAGCCAAGGACCAGATCTGTGTTGTGTGTCGCCCGCCGGGGTAGCCGTGTCACCCTAACATTTCGGTGTTCCCATAGTCGTTGCCGTCCGATTGGATCTGAACGATCGTGACGCCGCCGTGCGTCGCCGCCGCAGTAAGCCACGTGGATAGCCCCGCACCTCGCCCGCGTCAGCCGTGCGTCAGCTGGTGCATATGCACAGTGCGCTGAGTTCAACGTGAACCCGAGCTAAATCGTAGACCGAGTCTATGCGCTGCACATGTGTCGGGCTCTGGTTGCGCCACGTGTCCCGTGACGTCAGCATGACGTCGTAATTCGGTTTTTCTGCAGAAAATATTTGGCCAAAAATCAATTTCGATGCTGACGTTAGCATGACATCATAAATGTTATTTTCCAGTAGAAAAATAATTCTAAAATTCGGATTTTTTTTCTATTTTTCTGATTTTTCTTTTATTTCAAACTTTGATTAGCTCGTTCTCCCGCATACAAACTCCGATTGAGGTGATTCTAGTTTGTAAAAATTTGTAAAATCAATCTCTATTTATTGGTTAATTTTATTTAAATTTTGGAGTTGATTTGTCTCTCTGTTTTTAGTATTTATTGCTTTCTCGCTCGTTTCGCGTAGACGTCAAAATGTCCGGTGAGTTTGTGATCGAGGAGCTATCACAAGAATAAAGTCTAGAGCAGAATCCAAAGCTTTTTGAAGGTAAGTTGTGCTTTGATAATGTTGAGGCCATGTTTTAAACATTATATTGTTTCAAAGTATTGCATACTAATTCAATTATTACTTGTTTCAATTATATTGGCTATAGTTATTCATCCAATTGTGATATATCAACCTTGTCATATTGTATTTCGTATTTCATTTGTAATCCTTAAATGGTTTCATATTAGTTGGTAGCTATAATTGTCAATATGGGTAGCTAGAGCACATGTAGTGTGCTTAGCAGGGTTCAAAAAGCCGATGAAAACCGGTCGATTTTCGCGAAAACCGACCTTGCCAAGCCAGTTCAGTAACAAAAACCGATCGGTAAACCGTGGAGTTCAAATGTAAATTTTAAAAATTTGAAGAAATTTAGCAAAAAAGTGATAAATTTTTTGAAATTTTTTGTGTGAGGTCCTGAGGCAATGCTAATAATGCTATAAAATTTTTAAATGATTATCAGACGTATATATTTAAAAAAAAAATTCTAACAGTGATATTGTCCCAATATATGCTCCTCAGTTTTTTATTTTCTACGGGCACAAAATAAATTCTAATATTTCTTAAGCTTTTTGTGTGATGTTATAACGTAATTAAAATTTTTAGATGATGATCAGATGTAACATCCCAAAATTTTCTTAAATATTACTTTATTGGTTATTTGTGCATTTTATGATTTTTCTGAAATTTATTGGATTTTTCTGGATTTATTTTAATTAACTTTGAATTAAGTATATTGGTCTTTTGTTGAAAATTATTTAAATTTATGCAAAGTTAAAATAAAGTTTTGCCAAAAATATTTTATTTGACTTCAAAACGCCTTGAGGTATTTATGAGAATTTTCTTGGATTTTCCTGGTATGTTTATTGCCTAAAACCACTTAATGGAATTACCAGTATTATTTTAAATAATAAATCCGAGAAAGATCTTATGAACAGTACAGGGCTGAGCCCATCTACTGTGTGCGCGTGCCATGGCCCAAGCCCAAAGCAATCCTCGATTGTGGCCGTTGATCCTGAATCCGATGGTGGGCGCATTAGTGGAAACCCTAGCGCATCTCAGCCTCTTGATGGAATTTGGATGGTCAGGATTTAGCGCAATAGTAAAAGCCTTCACCAAGCTGCTGCCGTTGGATTTTGTTGATGCTCCGGATTCGGCCGCGTCATGGGGAATCTAGCCGTTCGTTCTGCCACGTGGCGCATCCAGGCGTTGTCTTCTCCGATTGGAACTCTGAAGTTGTGCCGTAGCCGCCATGGACATCGCATGGGAAGCGGGCGAAGAAGGGACTCTTCACACTACTTAAGGGGCGCCTCGGCTGCGCAAGCTCCTCTCGGACCAAAACCCTCAAGCAGTTGCAAGGATCAAGACGACGTTCTGCCGCAATCTGTGGTTGTCGTCGAGCGCTGCCGTGAGGAAGAAAACCCCGATTTGTCGCCGTCAAGCCGTCGAAAAGCTCGGGACCGATCGAATCTGACTCCCCGTCGCAAGGTTCACCTTGTGCGCACCTTAAATCTTTCAGAGGCTCGCCGAATCGGGAGATCGTCGCGGAGGACGCCGCCGCTAGAGAGAAGGTCGCGCTGCCGTATGACCGATGCAAGGATCCAAGGTATGTTCGCGTCAGGGGGTGCGCAGGATCGTGAGCTCGCCGTAGGTGGTCCCCATGGTCGCCGGCGATGACCACAGGGCCGCGTGCGCCGGTGATTGACGTGGCGAGGCTCGCAATCAACACGTGGGCACATCCGCTGAGGTGGCGTTTGTGTGGCAGGCCGCGTGGGTCTTCGGTAGCGCTGAGTCACCCGCTGACGGAGCCGTCCGTGGGACCCGCGTGTCAGCAGACCGGGTTCGTGTGAACCGGGTGCGCCGTGAACCCGAGGGAGTTCATGGACCTAGTCCGTGGACCGAGGGACACGTGTTGGCTCGGGGGCACATCGGGCAAGGGTTGACGTCAGCATGACGTCCGCATGACGCAATAAGTCAGATTTTCAAAATAAAAATAATTCAGTTAATTCTTATTTCTTATTTTCTGTATTTTCAATATTTATTCAAACTTCAAGAGACTATAACTTTTGCATCTTAACTCGGATTTGAGTGATTCAAATTTCTAAAAATTTATAAAACTGAGATCTATTTAATGGTGAATTTTAATTGATTTTTGGAGTTCATTTGCTCTCTGTTTTGGTATTTATTTGCTTTTCTCCTTCGGTACGCGTAGACGTTGAATTGTGCGACGCTTCGGAGGAAGATCCAACAACTCAAGAGCAAATTCCAGAACCAGATCATAACCTATTCTAAGGCAAGTTGTGCTTTGATCATGTTGAACCCATGTTTATAAAAGTGCTATATTCGTTTTACCCTATTGCATATATTTCAAGTATACAATTGTTTCAAATTAGATTGGGTTTAGCTAATATACCAGATTGATCTATACCCTACCTTGTCATTGTATGCCATGATCCATTGTCACCCTAGATTGGTTCAATATAGTTGGTTAGTAATTATAATCAACATTGGAGGGTTAGTCCGTAATAGTTGCTTAGTCATGCCACGTCATCACATGTGTCAGAATCATTGATAATTAATCTTGATTAATGGAATATGGAACTATGTTATGAACTTGTGTGTCATGTGGGATCACATGATGAGATTGAGTTGTTGTGGCGAGTCATATCACGCAACGATGTTGAATTGTTGATGGCACGTGGTGCTTGGTAATCAACTGGGTGATAATCATTTAGATTGGGGCAAGTGACAAGGGGCGAGGAGGCCAAGGTGGGTCCGATGGGCAGAGGGTATGTGGATGTCTTGCCTTGATCACTTTAAGGACTTAACCTTGCAAGCCTTTGACCTGAGTCAATCATGCAACCACATGTCTGGTATGGGCCAACCTAGCTGAGTAATTTGCAATGTCTTAATTTTGGTACTATCGTGGTCGGTGTGAATTCCCGAGTTATGGAGTAATTCACATGGCGCAAGAGGGGGGCCCTGGTTGTGGTTTTCAGACCCACCAGTGTTGAAACCTTAGCGGGTAGTACTGGATTAAGCCAGAGCATTATAAAGGCTTTGTCATGATCTCTCCGCCGACACACCAAAGGAAGTGTGTTAACCCGGAAGGCACCAAGAGACGATCATGTCACGTGGGTAAAGTGCATAACCTCTGCAGAGTGTGAAACTATTCGGATAGCCGTGCTCGCGGTATTGAGCAATGCTCGGGAATTACAGTTAAGGGTTAGTTTAATTAAATGGAAAACTTGGTTGGGATGGCAGAATTGCCATTTGGAAGATGAAATTTGACTTAGGATTGGAAACTTGGTTTACTTGAAAATTGCTTAATCTATTTATTATTGCTATTTGTTTTACAGTCTTTACAATCTATTTACTGTATTTGTTCATAAATGCTGCTTATTGCAAAATAGCCATGATAGCCTATCCATTGGAATAAGCCTTGCATATAGTTACATAGAACTGCATTCTGTGCACAACTTGTTGAGTGCTTTAAGTACTCACCCTTGCCAACAATAACATCACCAGTTGAAGAGTCTACATAAATGCTGGAGGAAAGATTCCAGGAGGAGACGAATGTTTAGGGCGCAAGCCTTGTCAGTTGCCTGTGGCATACTGAGGGGTTGTCTACGTTTTCATTCCGCTGCAGTTTAATATGTTGTTCAGCCTTGCAAGGAATAGTCATGTAAGTTGACCATAAGGTCATTCAACTAGTAGTATACTATATATGATGTCTTTCATATTATTTCCGTTATGTATGATTGTGATATTCACTGATGTTGAGCCTGTGTGCACTAACGTGATCCTGGACTAGTGTGGTATACACAGAGGGTCCGGATTTGCATATTCGGGTCCCGACATCAGATATGTGTATTTTTTAAAAATTCTAAAAGTGCTATTATCATTGTGTATGCTCTTCTGTTTTTGATTTTATATAGGTACTAAATGAAGTCTAATATTTATGAAAAATTTATTAAATAATCATTTGGCACTATTTATGGTTAAATTAAAATTTTAGAATATAAATATCTTTTAAATATTTATAAAAATCTAACAGTTTCTTTGTTCCTTTTCATTAATTGTTGTTTTGGATTTTTTAGAAGTAACAAATGATTTAAAAAATGTTTAAATTTCTCTGAGGTGTTTGATAGACTAATTGGGATGTTTGGTAATTTTTTCAAAAAAAAATTGCAATTTTTCCTTGCATTTTCACTTTTTTCCTTTTGTCGTCGGTTTTCGATGAAAACCGACCGGTTTTTGACCTTTTCGACCGGTTTTTAGTTTTTTTTAATCGGTTTGACCACCTGTTTGACTTTCACAAACCGATCGATTTTTACCAAATTTCGGTCGGTTTTTGCGAAAAACCGGTGCCAACCAGATACCGGTTTTCGAATGCAAAATGAAAATGTGAACCCTGGTGCTTAGCCATGCAACGATTCATCATTTTATGTGAAAATGGTTAATTTTGCTTAATGAATTACGGAACATGTTTATTAATTTGTGTGTCGGGTGTTGTCACACAATGTTGTTGTTATTGATGGCACGTTGTGCATGGTAAAACAACCGGGGTGGTAAAATGATTTAGACTGAGGTAAGTGGCAATTATTTGTGGTGGGCCAATGTGGTATTTGGGCGGTCGCATTGCTTTTAATGGCATATGATGGTTTATGTTAATGATGGTTTTTGGTTAGTCTTGCCTTGGTCAATTGAGGATTTAACCTTGCAAGAATTTGAATTGAGTTATTCATACAATCACAAGTCTGGTATAGGACAGACTTGGCTGATTAATTTGTTATATCTAGGCTTTGGTACTATTAGTGGTGGTGTGAGTCCCGGGTTGTGGTAACCAGTCCTCACACGGGTAGCCTCACATGGCGCAAGAGGGGGCCCTGGATGTGGTAACCAGTCCCACCAGTGTTGAAACCTTAGCGGGTAGTACTGTGTTTAGACAGGGCATTGGAAAGGCTTTGTTATAATCATTCGCCTTTGTGGTGTATGGTTATATCTTGTGGGGAAAGTGTATAACCTCTGCAGAGTGTCAGATCTATTCGAATAGCCGTGCTCGCGGTATTGAGCATTGCTCGGTGATAACAGTCAAGGGTTAGACTTTATTAAAATAAATGTGGAAATAGAGGTTGTATGCCTATGGAGGTTGGAATATGATTTAAGGTTACGAGTTAGTTTATTTGGGAAATAACTAAGAAATTTAATATTGTTATTTTTTGTTTTATTGTCTTTTCAATCTATTTATGATATTTTTTTATAAATGTTGTTTTATGCAAAATAATCATGTCAACCATTCATTTAGAATAAGCCACGCATATAGTATATTAGACTTGCATTCTGTGCACAACTTGTTGAGTGCTTTATGTACTCACCCTTGCCGCAAAACATCGCTAGTTGGAAAAGAAGCTACGCCTGCTTTTAAGGAGGAGTTTCAGGAAGAAGCGGACAACTAGGGTGCGAACTTTGTCAGTTGTCTGTGGCAATTTGAAGGGTTACTACGAATAAATTTATTTTTAGTCTTAGCCCTGCGAGGCGTATTCATGTAAGGTGGACCATAAGGTTGTCTAACAAGTTATATTTAATTTGATGAAGTCTTTCTTTTGATATCGTTGAGTATGATTGTGATATTCATCTATGTTGAGACTGTATGCACTAGCATAATCCTGGACTAGTGTTGAATACACAGAGGGTCCGGATTTGCATATTCGGGTCCCGTTATTATGTCGAAGATGAGCATAGCCAAAACATCTTGAGAGAATCATACCTGTCGACTGGGCCGAACTCCAAATATTCTGTGGTAGCTGGACTTTTGAGATACAATGGGAGATTATATGTGGGGGATAAGAAGGAACTTAAGCAGAAAATTATGACCAACTTTCACTCATCCAATTTTGGAGGTCACTCTGGCAGGAGAGCTACTTATCATAGAATTAGAAAACTATTCTACTGGCCGAATCTTAAGAAAGATGTAGAGTCAACGGTAGTTGAATGTCTAATTTGCCAATATCTAAGTACATACACATTCCGGGATTGTTAGACCCTCTCGAGGTACCTGACATGGCTTGGACTCATATATCGATGGATTTTGTTGAAGGGTTGCCAAGATCACAAGGTAAAGATGTCATTCTTGTGGTGGTCAACAAATTTACGAAATATGCCCATTTCATCGGTTTGTCACACCCTTATACAATGGAGCAAGTGGTTCAGCTATTTATGGATAATATAATGAAATTGCATGGGTTGCCTATTGCTATTGTCACTGATCGAGATAGAATTTTTACTAGCAAATTTTTCTCCGAGATATTCAAAGCACTGAATTTTTCTCTCAGGTTTAGCATAGCCTACCACCCTCAAAGTGATGGGCAGACAGAACGAGTTAACCAATGTTTGGAGGTGTATCTTCGAAGCATGGTGTTCCAAAAACCAAAAGAGTGGTTTCGGTGGCTGGCCCTAGCTGAATGGTTGTGTAACTCCACTTACTATAACTCATTGAAGATAACCCTGTTCCAAGCTTTGTATGGGTATCCACCTCCACAAATTTGTGAATTCTCAGTACCTTGTAGTGTATCTGAAGAAGCTAGAGTCTCAGTGAGACAGAAGGAAGAGATGATTCAGAAAATGAAGCAAAGTTTGCATCAAGCTCAAGCAAGAATCAAGCATTATGCTGATAGACTCAGGACTGAACGAACTCTGCAAATTGGGGACATGGTGTACCTTAATCTGCAGCCATATCGTCAAAACGTTTTTGGACTGAGGGGATCACTAAAGCTCATATCAAAGTTTTATGGTCCCTTTAGAGTGATGGAAAAGGTGGGAAAGGTGGCATACAGGTTGCAGCTACCAGAAAATGCTAATATACACCTAGTGTTCCACTTCCATGTGAGCCAGCTGAAGAAGCATGTGGGAGGTCATGTTGTGCCTGTTCCAGGACTACCTCTTGTAGGAGAAAACGGGCAAATCAAGACTAAACCTGAGAGTGTTGGAGAGGAGAAGTACCTCTTGTACCCAGGTAAGAAGTACCGGTCGCCCAGTGGTTAATTCAATGGGTTAATCTGGATCCTGTTGATGCTACTTGGGAAGATGCATCCTTCATACAAGCTACTTTTCCGGATTTTGTTTCTCGAGGACAAGAAACAAGTCAGGCAAGGCGATATTGTCAGGACTAAGTCTATGCTGGAGAAAAAGTTCAGAGTCGGTGCTAAAGTAAGTTAGCTGTGGAAACAGAGTCGGCAGTCTTGGTACCGGTTCGTCGATTCCACTTGAAGTACCATGGATGGGTCTGATTCGTTCTCATCAGGTTACAGTTTCAATCCAATGGTTCTCAGGTGTAGTAGTAATTGCTGGTACTGTCAATAAGTGTCGGTAATCACTGTGTGTGGTAATTACAAGCTGTAAGAACACAGGGTATAAAAAATCCGGATGTGGTGTGATCGAAAAGTAATGAGAATGATTTCCTGGAATCGATAGAGTAAAGTACGAGTAGTTCCTAGCATACAACCCTAGTTCTTCGTTCCATTTTTCCATTTTGTTTTCTTCTGTTTTGCCCAGAGATCAGTTGATTTGGTCTAGCATTGAGTGGGTCCTGACAACGCCCTCGAGGCGGCGGCTAGGGTTTCGAACCGGAGATCTAATACCACTTATTACAAAACGCACAGCAAAAATATAGGATCAAATGAAACAGGAGACATAGATTTTACGTGGAAAACCCTTCTGGGAAAAAAAGTACGGGAGTACAATAGCTATATCGCTATATGAGGAGAAGTTTACAATGAAACTCTTGCTTTTCTTATAGACTACAGGGGCATATTTATAGTGGTATTTAACAGACTCTATGTAGAAGTAGATTTGAGATGATGTAGAAAACAAATTCGTATGATAATCAAACTCAACAGAACTTCTCTTGATTCGATATACACCCAAGAAGATACTAGTATAGTGCCAGTGCTAACGCTACGGCGGCAGTACATCTACTTATCAATTAAATAAAAGATAAGTATGAATATAACACTTAATAATAAATAATCTTGTGATCACATTGTACGTACTACATATTTGGAAGGAGAGCGAATCAAACAAGGAAATAAATAAGGAGGATCCGCATGCCCGAAGGTGTTGCCCTTGATCTCCTCCCCGTACCGCGCTCGCCAGCATCGCCTCCGCGAGCGCGGCGTCGACAGCCTCCGCCGCCTCCCGCTCTACGCGAAGGTATGCGTCCATCTCCGACAGGCCAATCGCGCGGCGCAAGCTCCTGGTGTAGTCACACAAGGGTCGAACGCAGCAGCGGCAGCGTGAGATGTCATCTGGAAATTTGGACCAATAATGGCTTCCCTAATTGTCATCCAAATATGAATGCTAACATATAGCACCATTTGTGCGTCCTGATTGAGGCTAATTATTATCAAAATATCTGTTACTTTCTATAGTGTATTTAGGAATAAGTCCTTAAATAAACACATTCCTTATATAATATTTTTCGCTAAATAATATTATCAAATGGGTTTAGATTTACAACATAAATTCCATATATACAGTTCAATTGAAATATATATGTGCGAGCTCTCCTGTTGTGGGCCACATGAATGAATGAGGTAGACACATTAAACAACGGCCATCGGATGTGGGTGAGTAAAACTGAGGAAAGATCTGAGACGTTCATTTTGATGAATGCAAGTTTCTGGAGACGTTTTGCTGGGTGCACGAACATTGGGCCATCTCTAATGAGGTGCATTATTTAGAGTGGATGAAAGAAAAATTGCTTAGGTGCATTATAAAGGGGTATAGATGAGTCCCAATGATGTTGGGCGAGTAGCCTATGGACAAACCAATCGGGGTATCAAATAGTAATTCAAGGACGATCTTGATATACCCTGTTGTCTGGACTGGATACGTTTTTTCTTTGTTTTGGTTTCGCTACACATGTCAACTCTCCTGTTAAACCTGGCCGATCATTTGTGCAGAGCACAAGCAGAGGTAGATCTAGAAGAAAAGGTTATCAGGATCGACGAGGTCATTACGAATTCGTAACACTAACTTATAACTTATAATAAACGAATTATATACTTATATGCTAAAAGAATCATATGTGTTAGATTAGAGGGTGTCGTTTGACCTCAGCTTATACACTGTATATGTGCCCTAAGGCACGAGGCACATCTCATAAGAAAAGAAACACTGTTATGTTATACCTTCTTTCCTTCTCTGTTGTGGACTTTATTGGTCTAACAATTGTGCATACTTTTCTCATAAAAGGCATATTGTAATAATATATATACATTGCTTCATCGAAATCGAATGAACATTTCGGATATCCATAATTTTTTATGAGAATTGAATACGAATATGAACGTCTGAAGCATTCATTGTATCAGTTCAAAAAATTTGGACCGCACCCACCACCAGAGAGAGAGAGAGAGAGAGTCTGAAAACAGGAGCGGAGGAGCCACCCTCCTCGTCTTCCTCCTCCAATTTCATTCGATTCGATTCGTTTCGTTTCAGACCCTACCTGAACCTGAAGCCGCCGCCGCCTCCCGTCCCGTCCCTGACCACCAACCCTCTAGGCCTCCCCCCATTCCTCCTCCTCTGCATCTCACGGACTGCCGCCGCTGCCGCTAGGGTTTCTCCGCGCCGTCGAGTGTTTGTGCGGGGGAGCCGGTGATAGGCTGCGTCGACGAGATCCGGCCGCTGATGGCGTGCGTGGTGCGGGCATGAGATCGCAAGATTAGCGCTCCCACTCCCCGCTGCTGCTGCTGCTGCTGCTGCAATGGCACTCAACACCAAGCGCGCCTACAAGCTCCGTATCCTCCCTCTTCCTTTTCCCCTCGTGTGTTCATGGATGCCATGCTTCTTTCTAGGTAAGGCCTCTTGTGGCCACTGGACTTGCAATGTGCCTTGACTAAAACCCTTCCGCAGAGGAGTTCGTCGCTCATTCTTCCAATGTCAACTGCCTCAAGATCGGGAGGAAGACCTCCCGGGTCCTCCTCACGGGGGGAGAGGATCACAAGGTCAATCTCTGGGCTATTGGCAAGCCCAATTCCATACTGGTATGCCTCCGCTTCTCTTCTCTCCTCTCCTCTCCTCTCCTCTCCTCTCCTCTTGCGCCAAGCCAACTCTACTCTACTGCCCTGCCCTGCCCGCTACACTGAATGCTAGCTTTCCTACTTAAGCACGCAGCCAGGCACAACATAAAAACCACAATGTCGTGTTATTTGTCCTAGACAAGATTAACATTACCTTTGAGAGCGCGTAGGCAGGTGTTGGATTTAATGGAGTTGCTATGCATAATATATTTCAGCTGACCAGCTGCTCTAATTGATTCGTCGCTTATTTGATCCCGCTTGCTGGTCATGCAGAGCTTGTCCGGACATACAAGTCCTGTTGAGTCGGTTAATTTTGATTCTGCCGAGGTATTGGTGGCTGCAGGAGCAGCCAATGGAACAATTAAGTTGTGGGATTTGGAGGAGGCAAAGAGTATGTGCATGCTGTCATCAGTCCTACTGTTTAGTGTGACGTACAGCATATGTGCACGCTTACGTCACTATGTCGTTTAGTCTGGTGAACTGGATTTTTTTCCCATGCAGTTGTCCGCACGCTTACTGGCCACAGGTCCAATTGTATGTCGGTTGATTTCCATCCGTTTGGGGAATTCTTTGCTTCTGGATCTCTGGACACCAATTTGAAGATATGGGATATCAGAAGGAAAGGCTGTATTCACACCTACAAGGGTCATACGCGAGGGGTCAATGCTATTAGATTCACGCCTGATGGTCGGTGGGTTGTATCTGGTGGCGAAGATAATGCTGTCAAGGTAACATGAGTGTGTTCTAAATTATTACTTGTATATTTTAAATTCTCACTATGTCCATCCACTTTACTCTACTTTACTTTCCTTTCCTTTCTAGTCCCTTAATTGTTCTCATAGTCCTTGTGGTTGGTACATTTTACACCGATATTTAGTATTGATTTTACTGGAGCTTAACATCCAGCATATTCTGCCTTGTGGGCTTTCAATTTATGGAATTTGTAATCAAACTTGTCTTGCCAGATCTGGGATTTGACAGCTGGAAAGCTATTGCAAGATTTTAAATGCCATGAGGGTCAGATTCAATGTATAGATTTCCATCCCCATGAATTCTTACTGGCAACAGGTTAGCTTCAGATATTATAAACCTGTTCTACAACTATTATAATTACTTCCTAGTTCCTTCACCCTTTTTGTCATATATTTTTAGTATACTTTTTCAGAACCGAGAATTCACGTGTGCTGATCAAGTGACTAGATTAAGGATGTACAAACTCTTCCAAAAAAAAGTGAACACTTTAGTGGTTGAATTGAAATTACCATGGCTGCCATCTTTGCAATTAATATGTGTTATAATCAGCTAGGTGGTAATCATCATAGTATGATAATCGACTGCCAATTATTACATGGACGTCCTATTCATAGTTACCAGAAACGTGGTTCATCCGAGTCGCTGTATGAGATTCGGGTTCGCCACTTTTTCTTCCAATTTTTACTGCCAACGTGAACCCCGTACCCTAAACTGGTTCGAGTTCGATGAATCCGGTTCACGATTCGCAGAGGTTTATAGCGAATCCGGTAACTATAGTCCTATTATGTGAAAGGCTCATCTGCCTCGTACTTCTCCTACTAGCACTCCTGGAGTCCTGGTAACCCAAATATGTTTAGAAACTAAAAATATATTTAATCTCAATTTCTTCTTGGGATATATGGCCTGCTTTTACATATTGTAACCTGGAATGTTCATTCCATGACATGTTTAAGAAGAGGTGTTTGGAGTTTGTAGGTTCTGATCTCTGTTTAGCATCCTTCATATGTATACAATATGCTTAAATATCTGCTTGCATATTACATTTCTGTAATTTTTCATCCCCGTGAATTTGCTGATAGAATGTACAGTTCCAGTTTCACACAAGCAGGTTATGTTCTTTTAAATCTTATGATAATCATATCACGGAGATATATCGCTCATACTAGTTTTATTTCAGTTTTCCTAACATTTTGTTGAAAAAAAATAGTCTTGATAAGTGAGCCTTGCTTCTTTTGCATCATGTTTGCAATTTAACGTTTCGTTAATGTGCTAAGTTCCATTTTGTGCTACACATGACTTTGCTCAGGTTCAGCTGATAAAACTGTTAAGTTCTGGGATTTGGAAACTTTTGAAATGATTGGATCTACTGTACCAGAGGTATACTATCATGTTGGTTTTTTATTCAACCAAAAAAGCGTTCTCCCTGTCAAACCTGAGCTTTGTTATTGATTTTGATCTTATGAAGAGCTTTGTTATTGATTTTGATCTTATGAAGAGGATAGTGTAGCTAAAAACTTGAGCGCTCACTGTTCATTACATAACAAAAACACATGAGGTTTTATTTGGACAGCTTACTGCAGAGTTCAATCTGCACTGTCTAAAGGGCCACAGATGGATAAATGGGAGACCATGCGGAGGTCCTCCTAGGAACTTGGAAAGATAAATATAAGGGACTTGTTACAATTAACATTTTGTAGTTTTTATGTTCTCGTTATTTTTTAATTGTGACTCCATGCTTGTAGTCTAGTTTCATAAATCACAACCGGCACCACAAAGCACAGTTATGTGTCTTAGTTCTATGGAATAATCTAGTCCTGTCTTGGGGCTGTTTCAGATGTAGCCTTGCTTTCTGTTGATTATGCACTATTATATTTTATTTCTTTAGTTTTATGTTTACATAAAAGGGAAAAGAAGACAGGGCGCCGTGATAAATTTGATAGCCAATCCCTTGGTTTACTAAACTCACCATCTTGTGTAGCATCACCTTGATTATCATGGCAATTTCAGTTGGTCACTATCTGTATGATTAGGACAAGGTAGATACCCTATTGCGAAGAATCATTTATAAGCCCCTCCCCCCCTCTCTTGCTAGTTGCTACTGTTGGTTTAGTAAAGTATTACAATCATTTAGAAGTTTTGTCAAAAACTTTCTGCTTCCTGCTATCAGGGGACAGGCGTTCGATCTATGACATTCAATCCTGATGGTAGATCTCTCCTGTGTGGGTTCCATGAAAGCTTAAAGGTGGGAAATTCACCTGTTTTTTCCATGTCAAAATGTTTCTATTTGTCTCTTCAACTTTTGGGCATTGACTACTCTTATATTAAGCAGGTTTTTTCTTGGGAACCAATAATATGCCATGATGCTGTTGATGTGGGATGGTCTAGGCTGTCTGATCTGAATGCTCATGAAGGAAAACTTATTGGGTGTTCCTTTAACCAAAGTTGTGTTGGAGTATGGGTAGTTGATCTATCGGTATGTAATCTAACTACTTTTTCATGGTAAATTCCAACACTGATATGATGTTCTAACATGTGTGATCTTTGTTCAAATGCTTTAGTTTCCTGAAATTCAAATGATATACTGTTAATTAAGCGAGCAACTGACATTTGACAGCGCGTTGAACCATATGCAACTGGAAATTCTGCAAAACTAAATGGCCAATCTGGATTGAAGGCTGCTGCATCAGGAGGCAATACGCCATTACAAAATGAAAGCGGTTCGAAGGCTAATGTAGGGAGATTATCAGTTGTACAAAATTCAGAGAACGATTTAAAGCCTTCATTGGGTAGACTTTCTGTTTCTCAAAATTCAGATTCTGCCCCAAAGGAGATAAAACCTGTGGCTTGTATGTTTCACATTTCTTTGTAGTTCTTTTGTACATTAATCTGTAATTAATGTTTCAAACACCAAGTGCCTGAAACTAATCCTTGTTCTTCTTTATTCTTATCCATGTTGAAGCCAGTGGATTGGTCCCAAGCACTCCTCGAAAAACTGGAATCAGTTCTCGCACCAAAACAATTGCAACTTCGGCCCTTGTGTCTAGTGGCACCACTTTGAAGAGAAATTTACTGAAGAATGACATCCCTTCTAGCCTTCAGACCTTCAATAAAGCTGATGTGGTGCCTGTAATCGTTCCCAGAAGTAGCTCAGGAGAAGACAGTATTGACTCTAGAAATGACGCTGGTGATGTAATACCTGTTTTTCCTAAAGTGAGCAGAAAGGTAGAGTCAGCAGCTGATTCTGTGAAGGGAAGTGCCGATGTGTCACCTGCTGTTGTTCTGAGAAGCAGCACAAGAATGGAAATGCCCTCTGATTCTAGGAAAGAACCTATAGCAGGAAGAGTGTTGCCATACAGGGTCCAGTCAAGATATGCCGACTCACGGAAGTTATTGAATGCCAAAGTTGATTCAGATAGAGCTGACAATGGAACCAAGCATAGAGAACCTGATGACCTTTCATGTCAAATTTTCCTTCCTCGGGGGAGTGGTATCACTCAAACAATAAGTTCTGAAGAAGAGAATAGTGAAGATGTGAAACATGTTACAGTTGAGAGGTCGAGATTCACGAGACCATCAGAATCAAATCCAAATTACTGCAATGAAAATTGTATGATGTACACCCTTCAGCCACCCTGTTTTTATGTGTGCTATATTTCTATTCAAATACTAAATTGTATTAATTTTCTCATATTAATATTCCTTCTGATTTCTATCTTTTAAGTCTTAATCGTGCTTAGTCTTTTGGAAATTTATTTAACATGCTCTAGATATACTTCCATATCATGGATTATAAAGTTTATGTACTGAATCTTTTTTGTTTGATGTGCTGTTTCTTTAAATTATAATCGAGTTGTTTTTATATATTCCACTTGCAGAGAATTATCATGTTGAGTTACAACTTGCCATTGTGCCAATGCTTTAATTTATATGCTACTAAATTGTAATACCTTTCGTTATGTGATACTGTTTTGTAGATGGTGCTAGAGTATGCAAGCCAAAGGATGATTGCTATATTGAAGTTTCAAGGGCAGGTATATCTCTTCTCCTGGTGGAGAATAGAGACAATTCTGTGCTGCATACTTGAACATGTTATCATGATGTAGGAAGAATGAAGTCTACAGTTTCTAATTGGGATAGCCGGGATAAGTCTCCAAGTCATGAAGGCCCCACAACAAGTGCTTCTTCTGTCACAATGGCTCCTACTGGCCGGCCATATTCATCTGTATGTCTTTATGACTAATTATATACTTATATAACGAGTCTGTTCTTGTTCAGTTGTTTTTATGGTTTGTTAATCTGTTCTGTTAAATTCATGGGAAATATTTGGATGCCTATAGTAAGCATGTGCCCCACATTTACAAATGTGCATGATGCAATATGGACTCAGTGGGGTTATCACGTTAACGCAATATGGTCTTTCAGCTTGTTGAATATATGGTGCAGAATTATTTAAGCAAGACATATCCTGTTGCTGAAGTGTTTAAGTGTTTATCTGGCCTCCATATTAGTTGAATTAGCACACACCGTGCATGGTTTCTGGACCTTCTGGTGTCCTGCAGGCTTGTCTTATCTGCTTCGTGTGTATGGATGAGTCATTTCTTTGTTCTTTCAATTATTGGACCATTTGCTAATGATCTGATGATCTCATGTGGTTTGCTGCGTTGGCAATGGAACTTTGGTACATCCAGTGCGATTCCATGATGGTTATAACTTATAAATTCTGGCCCAATCCGCAAACCCAGACGTGGAAGGGATTTGGGGGATGTAGTTCCTCTGGAGCTTAGAGCCTAATTGAGTCTTGTTGTGTAACCTTTAAATAGAGTGAAAACAAATTTGATGGTACCACAAACCTTACTGTATCACCTGTCTTTGGAGTTAGGTAGAATACTACAATTTGATTTTTTTCCCCGAGTTTACTTGTGTATTTGATCATTCCTTTTTTTACTCTCAGAGAGGACGTGGCCAAGCTGCGGAAACTCCAAGCATAACAAGTGGTGAGGACACACTTTCTGTTCTAATGGATCAGCATGAGCTATTTCTTGGCTCAATACGGCCTCGGCTTACAAAATTGCAGGTCAGCACAACACTTGACCTTTCAATTGCATACCAAAAGCAAGCTCTAACCTCAAACTTTTTTTTCCCGTGAAACTTAAAATCAAATTTTCCAGCAGCTGATATTTTTACCTTAAGTTGGCAATTATTATCTGCAAATTATGCCAGGATAATTTGCCATTAACGTATGGCTTATTTGATGCTCTATAATATGGTCAAATTTGCTTGGTTTGATAGCTAGCAGCTGCATGTTGCTTTCTTTGTCATTTTATTACTTGACAGATCAACTCCTGAGCCTTATGAAACTCATATCTGTTCTAAGTGAATGACACACATATGTTCCTGCCCTGTTGACGGCTTGACGTATTACAGACAAATTTTTTATGTCTCATTATAGCATGACTATCTAGTACATTCCAGAAAGATTTCTAAAGCCTGAAGTGCACCTGCTGACAGTCTATATCTTCTGTTTTGCATGGTTTCAAGGTTGTTCGTCAAATGTGGGAAAGAAAAGATGTCAGGGGTGTCATCGCCACTATGGAGAAGATGTCTGATCATGCTGTCAGTATACACCATTTTTTAATGAGAACAGTATTTTACAGTGTCACCCTCCTGCATATATAGTAATTGTTAGCAAATAGATGACAAAGATAATTTTGAGATTTGCGATGATCCTCTAGGTCTCTGCTGATGTAGTAAGTGTTTTGATGGAGAGAAGTGAAGCGATCACATTAGATTTATGTGCTTGTCTCCTGCCGATCCTCACTGATCTTTTGGGGAGTAAAACTGACAGGTCGTTGTGAGAACTTTGTTCCATCCCAATGGGTTCCATCTGTTGGTACCATGTACTATTTTAATATTTCAACTTACATGTTATCTTACATGTTGAATTTGTTTCAGGCATTTGGTCATTTCCTTGGAAATGCTGGTAAAGCTTGTCAGAGCCTTTGGCCCAGTAATTCATTCAACTGTATCAACTGGTCCACCATCAGTTGGTGTTGATCTTCAAGCGGAAGAAAGGTAATACTGTTTCCATCAATTGCTTTCCTAGCATGCATGTACCGGTATTTGTGATGTGATTTTACCTCCTTTGTTGGTCACAGGCGGGAGCGCTGTAACTTATGTTTCATTGAGTTGGAAAAGGTCAAAAGCATGCTGCCATCTCTTACAAGGTACTTGATGATATGAATGCTGCATTGAGTGTGGTACTTGACCTATGTTGCCACCTTAGTATTTCCGTATGTAGTAAACAATCTGATCTGGTAGTCAATCTTCACCGTTAAAATTGACAGTTTAATGGCAAAATATTGGTGCTTGGTAGCTTTGGTTCATGACTGCTTGACGAAACAATTAAAATCATTCTTGTTGACTGTGTAATGTTATGAGCCTTTCAAAGCTATGTATCACCGATACGCGATACCGGTACGGTGATACGCAATTTCCCAAAAATAAGAATCTGGTGATATGGTGAGTATATATGTGTTTAAAAAATAAAAAATGTAAGAGGGAGAAGGTGACAACAGAGGGAGAAGGCGACGGTAGCTTGCAAAGGGAGAAGGCGGTGGCGAGATTGTATAGGGAGAAGGCGGTGGCGAGATTGTATAGAGGGAAGATGGTGGCGGCGGCGATTAGCAGACTGGGTGGCGGGTTTGGTGGTAGAAGGAGAAGGGAGGGGAGGAGGCGACGGCTTGTAGAGGAAGAAAGTGACGGCAGTGAGATTGCAGAGAGAGAAAGCGGCGGCAGCCGCTAGGCTGGGTAGAGGGGTGACGACTACGAGACTGCAGAGGGAGAAGGGAGGTGGCGGCTAGTAGCAGTCGTCGGACGACTGGGTGAAGGGAGTGGCTATTAGGTCTAGGGATTTTAGCCTTTAGGAGAGTCAGCGGGAGAGATGACTTGGTGGAATGAGTGAGTGGGAGAGAGAGATTTTAGGGTTAGGAGTGATTGTTTGGATTGGGCTTGGCTTTGTGTTTTTAGCCTGGAAGTATCGGGGAGTATCGCGGAGTATCGGAGAAGGATCGGGATTGTTTTTATTAATTTTAAATGTTGAATTTCACCGTTTCGCTGAGGATCGCCACCCGATAAGTATTTGATACCAGTACAGCAATTTTGCGAAGGATCGGTGATCCATAGTCTAAAAGAACAAGCAAAACTATTGATCTGTGTTCTTGCATTGTCCAACTGCCTATGTGTACAGGTTTGGGGCACAACCGGTCACCACCAAGAATGGCTATCAATGAATTTTGTGCATATCGTGATAAAGATGAACTGAATGAAATCCACAGCCTTTGGTCTTTCTGCATAGTGTCAAGCTTCCACCGTTCAGTATTTTGATAGCATTCTCTTTTTGTTCTTTTACATTGTACAGAAGAAAAGGGGCGATCACAAATACAGCAAACGAGCTCAACCTTGCTCTCCAGGAAGTTATGAGCTGACTGACCAAACATGAAAGCACATGTGTACAACTAAACAGGATGTGCTGTGTATTGGCGCTTGCTCATGGCTTCATGCTGGACATCGGTTGCTATGAAGTGTTCTCGACTGTTTGTGTTGTCACCAGGCTCCAGGGTGAAACACTGGCAGTCAGATCGCTATCGATTTATATCGTGTCTTTTGTACACATGCTAACCACCCTGACATCCTTGTGATTTGGGTTGAGAAGAGATTACTTCAGATGCATTGCACAGTGTTTTTGACAGACCGTGGAGATACCGTTTGCGCTTGGTTTAGGCTGCAGCATTTATATCAGAATTGCTGACCACTATGACTGCCCTTGTAGTAGTTGGTTGCCTGGAGTCTGTGTGGTGTACCGTTATTGTGTGAATGAGCATGTGAGGTGATAGTTGAAAAGCTTTCTTTCAACAATTTGTTGTTTTGGGTCGTGCTGAGGTCTGGTTGATTGAAGGACCAGACTGTTGAGTGTAAGCAGCCTTTGTACATCTTTCTTGAAGAAGTGAGATTCTTCATATTGTTGTTCAATCAATGCGCATCCGTTGTGGTGGTTGTTGACTGTTGAGTAAGCATTTATGTTCGCATGAAGAAACTAACTGTTGTTATCCTTGCCACTAGTCTATGTGGATGAGCGATGGGTGTGAGAAGTTGTACTTATTTTGTCAGACGAGATACTACTGATTAGTTTGAATTAAGCATGCTGGCAATTTTGTGGTCAAGAATTTGGTTGTGATGGACACGGCCCGCCGAGTTAGTAGGTTGGTTTCCTCATGGATGGCCAACGCAATGTTTGACAAACCAAACCAAATATGAACTAGCACAAGACAAAAGGAAGGTTCTAGTCTGAATTAGAATTAGAGTAGGCTCACATACACATTTCTTGATATATGTCAACCAATATGCTACTACAATTGAAGAAGAGGAGATGGATAGCAAGCAGCTTATTCTTTGCACAATATATCGTATGTATTATCCTAAACAAACTCAAACAGATGAAGAACACCATAAAAGGAAGAAGAGGAGATAGCTGCTGGATGGATCGGTCAGTGGTATATAATACAGGCTAGCTGCAGGTTGATGATGAGGTTGGGATGCATGACTTGAGCACTTGGCGGCGCACCTCTTGTGGGCGGAGAGGGTGCACTTGTTGGCGCACAGCACCCTCTTCGTGTGGCAATCCTTGGTCGTGAAGCAACCCTTCTTCTTCTTCTTGCCGGCCGGCCGCCGCCTCCTTCTCTCCTCCTCCCCCCGAGATGGCGACGATCCCGGTGACGACGAGGAGGAGGAGCCGTCGACGTCGTCCTTGTTCCTAGCGACCACGACGGCGTCCACCTTCTCCTCCTCCCTGTAAGGAGAGGCAGCAGCTGGGGTGACGCCGTGGGGCTGCTCATGCACGAGGGAGGCCTCGGCGACGGCGAGCAGGGGAGACACCAGGGGTGGCCATGGTTAAAACACTAGTACTGCTCAAGCTCATCTTTTAATTTAATTTGCAGGGTGAGATCAATCGATAAGCAAGCAAGGGTTGCTTCGTGTGCGCGCGCGCGCGCGCTATGATTAGGGGTGTCAAAAGGGGGAAAATCCCGGTGGGGAAGGCCTTCCCATTCCCAATCCTCGATAACCAAAAATTTCTCATCTCTGTCTCTGTCTTCGCACACGGGGCTTAATTCTCCCGTCCCTGATTCCCGACAGGGACTAATCCTCGAAAATACTACATGAAATACCACATGCTACATAAGTGAATCACTAGAGTAATGGTGCATGTGTGAGTGAATCATTTGAGTAATTCATATTTAATATGTTCATTAATAATGACCTCACATATATTCTTTTTTCTTTTGAGAATAATCATTTGCTCCCACCTACTAGTGATAACGCGAGGGTAGGGACGGGGAATGGTGGAATATCGGCCCCGTGATCCCCGACGGGGGCAATATTTTCCTCGATAAGCCCCTCGCGGGAGAGATTTCCCCCGTCCATGTCCCCTAATAGGGGAATTCCCAGCGGGGAAATGGGGATCGGGGGCCATTGCCAGCCTATGATGGATTGGAGCCTGCAATTGGCGTGGTGCAACAACTTAGCGAGTTGCCATGCGTGGCTTGGTTCGGTGGGAAACACTATCGAGGGGCATGCGATGCGGTTGCCATTGCGCACGCAGACCATGCAACTAACTTAGTTGATTGATACAACGGGAAATACACTACAAAATCGCATATTCAGGATTTGAAGTCTGCGGAGTCAAATATAAAGCTTTTCAATTTTTCTATATAGGGTCAATTCTCTAAAATGACATATATTTCTATAAAAATTCTTTCAAGTATAAGATTGTTTTGTAAAATGCTGTGACCCCACAGCTTATGTGTGGCTCCACCACTCATAGGACATGTACACCTCTCTCTCTCTCCTAACTCTCACATTCACTCTTCTCTCTCTTTCCTCTCCATCGATGGCGATGGCCGAGGGAGGCACATGCAAGTCAGACCCCTAGATTTCACTTTCCGGTCAAGGGAAAAAATTTCTATGGAGAGGGCCTTGAGCCTCACCCATCAAGAAGTTTTTGTTTTTGTCCTTGGCACACTTTTTTGCACATTTGGCCCTCGTGCGAACGAATTTGCAAAACTAGCCCCGTTTTCGACTGCTGAAGCAGTGACAAGCGACACGTGTCACATGCTGCGTACCCTGAGCTTGCCAGCACATACCACAGAGCAGGAGCTTGGCAGATCCTACTGAACAAGACTTCCCCGGTAGCAATCTTTGCCACACTATTCAACCACTTAATTAATGATTAACTAATCAATTCCTTCATGATTAGTCCCTTAATTAAGTGCTACTCCTAAATTTATCGAGGAAAGTTGTAACATCCCAATTTTTGGCTCATTTGGATTTAATATGATTTTTGTGGATTTTTAAAATTTTTGGAATTTATTTGGATTTATTTTGTATTTTTGAATTTTGTCCAATATGGATATTATTTAAATATTTGAAAAGTTTAAATAAAATTTTATCAAAACTATTTTATTTGAGTTTTAAATGTCTTAAAATAGTTTAGGATTTTTCCCTATATTTTTACTATTTTATTTGGCTTAAACTATTTTTGGGAATTATGTTTAAATAGAAAACCCTGAAAATCTCTAATGAACAGTATCGACCCAGGAATCCATGGGCCCAGCCCGTATCATCGGTCCAGCACGCTTATCAGGAAACCCTAGATCGTGGCCGTCGGCGAGTGATCAGACGATTGATAGATTAGGGTTTGAGTTAAACCCTTGCGCTTTTGCTAGCCATCGGAAAAGATCGGCGTAGACAGCCGGGATCGCGTCACGTCTCACAAAGCGGTAGACGTTCGGATGCATGCCACATGTATGGCTTGGATGGGTCGCCATCGTCGTCGTTCATTGTCAATTACAGCCGTTGGATCGAAGGTGGGTGGCCGAATTTGCACCGTGTGTCGTTGCTCGGATCTTGCCACATGTCGGTTTGCGTCGGGATGACGTCACCTCGTGGTGTCATCGCTGGCGTCAGCCAGTACTGTTGCGGTGGACCAGAGCCGACCGTGGATCCAGTCTATACACCGGGGACAGGTGTCGGCACATGGTTGGTCCAGAGCAACGATGACATCATGCTGGCGCAATAATCCTATTTTTCCAGTGCAAAAAAATCAAGAAAATATTGATTTTCTATTTTTGTTTCTTTTATTCAAATCTTTCGAGGGTCCATTCTTCTTTATACGAGCTCCGATTGAGGAGATTCAATTTCTAAAAAATTGTAAAATTGATATCTATTTAATGATGAATTTTATTTGATTTTTAGAGTTTGTTTGCTTCCTTTGTGGTATTTATTAGTGTTTTCTCTCGATATACGTAGACATTGAAGTGCTTGGTGCGTCCGAGGGAGCAAGAGCGAAACCTTTTCCAAGGCAAGTTGTACTTTAATCATGTTGAACGCAGTTTTACAAAACTGCTATGTTGATTTAAATTATGCATGATATTTTTATGCGTAGAACTACTTTGAAATAGTTTAGGATCTAGTTAATCAACCCAATTGGATTATATCTACCTTTTCATTGTATACCATGATTATTTGTCACCCTAGAATGGTTCATTATTAGTTGGTTGCTACTAGATACTAACATGGGTTGTTTAGACTGTGTTTAGTTTGCTTAGCCATACCACGTTAACTGACGGCTTTTGGAATATTAAAATCAATCTTGACTAATGGAATATGAAACATATTTATGAAAGGTGTGTCGGGTGTTGTCACACAATGATGTTGAGTTGTAGTGGCATGTGCCACGAAACGATGTTGATTTGTTGATAGCACGTGGTGCATGATAAACAACTGGGGTGGTAAATGATTTATATTAGGGCAAGTGGCAAGGAGTTGTGTGCCAAGGTAGGCCAGTAGGGCAGTTGGGTTGTGGAAGTCTTGCCTCGTTCAATTAAGGACTTAACCTTGCAAGCCTTTGAACTGAGTCAAACATGCAACCTGTCGGGGATCGGTACCCTCGCCACGTGTAAGCATCCCCCCGGCCTCGTGGCAGATTTCCACAGACCAAGGGGCTCATTCCCGACCTAGGTGATTGTAACATCCCAAAAATTTGCCCAAATATTATTTTATTGCTTAAATGTGCACTTATGATTTTCTGGAATTTATTTGGATTTTTCTGGATTTATTTGAATTAATTTTAATTCAAGTTTATTGCCCTTTTATTCAAATCTATTTAAATCTGTGCAAAGTTAAAATAAAGTTTTGCCAAAATTATTTTATTTGAGTCAAGGATGTCTCAAAGTATTTTTGAGAATTTTCTGGGATTTTTCCTGATTATTTATTTGCCTAAAATCAATTAAGTGAATTTCTAGAATTATTTAAAATAATAAAGTTTTAAAAATCCTTTGCAACAGTATTGGGCCGAAGCCCAATACTGTGCGCGTGAGGCCCGCTTCGGGCGGCCCAATCGGCCCGTCTCAGTAAACCCTAGCCGCTATGGATCTGCGCCGTTGATCTTGATCGGGCGCTCGAGATTTGTCCGCGTGGTCGAGCGCCCTGAGCCGTCGGATGAGCGCCGCGTGTACGCCCCGGATGAAGCCGCGTCGCCTTCCCGAGTCGCCGCCGGAGTCCGTCGCCGCCACGGAGCCGTCTTCGAGTTCGTCTGCGCGCACGCCTTCCGTCTGACTATTTAAGGAACCGTCGCGGCGCTGAAATCCCTACCTCGCGCCGCCCATCCGCTGCAAGCCCGAGCCTCGAGTCATCGTCTGCTCGCGACGGAGGAGCTCGCGGAGTTGGATTGACACGTCGCCTCGGTTTGGCCTTTCGCCGCGATCGCTGGGTCGAATCGACTCGGATCCGAGACCTCCAAGCTGCGCCGCGTCGAAGTGGGGTGGTTTCGTCGCGTTTTGGTCACCGGAGCACTGCGCCACCGCCTTCGTCCTCAGCGCCGGCGAGAGACCGCCGCCGCAGCACCATCGGGGAGCTTCGACTGCCATCAACCGTTGGATCATCGATTGACGTTTCAGATTCAGCCGCGTGTTCTCGGTGAGCCATAAAACCTTCGTTAATCGCTGTCCGTTGGATCTAAAACCCGCGCTTGTGATCTTGCCGCGTGTGCATCGGTCGGTAACCGTCCGATGGGATGCGAAGCGCGCCAGATCACGCCGCCGCCGATGACCAATCGGAGCCGACGTGGGCGCGCAGAGGCCGAGGCGCCATGGACCGCGTCTGCGGTGAACCAACCCGACGCCGTGGGCCGGGTCTATGCACCGGAGCCACGTGGCAAGCCCTGATTGGCTGGCGCCAGGGCTGACGTCACGCTGACGTCATAAATCACTTTTTCAGTATAAAAATAAATCTGTTAATTTCGAATTTCTGATTTTAGCAATTTCAGTATTTATTTCAAACTTCAAAAGGCTATATCTTTTGCAATTTAACTCGGATTTGAGTGATTCAAATTTCTAAAAATTTGTAAAATTGAGATCTATTTAATGGTGAATTTTATTTGATTTTTGGAGTTAAATTTCTCTCTGTTTTGGTATTTATTTGCTTTTCTTCTTCGGTACGTGTAGACGTTGAATTGTGCGACGCTTCGGAGGAAGATCCAGCAACTCAAGAGCAAGTTACAGAACCAGATCAGGACCTATTCCAAGGCAAGTTGTGCTTTGATCATGTTGAACCCATATTTATAAAAATTGATATGTTTGTTTTACCCTATTGCATATATTTCAAATGTACAATTGTTTTAAATTAGATTGGGTTTAGCTAATATACCAGATTGATCTACACCCTACCTTGTCATTGTATGCCATGATCCATTGTCACCCTAGATTGGTTAAATATAGTTGGTTAATAATTATAATCAACATTGGAGGATTAGTTCGTATTAGTTGCTTAGCCATGCCACGTCATCACATGTGTCAGAATCATTGATAATTAATCTTGATTAATGGAATATGGAACAATATTATGAACTTGTGTGTCATGTGGAATCACACGATGAGATTGAGTTGTTGTGGCGAGTCATGTCACACAATGATGTTGAATTGTTGATGGCATGTGGTGCTTGGTAATCAACTGGGTGATAATAACTTGGATTGGGGCAAGTGACAAGGGGCGAGTATGCCAAGGTGGGCCCAATGGGCAGAGGGTATGTGGATGTCTTGCCCTGATCACTCTAAGGACTTAACCTTGCAAGCCTTGACCTGAGTCAATCATGCAACCACATGTCTGGTATGGGCCAGCCTAGCTGAGTAATTTGCAATGTCTTAACTTTGGTACTATCTTGGTGGTGTGAGTTCCCGAGTTATGGTGTAATTCACATGGCGCAAGAGGGGGGCCCTGGTTGTGGTTTTCAGACCCACCAGTGTTGAAACCTTAGCGGGTAGTACCGGATTAAGCCAGAGCATTGTAAAGGCTTTGTCATGATCTCTTCGCCGACACACCAAAGGAAGTGTGTTAATTGCATGGCACCAAAAGACGATCATGTCGTGTGGGTAAAGTGCATAACCTCTGCAGAGTGTGAAACTATTCGGATAGCCGTGCTCGCGGTATTGAGCAATGCTCGGGAATTACAGTTAAGGATTAGCTTAATTAAATGGACAATTTGGTTGGGATGGCGGAATGCCATATGGAAGATGGAATTTGACTTAGGATTGGAAACTTGGTTTACTTGAGAAATACTGAATCTATTTATTATAGTTATTTGTTTTACAGTCTTTGTAATCTATCTATTATACTTGTTTATAAATGCTGCTTATTGCAAAATAGCCATGATAGCCTATCCATTGGGAATAAACCTTGCATATAGATACATAGAATTGCATTCTGTGCACAACTTGTTGAGTGCTTTAAGTACTCACCCTTGCCAACAATAACCTCACCAGTTCAAGAGTCTACATCAATGCTGGAGGAAAGATTCCAGGAGGAGACGAATGTTTAGGGCGCAAGCCTTGTCAGTTGCCTGTGGTATACTGAGGGGTTGTCTACGTTTTCATTCCGCTGCAGTTTAATATATTATTCAGCCTTGCGAGGCATAGTCATGTAAGAGGACCATAAGGTCATTCAACTAGTAGTATGTATCATATGATGTCTTTCATAATATTTCCGCTATGTATGATTGTGATATTTACTGATGTTGAGCCTGTGAGCACTAGCGTGATCCTGGACTAGTGCAGTATACACAGAGGGTCCGGATTTGCATATTCGGGTCCCGACAGTGATGCCCCCTCGATGGTCGGGCTCGGGGCCAGCAAGCTCGAGCTCGGGCACCGCCACAGGGGCAGGCACCCTCGATCTTGACGCCTCGTCCTCGACCTCGACACCCCCGCGGGCACCAAGGAAAGGGACATCTGTAGCATTTCTATTTTTATCTTATGTAAAACTCTCCCCTGCGTGGGAATCAGCACCCTACCTGCCCCTGCGTGGGAACTAGAGCTCAACAGCTCCCGTCAGACCCTCAACGGCTAGCAACGACTTTCGAGCCTCTGTCAAATCGCCACGGGCCCCTGACGTCGACCTCGGGACCAAGCAGCAAGGTTTCCCGAGGGCTACAAAAGCAATAGGTCATCTCAGCCACAGAAGGGGGGACAGAGAAGAACAGAACAAAAAAAGGACATAGACAAAAGACAAGGGCAACACCCGACACACGACAGCAACAAAGAAGAACGGCACGGCCCCCTTCTCTTGCTCGGGCCCCGTCCTTGTACTCTTCCACAGAGCTGCTAATACACCCTTAGCCTCCGGGCGAGACTGGAGTAGAGCTATTACCCGGTCTTGGGGGCACGAACCAGTATAAACCCCGCGTCCAGCATCCTTTCTTGGAACGACTTCCCCGCGACACTTGGAGCCCCTGAACGAGCGCGACCTCGGGTCCCGCTCCCGAGCTGACTCCTCGCTCCCCCTTTCTTTCTTTTGTGGTTGACGGTCCCGATCATTGTAACACCCTAATTTTTGCTCTAATTTAAAATTTGAAGTATTTTTGATTTTTGAGAAATTTTGGAAATTATTGAAATTTATTTGGAATTATTCAAATATAGCCTTTCTTGAAAACAAATTAAATAAACGAAAAGTTTTTGCAAAGTTTTATTGAAAATATTTTAATGGAGTTCCAAACATCTCAAAGTATTTTTCAAAAATTTTCTGGAATTTTTCAGATATTTTTACTACTTTCTTTGGCCAAAACTAATTTCCCAAATTATTTTTATTCGAAAAGGATTTAAAAATCCCAGAACAGCGTCTGAGCCGAAATCGTTGGCCAGCCCAGTACTGTGCTCTGGCCCAGCTCGTGACTCCGGCCCACGCAGCCCGCCCCGCCGAAACCCTAGTGCCGCCCAGCCCAAGCCGTCCGATTCGGGTCGAACGCCTGTGAGTGTGCCACGTCGCCCGCACGCGTGAGCCCTCGGATCGTCGCCGCACGGACACGTAGGATTGAGCCACGTCGCGCCATGAGCGATGAAACCGCTCGTATGCAGTGGGCGTTAGATTAGATCTAAAGCGGTAGAGATTGGATCCGGTTTTGTTTAGGATCCGCGCCGTTCGATTTGAACGTGCGGCGGAGATAGCACCGTACCCTCGCCAAATCGCGTGCTGACGCGTGGGCGTTTTGACCAGGGCGGAGACCAGATCCAGCCGTCGACTTCAGGTGCACCGTCGCGATTGCGCCGCGTGTCGTCGCAGTGACGGCGCGGTGCTGGCTGTTGGATCTGAGCGCGTCGTTGGATGTGCGACGCGTGGAGGCATGGAGCCGAGGCGTCGCCGCGTTGGATGCGTGGCTGACCGCTGGATGCGCGACGCGTGTCGCACGCATCTCGGGGCGCTGCGGTGCGCGTGAGGAGATCTGGCCGTTGATTCAACGAACGGCTCGGATCTTGCCGCGTCGCTGCACTGTTCTGGTGAACCGAGTCCACGGTAGACCAGAGCCGAGCCGTGAACCCAGTACATAGACAGAGCGACGTGGCAGCCTCTGGGCGTGCCACATGTCAAGCTGACGTCAGCGATGATGTCATAAATATTTTTTTATATATATAAAAATATTTCGACCGAATTTCTTTTATGTGCTGACGTCATCATGACGCGGTGCTGACGTCACAAATGTGAATTTTCAGTGTAAAAATATTTCAGAAAAATCGGATTTTCTTAATTTCTGTATTTTCAGATCTTTCTCAAACTTCAAATGGCTACAACTTTTGCATTTTAACTCGGATTTAGGTGATTCAAATTTCTAAAAATTCATAAAATTGTGAGCTATTTAATGGTGAATTTTATTTGAATTTTTGAGGTCATCTAGTCTT
Organism: Otatea glauca; assembly: GCA_036346275.1. Classification (NCBI taxonomy): domain Eukaryota; kingdom Viridiplantae; phylum Streptophyta; class Magnoliopsida; order Poales; family Poaceae; genus Otatea; species Otatea glauca. Next base: position 49,211,285 of record CM070730.1, read on the forward strand.
CTGTATTAGCTATTTATTGCATACTTTATTTGTGCGCGAGACGCAAATTTGCGGAAAGTTTCGAGGAAGAATTCGTCGCTCAAGACCAAGCTTCGGAACACGACCAGCAACTCTTTGAAGGCAAGTGATGCTTTGATCATTTTGATCCCAGGTTTTTAAAATGTAGTTTATGCTTTGAAACTATGCATGCTTATTTATTTAATATGAATTTAAATTGATTCGGGATAATGTAGTTAATCAACCCATTTTGTTATGCCACCTTGAATTATTAATTGTATGCCCTAAATCATTGTCACCCTAAGTTGATTATATTAGTTGGATGTTAATATTGTGCCAACACGGAGGCTAGACCGTGAGTAGATGCTTAGCCTTGCAACGAATCATGAGTGATCTTTCGGAAAAATGCTACAATACTCGATTAAAGACTTTGAATGTATTTTGAAAAGTGGTGTGATGATGCCACATGATGATGAGATTGAGGTACAAAGAACTGTGTGGTTCGCATCGATGTTGAGTTATTCTTGGCATGTGTTGCACAATAATCAAGCTGGGTGGGAAATGATTTAGACTGGGCAAGTGACAAGAGGGTGTGTGCTCGTGGGCCTGTGTGGCAATGGGTTGATGAGTGATGTGAGTCTGTGTGCCACATTGGGTGTGTGCCATTGTTGAGTGTTGGAAGTCTTGCCTTGGTCGATTAAGGACTTCACCTTGCAAGCCTTTGATCCGAGTCACCCGTACAACCACATGTCCGATATGGGACAGACCTAGTTGACTAGGGTTACGATATCTTTCCTCCGATACCTCGGGGTGTGAGACACAGGGTGTATCTGTATGGGGAGCGCACTGTGCTACGGCTTGGTGCCCATCCAACGGTGATTGGCCGGTCCTATACTTGGCTCTGTGTGAGGGAAGTGATAGTGAAGGCACACAGGAGAGGTTCTTTGGTTATGGTAGAAGTTCTGAAAAGCTTTGTTGCGGACAATCACTGTGTGGTGGCGGTGTATCTTGTGGGTAAAGTGTACAACCTCTGCAGAGTGTCAAACTATTCGAATAGCCGTGCTCACGGTATTGAGCATTGCTCGGGATTACAGATCAAGGGTAGATTTTCATAAACAAAACATGGAAGGGGCTGTGTGCCAAGTGTTAAAAATGAAGCTATTAAGGTGGGTGCCGGAATCCTCAAGGAAAAACCATTTGAAATTATTATTGCTTATAATCGTCCCCATCGCTTTAATCTAATTAAGATATTGGTTAGAGAAATAAAATGTTGCTTGATGCAAAAGAACCATTTAAGCCAATCCTTTGGAATAAGCTCGCATATAGTAATAGCGCCGCATTCATGCATTACTTGTTGAGTGCCCTGTACTCACCCCACCTTGCTTATCAACCCCAACATCGGTGGAGGAGACTACACCACTTGGGAGGAGGAGTACATTGAGGATACAAACAACTAGGGGCAAGCCCGATCGGTTGCTGTGGCAAGATGAGGGCTTCCACGACCTTTATTTATGTTCCGCTGCTATTTCTTTACTTTGAATAATGTAAGCCCTGTGTGGCCGACTTATCTGTAAGGAGACCATAAGGTCGTACAACTCGGTTTATATACATGTTTGCACTATTTATTCTTATATCTTTGTGAATGTCTGTAATGTGCAACCCTGTATGACTGTGTGTGCTAGCGTGATCCTGGACTGGCACAGAATACACAGAGGGTCCGGATTTGCAGATTCGGGTCCCGACAATCATCGACACAACCACATGTCCGGTATGGGACGAACCTAACTAAATAGGATTACTTATGTCTTGACATATGATACCTCAGGTGGATAATTACACGGAAGTGTGGTTACATGGAAGTGTGATTATGGTGGAGGATGTGGTGTACCGCGGTCTCACATCAATCCAACGGTATATCGATCCTATACTTCACCTTCGCTGAGGGAATGTGTAGTGTATGACATATTGGGAGGGTCAGTATTCCGATAAAGGTTTTCAAAAGGTTTTATCATGATCTCTCTGTCGACACACCTAAGGAAGTGTGTTAATCCAAAGGCAAAAGGAGATGATCATGTCGTGTGGGTAAAGTGCACAACCTCTACAGAGTGTAAAATCTATTCGGATAGCCGTGCTCACGGTATTGAGCAATGCTCGGGAATTATAGTTAAAGGATAGATTTTGTAAAATGAAAAATTGGAAAGAGAGGTTGGATGCTATTGGAAGGTTGGAAATATGATTTAAGGGTGTGAGTCAGTTTTCTCTTGAGAAATACCTGAATGTTATTACTATTGTTATTTGTTTTATTGTATTTTCAATATATTCATTGTATTTTTTTATAAATGCTACTTTATTGCAAAGCAACCATGTTAGCCATTTCATTAGAATAAGCCTTGCATATAGTTATGTTAGAATTGCATTCTGTGCATAACTTATTGAATGCTTTAAGTACTCACCCTTGCCAACAAAAAAATCACCAGTTGAGGAAGAGTCTACACCAGCTTTTGAGAAGTACCAGGAAGAGACAAACGTCTAGGGTGCAAGCCTTGTCAGTTGCTTATGGTATATTGAGGGGGTTTATCTACATTTTCATTCTGCTGCAATTTAATTTGTTATCTTCAGTTTAGCTCTCCGTGGCATATTCATGTAAGGTCAACCATAAGGTCAGTCAACAGATTATACTTAATAAATGATGTCTTTTACTATATTCCACTGCGTATGATTGAGATATTCATATATGTTGAGCCTGTGTGCACTAGCGTAATCCTAGACTAGTGTGATATACACAGAGGGTCCAGATTTGCATATTTGGGTCCCGACAAAAGCATGCTCTACAACTCAATGCCGAGCTCGGGCTAAGCAGTAGCTTTTTACTTGCCGCGGTCAACGAGGTGCTACGGTACGGGAGAGTGGCACCCATCAAGGCCCTACCCGGGATTTGTGCCACATGTCTAACACCAATCTCAAATCAATTCTAGATGATTTTCCCATTCTCTTCCCCAAAGCAATCCTTGCAAGACCACCAAGGCCGCCATTGCCACTGCTGCAAGTGAAGAAGAAAGTCTTATGCGTAGACAGGCGCAAGCGCAAAGCTGCCTAGCCAGATGTAGCCGCCGCGAGATCGATGAGGACACCGTCGCTATTGATGGCTGTCGCTCTGTCGTAATGGAGGTGTCAGAGCGAGGGAGGACGCGGTGATGATGCTGTCGCTATGGGGAGCTCGATGAGGATACAAACAACTAGGGGGCAAGCCCAGTCGGTTGCCTGTGGCAAGATGAGGGCTTCCACGACCTTTATTTATGTTCCGCTGCTATTTCTTTACTTTGAATAATGTAAGCCCTGTGTGGCCGACTTATCTGTAAGGAGACCATAAGGTCGTACAACTCGGTTTATATACATGTTTGCACTATTTATTCTTATATCTTTGTGAATGTCTGTAATGTGCAACCTCAGTATGTTGTGTGTGCTAGCGTGATCCTCGGATCGCACAGAATACACAGAGGGTGCGGATTTGCGATTCCGGTCCCGGCAGAGGTGGTATCGAGCAGCCGATCAGAGGTCTTGACCCTAGTTTGGTTGTGCCTAGGAGGGTAAAACTATTTTCGAAACCTAATCAACTTGAGCAAGAATGTCAAAGAAATCTCGACTTATCTCTTCTCCTTATTCATACCTATCTTTGAATTTTTATTATTTTCTGTTTAATTTAAACAAGGTTTATTTTGGCAAGATGAGGATGATCCATACCTATGGAGAGCGCACCGGAGGATACGCCGCGGAGTTATGGCGTATGATGCAGTTGCTCGGAGGTTTTGATGCACCAACGATCGAGGACTTGGTGGTGCAGGCGGGACTTGACGTCGCCTGGGATGTCAAGATCACAGTGTATGCTCGGGAGAGGACGAGGGCGAGCCGTCCTATCTACATCACGGTCAGGAGGTCTTCATTTAAGGCCGGAATCCAGGAGACGGCGCGACAGGCGATGCAGCAGATTGCCCGCACTTACTCCGCAGAGTTGGGGGGCACCGTCTTTCGTCACCATCCGCGTCGAGACAATCATTTTGACAGGATGGAGCTTGTGGAGGAGGACGCCACTATCACCCACCTGGCGAGGTACGTCATCGCCCAAGAGGACGCCTTGGACGAGACAGTCCGGGAGTTGCAGAGGACCCGCGCCGAGGTCGCAGAGGCAAAGATCCAGCTGCGGGAGGGCTTAGCTCACTCCATGCAGAAGATCCAGGAGTTGGAGATGGCTTTGTACGGACCCGAGCCTGAGCCATTCCTGGAGTTACACGATCCAGATCCGGAGGAGCCAGGAGCAGAGGCACCAAGACAGAGCAGCGGCCGGGACCAGCAGAGTCGATGGGGTCTTTTGCACCACCGCAGAGGTCACGTGACCGCTTGCCCCGATTCCGAGCACCCACGGTGTATGCTCCGGGAGCCGAGCGGGTTGGCTCGATGAGTGATCGAGTCTAGTAGAGTATAGTGTCGAGACTCAAGGTTGAGTCGCGTCTTTTCTTCGAGTCACCATTAGGTGTGAGTCGTCATGGATTCCTATGTTTGCTTACTTGTTTTTGGTTGTGAGTGTTTCGTATGCGTTGCATTGCCCTTAGGCACTTGTGAGCAACCATACTGTTTTATATTATATCAATAAAGTGGCTAAATAATTTAAGTTACACCTGTTTCCCCACATAAATTCTTCTACTTGTCTATGCTTTCTTCTTTTCTTAACCTTGGAAGCTTGCAAATGATGGTGAGGACACGTGGAAATGTTGGAGCGGTGGAAGTGGAGCTAACCAGCGGATAACCGAATGAAGAGCCGATTCCTCAATCGCCGCAGGTCGATATGCAGAATCTGGGAGCCTTCTTGACTGCCCAGACTCAACTTATGAACACGATGGTTCAAACCATGCAGCAGATATCCAACCAAGCTGCTGCGAATGTTCAAGTTGGGGTAACCATGGACCACACCCTACTCAAGGTTGTCGGAGTTTATGAGAACCCGTCCACCTACCTTCTCAGGCAACGCCAATCCACTGGAGGCGGATGATTGGCTAAGGACAATTGAAAGGAAGCTGCACATTACCCAGTGTGTAGGACATGAGAGGGTACTCTATGCCTCTCATCAACTCGAAGGGACTGCCGCAGAATGGTGGGAAAACTTCTGCGCAGCTCATGAGGACCCATAGAGTATCACGTGGGAGGAATTCACCTCGACTTTCGCCGCATACCATGTACCCGAGGGTATCATGGATCTCAAAAAGGAGGAATTCCGAAGCCTCAAGCAGGGGGGCCAGTTAGTGGCCGATTACCTGAACAAATTCACCCAACTCGCACGCTACGCACCAGAGGACGTGGCTACGGATAAGGCCGCATAATCCCGCTTCATGAAGGGATTGAATGCGAGGTCGCAGTGGGATTGATCACCCACACATTCCTCGACTTCCAAGAGCTAGTTAACAAAGCTCTTATCTTAGAGGACAAGCGCCGAGAGTTGGATGACAACAGGAAGCGCAGAATGGCGCAACAAGGAGGTCGTCGGGGCAGCAGAGGCGAGGACGGCACCCCAACAATTCATTCGGTACGGCCAGAGGCAATGATAGGGCACCACCGCGCAAATCGCCCGATGGGTCGAATGTTCGGACTCGGCCAGAATCGCGTAGCGCAGATCGAGGAACCTCTCGAGCGGTGGGAAGACGTTGCTACCATTGCAATGAAATGGGGCATTTTGCCAACAATTGCCCTAAGAAGGAGGTGTCACCCGGTCCGCTTTAACACGGGAACACACGGCAAGGACTCCCGCGCAATCGTGAACCGCGGGGCATCAACAAAGAAGAACTCCATCCCAAGGAACCGCACGAGGCCGAGTCAACCACATTACGACGGATGAAGTCCGAACGCCACGGACGTTGTAATCGGGTAAGTTCTAGTAAACTCGATCACCATCGCTTTATTTGATTCCGAGCTTCGCATTCTTTTATTTCCGAGATTTTGCTGTTCAAAATGATATGGAAATAGTGAATCTTAAATGTGTGCTCATAGTCCAATCCTCGGATCGAACTCCGATCTAAAGTAGGATGTTCGGGTAAGACTAATAATTAATGGAGTTGAGTTCCTAGCGAACTTAATCGTCTTTAATACCCAAACCTTGGATGTTATCCTGGGAATGGATCGGTTAACCAATCACAAGGCAGTGCTGGACTTCGGAAAAAGAGTCATATCGGTCGAGAGCCCGGATGGGAAGAAGATTGAGTTTGAAGCAAAATCGATGCGAGATGGACAATTGATGGCCAACAAAGATGAAGATCGACTTAGAGGAAGTGTCCATAGTCAATGAAATCCGGATGTTTTCTCGGAAGATTTACCTGGAATGCCGCCAGATAGAGATATCGAGTTCGTAATAGAGCTGGTTCTAGGGACAGCTCCCATAGCTAAGAGACCTTACAGGATGTCCACAGAGGAATTGGTGGAAATGAAGAAGCAAATTGAGGAACCTGGGAAAAGGATTTATAAGACCTAGTTCATCGCCATGGGGAGCACTGTCTTATTCACAAGAAGAAGGACGGAAGTTTTAGGATGTGTATAGACTATCGTGCACTCAATGATGTGACGATAAAGAATAAGTATCCGCTACCGAGATTGATGATTTGTTTGACCAATTGAGAGGAGCAGGAGTATTCTCCAAAATTGATCTCCGATCGAGGATACCATCAATTGAAGATCCGATCGAGGATATTCAAGGCGCATTTTCGTCAAGATATGGGCACTACGAGTTTACAAGTGATGTCCTTTGGTTTGACAAATGCACCAAAGATATTTCATGAACTTAATGAATAAGGTGTTTATGGGATACTTGGACAAGTTCGTCGTCAGATTCATAGATGATATCCTTATCTATTCCAAGACGAGCGAAGAGCACGCCGAGCATTTGAGGCTAGTCCTTGAAAAGTTAAGAGAGCAACAGTTGTTTGCGAAATTTAGCAAATGTGATTTCTGGAAGAATAAGGTTGAATTTCTTGGACACATAATGACTGCAGCAGGAGTTGCGGTAGATCCAAAGAAAGTGGAGACGGTTCTGCATTGGGAGCAACCCAAGTCGGTAACCCAAATCCGTAGTTTCCTTGGAATGGCGGGTATTACCGTCGATTCATCGAAGGATTCTCTACGATTGCGAGACCTCTTACGCAATTGTTGAAAAGGAAAAGAAATTCTTATGGGCCTTTGAGTGTGAGAAGAGTTTTCAGGAGTTGAAGAGGAGATTAACATCGGCACCTGTACTAGTTTTACCTGATGTCCATCAAGGCTTCGACATCTATTGTGATGCATCGCGTCAGGGATTGGGATGTGTGTTGATGCAAAATAGGAAGGTAATCGCCTATGCATCGAGGCAATTGAGACCACACGAGGAGAACTATCCGACCCATGATTTGGAATTAGCCGTGGTGCATGCACTAAAAATATGGCGTCATCATCTCATCGGAAATAGATGTGAAGTGTATACGATCATAAAAGTCTTAAGTATATCTTCACGCAAGTGACCTAAATATGAGGCAAAGAAGATGGTTAGAGTTAATCAAGGATTATAATATGGGAATTCACTACCACCCCGGTAAAGCCAACGTGGTGGCGACGCCTTGAGCGTAAAGAACCACAGTGTAAATATCTTTGATGGAAACAAGTCAGCAGAATTGTGTAAGGAATTCAGTAAATTAGAACTGAAATAGTACGGAAGGATTCCTAGCAACCTTGGAAGTAAGACCTACCTCGAAGATCGATCAAAGAAGGGCATAAAGATGATGATAAGATCAAAAGAATTAAGGGCAAAATGGATGAAGGCAAAGCAAAAGATTTCAAACTGGATGAACAAGGTACTATGTGGTTTAAAGAGCGATTTGTGTGCCGAACAAAAAGGAGTTGAAGCAGTTCATTCGAGGAGGCTCATGACTCCAAGTACTCAATTCATCCAGAAGTGCGAAATGTATCAAGATTTAAAGGAAAGATTTTGGTGGCCAAGCATGAAACGGAAGTCGCGAATACGTTGCATTATGTGACATATGCCAAAGAGTCAAAGCTATGCACCAAAGCAAGCAGGCTATTACAACCCTTAAAGATACCGAATGGAAATGGGAAGAAATTGGTATGGATTTCATAACCGGATTGCCCGTAACGCAAAGTGGATATGATTCCGTATGGGTCATAGTGGATCGCTTAACCAAAGTGGCACATTTCATACCGCAGTAAAGACCACTTATTCGAGACCGGTTAGCGAGAACTTTATATGGCACGGATCGTGCGCTTGCACGGAGTACCGAAGAAGATAGTATCAGACAGAGGTACCCAATTTACCTCCAAATTTTGGGGTAAGCTACATGAAGCGATGGGAACTCGTTTGAACTTCAAGATAAAGATACCATCCGCGCATGGATGGGCAAACCGAGAGAGTCAATCGATATTGGAGGACATGTTGAGGGCATGTGCCTTAGCATATTCAACCTCATGGGACAAGTGTTTGCCTTATGCTTGAGTTTAGTTATAACAACAGATTATCAGCGAGTTTATGATGTCTCCATTTGAAGCTTTGTATGGTCGGTCTGTCGCACACCATTGAATTGGAATGAGACAGTAACGACATGTCTTTGGACCGACATTCTTCAAGAAGCGGAAGAACAGATCGCTCGATCGTGGAAAGATTGAAGATTGCACAATCAAGGCAAAAGAGTTATGCCGACAACCGTCGAGGAATCGAGCTTTGAACCCAAGATTTTGTGTATCTTAGAGTAACGCCACTCAAAGGAGTCGAAGGTTCCATGCAAAGGGAAGCTCGCACCAGATATGTCGGACCATTCAAGATCTTGAGCCGCAGAGGTGAAGTTGCTTATCGCTTGGAGTTACCACGTCTTTGGCAGAGTGCATGATGTATTTCATGTATCACAATCAAGAAGTGTCTTGAGTACCGGAAGAGCAAACACTTTTGGAGGCAATTGAGCCGCAAGAAGATCGACTTACAAAGAACATCCGATGAAGATTTCGGACGTAATAGACAGAGAGACAAGGAACAAGTCAACACGTTTCGCAGAGTTGGTGGAGCAACCACTCGGAAAGTGAAGCCACGTGGGAACGCCAAGAAGATCTCAAGAAGGAGTTTCCTAACCTATTTCTCAGATGACCTCAATCTCGGGACGAGATTCTCATATGGGGGAGGTTTGTAACACCCTAATTTTTGCTCTAATTTAAAATTTGAAGTATTTTTGATTTTTGAGAAATTTTGGAAATTATTGAGATTTATTTGGAATTATTCAAATATAGCCTTTCTTGAAAACAAATTAAATAAAGGAAAAGTTTTTGCAAAGTTTTATTGAAAATATTTTAATGGAGTTCCAAACATCTCAAAGTATTTTCCAGAATTTTTCTGGAATTTTTCAGATATTTTTACTACTTTCTTTGGCCAAAACTAGTTTCCTAAATTATTTTTATTCGAAAAGGATTTAAAAATCCCAGAACAGCGTCTGGGCCGAAATCGTTGGCCGGCCCAAGATCGTGCTCGCCCACTCGTGACTCCGCCCACGCAGCCCCGCCCGCCGAAACCCTAGCGCCGCCCGGCCAAGCCGTCCGATTCGGTCGAACGCGCGTGAGTGTGCCACGTCGCCGCGACGCGTGAGCCCTCGGATCGTCGCCGACGGACGCCAGAAGCCCGAGCCACGTCGCGCCATGAACGAAGAAACCGCCGGTGCCGTGGGCCGTTAGATTAGATCTAAACGGTAGAGATTGGATCTGGTTTTGCCTAAGGATCCGCGCCGCTCGATTTGAACGCGCGGCGGAGATGGCACCGCACTCGCCAAATCGCGTCCGACGCGTGGGCGTTTGACGAGCGGAGACCGATCCACCGCCGATTTCAGTGCACGTCGCGATTGCGCCGCGTGTCGTCGCAGATGATGTGGCGCGGTCTTTGGTATTGGATCCGGCGCGTCGTTGGATGTGCGACGCGTGGAGGCATGGAGCCGAGGCGTCGCCGCGTTGGATGCGTGGCTGACCGCTGGATGCGCGACGCGTGTCGCACGCATCTCGGGGCGCTGCGGTGCGCGTGAGGAGATCTGGCCGTTGATTCAACGAACGGCTCGGATCTTGCCGCGTCATCGATCGTTTCAGTGAACCGAGTCCACGGTAGACCAGAGCCGAGCCGTGAACCCAGTACATAGACAGAGCGACGTGGCAGCCTCTGGGCGTGCCACATGTCAAGCTGACGTCAGCGATGACGTCATAAATATTTTTTTATATATATAAAAATATTTCGACCGAATTTCTTTTCTGTGCTGACGTCATCATGACGCGGTGCTGACGTCACAAATGCGAATTTCAGTGTAAAAATATTTCGGAAAAATCGGATTTTCTTAATTTCTGTATTTTCAGATCTTTCTCAAACTTCAAATGACTACAACTTTTGCATTTTAACTCGGATTTAGGTGATTCAAATTTCTAAAAATTCATAAAATTGTGAGCTATTTAATGGTGAATTTTATTTGAATTTTTGAGGTCATCTAGTCTTCTGTATTAGCTATTTATTGCATACTTTATTTGTACGCGTAGACGCAAATTTGCCGGAAAGTTTCGAGGAAGAATTCGTCGCTCAAGACCAAGCTTCGGAACACGACCAGCAACTCTTTGAAGGCAAGTGATGCTTTGATCATTTTGATCCCAGGTTTTTAAAATGTAGTTTATGCTTTGAAACTATGCATGCTTATTTATTTAATATGAATTTAAATTGATTCGGGATAATGTAGTTAATCAACCCATTTTGTTATGCCACCTTGAATTATTAATTGTATGCCCTAAATCATTGTCACCCTAAGTTGATTATATTAGTTGGATGTTAATATTGTGCCAACACGGGAGGCTAGACCGTGAGTAGATGCTTAGCCTTGCAACGAATCATGAGTGATCTTTCGGAAAAATGCTACAATACTGATTAAAGACTTTGAATGTATTTTGAAAAGTGGTGTGATGATGCCACATGATGATGAGATTGAGGTACAATGACTGTGTGGTTCTGCATCGATGTTGAGTTATTCTTGGCATTTGTTGCACAATAATCAATCGGGTGGGAAATGATTTAGACTGGGGCAAGTGACAAGAGGCTGTGTGCCTGGTGGGCCTGTGTGGCAATGGGTTGATGAGTGATGTGAGTCTGTGTGCCACATTGGGCTGTGTGCCACTGTTGAGTGTTGGAAGTCTTGCCTTGGCCGGATTAAGGACTTCACCTTGCAAGCCTTTGATCCGAGTCACCCGTACAACCACATGTCCGATATGGGATGACCTAGTTGACTAGGGTTCGATATCTTTCCTCCGATACCTCGGGTGACAAGACACGTGGGTGTATCTGTATGGGGGAGCGTACCTGTGCTACGGCTTGGTGCCCATCCAACGGTGATTGGCCGGTCCTATACTTCGGCTCTGTGTGAGGGAAGTGATAGTGAAGGCAATACCGGAGAGGTTCTTTGGTTATGGTAGAAGTTCCTGAAAAGCTTTGTTGCGGACAATCACCTGTGTGGTGAGCGGCTGTATCTTGTGGGTAAAGTGTACAACCTCTGCAGAGTGTCAAACTATTCGAATAGCCGTGCTCACGGTATTGAGCATTGCTCGGGGATTACAGTCAAGGGGTAGATTTTCATAAACAAAACATGGAAGGGGGCTGTGTGCCAAGTGTTAAAAATGAACTGTTAAGGCTGGGTGCCGGGAATCCTCAAGGAAAAACCATTTGAAATTATTATTGCTTATAACTGTCCCACTGCTTTAATCTAATTAAGATATTGGTTAGAGAAATAAAATGCTGCTTGATGCAAAAGAACCATTTAAGCCAATCCTTTGGAATAAGCTCTGCATATAGTAATAGCGCTGCATTCTGTGCATTACTTGTTGAGTGCCCTGTGTACTCACCCCACCTTGCTTATCAACCCCAACATCAGTGGAGGAGACTACACCAGCTTGGGAGGAGGAGTACATTGAGGATACAAACAACTAGGGGGCAAGCCCAATTGGTTGCCTGTGGCAAGATGAGGGCTTCCACGACCTTTATTTATGTTCCGCTGCTATTTCTTTACTTTGAATAATGTAAGCCCTGTGTGGCCGACTTATCTGTAAGGAGACCATAAGGTCGTACAACTCGGTTTATATACATGTTTGCACTATTTATTCTTATATCTTTGTGAATGTCTGTAATGTGCAACCCTGTATGACTGTGTGTGCTAGCGTGATCCTGGACTGGCACAGAATACACAGAGGGTCCGGATTTGCAGATTCGGGTCCCGACAATCATCGACACAACCACATGTCTGGTATGGGACGAACCTAACTAAATAGGATTACTTATGTCTTGACATATGATACCTCAGGTGGATAATTACACGGAAGTGTGGTTACATGGAAGTGTGATTATGGTGGAGGATGTGGTGTACCGCGGTCTCACATCAATCCAACGGTATATCGATCCTATACTTCACCTTCGCTGAGGGAATGTGTAGTGTATGACATATTGGGAGGGTCAGTATTCCGATAAAGGTTTTCAAAAGGTTTTATCATGATCTCTCTGTCGACACACCTAAGGAAGTGTGTTAATCCAAAGGCAAAAGGAGATGATCATGTCGTGTGGGTAAAGTGCACAACCTCTACAGAGTGTAAAATCTATTCGGATAGCCGTGCTCACGGTATTGAGCAATGCTCGGGAATTATAGTTAAAGGATAGATTTTGTAAAATGAAAAATTGGAAAGAGAGGTTGGATGCTATTGGAAGGTTGGAAATATGATTTAAGGGTGTGAGTCAGTTTTCTCTTGAGAAATACCTGAATGTTATTACTATTGTTATTTGTTTTATTGTATTTTCAATATATTCATTGTATTTTTTTATAAATGCTACTTTATTGCAAAGCAACCATGTTAGCCATTTCATTAGAATAAGCCTTGCATATAGTTATGTTAGAATTGCATTCTATGCATAACTTATTGAATGCTTTAAGTACTCACCCTTGCCAACAAAAAAATCACCAGTTGAGGAAGAGTCTACACCAGCTTTTGAGAAGTACCAGGAAGAGACAAACGTCTAGGGTGCAAGCCTTGTCAGTTGCTTATGGTATATTGAGGGGGTTTATCTACATTTTCATTCTGCTGCAATTTAATTTGTTATCTTCAGTTTAGCTCTCCGTGGCATATTCATGTAAGGTCAACCATAAGGTCAGTCAACAGATTATACTTAATAAATGATGTCTTTTACTATATTCCACTGCGTATGATTGAGATATTCATATATGTTGAGCCTGTGTGCACTAGCGTAATCCTAGACTAGTGTGATATACACAGAGGGTCCAGATTTGCATATTTGGGTCCCGACAAAAGCATGCTCTACAACTCAATGCCGAGCTCGGGCTAAGCAGTAGCTTTTTACTTGCCGCGGTCAACGAGGTGCTACGGTACGGGAGAGTGGCACCCATCAAGGCCCTACCCGGGATTTGTGCCACATGTCTAACACCAATCTCAAATCAATTCTAGATGATTTTCCCATTCTCTTCCCCAAAGCAATCCTTGCAAGACCACCAAGGCCGCCATTGCCACTGCTGCAAGTGAAGAAGAAAGTCTTATGCGTAGACAGGCGCAAGCGCAAAGCTGCCTAGCCAGATGTAGCCGCCGCGAGATCGATGAGGACACCGTCGCTATTGATGGCTGTCGCTCTGTCGTAATGGAGGTGTCAGAGCGAGGGAGGACGCGGTGATGATGCTGTCGCTATGGGGAGCTCGATGAGGACGTCGTTGTTGTTCTTGTCGGAGCAGTCCTGTGTGAGCGATGGCGCACGGAGGCGGTAAGCGGCAGTGTGCGGAGCCAACAAGTGACAGTGTGCGAAGGTGGCAGTAGAGGAGAAGTGATGGCATCGAGGCTGTCGGCCATGTCAGACATGACGGTGGCGCTAAATTTTGGTTGGTGGGGTGGCAGTGTCGTGGCGGTGAGATGCCACATGGCACGGTAGATCCGGTAGCCGTGGACGCAGGCCTTGGCCTGGAGCTACCCAACCGGCAACCTTGTTGGTGACGAGAGTGGGGAGAGTGAATGGCAGGGGGAGGGGAGGAGGTCAAATGGAGGAAGGCATGGGAAGGTTTGAGAATGGTGATAGACATGTGTCACAAATCTAGGGTAGGGCCTTGATGGTTGAGGCCGGTGGATCCTGTTGAAGCAAATTAATTAGGGAGAGCCTGTTTGGAATGTAGGAGGTTCTTGAGAAATTAATAGTCTAGAGAGGTGCTTCTATGCATTACTACTACTTTATAAAAACATGAAAAATCCAATAATGTTTTAAATCATGTTAAGTTGCTGTGGTTGCACAGTAAGCGGTACCACAATGGTGAACGTTGCTTGCTAGGAAAGGAAAGGAATGGAAAGGAATACCCATACCAATGGGTAGAGTTGGAGTTGGACTATGGTCTATGGCTGGATGCAAAACTCAAAACTTGCAAATTTTGCCTCCAAAAACCCAAGGCTGGCAGCAGGCCGCCAGAACAGAATTTGGAGATGCGCTGGGCGCGAGCGCCAAATCATCAGAAGAGACGAGAGAGATCTGGACCGTCCGCTCCCCACAACCCCAACACTCCAACGGACGAGATCAACGCATGGTTCGCCTTCCCGCCAATAATTGCTTCATCCGCGCGCCGAAGGAGGATGCAATGGCGCGCCCATAAAATTCCCCAATCCCAATCCCAATTCCAATTCCAATTCCAATTCAAACCCTTCGCTAGTATTTATTGACTCCCAATCCATCCTCCTCATCCTACGCTTCCATCCATCATCCCGCAAGAAAGAAACAAAAGGAAGACGAAGCACGATTGCATCCAGATCCATGGCGGGCTCGTCGGCCAAACCCACCGCCAGCAACGCCTCGCGGGCCAGGAAGCGCGTCGAGGCCGAGTGCGCCGTCCTCAAGCGCGCCCGCGACGGCAGCGCCTTCACCAGATGGTTGGTACCTTGTCGATCTTGCTCTTCCTTGCATCTCTACGCTTCTTGCTCGCCAAAACGAGAACGAATGCTCTTGCTTGCTTGCAGCGAGGCCTGCAACAAGAATGTCCCCGTCGTCCTCATCGATATGCACAGCTGCAGCCTCGACTCCAAGATCCGCACGAGCCTCGGTGCGTTTCCATGATCTGCTCTGCTCTGTTGCCGCTTTTCATCCGCTACGCCTTTTCTGATTTGCTTTGCCCCATCTCACTCAGAGGCGCAGGTCGTGGAGAAGGCCGTCGAGGTCAGCAAGATGGAGAGGAAGAGGTCCGCTTCCTCTGCTGGCAAGGGTAGGGGCGCCAAGAAGGGCAAGACCGGAGGAGGAGGCGGCGGCAAGCGCCCACAGACTGCCTTCTTCCTCTTCATGTAACCCTTTCCTCCTCCTTCTTCTTTCTTACTTTGATCTTGCTTGCTCGTGCTCGTGCTCGTGTTCGTGTTTGTGTTTGTGTTTGTGTTTGTCAAGTAAGTCCCTCGTCTCTGTCGCGCTGCAGGGCTGACTTCAGGAAGGAGTACAAGACCGCCCATCCCGACAACAAGAATGTTGCCGCCGTAAGTTCCTCTCCTACATTTCCCTGCTTGCTTATCAAAAGAGATGCATCTGTGCTTCTTTCCTCTATTCTCCTGTTGCTGCAAAGACAATGAATGCTCTCTTCTGGCTGCCTGTGTGCTCTGATTGCAGGTTGCAAAGGAAGGAGGAGAGAGGTGGAAGTCCATGACTGATGAGGAGAAGAAGCCTTACTTGGACAAGGCCGCGGAGCTCAAGGCTGAGTACGAGAATGGGGATGGCAGTGGTGTAAGTACAGACAGGTCCTTCCTGGGCCGCCGGATTTGCTTTGCCTGATTTGCTCTTGTCATGCACTGCAGGAGAACAAGGTTGCTGGGAAGGAAGAGGAGCAGAAGGTGGATCAGCCAGGACCATATGATAACTCTGACGACGACTGCAATGATGGCGATGAGGCGGAGAAGCCTGAAGACGAGAAGAACGAGCTGGATGACGATTTGGATGATGGCAAGCAGATGGATGGATGAGCTACTTACTGCCCTTGGTTACTTTCTTGTGTAATTTTGTAAGTGTCAGGCTGGCGGATGCATGATGCTGGCTGGTGATTTCACTGGTTCTAAGATGCAAGTAGTGGTCGTAGCAGTAGCAGGCTAGCAGCACTGCAGTAGCGACGAAGGAGACGATGATATCCTTGCTACTAGCAAGACTCTCGTTGGGTATGTTAGGATGCAGTCATTGGTTCCGGAAAGAAAACCACTGCTACTGTAGTGTGGTACGTGAATGAATTATTCAACTCAAATGCTGATCTTGAGCCGAGTTGTTTCCTTTCTGCCCCATTGCATTTGTGTAAGAGGATTTCTAGGTGCCTGGCATTTGGCAATTCATGATTTTGGAACAGGCACACATGTCATACCTGAGTTCCATACTTGCCTTTTCCCAGATTTCTTTCTTTTGTTGCTTGTAGACGTTTAAATACTGCATTTTCCTGCTTAAGCACACCTTTTTTCTTCCAGTATTTAGTCGATGACATCTTTTCTTCCATGTGCAGCTTATTGCTCTCTCATTAAGCAATCTTATGTGTGAGATTTTCCAAAATAAAAAAGAAACACATGATTTAGTATAAGGTATTGTTGATTGTTTTTAATCATTGATTGGTAGGATCTGATTGACAATAGTAGTACGCTTGTGTTCAATGCCTTTTTTTTTTGTAAGTGTCAGGCTGTATGGTGCCAAACATCAAAATGAGCATGTAGTGAAGTGTGAAATGTGGACCATGGACTATATCAAAATGTTTAACATAGCACTTTGCCTAATTAAATACTTGGCACAGGAAGAGTCGGGAAATGCGAACGGTATCAAAGTGTTTTCCCACCAACACTTGCAACAAGGACTGCATCACTTGGCAAAGTAGTAAAATTCATCCTTACAGCCAGGGTTCACGTTGACTTTTGCCTTTATCGTTACTGTTCTATTTCTAAAACTGCTCGATAAATCGGTCAATTCAAATTTTTTTTTTGAAAAATTCAGAAAAAATTATGTTTCGTAAACCGGTCAAAAATCGGTGAAAATCGAGCGACCATCGACAAAAATCGCTAAAAAAATCGACTGCGAGAAGAACACAATCGGTTTGTTGATTATCGGTGAAAAATCGATGATTAAGGGTGAAACTTGAATTTTTTTGTTCAAAAAGTTTGATTTCGAAACCATTTGATTTTTGACGATTTTCGACGAAAATCGGTACCGGCCAGGGGCGATTTTTCAGGTCAAAACGATAACGTAAACCCTGCTTACAGCTACTAATTCTGCTTTGTTGAGTGTCGTATTTGTGAGTTTTTAACTTGATCGAATTTTGCCAAGTGTGCGCGATTCAATGCAGGGGATTATATGCTGTGTTAATTTCTATTCTCTTCGTTCTCAAATAGATGTCGTTTTATGATGTTAATTTTGTTCTAAAATAGATTTTGTTTTGAGTTTTCTAGGTACATTTCTGAATATGCCTTTATTAAAAGGGGTCTGTCATAAATATTATTTTTCCATTCAACTCAATTGTTTCCCACCACGGATTGAAAAATCGATGAAACGATTGTATAGTATGTATTGGTTTGGCTCGATATTTGGAACCGGTCCAATTCAAATTAAAAAAAATTATCCAAAATTTCTTTAAAATTAGTATTAATAGTTTTTTGACATCTGGCATGAATTTTTTGAAAAAACCGAATTTGTGAGATGTTTTTGAGCAAATCCGAATATTGATAATAGAAAAGAAAAAAAGGAAAGCTTTCGTGTATATGGATACATATATATTCTAATTGTACATTTTAAATGCAATAATATAATTTTTTGGTTCGTGGTATTGATCCGGGATGTTTTTACGGAACTGGAATTGTCTTTGTTTCTAAGAAAATGAACGGGGATAAAATAGCTGGGCTATTTTTTCAATATAAATGTGGTACCAGATGTGATGAAAGAATTAATTGTTATTAATACTAAAAATTGGTCGTTAATACTTAACAATATCAGGTAGAGAAGTGATAAAAAGTGGTTATTAATACTAGAAAAGTGGTCGTTGTTTCTTCATAATTAATAATAGCATACTATCCTGTTGTTAAAAAAAATTGTACTTGGTCGTTAGTACTATTAACCGTGGAGTCTTTAAAGACGGCTAACGACCATTATTCTATGGTTGGTAGTGATTTTTAATGACTATGCTCTTATTTATTTTGTCTTAATCATATGTATTTATTTATTACCACCTATACAAAGTATTATCTCTCATCTTCTAAGACAATTAAGTGGGGATATCTAAGTCATTTTCTCTCATACCTTTCTCAATATCACCGTAACCTTAATCTTTATGTAAAATCAAAATACGACTTCTATTTCTAAACGGAGGGAGTATTAGTTAAACACAAGACTGCAATCACCAGAGGCAAAGATGTCACAAATCTAAGCATTAAGTAGTGCATTGTTCTATGCGTAAAAGGCTGGTAAAACGACAGTACTAAAAAGAACGGAGGGAGTAGTATATAACTGATATTTGAACTGATTTTTGGAACTAGACAAAAACAGCAAAAATAAAATGGTATACTCCAGTTAGGCAGTTGCTAATGCTATGGCTGTGAAGATGTGTTGCTGTGTGTCCAGGAATGACATTGGGAAATGTGGCTGTTGTGCTTCACCCCCATTTGATTGCTTTTTTCTCAGCTGGACTAGCATATAGCGGGCTCAATTTGCAGATGCTACCAGGGTTCACGAAACCGTTTCGCCGGCGGTTTTCGCGGAGTCGGCGGTACCGATTTTCGCGGTAAACTGCTCGAAAACGGCGAAAAACCGAATGGTTTGCAAATTTGAAAATTTTGAATTTTGGTCAAACGAGATCGCGAAAACCGCGGTTTTTGACGAAAAACCTCTCGGTTTTCGCGAAAAACCGAGCGGTTTTTGGAGAAAACCGCAAAAACCGCCCGAGGTTGGAAAATTGGGAAAAAATAAAAAAAATTGAGAAAAAAATGCAAAAAAAATATTGTAAAATTTGTAGAAATACAGTGAAGGTTAAAATTGAGTAAAAATGTAATAAATATATAAATAAGGTATGTGAAAACATGAAAAAATTCCAGAATGGTCTCTCCTAAATTTGAAAAAAAATCGACGTGACCTTTGCTATATTTTAGAGAATTATAAGTTGTAAGTTATGTATTTAGCAATAATATGTCAATAAATAATCTTTCATTGCAATACTACAATCATACAAGTGCAAAAATCAGCATTTTCATAACTACAAAGCAAAATCATTCGCAATTTCACTACCATTTACTTATCAACACCATTTACATTATAATGCATTTAAATTGAAGTTGTGGAGTAAGCATAAGCATAGCTTCGTCACTCTTCCATTGTCGCAAAAATGACATGTTTGACCTACATGAACGGAACATCGAAAACCGATGACAGAAGGAAAAATGATGAAAATATAAGAACAAATTGCAAAAAAAATTAAAAATGTAAAAAAGATCCCAATTAATATATAAAACACCTAATATAATTTTTTAAATTTTTTTAAATCATTTATTTCTTCTAAAAAATCTAAAACAGAAATTAATGAAAAGAAACAAAAACACTGTCAGATTTTTATAAATAGTAAAATGATTTATTATATTCTAAAATTTTAATGAAAATATAAATAGTTCAAAAGGATCATGTACTAAAATTTTCAGAAATATTAAACTTCATTTATTTCCCATATAAAATCAAAAACAGAAGAGCATATACAATAATAATAACACTTTCAGAATTTTTTAAAAATAGAAATATCTGATCATCATCTAAAAATTTTACATAATCATTTTAATGACGTTATAACATCACAATTTTTTTTTAAGAAATATTAGACTTCATTTTGTGCCCCTAGAAAATAAAAAACTGAAGAGCATATATTGTGACAGTATCACTGTCAGAATTTTTAAAAAATTTACATATCTGATAATAATCTAAAACTTTTATAGAATCGTTAGGATTACCTCAGGAATGCAAAAAAAAATTTCAAAATTTTTTGACACTGTTTGCTAAATTTCTTCATTTTTTTTAAATTTACTGTTCATCTGGCCGGTTTTTCGAACGGTTTTAATTACCGAACCGGCTCGGTACGGGCAATTTTCGCGAAAACCGAGCGGTTTTCGATAGTTTTTTAAACCCAGGATGCTACAACGTATCTTCCATAAAATAGTAGCTAGTTCTCTTAGTCTTAGGGTCTATTTGGTTTACAGGTAGTTTTATCGTAACTAACCTTAGGTAAGTGTGTTTTACAATGTGTAACATCCCAAAAATTCACCTATAATCTTGTCTTGTTGTTATTTGTGCATTTCATGATTCTTCTAAGTTTATTTGATTTTTTTGGATTTTATTTGAGTTTGTTTTAAATTAAGTATATTGGCCTTTTGAAGAATACTAATTAAATATAGATAAAATTTATATAAATTTTTTACCAAAAATATTTTATTCGAGTTCAAAATATCTCAAAGTATTTATGAGAATTTTCTGGGAATTTTATTGATATTTATACTGCCTAAAAGTATTTAAATTAATTTTGGGAATTATTTAAAATGAGAAATTCACGGAATTCATTTGAGCAGTAATGGGTCGAGCCCAGTTACCATGCGTGCGTGGCCCATCTTCTAGAAACTCGCTCCGTGACCGTTGGATGAAGAGCGTGCGGTCGATGGTAATTGTGAACCCTAGCGCGTGTGGGTCGTTGATCTTCGCGTTCGGCTCGGATTGAGCCACGTCGAAGTCATCGTGGCCGCAGATCGGGACATGTGTCAGTGTCTCAATCATCATTCTCGCGTGTTTGGGATGGACTCTTCTCCGAGTCCTTGCCGTGTTCGCCAGGGTCTCGAAGATCATCCCGTACGGTTAGTGGACTCTGCGGCTATATAGCGCACGCACCGGAACCCTATCGAGCTATAGAACATAAACCCTAAGGTGTAGGTCCAAGACTTGCTGTGCAATAGCAAATTTTGGTCGTGCATCGCCGCAAGCTTCTCGTCGCCGGTTAGCCGCTGCAAGTGGTCGCTTCGGGTCATCAACTACATCTTCGAGTCCGCCGTCGCAAGGAGCAGCCCGTGCGCACGACGGTCACGCTGGAACCCCGCCGAAGCGCCATCTCCGCTGAAGACCTATCTGCCGTGCCGTTCAAGACCTCGTCGCCTTCGTTCCAGTGCACCAGAGGAGAAACTGATCACGTCATCGGATCCGCGACGACGAGACACGTCTATAGGTACTCTCCGTTCTCACCACCGACGACCCTAGATCCCCGTGCCGCCGCCGTCGGCATGGCTTGTTAGTTCATCGACGCGTGTCGTCCACATGGCTGCCAGATCAGATCGGGAAGCTACGTGGCGCAGATGTGGCGCGTTGAGTAAGCGCTGGGGTGGCATCCAATCAGCGCCATGTGGGACCCGCGTGGTAGCGATCCAGGCTCACGTGAACCGGGTCCACGGTGGACCAGAGGGGGTCCCGTGGACTAAGTCCATGGACCGCGACACGTGTCGCTATGCGATTGGTCCGGCTCGGTACTGACGTCAGCATGATGCAGTAATGCGGTTTTTCAAAATAAAAATAATTCAGGAAATTCGGATTTTCTATTTTCAGTATTTTTTCAAACTTTGAAAGGCTATAACTTTTGCACTTTAACTCGGATTTGGGTGATTCAAATTTCTAAAAATTCATAAAATTGTGATATACTTAATGGTGAATTTTATTTAATTTTTGGAGTTTGTGTTCTCTCTGTTTTGGTGTTTATTTAGCTTTCTCTTTCGTTTCGCGTAGACGTCGAATTGTGCGAAGCATCCGAGGAAGATTCGTCGACTCAAGACCAAGGTCCAGAGCAAGAATAAGAACCTTATTAAGGCAAGTTGTGCTTTGATCATGTTGAACCCATGTTTATATAAATGCTATATTGTTTTACTTTATTGCATAGTATTTCAAGAATACAATTGTTTCAATTTAAATTGGGATCTAGTTAATCTACCCACTTGATTTATATACCCTACCTTGTAATTGTATGCCATGATCTAGTTGTCACCCTAGGATGGTAAATTGATAGTTGGTTAATATTGATAATCAACATGGGCTGGTTAGACCGTCGCAGATTGCTTAGCCGTGCCACGCCATCATATGTACATGAATCATCAATGATTAATCTTGACTAATGGAATATGGAACAAAGATGTGAACTTGTGTGTCATGTGAAGTCACACAATGAGATTGAGTTGTAGTGGCGAGTCATGTCACGCAACGACGTTGATTTATTGATGGCACGTGGTGCTTGGTAATCAACTTGGGTGATAATCACTTAGATTGGGGCAAGTGACAAGGGGCGAGTATGCCAAGGTGGGCCTGATGGGCAGAGGGTATGTGGATGCCTTGCCCTGATCACTCTAAGGACTTAACCTTGCAAGCCTTTGACCTGAGTCAATCATGCAACCATATATCTGGAATGGGACAGCCTAGCTGATTAATTTGTAAAGTCTAGATTTCGGTACTGTTGTGGTGAATAGTGAGTTCCTATATTTGGGGTAGACTCACATGGCGCAAGAGGGGGGCCTGGATGTGGTAACCAGTCCCACCAGTGTTGAATCCTTAGCGAGCAGTAGGGTCTAGATGGAACATTGTAAAGGCTTTGTCGCGATCTCTCCTTCGACACACCAAAGGAAGTGTGTTAATTGCATGGCACCAAGAGACGATCATGTCGTGTGGGTAAAGCGCATAACCTCTGCAGAGTGTAAAATCTATTCGAATAGCCGTGCTCGCGGTATTGAGCAATGCTTCGGAATTACAGTTAAGGGTTAGTTGAATTAAAATTGAAAACTTGGTTGGGATGGCGGGATTGCCATATGGAAGGTTGGAACTTGACTTAGGATTGAAAACTTGGTTTACTTAAGAAATGCTGAATCTATCTATTACCGTTATTTGTTTTACGGTCTTTACAATCTATTTACTGTATTTGTTCATAAATGCTGCTTTGTTGCAAAATAGCCATGATAGCCTATCCTTTAGAATAAGCCTTGCATATAGCTATGTTAGAATTGTATTCTGTGCACAACTTGTTGAGTGCTTTATGTACTCACCCTTGCCAACAACAACATCACCAGTTGAGGAGTCTGCATCAATTCTGGAGAAGTACCAGGAAGAGACGAATGTTTAGGGCGCAAGCCTTGTCAGTTGCCTGTTGTATACTGAGGGGCTGTCTACGTTTTCATTCCGTTGCAGTTTAATATGTTATTCAGCCTTGTGAGGTATAGTCATGTAAGTTGACCATAAGGTCATTCAACTAGTAGTATATAATATATGATGTCTTTTATAATATTTTCGCTATGTATGATTGTGATATTTACTGATGTTGAGCCTGTGTGCACTAGCGTGATCCTGGATTAGTGCAGTATACACAGAGGGTCCGAGTTTGCATATTCGGGTCCCGACACAATGTAATTTTTTATAGCTATAAAAATCAGACAAAGTTTGACAAAAAAAGCTGAATCTATGACACTGAGACATGAGGCTAAAAAAGTATAGCAAGTTACAATTATAACAACGAACCAAACACGTGACTAAGAATCTACCGTACGCCTAAATTTAGACGTAGCAAAGTTAGCTTCAAACCAAACAGATCAACCCTTAGTGTTACAGTTTTATTTGGTATATCTCGTGCTATTCTATGTTGAACCAATATATGTTGCGTTTAACTGCTTAGATTGCTTCTCGTACGTACTTTAGGTAGGCGGTTAGTCAACAACCAGTTTCAGATTACTCAGATATTGCATCTCAGTTGCATGACATTGAGGCAAATTTCCTTTTTATTTAGATCACTGCAACCTGGTTTTTACTCCTGCATGCAGTTATTGACACCTTTTGGCTTCGTCTTGATATTGCATGCTACTATTCCTTATTGGTGTTCAAAATCATGGCAAAGGTGACCGCAGAAGCACCCCTGCGAGCATGAAGCTCCATGGTTTCATCTATGCAATTGTTAAGTGGTTTTAGTGAATGCTGCTTAACTTTGCTTGTATCGTGACTGGGCAATTAAAAGGTGAAGTATATATGGCCAATAAAACATGTGTACATTTATTAATGGTATAACCTGAATATGTGACATTTCGAGGACTAGTCCTCCTCTTGATCTTCATCTCACCTTGAGGCCTTATTCGGGAGGCTCTATTCCTAGCCGGGATTCATGTGGATAGAAAAAAAAAACTTGAACTAAAATCCCGATCCATTCAGGTGGATGGGTTAGGATCGTGGCCCAACCGAACAAGGCCTGAAGGTTGCATTTGCACAGGCGATTTGTTGGCCATGAGCAACTAGTCAAATTTTCTTTTTTGTCTGTAGCAATTGATGGAAGAAGATAGGGTGGTATGACGGTAGTGACGTATTTGTCAATTGTTTTGCTAATAAAATATTCAACCGATTTCTTTTCCCTAAATCAGCCAAAATTTGAGGATGTGTATCTCCTCCCACCCACTACTTGATATATATTCTCTCCCCACCCTTCCCTAAACCCTAAACAGCACTGCTCGCTCGCCGCCACCTCCTCCTCTCCCACACCGGTGCCCCGCACCGCTGCCTTCTCCTACCATATGGTCGCCCCCTTTGTCGGTGTTGAAGACAAAGACGACCACTGCCTTCAGTGCTAGCAAGGGGGGCATGTGGCGTAGGGGTGGATCTGTTGGTGGGCAACGGCGCTCGTCGGAGATGGAGTCACGTAGATCTCAGAGTGCACCAAACGGTGAGAAATCTGGTCAAAAATTAAAAATAAGTAAAAAAATTTCCTTTTGAGGAAAAGGTCATCATGTTATGCTGTCGGAGAATGTGTGTTATGTTGTACTATACGTGACACATAGGAATATGTAGGTAGGGGTGGGCATTTGATTTTTTTTCGGTTTTTTTTTTGGTTTTTGGAAACTGGCAACCGAACCGAACCAAATTTGAAATCGAACCAAATTAATCAAAAATTTTTTGGTTTGGTTATTTCGGTTTACCGAAAAACTGACCAAATCAACTAAGCAAGCATCCACATCATAGATTCACAGTTCATCACATACCGAAAAACCGACCAAAGCAAACATCCACATCATAGGTTCATAGATGATTCACAGATTCGCATAGAAGAATCAAGAAAAAGGGAGGGTTTTTTTACAGCATCTGGACTTGGGTGAGGTGGCGAAGGTCGAGGGAGGCGTAGACCGCCCCGACGCGGCAGCGGATGAGGTGGCACCTCGGGGATGGGGGCGGAGAAGCGGAGGAGATGGAGGAGGCGTCGGGGCGACGACCGCGGCGTAGAGGGAGGAGGCGTCGCGTCGGGGCGGCGACCGTGGCGCAGAGGGAGGAGGCGTCGCGTCGAGGCGGAGCCACGGAGGAGGGTTTGGGGATCGGAATGGAAGCGCCGATCCGATCGGGAAGACGGCTCAGAGTCTCAGATGGGGAATGGGGATTAGGTTTAGCTGTTTAGGTCTTCGGTTTGGGTGGGTTGAGGGTTCAGTCGTTCGGGGGAAGTGGGCTGGGCGGTGTAATGGGCCGAAGTGGGTGATGGGCTGACTGGGATTCGGTATTTCGGTTTAATCGGTTTTTAGAATCCGAAAACCGAACCGAAAACTGCAAACCGAACCGAAAACCCCAAATCGAACAACAGTAAGATAAAAACCGAACCGAAAACCGAAAAAAATCGAAAAATCAGTTAAATCGGTTGGGTTCGGTTTGGTTTAAAAGTGCCCACCACCCCTATATGTAGGTCAAATTCATGAAGAGAAAAAAGTGGAAGAAAGAAAGGAATTCCAGGGTGGAGACATAACAGAAGGAAAGGAGAGGAGCAGATAGAAGGAACGGAACAGGTCACCCCCCTCCTTGTGGACTCTACTCTACCTGGGGCCCTGCCCTGCCCTGGTCTGGGGGGAGAGAGAGAGAGAGAAAAGGAGGAGAGGGAGGGGAGGGGGTGGTAGATGAGTGAGTAGCGGTGGCTGGGACGACCGCATCCACCTGCGGAAGACAAGTAGTAGGGAGGGGAATGGGGCAAATGGGAGGCGAGGGCGACGACGGCGACGCCCACCACCAACGCCAATTCCAGTACCAGGCTCTCCTCGCCGCCGTGCACACCATGACCGGGCAGGGGCAGCAGAACCCCAACCAAACCCTCCCCTTCCCCCTCCCTCTCCCTTTCCCCGCGGGTTAGTCCTCCTCCTCCTCCTCCTCCTCCTCCTCCTCCTCGCTTCTTAATTGGAGTCTTGCGCATTCGCATTCACATTGCCATGCCACACACACACAGGTGCGCGCGCTGTAGACAGAATGCCGACTCCATTTCCTTGCTGGATTTACCGGTGTAGGGCACGCTAATCCCTTCCAAATTCGACCCTTTATCGATCGATCCACTATTATGTGCCTTGCCTGGGAAATCTTTGTCTGCTCTGGCTGGCTCATTCTTTAGCACCATTTAATTTTGGACTAATGTGGTATGGTGCCACATTTCCTTATTTTTGCTACTCCACTAGTGATTTGGAGGTTCTGGAGTGGGGAGAACAGCATACCTACTTTACTCATGTCGATGCCAGCATCATCAATCCATCGTTATACTCCTCATCTTTACCTTACCCAGTACACTATGCCTGCCCTCCGTTAGTTTTCTTTAATTTTCTTTCTTGTTACCTGCAGGACCAGGAGCTGAGACCTCCACACACAATGCTGCTCCCCAGCCTCCGACTCCAAGGGGTTTCGCCGATTGGAGCGCATCCAGCAGTGCCTTCACGTCCCTTGCTGCGCAGGCCACACCTGCCACCAGCAATGCCTTCCATTACAGCCTCTCCCCCTGCTATGCTTTCTGGACCCATTACATGCTTAACAACAATGCATATTGCTCTTATCCTCCTGCACCTCATCAGGAGCACGCCCACACTTTGTGCCATAATGACAACCGGGCTAAAGATCCAGGTACATTTTACTGACCTCAGGGAGCATGCAAAGCTACTTTCGTTCCTTCTTTTTATTATGAACGGGCAACATTGCATTGCACCCCCTACTATGCTTTTCAACTAGGAAAAAGACAGACATTCACGTTTTTCTCCTTCCAAAAACTAAACAAGAAATGTCCTTGGTTTTCATTGCTTAGAGCCATAAGTATAATTTGTTCGAAGTAGGAAGTTTGATTGTGCTTATTTCGTATGGTACCTTACCATCGTTTATGTACCTGTGCCCTTGAAGCAAGTAAGTTGGCGACTATGTTACTCGTATACTTCAGAAGATTGGTGTATCGATACTCATCCGTACCGGATACGGTCCGATACCGTATCCTGCCCGTATCGGTGAATTTCCTATTTTTCAAAAAAAAAAATCCCGATAATACTTGCCTTATATTTCCCCAGTACCTCTCGACCATAATACCTCTACCAACTCAAAAGGAGGCGTTGGAATCGTTTATTCCCATCCCACAGCGCCTTCTTGCTCCCTACACCACCGCCCCTGCCCCTTTCTTTCCCCGGGCTCCCATGCCAACATTCCTCTTCCTCTGTAGACAATGGCACACGGCACCCCTCTCCTTGCTGGCACAACGGTGCCACTGGTCCTCACGCACGATGAGTCTTCCCACTAGTACTCTTTTTCCCTCTTGACTGTGGTAGTGTGGTATACTCCCAGGCAGCTAGCGGTAGCCATAAGCTAGTGAGGGCAGCAGCGGCTAGGAGGCAAGACGTATGGTTGCAGCTGGCAGGAATAGAAGTGCACAATTGTGGAGACATTTGGGGCAACAGTAGACTAGATGCCCGAAGCCGCTTGCTATGGGTTGATGGGCCTTCGAGATGATCTAGCCCATTTGCTTCTTCATTTTCTTTGCCATTGCCTCGTCTATGTCTATTTTGTGTATGATATACCATATCTCATGTATATTTCTCAATTATTTTATTTTTATTATATATACACACACATATCACCGTATCGGTGTTTTTGGGGAAATGGCGTATCGCGTATACGTGTCGGTATTGGTTTATCCGGGCATCCTAGGTTGGCAAGGCATTTATAAGTCAGCACATTGTTTGTGGTTGGATTATATAGATAGTGGGTCAGGTTTCTACTTCATGATCCCACTGAGGCGTTAACTAATAACCAGGCTTTCTCATTTGTAAATGCAGTGCAACTAATGGTGTGCTGCTATGTTCTTCCACAAGATTGCCTCAGTTTTTATTTAACATCCTATATAAACTACAGGTCCTGCATCCAGCTTCGGATTTGAGCCTTTTACTACAACATCCCTGGCACCAAACATTTGTGCTCACATGCCTCCCATAGAAGGACTCATTCCTGCCAAGGAAACTGAGACTTTAGAGGTATAGATATGATTATATGAACCCTTCAAGATTTGGAGAAACTTTCAAGATTGCATGGCTCTGCCTAATGCATACTATAACAATGATGCCTACTACCCAGGATTTGCCTAGAGCAGTTAAAAGCAGTGATGGAAGGGCAGCCAGAAACAATGGCGAACTTAAATGCGAGACAGTTGACACTCCTCCAGAGTCGAAGCAAGGTCATGAAACTTGTGCTACTGTGAGTAACACCCTTAACATCCTTTCCGTATCTGATTTACCATACATATTTCTCTCTTGCATTGAATATACATCGATAAGTACAACAAAAAGAAGTAATGTCACAAGTATCCATTCTCTGTATTTCCACTTAGTTGATTCCTTTGTAGTCATTGAACAAAATGGCAAATTAAGGATGTCAAATCCGTAGTAGTTCAGGACTTCGAGTAGCCTGTAAAGATGCATAGTCAGAACACTGATACAGTAAATGGACAGATATTTCTATCATAATTAACAAGTTATTTTCCTTTGTGTGTGCGTTGGGCTTGCATGTATGTCAGAAACTCAACTCTGGAGAATACCAAGTCATTTTGCGCAAGGAGTTGACAAAGAGCGATGTTGGAAATGTCGGAAGAATTGTGCTACCCAAGGTATGTTCTATCGTTTGAAAGTTTTCTATCCACTGTTCTGTGAGGATTATATTGCAGTCTGAACTACGCTATGTAATGTAACCGTCTGAATTTATTTCAGAAGGATGCAGAGGCTAGTCTTCCACCATTGTTCCAAAGGGATCCCATGATACTGCAGATGGACGACATGGTGCTCCCAGTTACGTGGAAGTTTAAGTACAGGTACTTTTTCTGTCGTATTACGACATCTTTCACGGGAATTTCTGAAAAATAAAACAAAAAACAAATATGGTTCTGAATTACACTGGCTTAGCAAGATGTTGTAAATTCTTTCTTGAGGAAAAGCTGGGAGGTTGAAGGCATTTTGGGCGTTGATTTCCTTTTTTTTGGCGGTTAAAGTTCCACATTATTATCTTCCTTAATTTGAAGAATGTAAAAGCAGTTCACACAGCATGCAGCAGCTGCTTGATACCTAGTTCCGGGTTGGTCACATGATAGGCAGTCACAGCATGGAGAAATTGATACATTTGCTTGTCGCTTAACTCAAATACTTACTCTAGCAATTACTACAACTGATGCACACAGATACAATGCTATTTCAGGTACTGGCCAAACAACAAAAGCAGAATGTACATTCTGGATGCTACAGGTATGCTTCAACGTGGAAGTGGTCACAGTTTTACGAATATTTCCTGAGTATTAGGATGTTGACAGACTGAACTGCCCTATTCTTTTCATTAGGTGAATTTGTGAAGACACATGGTCTTCAGGCAGGGGATGCCCTCATTATCTACAAGAACTCTGCGCCTGGCAAATTTGTATGCGGAATCTTCTTTTTCTAATTGTTCCATTCATAAATAACAAACTAATCTCTATATCTGAGTTTAGCAAGTAGAGATTGTAAATTTTAGTTATAGCTTTTGACATAACTCGTTCAAGATACCTAAGCATAAACAAAACTTCCTTCAAAAAAATTCCCTAATTTCACAAACCTACCAACCATCCATTATGCTAATCCTGCGGTACTCACACCAAATTCCCAATTTCATACAAAATTCCCCCCCCCTGAAAACTATGTTAATATCTTTTGTATCTTCTTTTACCTTTGTGTTATATGTAGATTATCCGTGGGGAGAAGGCCATTCAGCTGACAACAAACCCCTAGATGCATTTGGATGTAATTGCGACGTTTCAGTGAAGTCATTTGAAGCGAAGAATGTGGGATTAACATAAGTTTGCGATCCAAGAGGATGTGAAGGAGGTATGGATTTTCATATTACCGGGCTACCATCACATGGTATCAAAAAAGAAATGCATGACACTCTGACCTCTTAACTCCGAGAGAATGAAAAAAAGATCAGGACAATATTGGAAGTGTTGGCAAAGAGCTTCTACAGCTCTACATCTGGGTTGGGAAAAAGTACTTAGCAGTGTTTTTAAAACTCAAGTTGTATTTGGAAGCTTTAGTTCTACTTTCGGAACAATATTTGCAGTTTTTGTAAATATTATTTTGGATCTATAAGATAAAAAGGAAGTGGCCTGGGATTTATGCAGATTTTGCTTTCAGCACGGTGTTTCAGTTAAAATTAGAGAGACGGTTACTATCTCTTCTTCTGGACGAGAGACATGGGTACTACCACTTGGTAGCAAAGACGGTTTCTGAAATTTGCATAGTATATATGTTCAGTTTTGAGATATTTAAAGTTTGGGCATCACTCCTTAGGGCTTGTTTGGATAAGCAGAGATTAGATACAATCCCTTCTTCTGATGAGTATGGATTTTAGCTCAATTTCCATACGTATCAGTTTTTTTTTCATGATGCTGTTCGATCCTGACCCGCCAAAAAAGTGGCATAAATGTTCCAGCTCGTATCTGCTGCGTAACAATCCGTCCCTCCTGCTCTCGAAAATTCAGATGTGCATTACGAGCTTGATTTGTGGCTGCGGTGGAGATTGGACAGAACAGGCATGGCTGTCCAATCAATTATCAAGCGATTTCTTTCAATGGACATCTATTAAGAAACAAAATGACCCTTGTTCTAAATTTGTTCATCAAGCAAGCGCTACCAAAGAAATTAACGACAAGAAGCTTCGATCGGACTAGTTACAATTTTCAGATATGATGATCTCCCTCGAGGGACTGCCTGCTCAGAATAGTATCGATAATTATTCGTTAAACGGTGATGGTGTGGCGAAACTCCTCTCTGTCAAGATATTGTTTGGCCATCATCCTGTCTACTAATGCCGGATTAGGACATGGATGATCCCCGCTGCTTACCGAACAGAGATGACGAATAGGTGGATCATTATGGTTCATCCTGACCTACAGCCATGAATGCGCTCAAACCAAGCATTCCCAAGAATGTAGACTAACCCACCCTACTAGAGCACAAAATCGAACCGTCAAACATGCAAATTCGGACCCTCTATGTATATCGCACTAGTTCAGGATAATGCTAGTGCACACATGCTCAACATAGATGAATATCACAATCATACACAGCGAAAACATAATAAAAGACTTCATATATTAAATAATACCTATTGAATGACCTTATGATCTACTTATATGTATTTGCCACATAGGGCTAAACTTTAGATAACAAATTAAATTGCAGAGGAACGACTACGTAGATAAACCCCTCAGTATACCACAGGCAACTGATAAGGCTCGCACCCTAGACATTCGCCTCATCCTGGTACTCCTCAACAAGAGCTGGTGTAGACTCCTCCTCAACTGGTGATTTTGTTGTTGACAAGGGTGAGTACTTAAAGCACTCAACAAGTTGTGCACATAATACAATTCTAACGTAACTATATGCAAGGCTTATTCCAAAGTAATGGTTGATATGACTAGTTTGCAATAAAGCAGCATTTACAAATGAATACATTAAATAGATTGAAAATACAGTAAAACAAATAGCAATAAATAGTAACTTTCAGCATTTCTCAGGTAAATATGGCATCCAACCCTAAATTATATTCCAAACTTTCTAATGGCATCTAGCCTTCCCATCCAAGTGTTTTTACAAAATCTAACCCTTGACTGTGATCCCCGAGCATTGTCCGTAACTGCGGACGCGTCTATCCGAATAAATTTAACACTTTATAGAGGTTATGCACTTTACCCACATGACATGACCAATCTCTTGATGCCAAGCTATTAACACACTTCCTTTGGTGTGTCGACAGAGTGATCATGACAAAACCTTTATTCCAACACTGACCCTCCCGGTAAGCCATACACTATCCCTTCCCTCAGCGGAGGTGAAGGTTAGGATCGACAAACCGTTGGATTGATGTGAGACCGTAGTACACCACAGCCTCCGCCATAACCACACTTACATGTAACCATACTTCCATGTGATTATCCACCAGAGATATCAAATGTCAAGATATCGGTAATCCTACTTAGTTAGGTCCGTTCCATATCAGACATGTGGTTGCATGTTTGACTTAGTTCAAAGGCTTGCAAGGTTAAGCCCTTAATTGACTTTGGCAAGACTTCCACAATTCCTCTGCCATCCTGGCCCACCTTGGCACACGACCCTTTGCCACTTGCCCCAATCTAAATTATTTACCACCACAGTTGATTACCATGCACCACATACTATCAAAAAGTCAACATCTTTTTGTGACACATGTCACTACAACTCAACGTCATTGTGTGACAATGTAACAACCCAATTTTTGCTAATTTAGATTTAATATGCATTTTGTGAATTTATTGGATTTTTCTGGATTTTATTTGAATTTATTTACTAATATTAAATATGGCCTTTTGTGAAAAGTATTTAATAGTGTGAAAGTTTAAATAAAGTTTTGCCAAAATATTTTATTTGAGTTCCAAATATCTCAAAGTATTTTTGGAATTTTCTAGATTTTTTTGATATTTTTATTGGCTTAACCGAATTAATTTAATTATCAGAATTATTTTAAATCAAAAACCCTGGGAAAAATTGGTGAACAGTAGTGGGCCAAAACCCTGTTGGCCCAGCCCATTCTCTGTTAGAACGGTCTATTTGGCCTGGGTAATCTTGGCCGTCAGATCATTGGAGTGGACGGTTGGGATGCTAGGGTTCAGGAGAAACCCTAATGCGTCCTTGCCATTGGATTGAGTTGGCACGGGCGCCTGGGATGTTGCCACATCTCGTGTGACGATAGCCGTTCGATATAGGCCAGGTGTATGGCTGTGAGTTCGCCACGTCGCGCCGCTGCCGACTTCGACCCTGATACGACTCCGCTGCCGTGTCGACCTAGGCATCCGTGTAGTGCACATTTTTCGATGCTTTTTAAGGGGAGGCAGGTACCCCGAGATTCGCTCTATGATTTGGAGCGTGTTCACCCAAGCATCGTTGGCCGAGGAGCTTCAAGCGCGAAGGAAGAGCTCGTCAGAGTTCGTTGTGAGAGCGGCGTTGCGTTTTCACGAAGATCTCCGCCGTTGTCGAGTTTCCGTCGGTTTTGAAGGCATCAACGAGTTCGCGAAGCCAAGATCTTCTAGATTCGCCGAAAAACATTGCGGATAATTCATCGTGTCGTCGTCACGCACGTCTTCGTCTCCAAGTCCGGCCGTGCACCACCGCGGGTTCCATCGTCGGAGCTCGCCCGTGTTCTCAGCCATCCGATCCATCGAGACTCGTCATATGCACGCCTCGCGCCGTAACACGATTGGTCCGTGTGTCTCTGTTGTTGACGTCCTCGCCGTGTTGTCCACCGTCAGATGTCTCATGATCGACCAGGATTGTGCATCGTGTCACGCGCAGGGGCAGCCGCATCTATCGCTGACGTCACCCCGTGACGTCGTGCTGGAGTAGGTGTTGATCGCTGGTCAAACTTCCATGAACAGGGTCCATAGTGAACCGATCTTGTTCGGTAGACCCAGTCCATGCACCGTGCCACATGTCACGTCCTGATTGGTCAATACTAGGGTTGACGTCAGCTAACGTAATAAATCAGATTTTCTAGTATAAAAATAATTTGGATAATTAATGAATTTCTATTTTTTTAATTTTCCAATCGAGAGCCCGTTCTTTCTCATACGAGCTCTGATTGAGGTGATTCAAATTTCTAAAAATTCTTAAATTGAGATCTATTTAATGGTGAATTTTATTTGATTTTTGGATTTTTTTGCTCTCTATTTTGGTATTTATTTGGCATTCTCTCTTGTTATGCGTAGACGTCGAAGTGCTCGGAGCGTTCGAGGAGGATTCGTTGACTCAAGACCAAGTTCCAGAGCAAGAGCAAGAACTTTTCCAAGGTAAGTTGTGCTTTGATCATGTTGAACCCAGTTTACAAAATTTCTATGTTGATTTACATTATTGCATGTTATTTTGTGTATAATTGTTTCAAAATGGTTTGGGATCTAGTTAATCTACCCAATTGAACTATACCCTACCTTGTCATTTGTATGCCATAATTATTTGTCACCCTAGAATGGTTCATTACTAGTTGGTTAATATTAGAAATCAACATGGGTTGGTTAGACCGTGTTAGTATGCTTAGCCATGCCACATATCCCTCATGATTTTGGAATATAGATTTAATCTTGATTAATGGAATATGGAACATGTTTATGGAATGGTGTGTCAGGTATTGTCACATAATGATGTTGAGTTATAATAATGGGGAGGTCACGCAATGATGTTGACTTGTAGATGGCACGTGGTGCTTGGTAATCAACAGGGGTGGTTATCATTTAGATTGGAGCAAGTGACAAAGGGCAGTGTACCAAGGTGGGTCAGAAGGGCAGAGGGCATGAGGAAGTCTTGCCTCGGTCATCTGAAGGACTTAACCTTGCAAGCATTTGAACTGAGTCAAAGATCCAACCACATGTTTGGAATGGGACGGACCTTGTTAATTAATTTACAATGTCTTTGCTTTGGTACTACCCGTGGTGGTGTGAGGTTCGTTCGTACAAAGAACTCACATGGCACAATAGCGGGGCCCTGAGTGTGCTAACCACTCCTTTCAGTGTTAAAACCTTAGCGGGTAGTACTATGTTAAGACAGAGCATTGTAAAGACTTTGTTATGGTTTCTATGCCGATACACCAAAAGAAGTGTGTTAATAGCTTGACAACAACAGATGATCATGTCGTGTGGGTAAAGCGCATAACCTCTGCAGAGTGTAAAATTTATTTGGATAGCCGTGCTCGCGGTATTGAGCAATGCTCGGGGATTACAGTCAAGGGTTAGATTTATAAATTGAAAACTTGAATGGGAAGACAGGTTGCCATTAGGATGTTTAGAACTTGACTTAGGGTAGGATGCCATGTTTACTTGAGAAATGCTGAAAGTTATTATTGATTGTTATTCGTTTTACTATCTTTTGATCTACTTATTGTATTCATTTATAAATGCTGCTTTACTGCAAAATAACCATGTTAGCCATACCTTTGGAATAAGCTTTGCGTATTGTTATGATATAATTGTATTCTGTGCAAAACTTGTTGAGTGTTTTAAGTACTCACCCTTGCCAATAACCACATCATCAGTTGAGGAGTCTACACCAGTTCTGGAGGAGTACCAGGAGGAGACGAATGTTTAGGGTGCGAGCCTTGTCAGTTGCCTGTGGTATACTGAAGGGTCATTTACATTTTCTATTCCACTGCAATAATTTAGATTAATGTTTTTAGTTTAGCCCTGCGTGGCTTAATCATGTAAGTTGACCATAAGGTCAGTTAACAAGTTATAATTAATATATGGAATCTTTTATTATGTTTCTGCTGTTTATGATTGTGATATTCACCTATGTTGAACCTGTGTGCTCTAGCATGGTCCTGGACTAGTGCGATATACACAGGGAGTCCGAATTTGCAAATTTCGGTCCCGACAGAAGTGGTATCAGAGCCATACTGACTGTAGGACTTGGCTCTCGATAGTCTGGTTGTCTCCTGGGTGTGTCCAAAATTTATATTCTAAAGAAAAATTCTAATTTGACTAATAAGAAGCTCTTGATTTTTCTTATTCTCCTATTCTTGCCTTTGCTGAATTTTTCGTTTTCTTGTTGTCGTTCAAGTGGAGGTCTCACCCAAGTTTCTTTTAATAGATGAGGGTGGCTCATACCTATGGATAGCACGAGAGAGGCTATGCTGTAGAACTTTGGAAGGTTTTGTAGGTCATTGGAGGTTTTGATCGACCGCTTTACAGAGGGAGTTGCTGGGTGGTCAATGGTGTGGAGTGAGGATTTATTTACAAGATTCTTATCTACGCTCAGGAGGATGAGAAGGTTAGCAAAACAATCAACATTACTGTGAGAAGAGCTACATTTGAGATCTTGATCCAGGAGTCTTCACATCTTGCTCTACGGTGGATTTGCCACGATTATGCCCTTGAGTTGGAGAACACTGTTTTCAGGTTGCATTCATCCGAACGTGCTTCACAATGCCAGAAGATTGATGAAGAAGAAGGTGCCACGGTGGTGCACTCGGCAAAGTTCACTGCTGCTCAGGAAGATCACATGAAGGATACAGCTCAAGTGTTGAAGCAAGTATATGAAGTCTTGAGGGTTGCCAAGGAGGAACTTCATGAGACACACATCGCAGCGATTGAGAGGATGATGGAGTTGGAGGAGGCCTTGTATGGTAGTGGTGACGAACCTGTGCAAGAGCAAGACGAGGAAGAAGAAGACCCCAAGGAGATTGAGATAGAGCCAAAGGAGAGTGACGTGCATGTAGACATGGAGGTACCAGTTGCTGGACATCAGGACCAATTTGCACCCATGCTAGCTCACCCACCGGTGTATGCACAGGGAGAGCCTCAACCTGGGTGGTTGGATGAGTGATAGAGTTAGCTAGTAGTTGAGACTCTTGCTTGAGTCGTGTCTGTTTAAGTTAGTCAGTGTCGTCCTAGTAGTCGTTAGTTGTGTGTTTAGGTTGGTTTGGATATTTTGTGAGTTCTGAGTGTGCAGTATGTGTTGTACGGCTTTTAGGCTTTTGTAAGTAACCATACCAAGTTATTAATAAAGTTTGCTTAAGTTGTTGGGGTAAACCTATTTCCCTACATTAGGATTCTTGTATCTTACCTATGCTATTTCTCTTTCCCCTAACCCTGTGAAGCAATTAACAGATGGTTAACAGTCGTGGAAACAATGGAGCTTCTGGTAGTGGAAACTGACCCAATGACGATCCCAATGATGGAGCATTGTCTTAACCGTCACCGCTAGTGGATATGCAGAACCTGGGAGCTTTTCTTGCTGCTCAAACTCAGTTAATGCAGGCTATGATGCAACAGATGCAGAGTATGAAAACACAAGCTACAGCTAATAACAACAATGCTAACAACAATGGATCTCATCCTTATTCAAAGCTGTCTGATTTCATGAGGACTCGTCCACCGACATTCTCAGGGAATGTCAATCCTTTAGAAGCTGACGATTGGCTCATAACTATAGAAAGGAAACTGCACATAACTCAATGTGAAGGTAATGAGAAGGTTTTCTATGCTTCTCATCAACTGGAAGGAACTATAGCTGAATGGTGGGAGAATTATTGTATTGGTCATGAAGCCCCACAAGAGATCACATGTGAGGAGTTTACCATTGCATTCCGTCAGTATCATGTGCCTGAGGGGATGATGGACCCGAAGAAGGAGGAATTCAGGGCTCTTAAGCAAGGATGTTAGTCAGTGGCTGATTATTTGAACAAGTTTACACAGCTTGCACGCTATACCCCTGAAGATGTTGCAACTGATAAAGCTAGACAGTCTCGTTTTATGAAGGGACTAAACTCTGGTTTGCAAGTTGGGTTGATTACCCTTAACTTCCCTGATTTCCAGGAGTTAGTTAATAAGGCTTTGATTTTGGAAGATAAGCGTAAGGAATTTGGTGAAGATCGCAAGCGCAGGATGGCTAATCAAGGAGAACGTCCAAATCAGTTAACATTGAGAATGACTCCTCAACAGTTTACAAGGTTCCAGCTGTCGGCTACGAACAAGACATCAACACTTGCACCATGTCCATCTGGTCAGAGTTTTCAGACGCCTGCTCAAGGAAATAATGCGCCAGGAGGAAATCAACAATCTTCTATCAGACATTGCTATACTTGCAATGAGCTGGGACACTTTGCCAACAGATGTCCTCAAAAAGGAGGTATCACACCCGTTTGTTTCAACCTGGGAACTACACCTATTAAGGCACCGGCGCTAGGAGTGAATCGTAGGACAAGTCAAGCTGGAGCTATGCCACAAGCAACAGTCAGGGGTCGAGCCAACCATATCACCGCAGATAGAGCTTAGGATGCATCGGATGTCATACTGGGTAAGTTTCTAGTTAACTCAGTATCTGCAACATTTTTATTTGATTTTGGAGCTTTGTATTCTTTCGTTTCTCGAGTTTTTGCGGTTGAAAATGGATTGGATGTTAAGAATCTTAAGTGTGTGCTATTAGTCTAAGCCCAGGATCAGAATTTCGATCTAGCATCTTGTGTTTGGGAGTTAATTTACTCATTGATGGAGTAGAGTTCCTAGCGAACCTTATGATATTGGATACCCAGACCTTAGATGTTATCCTCAAAATGGATTGGTTGTCCAAACATAAGGCTATTCTGTATAAGAGTTGTGTCAGTTGAAAGCCCTAATGGTGAGAAAGTGGAATTTCAAGTGATCGCAGTTCGTGATGGCCAGTTGATGGTTAACAGTGTGAAGGTTGCTAGTTTAGAAGATGCACAAGTTGTTGGAGAATACCTGGATGTTTTTCCTGAGGATTTGCCTGGTATGCCACCAGACTGGGATATTGAGTTTGTTATTGAGCTAGTGCCTTGTACAGCACCAATAGCAAAAAGGCTGTATCGGATGCCTACTGATGAGTTGGTAGAGATGAAGGAGATCGAAGAGTTGCTAGAGAAAGGTTTCATTAGGCCTAGTTCGTCTCCATGGGGAGCGCCTGTTCTGTTTGTCAGAAAGAAAGATGGAAGTTTAAGGATGTGCATTGATTATCGTGCTCTTAATGAGGTGACGATTAAGAATAAGTATCCGTTGACCAGAATCGATAATTTATTTGATCAGTTAAGATGAGCTTGAGTTTTCTCTAAGACAGATCTTCGATCAGGTTATCATCAGTTGAAGATTTGTGCGAAGGATGTTCCTAAGATTGCGTTTTCTACGTGATATGGATATTATGAGTTTACGGTCATTCCTTTGGATTGACCAATGCTCCTGCATATTTCATGAACATGATGAATAAAGTTTTCATAAAATATTTGGACAAGTTTGTTGTTGTGTTCATTGATGACATTCTTGTTTACTCCAAGTCAGAGGAAGAGCATGCAGAGCATTTGAGATTAGTTCTAGAGAGGCTGCGAGAGCAACAGTTGTATGCTAAGTTTAGCAAGTGTGACTTTTAAAAAGAGAAGATTGAATTTCTTGGACATGTGATGACTGCTAAAGGAGTTGCTGTTGACCCAAGTAAAGTTGAAGCAGTGCTGTATTGGAAACAACTGAAGTCAGTTACCCAGATCCGTAGTTTTCTTGGGATGGCTGGATATTACTGTCGATTTATCGAAGGATTTTCGACGATTGCTAGACCACTTATGCAGTTGTTGAAAAAAGAGAAGAAGTTTGCATGGACGCCATAGTGCGAAAAGAGTTTTTAGGAATTGAAGAAATGTCTGACGACAGCACCAGTGTTAGTGTTGCCAGATGTTCAGAACAGTTTTGATATATATGTGATTCTTCCAGACAAGTTCTTGAATGCGTGTTGATGTAGAATGGCAAGGTTGTTGCATACGCGTCAAGACAATTGAGGCCGCATGAAGAGAATTACCCAACACATGATTTGGAATTGGCTGCTGTAGTGCATGCTTTGAAGTTGTGGCGTCAATATCTCATTGGAAATAGATGTGAGATATATACGGACCACAAGAGTTTAAAATATATCTTTACTCAGTCGGATCTTAATATGAGACAGAGGAGATGGTTGGTGTTGATAAAGGATTATAATATTGGAATCCACTATCATCCTAGAAAAGCTAATGTAGTAGCAGATGCCTTGAGTCATAAGAGCCATAGTGCTAATGTGCTAGTGTTAAATGATCAGTCAGAATTATGCAAAGAATTTCAGAAGTTGAAACTGGAAGTTGTTCCAAGAGAATTTCTAGCTACTTTGTAAATAAAGCCGATTCTAGAAGATCATATTAGAGATGGCTAGAAGGATGATGAAAAGATCAATAGAATCATGTCTAAGAAGGATGAAGGATTAGCCAAGGATTTTACTTTGGATGGTCAAGGTACTATGTGGTTTAAAGGTTGAATCTGTTTACCGAATAAGAAGGAGCTTAAGCAGTTGATTCTTGAGGAAGATCATGATTCAAAGTATTCGATTCATCCAGAAAGTGCCAAGATGTATCAAGATCTTAAGGAAAGGTTTCGGTGGCCTAATATGAAGTGTGAAGTTGCTGAGCATGTTGCTTTATGTGATGTATGTCAGAGAGTAAAGGCCATGCATCAAAGACCTGCGAGTTTGTTACAGCAGCTAAGGGTTTCTGAATGGAAGTGGGAGGAAATCGGTATAGACTTTTTTACCGGTATGCCTAGAATCCAGAAGGGTTATGGTTCCATATGGGTCATCGTTCATCGTTTTACCAAGGTTGCTCATTTCATTCCAATGAAGACTACTTATTCAGGAGATCATTTGGCAGAACTGTATATATCAAGGATTGTGTATTTGCGTGGTGTGTCAAAAAAGATAATGTCAGATAGAGGTACCCAATTTACCTCGAGATTTTGGAATAAGTTGCATGAAGCAATGGGAACTTGTTTGAATTTCAGTACAACGTATCATCCATAGACAGATGTTCAGACTGAGAGGGTTAATCAAATTTTAGAGGATATACTGAGAGCTTGTGAATTAGGTTATGCTACTTCATGAGATAAAAAATTGCCGTATGCTGAGTTCAGTTATAACAATAGTTATCAGGCAAGTTTGCAAATGTCGCCATTTAAAGCTTTGTTTGGTCATCCCTATCGTACTCCATTGAATTGGAATGAGACAGGAGAGTGCTTGGTGTTTGGGCCTGATATTCTTAAGGAAGCCGAAGAACATATTTCTATGATCAGAGAGAGGATGAAAGTGGCTCAGTTAAGACAAAAGAGTTATGTTGACGAGAGTTGAGCTTTGAGCCAGATGATTTTGTGTATCTTTGAGTTACCCCTCTTAAAGGAGTTAAAAGATTTCACGCTAAAGGAAAGTTTGCACCGAGATATGTTGGTTAGTTCAAAATCTTAAGCCGTTGATGAGAGGTTGCTTATCAGTTAGAGTTGCCTCAGTCATTGGTAGGAATGCATGATGCGTTCCATGTGTCGCAGCTTAAGAAATGTCTCAGAGTGCCAACATAGCAGACACCGTTAGAAGCAATTGAGTTACGGGAAGATTTGACTTATAAAGAGCAGTCGATTAAGATTTTAAATGTGATAGAGCGTAAGACCAGAAGCAAGTCAATTTGCTTTTGCAGAGTTCATTGATGTAATCATTCAGGAAGTGAAGCTACCTAGGAGCGTGAGGAAGATCTGAAGTGAGAGTTTCCTAACTTATTCATTAGTCAGCACTGAATCTCAGGGTCGAGATTTTGTTAGGGGGAGGTTTTTAACATCCCATTTTTTCAAATTTAGATTTAATATGCATTTTGTAAATTTTATGAATTTATTGGATTTTTCTGGATTTTATTTGAATTTATTTACTAATATTAATTGTGGCCTATTGTGAAAAGTATTTAATATTGTGAAAGTTTAAATAAAGTTTTGCCAAAAATATTTTATTTTAGTTCTAAATGATTCAAAGTATTTTTGGGAATTGTTCTGGATTTTTTTATATTTTTATTGCCTTAACCGAATTAATTTAATTATCAGAATTATTTTAAATCAAAAACCCTAGGAAAAATCGGTGAACAGTAGTGGGCCAAAACCCTATTGGCCCAGCTCATCCGCTGTTAGAATGGTCTGTTTGGCCCGGGCAAACTTGGCCTTCACATCATTGGAGTGGACGATTGGGATGCTAGGGATTGGGAGAAACCCTAATGCGTCCTTATCGTTGGATTGAGTTGGCACGGGTGCCTGGGATGTTGCCACTTCTCGCGTGACAACAACCGTTCGATGGAGGTCAGGTGTATGGCTGTGAGTTCGCCACGTCGCGCCACCGTCGACTACAACCCGAATACGACTCCGCCGCCTTGTCGACCTAGGCATCTGTGTAGGGCACTTTTTTCGATGCTTTTTAAGGGGAGGCGGGTACCCTGAGATTTGCCGTGTGATTTGGAGGGTGTTCACCCAAGCATCATCGACCGAGGAGCTTCAAACGCGAAGGAAGAGCTCGTCGGAGTTCATTGTGAGAGCGGCGTTGGGTTTTCGTGAAGATCTCCGCTGTCGTCGAGTTTCCATTGGTTTTGAAGGCATCAATGAGTTCGCGAAGCCAAGAGCTTCTAGATTCACTGGAAAACATTACAGATAATTCGTTGTATTGCTGTAGTGCAAGTCTTCATCTCCAAGTCCAGTCGTGCACCGTCGCGGTTTCCATCGTCGGAGCTCGCCTGTGTTCTGAGTCGTCCGATCCATCGGGACTCGTTGGATGCGCGCCATGGGCAGTAACGTGATTGGTCCGTGTGTCTGCGTTGTTGACGTCCTCGCTGTGCTGTGCATCGTCGGATGTCTCATGATCAACCGGGATCACGCCTCGTGTCACGTGTTGGGGCAACCTCATCTATCGCTGATGTCACCCCGTGACGTCGTGCTGGCGTCGATGTTGACCGCCAGTCAAACTTCCATGAACCTGGTCCACAGTGAACCGATTTGGTTCGGTAGGCCCAGTCCATGAACTGTGTCACGTGTCGTGTCTTGATTGGTCAAGACCAGGGCTGACGTCAGCTGATGCAATAAATCAGATTTTTTGGTATAAAAATAATTTGGATAATTAATG
This sequence comes from Otatea glauca, assembly GCA_036346275.1. NCBI lineage: Eukaryota > Viridiplantae > Streptophyta > Magnoliopsida > Poales > Poaceae > Otatea > Otatea glauca. The sequence goes on from CM070730.1 coordinate 49,254,170, forward strand.
AATTTCTGATTTTCTTAATTTTCCAATCTTTTGAGAGCCCTTTCTTTCTCATACGAGCTTCGATTGAGGTGATTCAAATTTCTAAAAAATTATAAAGTTGAGATCTATTTAATAAAAGCCAATAACACCAAATAAGAATCAATCATGGTGCAAAAATTCAAGCCACATTAGAGATATCTATGACATTTAATTCATTCCTGAATTTGCAAAAGTGGGCTTCATCTAAGGGCTTGGTAAGGATATCCGCTAATTTTTCTTCGGTTCTAATGTGACTAATCACAATATCACCTTTACTCACATGATCTCTTAAGAAATGATGGTGGATATCTATATGTTTAGTTCTTGAATGTTGAACCGGGTTGTTGGCTATCTTAACCGTGCTTTCATTATCACATGAAAGAGGCACACTTTTGAAATTTATTCCATAATTCATCAAAGTTTGCCTCATCCATAATAGTTGAGCGCAACAACTACCGGTGGATATATATTCGGCTTCGGCGATGGATAGGGCAATGGAATTTTGTTTGTTGGAAAACCATGAAACAAGGGACCTACCTAGGAATTGACAACTTCCTGAGGTGCTCTTTCTATCTACTTTGCAACCTGCATAATCTGAATCTGAATATCCAATTAAATCAAATTTAGCACCCTTAGGATACAATAAGCCCATATTTGAGGAATGCTTTAAATATCTTAGAATTCTTTTAACGGCCACTAAATGGCACTCTTTAGGTGAAGCTTGAAAATGTGCACACATGCAAACACTAAACATGATATCGGACCTAGATGCGGTAAGATAAAGCGAACTATCAATCATAGAATGATAATGTTGAAATATGCCCTAGAGGCAATCATAGAGATGATTATATTTCCATAAATGTTCATGAACTATGAGATTGTTCTTTGAATAAATCATGGATATTGATTAACAAAGTGCGTGACTTGTTTGTGAAACTCTGTATTCGTCTTTGTGATGTTCATTCTAAAAGGGGGTCCCTAGTCGATAATCATATGAGGACACATATGAGTAGACTGCATATGTATTCGTCGATGACCATGTTTCACAGGTCACAGATATGGAGATATCAAACCAATAATATGGACACATGCTAGAGAATATGGTATTGGACATCGACCCACTATGAGACACTGCGAGAACGTTGTTTTATTTCATGTCATCAGTTCATCTCATATACAATGTGTAGGCTATATCCTTCGACTTGAGATTGTCGCATGTTCTCAAAATGCGTAATGGCTTACTTAGGGGTTGTCAAACGCTACTCCGTAACTGAGTAGTTATAAAGATGACTTTCGGGTTTGTCATGAAGCATGCTACCAGGCGTGGTCAATCAAGATAGGATTTGCCCCTCCATACAACAGGAGAGATATACTAGGCCTCTCGAGTGGTCAGATTTCAGAAACGCATGGCCATGCTACTCGAGTAAAGAGTTACTCGAGTCATCGAGTTAAAAGAGTTACTCGATGTATTTAAGGAATTCGAGTTACGGCATCGAGATAGAGTTGTCGAGCCATCCAAATAAGGATGACAACAACTCGCCTTGGGTTTGACCGATATCGTGAGGCAAAAGAAAATGCATATAGGACATTGTTGAGGTTCGTCTGATCTTTACATGTAATCGGGAGTCGTTAAGTCCTACTAGGGGCCGCTATCGACTATTAGTCGAATGCTCGATATTCGAGTAGGAGTACTCGATGATCGAGTAGGTGTACCCGATGGTCGAGTAGGAGTACTCAACGATCGATAGGGGTACTCCAGTCATGTCCGAGTGCACGTGAACCTATAGGGTCACACGCTTAAGGGGCTGTAACCAATTCGGATAGGGATCCAAGTTGTAATGGACTTAGAGTTCCTAATGGGCTTCAAGGGTTGAAACCCGTTATGGGACGTCTATATAAAGGAAGGAGGTGGTGGCTTTGAGAGAGAAGGATACACAAAGAGACATATCAGGAATTCAGAATTCCTGAAACCCTAGCCGCCACTCCTCCTCTGCCCAGAACCGCGCAGGCGGCGCTAGCACTCTCGCGTGTGGTGTTCTTGCCCTGTACATGTGGATACCTTGGAGGCGTTGCTGCGAAGCTTCAACGCTAGGACGATTCGCAACCTGCGACAGTTACAAGGAGCTATTGGGGAGGCGCGAGGCTAGTACGACTACATCTGCACCACCACGCTACATCGACTCTACTTCCGCTATGATTCTGCGCATCTAGTTGTAATTCTGTGATCTATAACTTGCAGTGGTTCCTTGATTACGTGGTAGAAAATTTTATTTTTCGCTAGGGTAGCCTTCCCGTTCCCCAGCAGATAAAACTTTAAATCTACCAGTTTACCTCCCTCATTGATGTCTAGATGCTCGTTGGATGCCATGGGTATCTTGATGGGCTTTGCATCCTCCATGCCAAACCTCTTGAGTAGATCCTTCACATACTTGGTTTGGCTCACGAACGTCCCATTCTTGAGTTGTTTGATTTGAAGTCCAAGGAAGAAGCTCAACTCCTTGATCATGGACACCTCAAACTCCCTGGACATCATATCACCAAATTCTTTGCAAAATTCTTCATTAGTAGAACCAAAGATAATATTATCAACATAAATTTGGCATACAAAGAATTCTCCATCTATTACTTTAGTGAAGAGTGTTGTATCAACCTTCCCAATTTTGAATCCTTTTGTAAGTAGGAAGTCTCTAAGTCGCTCATACCGTGCTCTAAGAGCTTGTTTGAGTTCATATAGCATCTTAGAGAGCTTGTAAACATGATTTGGATGTTTAGGATTCTCAAAACCGGGAGGTTGTTCAACAAATACCAACTCGAATATTTGTCCATTTAAAAATGTACTATTCACATCTATTTGAAATAATTTAATATCAAAGGAAGAAGCAAATGCAAGCAAGATACGAATGGCTTCTAATCTAACCACGGGTGTAAAGGTTTCACCAAAATCTAAGCCTTTGATTTGTGTAAAACCTTGTGCTACCAACCTTGCCTTATTTCTACCACAATACCGTTTTTATCTTGCTTGTTTCGAAATACCCATTTTGTGCCGATGATGTTGTGATTCTTGGGTCTTTCGACTAGTGTCCATACATTATTCCGGGCGAAGTTGTTGAGTTTTTCATGCATGGAATTCATCCAATCCAAATCATCTAAAGCTTCATCTACATGAGAGGGTTTAAAAGAAGACACAAAAGAGTAATGTTCACAAAAAGAAGCAACACGAGATCAAGTTTGAACACCCTTACTAATGTCACCCAATATTTGATCTATTATATGATCCTTGGAGATTGCATTATGGATTCTTCGGGGTAGAGGTTGAAGTTGTTGATTGTCCTCCTTTTCACCCACGTCAATTGGTTGAGCTTGGCTTGGCGTTGCAGAAGTAGACGCTTCAACTTGAGTGGATGAAGGTTGATATTCTTTGTCCTCCTCCGACTTGATATCTCCAAGCGTCATATTTAGAGATGTCCAAACGGGCTAGCCCGAGGCATGACACTACTGGCACGGCCCGAGCACGTCACGGCACGGCACTGAAGGACCATGTGGAGGTCTATCCAGATTTGTGATGAGTATTTGACTCAATTTGAGCTTGGGTTGTTCTTGTTTGAGTTTGATTTGAAATGGATTTTCAATTGGAAGAAATTTGAGGTCTTCTCTGTTTTCCCGGTGCTACCGGCCAGAACGAGGAAAAATGAATTTTAATGAGTGGACTTTGATGGATTTATTGCACATCTTTGTGGGCATTGCTATGTGAGGAGTTTCCTTGTTTTTGATAGTTGCAGGACGACGGTGCTAGGTCATGGTGAGGCGAAGGATGGTCGGGACTAGACGAGGAGCGTCGGAGGTCCAGATGGTCGGTGATCGCTGGAAGATGATCGGAGATGGAGTCCGTGCAAGCCGTGAAGACAAGGAACGGATGAGATGTTAGCTAGACGCTGCGTGGATCAATGAGGACCATTGGATCTTGGTCTAGTTGATAGGTTAGCGAGTCTAGTTAGTGTGCTTTGAGAACCATGTAAGAAAACCCATTATGTGTTGTGGGTTTTGAGTGAACCCTTGCATGGCTGGTTGAGTGGGTAAATCCTAGCCCTTGATGGATGCTCTAGGGTTTAGAGGCTCATCCAAGGGTGGTAGGTGGACCAAGAGTTGTATAAATAGGGGTAGAGGGGTAGCCTTCTCCCTTGAAGGTTTTGAGGTTTTTGATGCTCCTTTGAGCTTTGCCCACATGAAATGTAAGGCTTTGTAATCTCTCCTTCCAGAAATGAAATGTTCTTCATTTATGTTCATGTTTCATTTCCTTTACGCATTTACATTACGTATTTAAATTACGCAATTTAAATTCAGCATTTACTTTCCCGCATTTACATTCTCTCAATTTACTTTATCGCAATTTGGATTTGCCACCCCTCCTTCTAAATGCTGTACTTCTAGGATGTTTTGAGGGTGTTCATATGGTTTTACATCTTTCTTGCACCCTAGGATAGACTAGAGATCAAGTTTTTATCAAATTGCAAATCTGTCCAGAACTTGTTCTTCGCGCAGCAGTCAGTCTTTGATTTTTATGCAAATATAGAAAAATCCGTTTTAAGTGATTCTTATTGGAGCATGTGCATGACTCATATATCCATCTCTGAAAAAAATTTTGGGTCCTTTTGTTGCACCGTTTGAGAGCTATGGAGTGAAAACCGACCCTCAAAAATTCTGGTCGAAGTTCTTGACTGTATGTAATGCTTGATTTTTCAAGTTTATTCTACAAAGATGTTTGAGGTGATTTTTGGTGGAGTATTTCATGACTCAACTTTTCATAGGGAGAAAAATTCCCAAAAATTTTAGAGCACCAAAACTCACCAACCACCTGCTCCAATGGAGGACAATTCCTGGAAAATCTGCTTTTACTTTTCTGGAAAGTGACTTTGGTGTTTTAGCTTTATCTCTTTTAGAAAAGTAGTCTTTGAGTTGATTCCTATTTGTTTGGACACTTGAAAACCAGGATTGTGGTTAAAAAATCCCTCACTTGATTCATGGTTCTCATCCATGCAAGTTAGGGGTACACATAATTGTCGAATTGTTCGGGTTTTGGAGGATGTGCGAATCTGAGAAACACCCGTTTGAAGGAAAATCTTTGGGTGTTTCAGATTTTTATTGTGAGATTGTTTGGGGTACTTTGAGTAGGGGAAAATTTTATTTGGGATCATTAACCCCCCTCTGATCGCCATTTCGATCTTTCAGGCACGACCCGACACGATTAGGGGTAGGTACGGCTCGTTTAGTCCGTTTAGTTTGAAAAATAGCCGTTGTAGGCTTAAAAAATTCGAAAAAAAATCCGAAAAATTCAAAAAAATCCTGTATTTTTTCTTATAAATAGGTGGTTGCCTCCCTCATTTCCACACCAGCAATCTTGCATTCTCTTCTATTCATTCTCTTGTGGAAATTCTTTTGCTCTAGGTGGTAATTTGGCAAAATTCAAAATAGTTTTGCCAAAAATTCAAAAATCCGAAATTTGTCTTTCGGCTTCTGTTAAGAAATCAAGGTAATAATTTTGATTTAATTTTTCATTTTGTTAATATTTTAAATCATATTTTAGTACTAATAACGTAATTATTTCTTGAAGTTTGCTTTATGGAGCACGAGGATTTTCCGTCTTTCCCAGCTTCTGATTTCGGGATTTCACCCGAGGAGCTTCTTGCATCCTATAAAGCGCAAGAAGCTGCAGGAACTGTGCCATCCTTAGGCTCTACAAGTGCTACTGCATCGGCAAGTACCAAGGCGAAAAGATCAAGACGCAGTACGTCAGGAGTCTGGGAAGATTTCGAGTAGGTTTTTGAGACATCAGACGGTGTCCAGAGTAGGTATGCTATTTGTAAATATTGTAAGCACAAATTAACTGCAAAATCTTCAAGTGGAACAGTGCACTTGAAGAGGCATCCTGAGAGCTGTAGAAAAAAGCGGGGATGGCTTTGAGACAAACACAGCTGTAGTACAACCCCGACGGTATGGTACGTAACTGGGACTACAATCCTGAGGTAGCTCGTGAATCTCTTTGTCGTTTAATCGCTTCTCTAGATCTTCTTTTAAACTTTGGTGAGTCAGTTGCGTTTGAAAACTACATTAGGACCGCTCATAATCCTAGATTTTCTGTAGTTTCTAAACAGACAACAACTAGAGTTTTGATTAAATATTATAATAATTGTCGCAATAACCTAAAAGAAAAATTTAGTACCTGTACTTTTTCTGTGTTTTTGACATCTGATATATGGAGTGGTAGAGCTAAAGAGGATTACCTTAGTGTAGTTGCTCATTATGTAAACAATGAATGGCAATTAGAAAAGAGAATTACAGGATTCAAATTAATTGATGTAGCACATAATGGTGAAAATATTGCTGATTGTATTGTAAAAGTTGTGGAAGATTTTGGCCTTAGTGACAAGATTTTTACAATAACATTAGATAATGCTTCTGCAAATACTTCTACCATGAACATTCTTACTCCGCTTTTAAGTTCATATGCTTAATCTTTCTTATTACATCACTGTTGTGCTTGCCATATTATTAATCTTATAGTTAAATCTGGTTTGAAGAGGTTAGATTAGTATCTTGAACCTCTTCGCACTACAATATCTTTCTTAAATAATTCTAATCCATGAGTAGTAGCATATAAGACTTATTATATTGCAATGAAAGTGCATCCGTGTAAGTTTGGTTTAGATATGCCTGTTAGATGGAACTCTACTTACTTGATGCTTAAGAATCTCATACCATATGAGAACACATTTTCTGTTTTTATTAACACGCACTGTCGTACATGGGATGGTCAACTGCTACTCACAGAGCAACATTGGCATATTGCTAAATACTTGTTGTCATTTTTAGAACTTTTTTGAATCCACTATTGCTTTATCTGTAGTTTATTACGCAACCTCTTCTTTAATTGTGCATCATATTTTAGAAATTGCTACCCACTTAAAGAGCCACGAAAATGATAATATCTTACATGAAGTTGTTTATGCTATGAAAACTAAAATTTTGAAATATTGGCAAGAAATTCCTATGTTATATGCATTTGCATTTATTTTAGATCCTAGAGCTAAAGTTCGAGGTTTCTCTAATGTTCTCTCACTTCTATGTGATGCGGTAGGTACTGATTATTCTAGTTATTTTTGAAATGTCCGTGCTAACTTATCTCAAGTTTATGATAAGTATGATCGGAAATTTGCTGGAGTTCGCATGCAATGACCTTCACTAGCACCCACAATAGGTAAGAAGAAAACCGCGTGGGGAAAAATATGGGGTGCAGGTGGCTCTTCCTCAAGGTGTTCGACTACAACAACGACAAGTACGGACACATCAAGTGGTGGGGAGCTAGCTGCCTATCTCAACAGTGACACTGTCAACTACCAAGAGCATCAAGAGGAGGACTTCAGCATTTTGTAGTGGTGGCAGGAGCACAAGATAACATATCTAGTGCTTTCCATATTAGCACGGGATGTGTTAACAGTTTCTGTCTCCACGGTTTCTTCAAAGTCTGCTTTCAGTCTATCCGAAAGAATAATCGAGAAGAGAAGAGCAAATCTGACAAGTGAGATAGTGGAAATACTTCTCACTATGAAAGATTGGGAGCAAGTTGATTAACAAGCTCAACATACTACAGAAAATGCTTGAGCTGGCGGAGACGTTCAAAAATCTTTATCTAGATAATGATGAAGAATAATTGTAATCTTCACTTTTTTACCGTATCACTGAGCTATAGGCTGTACTCTTTTTTCTTTGCCAAGGTTCCTCGTGTTGAGTTTTTACTTGGCAAAGTTTTTAACGAGGTAGCCAAACATCAATAAAGCTCATTATTTAATTCAAATTATTTGTCTCATTTTAGAATTTATCTCATATTTTAGCTTTTTCCTAATTTATATATATATATTTAAAAAATTTCTACATCCTTGAGTTTTTTTAATTATTCTAAATTTTCCCATTTTTCTGAATTTTTTCATACTTTTTCTATTTTTCTAATATTTTTCTGATTTTTTTGAATTCTTTTGGCGCTAACGGGCTAACAGGTCGACCCGACCTGTTACGGTCCGTCGGACCAGTGCCGACACGGCACGACCTGTTAGCTCCATGGGCCGTGCTTAGGCCGGATCCTCGGCACGTAGGTCGACACGGCATGGTCCGTTTATTAGTCGGACCGAAACGGGTCGTGCTGTTTTTTAATCGGGCCGGGCCGGGCGGGGCCGTCCATTTGGGCATGTTTGGTCACATTCTTTATTGCTTGTCTCAAGCCTTCATTACCTACATCATCCAAATTTTCTTGCTATTCTTGAGAGCCGTTAGTCTCATCAAACTCAACGTCATACGTCTCTTCAACTAAACCCTTGGTTTGGTTGTTGACATGGTAAGGCTTACTATTTGAAGAATACCCAAGCAAGAAAGCAACATCACAACGACTTTGAAATTTTGAAAGCCGAACATCCTTTTTCAAAACATAACACTTGCAACCAAAATATACGAAAATAAGATATATTTAGTCTTCTTCCAATGAGAAGCTCATAGGAAGTCTTTTCCAAAAGGCGATGTAAATAAAGACGATTTGTTGCATAGCAAGCGATATTGATAGCTTCTGCTCAAAAACTATCGGAATTACCATATTCATCAAGCATATTTCTTGCCATTTCAATTAATGTTCGAATTTTCCATTTTACAAATGATCAACTCTAGGTTTTTCAAAATCAAATAACTTTTGATTGGTTGGTTCTTTGAAAATATTTCGAACACGAAAGTTGTTAAAAATGATCAACTCTAGGTTTTTCGTTTTAGAATTATTTTCAAAATAATTTCACAATTAATTCTATGAAAAATTATAAGTATAAAACCATAACAATATACTAGTAACTAGATTTTGGCCTTGAAACTCACTTTCTTTGTAAAATAGATTTTTGTGAAGCCAAAACTATTGGAAAACCTTTTGAAAGCATTTGTATACATTTTTAAACTAGTTTTTTTTCAAAAGATTACTAATAGATACACAAATTTTGACTTTTGGCTAAATGGCTTAATTTTGAAAATATATATTAATACTTTTATTAAATATGGGAACACATAGGGATGTAATATACATGGTTATGATTTAGCACTCCCCCTTAATATGCCACTTCCCAAACGTGCTCAAGATTGCTATCAACACAACTAATAAGCATGAGCAAGAATATGAACAAGCAATTCAAATTGATTTTCATGAATATTGTAGCTTAACCTACACAAGGCTAGAAGCTATAAGAATCAATTTAAATACTTGTTAACCGATATGGCATTGGTTCATAATTGAAGTGAATGTCCTAAACCTTGGCTCCCTTTTTCACACGATGAAATCATCCTCTTGATTGAGCCAAAGTTTCCAATGCATCTCCAAGCACCTAATAAACTTTTAGGCACTTGTTGGTACCCAATTTTTGTTGGATCCAAGAATGTTAGTCACAAGAGATTTAAGAACCCAAATAGCCCTAACATTAATGATATTGGGAGAACTAACATGACTAGCAAATGATATGCTATTCTTATCCCTTCTAAGAACATGGTTTATATTTTTATTAAAAGGCTTAGAGGATCTAGCATATCTAGCAATTGTTTTGCTAAATTTATTAACATTTTGCATAGTCTTAGGAAATTCAGCATTTCTAGAATTTTTAGCAAACACATTGCTATTCTTATTCCTCCTAAGCAAATGAATATCACTATTTTGCATAGACTTAGGAGAATCGATAAACTTGGCAAACACATTGCCATTTTTGTCCTTCCTAAGCAAACAATGATCATTGTAAATACTAGGCTTAGGGGTAGTACCTTTGGGACAATTCTTACCGAAGTGTCCCCTTCCTTGGCAATTGAAGCATGTCACGCTATTTGGCCCTCTCTTGACCGTCTTGACTTGCTCCTTGCCGATTTGCCTCATGGTTAATGCTTGTGGCTTGAATTCCACTTTGTTAGGGCACACGGAGGCGAGGTGTCCCTTCTTGTTGCAAGCAAAGCACTTGATGGTCTTCGAGTGTCTTGCGTTGTGCCTTGTCTTGCTAGTCTCCCTCTTGGAGATGTAGCCGATCCCTCTCTTGTCAACCAACTTTCGTTGATTGCTTAGAATGTTGTCGAGGGTGGCCTTCCCTTTGAAGCACTTCTTTAAGTCACTTCTCAATTGAGTGACTTGTTCCTTGAGCTCTTTATTTTTCTCTACAAGATTAGTCTCAACAAGCATAGAGGAAGTACTAGCATTTGAACTAGAGCAACAAGGCATATCAATTAAATCATTTCAAGAGGTGGATATGTCAATTTTTGATGAAATATTAGGATTGACATTTAAGCATTGTATTTCATCAATTAAATCACAATTAATTCCTATGTCCACCCTAGGCTTAGTGAGTTCCTTGAGGAGGGATTCATGATTTTCCTTAAGTACATTATAATCATTTTGAAGTGATTCATGTTCAAGCTTCAAAATCTTATATTTTGCTTTCTCCTTCCCAAGATAGCTATTGAGCTCCTCTAACGTATTCATAAGTTCATCATAGGAGGGCTCATCATCCTCATCACTATCGCTTACCTCAATTTTACTTTTTGCCATGAAGCAACGAGTTAATGATGAAAGAATTTGATGCTCATCGTCACTTGAGGCGGAGGTTGAGGTTTCTTCTACCGATGTCCAATCCTCAATGCATTCATCGTTTGTTGATGTGGATAATTCAAATAACTCTTGAAGCTTGATCCACATTTCATGGGCGCTCTTGAGATTGCAAATTGAATTAAACACATCTACACTCACAAAACTAAATAAAGCATTAGTTACTTTAGCGTTGAGATGTAGGCATTTCTCTTCTCCTTTAGTTGGAGCAACTTCGTTCAATCGAAGAGAAAAGCCTATATCTACGATCCACCATATTTGGGGGCTCATGAATTTAAAATGAGAAATCATAAATAATTTCCATGAAGCATAATTGGAGCCATAAAAAATATGTGAATTGGTGTAGTGCACTAAACCCATAGTCGTCATCCTTACTCTCTAGACGGTTAAGTCTAATAAAATGAGAGACCAAGCTCTGATACCACTTGTAAGGTCGAGGATGCCGACTAGGAGAGGGGGGGTGAATAGGCGGCTTTTAAAATTACTCTACTAATTTCTACAAACCAATTCACCCCTAATTATCCTAATGCCAAAACCTTAACAATTATTAATGCGGAAGCGATAAACTAAGGTTTTGACAAATAAAGCCTAAGTCAACTAGGCTCGCTAAGTGCACTAGCTAATTATGTCTCTAACAAGAATATGCAATCCTAAAGACAATCAAGCAATTTAATTCTAGGAATGTAAATTGCAACAATAAAAATAAGAATTGCAAGCAAGCACAAAGAGACAATACTTTTTACCGTGGTGTTCGGAGACTTGCCGGTCTCCCCTAATCTACGTTGAGGTTAGCCCAAATAAATTGAACCGGCTCCACGAATTGAGCACCCACCTCAAATTCACTAGTGGTTGCTCTTTCCCCCTCCGGGTAGGCGAGCACCGACCTTCACAACTTTGCCGGGGCTTCTCACAACCTCCGTTGAGAGCTCCCGCGCACGACGCCTCCACACGCCGTCTAGGTGTTGGCAAACACCAAGAGTAACAAGTCAAGCCCTCTAGCTTGAACTTCACCTAGTGCAGCACATGCACTCCGGTGACCTCCTAAGTGCAACACGTGCACTAGGCTCCTCAAGTGCAACACATGCATAAGAGGCTCTCAATCCTCTCCTAATTTCAACACATGCAATTAGAGGCTCACACTAGCTCAAGAAGCAAATGTGAGAGAGCAATACATGCGCACAACTCTCACACAAGCACAATAACTCCAGCATTTGCCATTGCCCCCCAAGGCCTCCTTTTATAGCCTCCAAGCCAAAACTAGTCGTTGGGGGGAGAATCTGGAAAAACTCAGAAATCCTGGTGCTACCGCCCTACTAGACCCGGTAGCACCTGCCTAGAAGCCAATGGCTACAAAACTAGCCGTTACAGGAAATCCGGTAGCACCGGCCAACTGGGAGCGGTGCTACTGCTCGGGCGGTAGCACCGGCCCCGAGCCGACCGCAAAAACATCCCTATCTGGATTTTTCACATCGGCCAGAGGAGCGGTGCTACCGCTCGACCGGTAGCACCGGGCTACCATGGGCGGTAGCACCGGACTGCCAGACCACCCAAAACATCCTCTCTGTTATTTTCACACCAAGGGTTCATCCGGTGCTATCGCTCATCCGGTAGCACCGGGCTACCATGGGCGGTAGCACCGGCCTGCCTGAACCCTGTAAATACCCTCTCGGGTTTTTACACACCGCACTGGGACCGGTGCTACCGCTCGGCCGGTAGCATCGGCCACCTAGATTTGAACTAGATTTTACACAAAAATCTTTTCTTTTCGAACCAAACACCAATAATGATTGATTCTTTTAGCAATGTGATGATCAACACATGATCAAGTAATTTGCAAAATATATTTGCAAACCCAATTCACATTCTTCAAAGAATCACATTAAGCACAACTTATTTGCAAAACATATTTGCAAATAAACCAAAGAACTTATGAGATCAATCCTCTTAGCCATGTGATGATCAACACATGATCAAGTCAATTTGCAAAACACATTTGCAAACCCTATTCACATGCTCTAGGATCGAAACTCATAACCTCAAGTTCATTTGCAAAACACATGTACAAATAACAACTCCAACTTATTTGCAAAACATATTCGCAAATAAACCACGAACATATGAGATCAATCCTCTAGCCATGTAAGGATCAACACATGATCCCGACACTTTGCAAAACATATTTGCAAATGCCAACACATGCTCTAGGATTGAAACCCACAACCTCGAGCTTATTTGCAAGGTACGTTTGCAAATAACAAATTCATTCAACATTTTGCAAAAACACATTTTGCAAACTCAAAGCACAAACCAAGCTTAGCCTTGTGATGATCAACACATGATCCAATCACAAGCTAAACTCCAATGCATGAGCTCTCTATTTGCAACACATGCAAATCTCTAGCTCTAAGCAAACCACTAATCAAACTCAAGTGCATGTGTTCTCTATTTGCAACACGTGCAAATCTCTAGCTCCAAGCAATAACCAGATAAACAAAATTGCATAAGCTATCTCCCTTTTGCAACACATGCAAATCCATAGCTTAATGCAAAAATCAAATCAATTAAGATTCAATAAGAAGCAAGCATGAGCTCCCTTCTTTGCAACACATGCAAATACTTAGCTAATGCAAAAACCAATGCACGAGCTTCACCCATTCGCAACACAGCCAAATGGTTAGCTCCATGCAAAAACCAATCAAGAGAGTGAGCTAGAGTGAACCGGATTGAATTCATCAACACATGATGAAGCTCAAGCTAAATGACTCAACCCCTCTTAATAGTACGGCACCTAACTAGCAACCCAGTCTCCCATCCAAACACCGAGATCGGTAAAAGACTAGGAACACATCCTTAGCCCTAGCTAGTTATACCTTTGCCTCTAGCGATCCATTTGGAGCTTTTATGATTTCCAATCATCTTCTCTCCAGGATCGAATCTTCTTCTTCTTGTTCATCAACACATGCCTTCTCTTCACTTCGGGATCACCTCTTGAAGCTCATCAACACATGATGACTTTTTGTTCCCGATTCTTTATCTTCTTGGACTCAACCTACTTCACAACTCATGGAAGATTGTTAGTCCAACAAATATGGTTGTCTCAATCATCATTTGCACTCCATTAACACATAATGGATGCCCCCAAGATCGATTGAGCACAACCCAAAACAATTTGAATGATTAATTGTGTCTTGAGTACTTTGATGCAACTAATGCTTCATTATACTCAAGAACTTTTCGTTTGTCCTTAATCAACAAAGAGACACCATCAACACATAATGAAATATTCTTTGATTGATTGAAAGACAACCGAACTCAATTTAAACTTCATTTAAATTGACATGAGTATATATAACTACACAAGTTTCATATACTCAATATGATGGTTAGTAATGATCCAAATATGTTTGTGTGATGGAAAGGGATCAATACATTTAGACCATAAACTATAGAACAAACTCCATTAAGTATGTGCATATAACTAATTGAACATGAAATCAATATGCACATAATCAATCTTAGATTGCATATGAGTTTATCCTATATTAATATGAGTATACTACAACTACACAAGTTATACATACTCAAAAGATTGTTTCAAAGTCTTGATCCTTTATATTATATGGCAAGAGGACATGGATCAATACAACTGAAACATCAAGTTAAATTATCAACTACCCCTAGATGTGTGCATTCATGTATATATAGATTTGGAAACATAATGCACATATTTAGACTAAGGCAATGGAAGACTTTATCTTTTAACTTGAATCCTAAGTATGCATTAAGACAATAGAGTGAATACAAGTGCATACCTTGGTTTTTCCATTTTCCATCCAAATATGAGACTAATAAGAATGAGGCTCAATGGAACATGTTAGTCTCATAATGATTAGATTTATCATTAAATAATAATTAAACATTAACATTAAACCAATCACCAAAACTAATGGAGCTTGAACTTACACCACTCCCCACTTCAAATGTGATGAACATCTTCCGGTCTTCGGTCATGTGTTGAGTGCAACCGCTATCCAACACCCAATGCCGTTCACCGATTTTGTAGTTCACCTAAAAGAGAAGATCAAACCTTTTAAGGTACCCAAATTTGTTTGGGTCCTTGGAGGTTAGTAACAAAGGCTTTGGGCACCCAAATGGCATTCTTTCTACGATCGAGTATAAGAGTGACAACAAATTTTGTAATAATCTTACAATTGCTATTTTTCCTAAGAACATAGCATGAATCATAAATATTATTCTTAGGAGCTTTACCTATTGGGTAATCATTTGCTATATGCCCCACATCGTGGAATTTATAGAAAAGTTTCCTATTTGATTTCACAAATCTTGGAGCTTTGTTGCTCAATTTCTTACCCTTCTTGGGAATGAACCCAAGGCTTTCTTTGTTGTAGGAGCAACGTTGGTTGTTCAAGATTTTATTAAGGGTCTCCTTACCCTTGAAACACCGATCCAAGGTTTTACTTAGCTTGCTCACTTGCTCCTTAAAGTCATTGTTCTCAATAATTAAATTATCATTAATAGAATTTGAGCTAGAGCATGAACTAGATAGCATATCAAGAAGATCATCACATGATGTAGATATGTTAGATTTTGATATACAACAAGAATCATTTTCTAATCAAGGCATATCATCAAGAATATTGCAAGTAATTCCAATATCATTTTGAGACTTTGAATGATCCTTGAGAAGGAGAGTCTCATGAGCTTCATTTAGCTCTTCATAAGTCCTTGAGAGAGAGATACTCCTTTCTCAAGGCCTTATACTTGGACTTCTCCTTGCTAAGATATTCATTTAAATCCTCAAGCATATCCATTAGTTCATCATAAGAAGGCTCATCATCGTCATTAGCTTTTACCTTAAGATCTTTTGCCATAATACAAAAAGGAGTGATGAATGGTGAAGAAGCCTCCTTGATAGCGACACCGACAAGACCCTTCTTCTTGGAAGGAGTGTCATCATCGAATGAGTCAGAATCCGAATACTCCTCATCGGAATCCCACTCTCCAATGTGGGCCTCGCCTTTGCCGTCCTTGTGAAGCTTCTTGAAGAGCTTCTTCTTCCCTTGAAACACCTTCTTCTTCTTGTGCGACTTGGTCTTGTCATCCTTCTTCTTGGGACAATGAGAAGCGATGTGCCCCTTCTCCTCACATTCGTAGCATCGAATGTTGGCGTATCGGTTGGTGCTAGAGTTTTAACCCTTTTTGAATTTTGAGGGGCGCTTGAGCTTGAGCACCTCTTCATAAATCTTCTCATTCTCCTCACAAGAAGAGCCATCTCCTCCTCGGTGTCATCATCATCGGAGTCCTCAAGCGGCTCATTGTTTGACTCCGCCTTCGCCTTGAAGGTGATGTTCTTCTTCTTCGAAGAGAATTGCTCCAAAAGTTCTTTCTTGTCCTTCTTGTAAAGCTCTTTTGTGATGAGATTTCTAAGAAGTCTGCTTGGCATCATCCTTGGCAACTGGGGTGAGTTGAGAAACAATGTCACCAAAGTCTCATATTTGTTCGAAAGAGCCCTAAGCATCTTACGAACAATATCAAAATCGGTTAGTGACGCCCCAAGACCATTGAGCTCATTCACTATGTTATTGAGTCTTGAGTATGTCGGGGATCGGTAGCCTCGCCGTGTGTAAGCAACCCCCCGGATCTCGTGGCTGCTTTCCACGAGCTCGGGGGCTTATCTCCGACCTAGAGGGTGCACTTCCCCAGCTAGGGCTCAGGTCCAGCAAGCTCGGGCTCGAGCGTAAGGACAAGGACCCGGTTCGAGCTTGATGCCACGACCCCACACCTCCCGGGGTAAACGATATTTGTAATAATTTGTCTTTCTCGTGTAAGAACTCTCCCCTGCATGGGAATCAGTGCCAAACCTGCCCTTGCATGAGAACTAGGGCCAAACAACTCCTGTCAAACTCTTAACGACCACCGTCATCTCTCAAGCGACTCCTGTCAACTCCCGACGACTGCCATCGCCTCTCAGCAAATCCCATCAACTCACCACGGTCACCTGAAATTAGCCTCGTGACCAGGTGGCGAAGCTCCTAGAGGGCTATAAAAGATGGTGGATCACCCCGACTGTGGAATATAAGAACCCGGATACCCTCATGACAAGCCCAAGAGGGAGGCCCAGAAGATACTCCCCGCGTCAGGCCCCGCTGCCGTGCGCAAGGGGACATATCCTAAAGGAAGTTGAACTTATATTTAGATATGATAGATACGGTTGTAATCCGAGTCGTTAATAGGGTAGATAAAGATGTAAACTCTATCCTATTAACTGATTAGAATCTTGTAACCGATCGGAATCTCCAAACCGATCAGGACTCTGTAAGCTGCCCCACCCCCGCTATATAAGGGAGAGGGCGGGCAACAACATAGGGATGGGATCATCCAAGCATAGAGCGATCAAGCCATAGAGCGTAACACACCACATATTACTCGGAGCACATTACACTTTGAGCATCCTCAGATCCAAGAGATCCATATAATCCCAGCACACAGGATTAGGGTATTACCTCCACCGCTGAGGGCCTGAACCTGTATAAACCCTTATCTTGTGTGACCTTCGAGTTTGAGATCGAGCGCCTACCCCATAAATTCATTGCCGACTACAAAAGTCGACAGTTGGTGCGCCAGGTAGGGGAAGCGCTATAATCTTTTCCCACAGACTCGATGGTAGCAATCGGTGGATTCGTCGCCACCTTCGCCTCGGCCAGCCTTCCGCTCGTAAACACGGACTTCGTTGTAGATGCGCGGAGAGCTTGTCTGTTCGGTCCAAAACCAGATCCGATCCGTAAAGATCGAGCCAACCCATCTCAGGTATGTCACTTTAACTTGGCCAGCAAACCAGTCGGCGTCGCGAGGAATTGCTGCGATCTTCGTGGCATCTTCTCGATAGAAGAGCAGAAGACCGATCTCCAACGCCAACAAGAAGAACAGGAAGCTGCGGGGGAAGATCGTCTTCGTAAGGAACGTCGTCGCCTCCAAGACACTTCTCGACAAACCGACCCGATGATTGCATCGATAGCCCGCGGCCCCGATCGTGGCCGGATCAAGGCCATGGTGACGGCGCCGCAGCTTTAGCGAAATCAGAAAAGTCGGTAGGTGAAGCGCACTTGCGCCCCGCGGCTTCAGACGCCATGAGTTTACGCTGCGCCTCGGGCGCCACTTTCGCACGGCCAGAGCCACGCCGCGCCGGGCGCCACTTTCAAGACGGCCACGAGCCTACGCGCGCTTCGAAGCGCCACCTTTCAGACGGCCACGAGCCTATGCTCGCGCCGAAGCGCCACTTTCGGCACGGCCATGAGCCATGCTTGCGCCCCGAGCGCCACCTTCGGCACGGCCACGAGCCACGCCTGCGCCCCGAGCGCCGCCTACAGCTCATCTACAAGCCTTCGCCTGCGCCCAGAGCAAAGATGGCACGATTGTCGTCAACATATGGAGCATAAAGCAGCTAAGTCGCTTTTTACTCAATTATGTCATTATAAATAAAATTGTTGACTTTTCTGACTTGCTACTTAGTTGACCCACAGCTAAGCAGTAAGTCGGGGGCTACACCTAATAGTGTGCGCATGCGTACATCTTTTTTTGAGTTGTATTTTTCTTCTTTTGCTTAACGATTGTGAGTGAATCCGAGTGCGATAACTCCAAATTGTGAAGCTCTGACCCTATGAACGGCGAACTTTAGTCACCCAAAACACGTGCCTGGGAAAAAGAGCCATGAGCCGACTCCCAACGCTCGGGGGCTAGACTAGTCGGGCAGAGTGCTTAAACAAAAAAGTCAAACCACTTGATGAATTCAAAATCAATAAGGAAAAAGAGTAAAAACTCTAAAATTATATATACACCATTGGACATCACATCCGAGTGAATTGTTTTACATTGCCTAAGTTACGCATATACATGATTTCGTGGCTACTAAATTTAGATACGACGTGTGTGAGCTAACGCTTCAACGACGACATCAAGAACTTCGCGATTTAATGAATTTAAAGGAGCGGCGCTGAATTTTGCCTTGAGCAGAAAAGCGTTTTGACTTCGCATATCGCTTGGGATACAAGATGTCCCAAGATGAGCCGATCGCTGTAATTCCAATAATGGGGCTAGGAACCACTCGGAAAGTTTAACGCGTGGAGCTCTATTGAGTCCTTCACGATCTCTTTGCCTACGACAGGGCACTCGGCTGTAAAGGAAAACTAGTCGGGAAGCTGCATCAAGAACTGGAAGCACATGGCGTGAAGCATGACTCAGTTGGGCTGCAACCAGGAAGGAGGCAACTCGATCGCAAAGGACTCGGGGGCTACTGTGGAATATAAGAACCCGGGTACCCTCATGACAAGCCCAAGAGGGAAGCCCAGAAGATACTCCCCGCGTCAGGCCCCGCTGCCGTGCACAAGGGAACATATCCTAAAGGAAGTTGAACTTATATTTAGATATGATAGATATGGTTGTAATCCGAGTCGTTAATAGGGTAGATAAAGATGTAAACTCTATCCTATTAACTGACTAGAATCTTGTAACCGATCGAAATCTCCAAACCGATCAGGACTCTGTAAGCCGCCCCACCCCCGCTATATAAGGGAGAGGGCGGGCAACAACATAGGGATGGGATCATCCAAGCATAGAGCGATCAAGCCATAGAGCGTAACACACCACATATTACTCGGAGCACATTACGCTTTGAGCATCCTCAGATCCAAGAGATCCATATAATCCCAGCACACAGGATTAGGGTATTACCTCCACCGCTGAGGGCCTGAACCTGTATAAACCCTTGTCTTGTGTGACCTTCGAGTTTGAGATCGAGCGTCTATCCCATAAATTCATTGCCGACTACAAAAGTCGACACCGACCTAAAGGGATGGCCCCAGTAGAAAACGAACACTTCTAACCGAAACATTGAGACTCCAAGAAGAGACACTCTCGTCGAGGGACGAAGATACCCAGACTCCCCCTCGTAGCTTCGCCTCTGAGCGGCTCCGAGTCTGGGCCCCCGCTTGTATTCTCCTACGGAGCTTCATATACATCTTTCGCCTCAGAGCAAGACTGGAGTAGAGCTGTTACCCGAACCCAGGTGCTCGAACCAGTATAAACCTCGTGTTCATTGCTTCTTCCCCGACATACACCCTGTGACACGAGCCATTCCCGAACGAGCACGACCTCGGGCCTCGCCCTCACACTATCTACTCACATCCCCCCTTTGCGGTCGGAGGTTCCGATCGTCGACAGCTGGCGCCCACCGTGGGGCCCGAAGTTTCGCTCGTTCGGAGTCCATTGCTTCAGCGTCGCCAGTACCTTCGGCTTCGATGAGAACATGTCACGTTCAGCAAGTCTGGACTCGGATGCGGTTCCCGAGTGTGAAGGCTCTACCTCTATGTTCTCGCCTTCGCTGCCGCCACGCGAGCGCCTGGCCTTCATGGCTGGCAGCCGTGAGGCGAGCACGGGGACGAGTGGCGGCGACCCAGAAACCCTAGAGGAGGCACGTCGGTTGGCCTGGGTCGCTATCAACCAGGCCATCACTGCCCTCCGACGGGAGGAACGCGAAGAGCTTCGCACCTCGTCTGGGCACCACAACCCTACCCGCCTGGACGATCCCAACCGGGAACGCTTACGAGCCATCGCCCGGGTCATGGTCGATCCTGCCAGGCAAGGTCGGCTCTCTTTCGACGGTCCATCGCTGAGGAGCTTGGCAGGGCGACCGACGAGGTCACACCCTCACAACGAGAGCGGCACCAACGCTCCGAGCCCCGCTCCTTGGAAAGCGATGGCAACTCATCGCGCGGGCGCCGCTGCACTCGCCAGCCGACTCCATACCTGGGGCCCAGAGTCCGCCGCGACTGCCCCCGCCTCGCCGGGACCAGGATCTGATACGCGAGCGTGCCCACTGTCAGCAAAGTGATAGCAGCACTCGCTCGAGTAGCGGTGCTTCCGGAGGCCTTTCACCGGACAATCCGCCCAGGCGTCAAAGGTTCGTGATCGTCCGCATCACTGCTCTGATGACGCTCTTCCTAACCGTAAAGACTGACGCGGGGTACGCCGTTGGCTCGAGTTCGATTACCCCGCCGACCGCGACTCGACCCAACAACGGCGGCGCCGATCGCTCGACCATCGCTGCCCAACAGACTCCGTCGACCTGCGCCGGCGCGCTAGCCAGCCCGGTTCAAGCTCGTGGCAATGGTGCGGTTCAACGGGATCAAGAACCCCGACGAATTTCTCTCAATCTACTCCACTGCGATTCTGGCGGTGGCGGGAGCGAGGCTGTGATGGACAACTATCTCCCTATCATCCTGGATGGCGCCGCGTGCACCTGGCTCTTCAACCAGGCACCTGGCATTTTTCGGTCATGGCGCCAGGTGCGAAGCGCCCTCCGTTTGAACTTCCAGAGCTGTTACGAGCGCCCTGGACGAGAAAGGGACCTGGACCTTATCATCCAGGGCAAGGGCGAACCCCTCCATGACTTCGTGCGCCGGTTCACCCGCGCGAGGAATTCGATCCTGAACGTCTCCGATGAGGCCGTCATCAAGGCCTTCAAGTTCGGCGTCCGGGACAGGCGCCTTACTGAGGACATGGAGATCACCGCGAACCTCAGCGTCAACAAGCTATTTCGGATGGCAGAACGATACGCGGACGCAGACGATGCCATCTGTTGGAAGCGTGGTTACGACCAAGGCAAGCTTAGCCGCATCTTCGGCGAGGCCGAGCCGTCCAGCGCCAAGAGTGGTGGCTCGGACCCGTGCAACAAAAAGCGGAGGAGAGACCACAATGGTGGCAGCAGCCAGCTGCGCGTGATCGCCGCGATGAATAGTGGGCACAAGGTGATGGAGGTGCGGCAACCAGACCGCAATGAGCCTCGACCACAGCGAGGTCAGTCGCGGCTTCAGCAAGCGCAATGCCAACCCCAACAGGGGCAGCGTCGCACCGGGCCACAACAGGGACAGCGTCGGGCTGGACCCCAGCGGGGCGACGTCCGACCTCAGGTTGATGAGGTCTGGCCCAGGTACGACTCAGACAAGTTCTGCCCATTCCATAAAGCCTACGGCCACGACCTGCGGAACTGCAGAACGTGGCAATACAAGCTGGACGCCTTCTATGACGGACGTGGAGAGATGCACACGCTCCCGAAGGAAGACGAGCTGCCTGATGGGGTTAATGTCGACGAGGGCCTGGAAGGCCTCGACCTGGAATTCCAGCAGGGCAATCGCCACATCGACATGATTTTCGGCGGCTCGTATGCGTACTGGTCCCGACACGAGCTCAAGGACACCGCGCGTACCGTGTATCCAGC
The DNA here is from genome assembly GCA_036346275.1 of Otatea glauca. Taxonomy (NCBI): domain Eukaryota; kingdom Viridiplantae; phylum Streptophyta; class Magnoliopsida; order Poales; family Poaceae; genus Otatea; species Otatea glauca. Next base: position 49,276,138 of record CM070730.1, read on the forward strand.
CTCTATTGGGAAGCCCACCGATCAGCCTTGCAAATGGGCTGGTACTCCGGTCACCTTCTCCCGGGACGACGCTCCCCCGGGAATATCCAAGGACCATAAGACCGCCTTGGTCGTGGCCCCGACCATGAGCAACACCGTGGTCGGGCGGGTCATGGTTAATGGGGGGGCTCCCTCAACCTGCTCTTGGCCAGCACACTGGGTCGGATGCAGATTCCCCGATCGAAGATCAGGAGCGTAGCGGTCCCCTTCTTCGTCATCGTGCTAGGGAGCTCAACCACTCCGCTCGGGCAAGTGGTTCTACCCGTCGCCTTTGGCGATTCGGCGAATTTCCACACCGAGCTGATCACCTTTGAGGTGGTCGATGGGGATCTCCCCTACAACGCCATCCTTGGGCGACCGGCCTTAATCAAGTTCATGGCGGCAAACCACTACGGCCACCGCTGCATGAAGCTCCCCGGGCCCAATGGCGTCATAACCATCCGCGGTCACCTCAAGGTAGCGCACTACTGCGAGGAGAAAGCCCTGGTGATAGCTAGCATGCTGCCCCAGCGGGATCCCGAGGTGACTCCGAAGAACGCCCGTCGGAAGGCGGTGATCCAGCCCAGTGGCCCGACAAAAGCCATGCAGCTCGAGGAGGGCAACCCGAACAAGTGCGTCCACATCGCCGCCCAGCTCGATCTGAAATAGGAGCTCGAGCTCGTCATCTTCCTCCGCAGCTTCGAGCTCGTCATCTTCCTCCGCAGCAATAAGAGCGTATTTGCGTGGGAGCCGGTAGACATGCCAGGAGTCCCGAGGGAGGTGATCGAGCACAAATTGTAAACAAGGCCTGGCTGCAAGCCCGTGCGCTAGAAACTGCGGCGCTTCTCCCCAGAAAAGGTGGCAATAATCAGGGAGCATCTCAACAAGCTCCTAAAGGCTGGCTTTATTCACGAGATTGACTACTCCGAATGGCTGGCCAACCCGGTGATTGTACAGAAAAAAGGCGGAAAATGGAGGATATGCGTCGACCACACGGGTTTGAATTCGGCATGCCCGAAGGACAACTTTCCTCTTCTGCGCATAGATCAGATCGTGGACTCTACCGCCAACGCCAAGATGCTGAGCTTCCTCAATGCCTACTCCGGCTACCATCAGATCAAGCTCACGGCCGGCGACGAAGATAAGACGGCCTTCATCACGCCGTTCGGGACGTTCTGCTACACAACCATGTCATTCGGTCTCGGCAATGCGGGGGCAACGTTCCAGCGGCTGATGTCCAAGACCTTTGACCCCCAGATCGGCCAGAACCTCGAGGTCTACGTCGACGACATCATCGTCAAGAGATCTTTCGAGGACGACCACATTAACGACCTCGCGGAGACCTTCGCCAACTTGAACAAGAATGGGATCAAGCTCAACCCCAAGAAGTGCGTCTTCGGTGTAACCTCGGGCAAGGTACTCGACTACATGATCGGGGGCTCGGGGGTAGGCCCGAACCCAGAAAAGATCGAGGCAATCGAGAGGTTGACCGCCCTGACGTCAACAAAACAAGTCCAACGCCTCATCGGCCGTGTGGCCGCTCTCAGCCGATTCATCTCGAGGCTCAAAGAGTGCGGGTTGCCATTCTTCAAGACCCTGCGCAAGCATGGGGGCTTCGAGTGGACCCCCGAAGCTCAGTGATCCTTCGACGAGCTGAAGGCGTACCTCTCGAGCCGTTCGCTGCTCACGACCCCGCAGCCAGGCGAGGCGCTGCTGCTCTACCTCGCGGCCATGACCTAGGCCATCATCGTCGTCCTGGTGGCCGAGCGAGATGGCCGGCAGCAACCGATTTACTATGTCAGCGAGGTACTTCATGGGCCAAAGGAGCGTTAACCTCAGGTCCAGAAGCTACTCTACGCCCTTTTCATGGCCTCGCGCAAGCTTTGGCATTACTTCTAGGCACACGTAGTGGTCGTACCGAGCGGGTTCCCACTCGGTGAAATCCTGAAGAATCCAGAAGCAGGGGGCCGTATTGCCAAGTGGGCCATGGAGCTGGCCGAGTTAGACATCTGGTTTGTGGCGCGCCCCACCATCAAGTCGCAGACGCTCGCTGACTTCATAGTCGAGCAAACGACGGAGCTCGCCTCTGAGCCTGAGACCGAGGAAGAGGCCCCCTGGACTATCTTCTTCAACCGGTCAAGGTCGTTCAAGCTCTCGGGGGCTGGCATTCTCATCATCACCCCCCAGGGAGATCATCTAAAGTATGTGATTCGCTTCAGCTTTCCCGCGACCAATAACGTCGTAGAGTACGAAGCTCTCTTGGCTGGCCTTCGAGAATGCAAGTTGCTAGGCGTACGCTGGCTGGTCGTGAAAGGAGATTCCCAGCTCGTCGTAAACCAGTACAACAAGGACTACCAGTGCTCGGAGCCCTCAATGGCAAAGTATCTTGCCGAGGTACGCAAGATGGAGAGGTGGTTTCAGAACCTGGAGGTCAGGTACGTGCCCAGGAAGGACAACTCCGGTGCTGATCTTCTGTCCAAGCTCGGGTCGTTCGATGATGAGGTTTGTAACATCCCAAAATTTGGGTTTTCAAAAATCTTTTGTTTAGTTCATCTTTCCAAAAATCCCCGCGGATTTTCTCTCTTTAATAAAGCTTAATCTGAAATTTTCTAATGCTAAAATAATTTAATTTGACTAATATAAACTTTAATAAAAATAAATTTATTTTTATTTGAGTTCATTATGCTTCACGGAATTTTCTGTAATTTTTTGAGATTTTTCGGAGTTCGTTTGCTATTCATTTGGATTTATTTAGAAATTAATTTAAATTAAGCCTTTTGTTAAATCTAATTAAATACTACAATATTTTAAATAAAGTTTGGTTAAAAATATTTTATTTGAGCTCCAAATGTCTTAAAATATTTTCTAGAATTTTTTTTAGAATTTTTCTGGTATTTTTATTGCTCTAAACGAATTATTTTAATTTCTGAAATTATTTTAATTCGAAAATGGGCTAAACCGACGTGGCAGCTCCAGATTCGGCCACGTCATCGCCTAGCCTCAGCCCTCTGATCTCCATCCGACGCACCACAATGTGCCACGTCATCCCTTTACTGTTCATTGCGCGTCAGGTGTTCGATCCGATCCGTTTTCAATCTAAATCTGGTTTTTCTTCGTGTTTCCTTGTATGGCACGACTCCCTAGCCTATATAAGTGTCCTAAGACCCCTCCCACGTACCCCTAATCCCCAGAGCACCTCTCAAACCGTAAAAACTGCAGCCATTGTCTTCCGGTGCGCCGCCATCGTCGGCCGATTTTGGCATCGCGTTCCCTGTCATCTCGGTGAGTTTTTCTGAAATCCGCTCATGTCATCTCGTGCCATATTGTCCAGTCTACCTCTCCACCAAATTTGGTACAGTTTCATCTAGGAAATCAAAAGTTACGGCCGTTCCAATCTCGAATCTTGCCGTCGCCCGTTCTCCTTCGTTTTTGCGAGTTTGACCGTGAAATTTATTCCGTAGACTCATCTTGATGTCCTCTACCTGGTGCTCACCCTAATTCAAGGTTTTGTCCTCGGGATTGCTGCAAAAAATTCAATCTTCCCCGATCAGACTACGTACGAACAGCAGAAAACTTCGTCATGCGTTCCCCGTTGATCCAGAAGGTAAAACTCAGATCCGTTCATGTCATATTGTGCCAAATGATCCCAGATAGCTCTCTGAAAAATTTGGTTAGGTTTCATCCATTATTTTAATAGTTATGACCGTTTGATCTATTAGCTTTAGCAGCCATTCATCGGTAGTTTGTGAACTGTCCATTGGGTTGCCGCCAAATCCGCTTATACCGTTGAGATCGTCTCGCCGCATTCTACGTGGTGCTCACTTCCCCTTTGCTGTTCCATCCACCGAAAATTTTAATATTCGTTATCGTCGCTTTTTGCCACCGCCGCTGCCGCCTTGTGCCGCCAACCATTTTGGTTTGTCGTGACCATGTCATTGTGTCCGTAAGATCATTATCCCCTGTTTTGCCCACCGTTGAAGTTCATTGATCCCGGTTGCCATCAAAGCCATAATCTAGTATCTAACCGCCGTCGCTCGATCCAAATCCTTTTGTTATCGGTTCGTGTTTCGGTTAGCCATTCTTGGTAATCTTTTATCGCAGAGCCAACCCTACCTATCCAATCCCTATGCCAAGTGGATCTATCCGCGAGTCATTCCTCTCAAACCCTAATTGAACCTTGTGTCCAATCTGTCGTTGACGATGGATCATGTCATGTAAACCTCACAACTCGCAGATCAATCCTGTGCCATATCATATCCTTGCTACCATATCATTGTACCGACGATCGACATCTCATCTTTGCATGAGTGTCCTGTCATTGCTTCGCTATCTTTGCATGTGTGCATGCTCGCAAAAGCCCTAGTGCAATATCATCATCCTCTCTATCGCCTTATTGTAATCTAACCCCATCACCTATGAGTTTAGCCTTGTCTTCATTTCCTCGCGGCTTTGTCATCGTCAAGCCTCTTGATCGACGTATGACTGATCTCAGATCGAATCGCATGAATGTGGACCCCTTGTCCATGTCCTATTCTTGAAAATCTAATCTGCCATTGACCTAGAAGTCATTCGTGGACTTGGTCGATAGACCATTGGCCATATGTCATATACTTGTGACATATCTAATCTATTAGTCTATCTTTCTTTTGTTTGACTGTACATCTGTTTAGTCAACAAAAATCATCATTGAGCATCAGTTTAGTTCATTGCGAACTAACGTATCTTTATGGACCCGGTTTATAGATCGAGAGCCCATATGTCATTGTCTATCCAATCAAGATAATAACTTCAGAAGAAATATTCTTTGGAATATTATTCTTTCTCAGTTATCAGTCTTTTCCTTTTTGGTGTATTCCGGAAGTTCGTTCTCTTTTGTCTAATCTCTTATCTAATCCATTCAAGTTCCTAAATTCATCTAAGACTTTGTGATCCAATACTATCCGTTCTCAATTTGGATTTTATTTGATTTATCTTTTGAGTTGGTTTGTATTTGCTTCTTCTTTAATCGTTAGACGATCGTCCTAAGTTGTTCTAAGGAGTCAAGATTAAAAAGGTAAAGATTGAAGATCGAAGATCAAGAATCAAAGATAAAGAGTAAAGAACAGTAAAAATCGCAAGGGCCAGGCAAGTTGTGCTTTGATCATGTTGAACCCATGTTTATAAAATTGCTATATTTGTTTTACCCTATTGCATATTATTTCAAGTGTACAATTGTTTCAAATTAAATTGGGACTTAGCTATTATACCAATTTGATCTACACCCTACCTTGTCATTTGTATGCCATGATCTATTGTCACCCTAGATTGATTCAATATAGTTGGTTAGTAATTATAATCAACATAGGATGGTTAGTCCGTATTAGTTGCTTAGCCTTGCCACGTCATCACATGTATTGGAATCATTGATAATTAATCTTGATTAATGGAATATGGAACAATGTTATGAACTTGTGTGTCATGTGGGATCACACGATGAGATTGAGTTGTTGTGACGAGTCATGTCACGCAACGATGTTGAATTGTTGATGGCACGTGGTGCTTGGTAATCAACTTGGGTGACAATCACTTAGATTGGGGCAAGTGACAAGGGGCGAGTATGCCAAGGTGGGCCCGATGGGCGTAAGGTATGTGGATGTCTTGCCTCGATCATTCTAAGGACTTAACCTTGCAAGCCTTTGACTGAGTCAATCATGCAACCACATGTCCGTATGGGCCACCTAGCCGATTAATTTGCAATGTCTTAACTTTGGTACTATCGTGGTCGGTGTGAGTTCCCGAGTTATGGAGTAATTCACATGGCGCAAGAGGGGGCCCTGGATGTGGTAACCAGCCCCACCAGTGTTGAAACCTTAGCGAGTAGTATCGGGTTAAGCCAGAGCATTGTAAAGGCTTTGTCGTGATCTCTCCGCCGACACACCAACGGAAGTGTGTTAATAGCTTGGCAACAAGGGACGATCATGTCGTGTGGGTAAAGTGCATAACCTCCGCAGAGTGTGAATCTATTCGAATAGCCGTGCTCGCATGTATTGAGCAATGCTCGGAATTACGTTAAGGGTTAGACTTTTGTTAAACAGAACTTATTGGGATGGCAGGATGCCATGGAAAGTGGAAATTGACTTAGGTTTGGAAACTTGGTTTACTTGTAAATGTGAATCTATCTATTATCGTTATTCATTTTACATCTTTACAATCTATTTATTGTATTTGTTCATAAATCGCCATCGCAAAATAGCCATAATAGCATTTTCCTTTGGAATAAGCCTTGCATATAGTTACATAGAATTGCATTCATGCACAACTTGTTGAGTGCTTTATGTACTCACCCCTTGCAACACACAAAATCATCATTGAGGAAAAGACTACAACTTCAAGGAGGAGAAGTTCTACGAGGAGGCGAATATCTAGGAGTTGAACCTTGTCGGTTGCTCGTGGCATATTGATGGGATTCGTCGACATTCTTCATTCCGCTGCTATTTATTTAATTTGAGTTGAAGCCACCAAGGCCTCGCAAGTGTAAGTTTGACCTAAAGGTCGTTTAATAGTTCTATATTAATAGATGAAGTCTTTATTTATTATTCCGTTGTGTATGATTGTGATATTTCATCTATGTTGAGACTGTGTGCACTAGCGTGATCCTGGACTAGTGCTGAATACACAGAGGGTCCGGATTTGCATATTCGGGTCCCGACAAGGTTCCACCGGACGTCATCCTCGTGACCTTGGCGACACCGTCCATCGCCGACCAGGAAGGCTCGGTAGCCCTCCTCGAGAGTGCTCCCTCGTGGATGGACCCGATCGTCAAGTTCCTCGGCCGCGGCGAGCTCTCGCCCGATCCAACAGAGAGCAGTAGAGTCAAGCGTCGTGCTAGCTCGTACGGGCTCGTCGACGGACAATTATATCGGCGGGGCACCTTGGGTGTTCTGGCTAGGTGCGTCACCCAGGAGGAAGGTAAATACTTGCTCAACGACATCCATTTGGGCCTCTGTGGCGCTCATTTTTCTTTCAGGATTATGGTCGGGAAAGCGTTCCGGTTGGGTTTCTATTGGCCGACAGCACTCCAGGACGCTCGAGACATCGTCCGCGCCTGTTGAGCCTGCCAGTTCCATGCCCAGAAGACACACCAACCGGCTTATGCCCTCTAGACCATTCCCCTCGCCTGGCCGTTCTCAACCTGGGGCCTCGACATCCTCGGCCCTTTCCTTCGGACGGTCGGGAGAAAGAAGTTCCTATTTGTTGCCATCGACACCTTCACAAAGTGGGTCGAGGCCAAGCCAGTCTCGGCTATCACGGCTCGAGCAGTGGTAAGGTTTTTTTGCTCATTTGTGGTTACAAGGTATGGGGTCCCTTGCAGGATCATCACCGACAACGGAACACAATTCACCAGTGAACTATTCCAAGAATACCGCGAAGACATGGGAGCCAAGGTCTGCTATGCCTCGGTAAGTCATCCCCAAAGCAACGGAGCGATCGAGCGCGCCAACGGACAAATCATCCAAGGTGTTAAGAAGCGAGTCTTCGACGAGCTCAAGTGACGGGGCCGGACCTGGGTGGATTAGCTTCCCACCGTTCTCTGATCCATCCGCACCACACCCAACCGAGCGACAAGGGCAACTCCCTTTCAGCTTGTTTTCGGTGCTGAGGTCGTCCTGCCTTCCGAGGTCACGCTGTGCTCCACCAGGGTTAGCTTGGTCGACCAGGTCGGCCTCAAACAAGAACGGTCTCTTGACCTTGCCCTTGTGGAAGAAGTAAGGTGCTATGCGCTACTACGATCGGCGCATTACCTGCAAGCGCTTCGTAGGCATGCCTCTCGATCGGTACAACCCAGGGAGCTCCTTGTTGGGGATCTGGTCCTAAGACGGATTCAGGACCAGTCCAACACCAACAAGCTATCCCCGCAGTGGGAGGGTCCCTACAGTGTCGTTTCAGCAGATCGCACGGGTGCTTACTGGCTGGCGATGCCCGACGGCAGAGAGCACACAAATTCGTGGAACATTGACTAGCTCCGGAAATTTTATGTTTGATGCTCTCTCTCTTTTTATTTTTGCGATAAATTAGTTCTGCTTTATCGTCTATGCTCGTGCCGTCCTTTATGTCTCTTTGTATCTCGAGCAACGTGACTCCGGGTCATGGTCCCAAGGTTCACCTCCGTAGGGTCAAGCCAGCAGTAAGCCGATTCTTATCGCATCACGGCTTCCCTCCATGGCAGGGCTTGTCCTGGCGACCACGCTCGCAAGTTCCCTGACCTCGAGATACTCGGGTTTCGGTCTGGCCACCCCTTGCTCGGGCAAGTGTCGCGGTCTCGAGGCTCGCCTCCAGGGGCCACATCCGCAGTAAGCCTACTCTCGTCATGGTAAGCTGACTACTCACCTGTGGCAGAACTTGTACCCGAGACCGCCCTCGGTAAGTGCTTCGAGCTGGGGATCCGACCTAGCATTTGTTTTCTAAAAGTAGGTCGGTTTTACCATCTGTGCTCATAATGCTCTTTTTGTCCCCTTGCATCCTGAGAGCCGCAACCTCGGGGTGTCCAGGTCTTCGCTCACGCGCCACAGGAATCAAACTCGACATAAGTATTAACCCGCAATGAAAAATTCTTCTTCACTGTCTATACTGACACCTCTTTTGCATCTCAAGGGACGCGACGTCGGGTCGCGGTCACAAGGTTCACCTCCAGGGGGTCGAGTCCGCAGTAAGCCGACTCTCGTCGCGGTTAGCCAACTATTCCCCTGTAGCAGGGCTTAGGCCAGGGACCACGCTCAGTAAGCGCCTCACGCCCGAGGCCTGAATTGGTGCTTTTTCGCAATAAAAGTTTCTTCCTTATTGCCTGCACTTACGTCTCCTCGCAGCTCGAGTAATGTGAACTCGAGGCGTGACCATAAGGACCACCTCCAGGGGGTCGAGTCAGTTGTAAGCCGATTCTCATCGCGTCACGACTCCCCCCTGTAGCAAGGCTTGGACCAGAGGTCACGCTGAGAAGTCCCTAACCTCGAGATGCTTAGATGCTTTCTTTCATTATCTACATCTATGCATGTTTCCCTACACCCTGAGTGCCTTGGCCTCAGGTCGAGGTCCCTGGCTCGGAGAGTCGAGGCCGCCATAAGTCGATCTTTATCGCGGTAAGCCAACCGTTCCCTCGTAGCAGCCAACCAGAGGCTGTCCTCAGAGGGCACCCCAGGCCTGAAGCGTTCCCAGGCTCGGGGGTCGTGGCCTCTAAATTCTCCTCCGGGGAAGCTTCGGCTATAGTAAGCCGATCTTTATCGCAGTAAGCCGACTATTCCCCTATAGCAGGATTTGAATTAGAGACCGCCCTCAGAGGGAGCCTCGAGCTCTCAAGTGTTTCCGAGCTCGGCCAACTCGACCTGATGCCTAAGCCTAACCCGAGCTCGAGTGCTTCCAGGCTCGGAGATCTTGACCTAATGCTGTGACAGGGCTCGACCTCGTTCAAAAACATGTCCGATAGCTTGACTCCGCCTTGAGCCTTTTGTAGGTCAAGGATGTCGGCTAGCCTCGCGGGCTTTAGCAACTACATCCTGCGCCCCAGCCTGGCGACAAGGATAGGTCGATAAAGGCGAAAGATAAAGTCTTCAGCTAAGATTTCGTCCATAAATCTTAAAAGACACGTTCAATTTAAAACACAAAGGAATTTTATTTCTTCCGATCGAAATTTACGTAGCTAACATTTACAAGAGGGGCCGAGTTGTCCTCGCCCCTTTTCCTATCTACTGACCTATCTACAGGTCGGTCATCTCGCAAGTGAACTTCTCCTGCTCGAGTGCGACGACCCTTGCTCTCAAGGCCAGCGTCTCGGCTTCAGCGTTGGCGACGCGACTCTGCTCCTCTTGAAGCTGGGCTAGAGCACTCCTCCCCGTCCGGGTCACTCGCCCTAGCTTCTCCTCAACCTCGGTCAACTTCACCTCGAGCTCGGCAGGGGCCCTCACAGGAGCAGCGGAAAGCTCCGCAACTTGCTTGCGGAGCATCTCCACCTCCGCTCGGGCGGCCTCGATGATTTCGACGGCCGTCGAGCGGCTGGCCTCGTGGGTCTTCTCAGCCTTCTCGCGGATGTTCGCGAGAGCCTCGACTGACCGCTTCGCTCGGCCTTGACGGCCTTCGAGAGCTCGAAGGCGTGTTCTGCATTCAATTGCCGAACCTCCTCATGCACGCGCGCTGCGTTCTCCTCGAGGCTGAGGACATAGTCGTCGCGGTCTTCGACCAGGCCACGGAGCACCCGAAACAGGTTGGCATGACCGCGCATAACCTCGAGCCCCTTTGCGAACAGGTCTAGGCCCTGCAGAAACATAAAAAGGGTCACTACGACCACCAAAAAGGGATTCAAAAAGGGATAGGCTCAAGCTCGACTGATCTGTTGAAGTCGGTTTTCGAGACTCGCACGATCGTCGCCAAGAATCGGTGCGCTCCCCTCGGTGGCCCCTCCCGGCGCAGGGTTGGCCACGCCGGGAGGAGCATCGACCCGGGCTACCTCGTTCGGGATGAGGGGCAGCACGGGCAGAGTCGAGCCTACTAGGGAAGACAGAAATCATAAAGGAAACGAAAACGCAAAGACAAGGCAACAACGAATGAGAAGATCTAGCGTACCTGACGCTCCATCGGGCTCGGTGGCGTTCGCAGGTGCCTCACCAGTGGGGGGAGGCTCGAGCTCAGTTGCGTCGGCCCCGGTGGCATCGGCTCCAGCAGCCAAGGCCTCCTCCCTTCCAGCCCCCGCGACGGCTCCTTCCGAGCTAGCATCCGGCCCAGGGGGCCCCTGTTCGGACCCCTCGGCTGCGCTGCCCTCGTCGGACTCACTGTGGACGCACCCGGGGGACCAAGAGGTAGTCCCCCACACCCTCCTCCTCATCCTCGGACTCGCCCTGGACAATAATCAAAGTTACTGCCCGTCGGGCGCCCAAAGTCTGTAGCGAGGAAGGTCGCTAAGAGTAGGAAAAAGCGAAGACCTACACTATGAATCTAAAGCAAAGACGTGCGCGTACCTGGGTGACGAGCCTCCGTCTCCTGGGAGGATGGGGCATGGCCCGACGTCCCGCCCCCGCTGCGGCAGGGGAAGCGTCTCCTCTCTGAATGCCCTGCGACCGCGACGTCGGGCGCGGACTCTGCAGCTCGACTGCAGCTGCTACCCGTTCTTGCTGCAAGAAGACAAAGAGAAGGTCAAAAAAGAAAAAAGGAATTATTGTTGGAAACGACAAAGGAGCTAAGACCGAGCACGAGCATTCCCGGGCTCAGTGAGTTCGGCTTACCATCACGCGGTCACCCCACTCGACGTGGGGCCTCTTGACAGCGTGGCTCGGGGCATCTGGGGCGGGTCTCTTGCCGACCTTCTTGCCCTTGCCCAGTCTGGGCAGCGACAGCAGACGCCTCGCCATCTCCAGGAGCTCCCGGCTCTCGTACGTGGCCCACTACGGTCAGAGCAAGCCCGAGCCCGAACCAAACTCGAAAAAAGAGCAAGAGAAGTTACCTCATCGCTCCACCTTAAGACGTTCTTGGGGACAGAGTCGTCGAGGGTATAGGCGTGTGCCGCCTTCCCGAACACCTCCTGCATGCACGCCGCCACCCAGGATTCCGCTGGGGCTATAGGAAAATAAAAATGGAGGAGGGGGCCGTAAGAAAGGAGCTCAACCGGGCTCGAGGAAGATTAAAGTCGGGAAAAATTTACCCTTGACGCCTTCCCGGGTGGGGTCGTCCCTCCCTCGAATCTCAAAGAACGGGTGCACCCTCTTTTGTAGAGGGGACACCCGACTTCGCAGGTAGTCAACGACCACTGCCTGGCCATACAGGCTGCACGTCACGCAAATGTGGATGGCGGCGAGGGCCTCCTGGTCGGCCACCGAGTCCTCGGGCTCCAGGGTCTCACTCTTGCTGTCAACGGCGGCGCCATTGTACGCCAGACCGCCTCCCTCGCCCTTCTTCAGGTAAAACCACTTCTCCGTCCACAGCCCGAGGGAGTCTCGGGTCGGGACTTGAAGAAAAGTGCAAGGAAGCCCAGTCAAGAATCGAAGTATAGGCACCGACTACGGGTCCCGCGGTGTGAACAAGGAGTAAAGCGAAAAAGAGGAGGGTGGGAAGGATCCCGTAAATCCTCGCAAAGATGGGAAAAGATAGAAAGAAGGAGGATCGAGTTCGGTACCAGATTGACAAGCTCGATCTTGCATTGTGCGAGAACGACTGCCAGGAAATCACTCTCTGGGGTCCGCAGCTCGAAAAGCGTGTACTGCTCCGTGCTAACGATCTCATCCTACCGGGGGTGCGGCTCAGCCTCCCTGGCCGGGAGCCGCCAGGTCGCTGGGTCCAAAAGTCCCAGCTTCTCCAACTCCATCCTCTCCACGGTCAAGGTGCTCTTCCCGAACTTGGCCATGGCGCTTGGAGGAAAGAGGTCGGATCGGAAGAAGAAAGAAATGGCAAGCAAAAACCAAGGAAAGCTAGGGCCTGGCACAGAAATGGGGCATTTTCAAAGTGTGCGTCGACTCCGAGTTTTATAGAAGCCCGATCTCCAATAGCTGGCGCCGGTTACTCCTCAAAAGGCGCGCTGGGACTTTTGGGCAAGGAATGCGAAGCGCCACTGTTGTGCCCCTTTGGCTTTTTCTCGATCGAAAACGCGAGTGTCGCATCCCGTGTCCCCCGTCCTCCCTGTTAGGACATGAGGCGTCGTGAACCGCTTCCTCGACTCCTCCATAGGAAATCAAAGCAGCAGAGCTCAGGCGTCCCCAGGTTCAAAGCCTGAGCGTTTCCGGGTGCGACCACATCAAAGACCTCTCTGGGGGGTCCCCGAGCGCAAGGTCAGACTCGAGGGCTTCCGAGCTCGGCCAAGGAGCCAATCCCTCCTCAAGAGACATCAGACTCAAGAACGTCCCGAACTTCAGTGCCATTCCTTGAGCCTCGGGGGCTAGCTGTCAGGGATCGATAGCCTCGCCACGTGTAAGCAACCCCCCGGATCTCGTGGCCGCTTCCCACAAGCTCGAGGGCTTGTCTCCGACCTAGAGGGTGCACTTCCCCAGCCTAGGCTTGGGTCCAGTGAGCTCGGACTCGAGCGCAAGGACAAGGACCCGGTTCGAGCTTGACGCCACGACCTCACACCTCCCGGGGTAAACGACATTTGTAATAATTTGTCTTTCTCGTGTAAGAACTCTCCCCTGCATGGGAATTAGCGCCAAACCTGCCCCTGTGTGGGAACTAGGGCCAAACAACTACCGTCAAACTCCCAACGACTACCGTCATCTCTCAAGCGACTCCCGTCAACTCCCGATGACTGCCATCGCCTCTCAGCAACTCCCGTCAACTCACCACGATCACCTGACATCAGCCTCACGACCAGGTGGCGAAGCTCTCAGAGGGCTATAAAAGACGGTGGATCACCCCGACCTAAAGGGGTGGCCCCTAGTAGAAAACGAACACTTCCAACCGGAACACTAAGACTCCAAGAAGAGACGCTCCCACCAAGGGACGAAGATACCCGGACTCCCCCTCGTAGCTTCGTCTCTGAGCGGCTCCGAGTCTGGGCCCTCGCTTGTATTCTCCCATGGAGCTTCATATACATCTTTCGCCTCAGGGAAAGACTGGAGTAGAGCTGTTACCCGAACCCGGGGGCTCGAACTAGTATAAACGTCGTGTTCATTGCTTCTTCCTCGACATACACCCCGCGATGCACGCCATTCCCAAACGAGCACGACCTCGGGCCTCGCCCTCACACAATCTACTCACATCCCCCCTCTGCGGTCGGCGGTTCCAATCGTCGACAGAGTACATCTCATTGATGTTCTCATGGGGTTACATAATGAAACTCTCATATTTTATCCGAAGCATATGCAATTTGGCCTCCTTGACCGAGGATGTTCCCTCATGGATTTCTGAGAGGGTAGTCCAAATCTCATGAGCATCTCAAGGTTGCTCACTCGATTGAACTCATCTGTGTTCAAAGAGCCAAAGAGAGCATTCATTGCTTGAGCATCGAGATGAGAATTTCGCTCTTCTTGTTCAATGGTGAGCGTGGGATTTACTCCCATAGAGAAACTCCCATTTACAATTCTCCATATGCTTGGGCTCATGGCCTTGAGATAAATGATCATGCGTATTTTCCAATACGCATAATTCGTGCCATCAAAGAAAGGTATTTTGCCTATGATACCCCGTCGCTAGCCATCCTTTACTCTCTAGGTGGTAAAGCCCTAAAAGAGAGTTCAAACTCTGATACCACTTGTAGGATCAAGGATAACCGACTAGAGGGGGTGTATAGAAGGTTTTAAAATTCTTTGGCTCTAATTGTAATAAATAAATAATCTAAGCAAGAATTATAATTTTGACAATTACAGCCTATATTCACTAGGTTTCACTAAGTGCACCGACAATCCAAGTCTAAGCAAGATTACACTCCTAAGCACAAGATCAATATACTAAACAAGCTAGGAATGTAAATTTCACAATTGAATACAAGAAATCAAATCACAAGAGAGAATGGGCACAAAATTTATCCCGTGGTCTCGAAGACTTGCCGATCTCCCCTAATCCACGTTGAGGTAGCTTGACCAACTCAAGCTGGCTCCTTTGAGCAAATTTAGCCTCCCTCGATCACTTTGGTAGCTCTTCCCCGCTCCGGGTAGGCGAGCTCCGGCCTTCACAACTAATCGGGATTTCTCACAAGCTTCATTGAGAAAGTCACCAGTTCCTTCGCTTCCAAGCCGTCTAGGAAGCGGCAACCTCCAATAGTAACAAATCTTGACGCTTGCTTGAGGTCAAATCAAGTGTCTAAAGGCTCAAACTTTAAATGCACACTTGAATTCTCCTAACTCTCTCAAAATAAGAATTTAATGCACAAGAGTGAGTTGGAGACTTGCTAGAGCTCAAATATGATCAATGAGGTCCAAGAGCTACTCTAGTATGCAGATGTAGGGGTATTTATAGCCCTCACCCAATATTCCAATCGTTGAAACAAAATCATATAAAAAATCAGTATTTTCGGTGCTACTGCCCATGTAGGGTCGGTAGCATCGGACCCATGTCCAACGGTCGGCCGGTGCATTAAATGCACTTGTTAGTGGCCGTTGCCACTAAGGGCCGGTGCTACCGCCCAAATAGGACCGGTAGCACCGGGCCCTTTTTATTTTGCTCAACCAAAAACACACCCTCTGTAAAAAACACACTAGACATTAGGCCGGTAGCACAGGGCCTACATGGCTGGTAGCACCGGCCTGAGAAATTCAATCAATTGCCCTCTCTGGAACTTACACACCGGGTCTGGGGCCGGTGCTACCGCTCGGCCGGTAGCATCGCACCAGCATAGTCAGTAGCACCGGCCTCACTGAGTTTTTCTGAATTTTCAATTTAAACTCAGGTCAAAGTTTCTATGAATGCGAGTATGCACGATTTGAGTCTTTAAACTTTGATCAACATCAAACTACTAGTCAAGACCCCTCTTAATAGTATGACACTTGTTCTAGCAACCCGATCTTTCTTCAAAACTCCAAGATCGGCAGGAGCTATGAAATGGTCTTTAATTTTATACATTGGCAATTTAGCTTGATGCATTGACCTTCTTTTGGCTTCAGTTCATGCTTCATCGCATGCCATATCTAGGACCAATCTATTTTCAATAATCTCAAAGAAACATATTAGTCATTTAATCATGATTTTCATTAATTACCAAAACCAAAACGAATTGGGGCCTAGATACTTTCACACGTATCGAAAGAGAATACTAAATAAATACCAAAATATAGAGAAAACAAATTCTAAAAATAAAACAAAATTTACCATTAAATAGATCTCAATTTTGCAAATTTTTAGAAATTTGAATCGCCTCAATCGGAGCTCGTATGAGGAAGAACGGTCTCTCGAAAGATTTGAAATAATGATAAAGAATAAAACCATGTTTTTTGAATTATATTTCTATTGAAAACCCGATTAATGACACAACACTAACATCAGCACCCGAATTACTCAAATAAAATAATTTCAAAAATCCTCTCTAAGACTAACATGTGGGCCCGGGTCCATGGACCGAGCCCACAGTTCTTGGCTGTCTCACAGTGGACCGAGTCCACTTCGCCATGCGGCTGACAACTGGCCCCCCAACTTGCAGACTCAGCAATGCCACAACTGCCACACAAGCAGCAATGTCGGATTGAAAGATGATGGGACACTGACTAAGCAACATCATGGCATCCACGTCATCCCGACGGTCAGTCTTCTAGCAGCCATGTCGCGCGGTGGAGTTCTACCGGAGACGAAGGAGAAGACCTACCCATCGATGTTTCCTTGATGGAACAATTTCGTTCTGGCACGGATTCGAGAGCCCCAAGCACACCAAACTCAGAGACACCCTCAATGACGACGGAGACACTGAATCCGACGAGAAAAGCACCCTCAGCGAAATCCCAACTACGGCAAGCTCGTGTGACCAACCGACGATAGCTCAGGCAGCAATTCATGGACCAAAACACACGGCACGTGACGGAGAACCTCGGGCGACCACCCACGATCTTTATAGTGCTAGGATTTGTGCCCTACACAGATGCCTAGACACGCACGGCGGCGGAGTTGCGTAGATCCCAGACTCCGGTGGCGGCTCGGTCGGACTAGGACACATCCAGGCCATCCATGCATCAGACATCTGTCAATCACCACGATGCAAAATGTGGCAAGCGCACAAACCGACTTGATCCAATGGCTTAGAGGCGCTAGGGTTTCCCACAAAAACCTAATTCTTCAACTGTCTGATCCTTTACCAACGGCCATGATCAACCGACCATGCGGACTAGGCCGCACGGAAGAAATTGGGCTAGCTACGGAACCGGGCCGACGACCGGATCGGGCTACATAGTACTGGGCTGCCAATTGAGCTACTGGCCCAACACTTTAAAACATTTCCAACATTTTCCCATTTTAAATAATTATAGAAAATAAACAATGCCAAATAAAATAGTTAAAATATCATAAAACAATTTCTGATTTTTTTTGGAAAACATTTTGAGATATTTAGAGCTCAAATAAAATATCTTTAACAAAACTTTATTTAAACTTTCTCAATATTTAAATAGTTTTCACAAAAGGCTTTAATACTTAATATTTAATAAATGTAAATAAAATCCAATAAATTCAAAAAATCCATAAAATGATCTAATAACTGTAACATCCCAAAAATTTGAGTTTTGGAATGTTTGAATTCAAAAATAAAACATTTGCACTTTTCTTGAATTAATCCAAGCTTAATTTGATTTTTCTATTAATGAAAGGATTTAATTTGACTAAACTATTCATCAAACTAAAGATTTTTAGTTTTAGTTAGGTTCATTGTGCTCCAAGGAATTTTTCTGTATTTTTGGGGATTTTTATGAATTTATTTGTTATTTATTTGCATTTATTCGAATTTCTTGATTTTTTCTTAAATCGAAAAATGTTTTTAATTTCAAAAGCCCCTCGGGCCGAATCTGCTCCAGCCCGTTTCCCCAGCTCCGCTCCTCCGGCTGCTCCGCCCGGCCGCTCGCTCCCTCAAGACGGCCCGGTTGCCCGCCCGCCATGCTGAAACCCTAGCGCGCTGCGTTGAAACCGCGTCCGCCGCTGTCTCGGAGTCCGGGTCGGACACGGTCGTCGAGGCCTCTATTTAAGCCGCCGCGCGCTGCCCGAGAATCCCCTTCACGCGACGCTTAGTTTGCCCTCTCTCTCGCCGCCCGAGACGCCGTCGTTGCTTCGCGCGACCTCGCCGAAGATCGCCGTCGAGCCGAGACCTTCCGCCGCCACTTCCTTCGCCATCGGTGCATTCTAGCTGCCGCCGTTGGTCCCTTCACCTTGTCTGCGTCGCCCTCTCCCCAGTCCGTCTTGTCTCGCACCCGATCCGGCCATCTTTCGCCGTTTGCCGGTCCATCTTCCTCGCCTCCAGTAAGCCCCGCGCCGCCCGCCTCGCCGTCGTTCCTTGCCGTGGACCTCGACCGTCCGATTCCGCTCCTGCGTCCCAGATCGCGCCGCGTTGCCTCCGCCCGCAGCAGCGCTTCTCGGCCGTCCGATCTAGCCCTCCCGCCAGATGAGCGACACGCGGCAATCCGCGTCAGCGCTGAGTCACCCGCCTGCGTCAGTTGCCACCTCAGCCTTTTTCGCCGACGCAAGCGCCGACGTCAGCCGTGCACCGGGTGCAGGGTGAACCGGGAAGCGCCGTGGACCCAATCCACCGTGAACCCGATGACGTCAGCGATTGCGCAATAAATCATTTTCCAGTACAAAAATAAATCCAGAAATTCCGAAATTCTGATTTTCAGCCTTTTTCTCTGATTTAATTTTCCCGAAGCTCGTTCTCCCTCATACGAACTCCGATTGAGGCGATTCAAGTTTCTAAATTTTTATAAAATCAAGATCTATCTTCCAGAGTCATTTATTTTCAGTTTTGAGCTTGTTTGAGTCTCTGTTTTGTATTTATTTGGTTTCGTTGCTTCTTTTCCGATAGACGCTAATTCCGAGGGAGCGAGCGAAGACTTTGAAGACCAAGATTCAGCACTAGATCAGCAAGGCAAGTCGTAATCCTTTGATCATGTTGATCCTATGTTTGCAAAAGTAATTTACTTTATTACGATTGCATGCTAGTTTGTGTATCAATGCGTACTTAATGGGAGTAGATGTATACCTAGTTGACATTATGCCACCTTGATAATTGTATGCCATGTATCAATTGCTAAACATAGGTTGGGACATTACTAGTTGGACATAATCATTATATCAACATCGGGTTAACGTAGCTATGCTTAGACATGCTTAGATATACGTTGGGATTCATATCACATATTGAATAATGTAAATCTTGACTTAATGAGATATTGAATCGTGGCCGTTAGCCACTGTTGTAAAATTTGTTGTACCATGGCGGGGTTTGCCATTGGTCTTGGTTGAACGAATTGTTTTCCTGCAAGTGATCGTGCAATAAAGGGTGCTTTCTAGCACATTGGGGTGTGGATGTCTTGCCCGAGACAATTTAAGGACTTAATCTTGTGCGCCATTGAACTGGGCCTAACTGTACTACCACATGTCCGAATGGGACAGACCTAGTCGATTAATTTGCAATGTCTAGCCTTGAGTACGCCATTGGTGGTGTGGGTTCCTGATGGACGGGTAGATTCACAAGGCGCAAGAGGGGCCCTAATGGGCGAAACCTTAGCGAAGCGATCTGAGTTTAGACGAAGGCATTGTAAAGGCTTTGTCATGATATCTCTGCGACACACCAAAGGAAGTGTGTTAGTAACGTTTGCACAAAGAGATGTTCATATCTTGCGGGTAAAGTTGTACAACCTCTACAGAGTGTAAAACTATTCGAATAGCCGCGTCCGCGGTCATAGACAAGCCCGGGAATTTCACACGGGGTATAGAGTGTTTCATAAAATGTGGAATGTGGAATTGTTGGGATGTGGACGGGGAGTTCACTGTTGTTTTGTTGTATATCATTGATCTATCAATCATTTATCTATCTTTTTATAAATATGCTTTCAATCTATTTATTGTATTTCAATTCAAGTTACTGCTTTCTGCAAATGAAACATATAGCCATCCTTGTCAAGCCGTGCATGAATATATTGCATCAATTTCCTACGGCTTGCTGAGTACTTTTGTACTCACGGCTTTATGCCCTTGTTGATCAGTTGCTGAAGGAGATAATGAATATCATGAGGAGGAATTCTATGAAGACTACGTGGATTAGGAAGGCGTTCCCCAGACGATTGCCTATGGCATGTCGAATGGCTCAAGTTATCTTTTCCGCTGCAATAGTAATTGTTTCTTAAGCCCTTAAGGCGTAATGGTGTAAACATTGACCCTAAGGTCGTTTGCTTTATTCAATAATAAATTGCTTCTTCTTAGTTAATTTGTTGTATGGAATGGTATTTCATCTATGTTTCCACTGTGTGCACTAGCGTGATCCTGGACTAGTGCAGTATACACAGAGGGTTTCGGATTTGTAAATCTGGGTCCCGATAATAACATTATAATATTATTTTTAGACAAAATTTGAGATGTTACACATTGGCACCGGCCAGCATGGGGAGCACCAAGGCGGGCCACAAAGTGGACCTGCAGAGACCCACAGCTCATGACCTTGTCATCACCAAGGTCAAGGTCTTCCCCTCTGGTCAGCCAAGGTTTTCCTCCTTTCTTTCGTTCCCCCTTGCTTCCTCCCTCATCTCTCAGTTGCTACTGCCTCCCCTACCACCTCTTAGCAATTGGTGCTAGGACTAGCTATCAAGCTTCTTTTGAAATTTATATAGTTTGACATTAAATCATTTTATTTATCATTTAAGTGGTTATTTCAAATTCAAGCTAACGAAATTTACCATTAGATTACTGACAACGAGAAGAACAGAATGTTATAAGTCTCTATAATAAATTTACTACTGTATAATAGTAATTTCATGTTATAGATGTAGTAATTTCTAGTTATATATATAGTAATTTTTGTTACCCGTCGGCAAAATTACTATTTAGTAGCGAGACTTATATTATTCTGTTGCTCTCATCGTCAGTAAGCTACTGGTGAAAACCATTTGCAAATCAGAGTTTTCAATAAAAAGTTATGGCTAAAACAAATTGAAAACATATACATGTACAAACTATAAAATGCATTAACTAGTCAGTTTGACCACGTAACTAATTCGGTAGTAATTGCATCTGTTGTTCTATAGTAAAATGTATTCGTGATTTACTACCGAATTGCTAGCAATCAGTACGGTGTGCTTTACATGCGCTTCTCCGGACGCTGTATGGCTCGATCGGACTGGGTTAAATGGCCCGCAAGTAGACTACACACAGCTCCAGAATAGCCCCTCTATATGTATATATATACATATATATGTATATATGTGTGTATCTATATATACATATATATGTATGTATATATATGTATATATGTATGTATACATATACACGTATACGTGTATATATATAGAACATTAGAGAAAATGCCCAGAATTATCTTCCAAACCTAGTAGCGAGGCTAGATAGAAAGAAAGATGATATGACATTCCCAGCTGGCTAGCATGAAGAATATAATTGGACCGTGGGATCTTGATCGGGAAGCTGGTGGGCAGCTCCTCCTCTGTTTAAAGGAAGAATCATCACCCTAGGCAGGCAACCACCTAGGTGAGTGGAGGGAGAGAAGTAAGAGGAGAGGTGGTAAGGTAGAAGAAGAGCCAAGGAGATTATTATTGTTAGAATTAGAATTATTATTCACATACTAGAAGGGAATTAAGAAGAAGCAAGGGAGGAAATCAACCAGAATTGCAAGGAGGAGGAGGAGCTCATGAGGTTATTAGAAGAGAAAGAATCTGAGGGAAATCAATTTCTGCTGCATTGCAATCCACTCTACTTCAGGCAGTAATCCACTCCTCTACCCACCGCACCGATTCACTCGATCACCACAACCTACCATCGACATCGATTCCCATCATGACTCACCCCACAGTAGCTGTCACTCTAGGGTTCCACAACATAAGGAGGAGCCACCACCTCCTAGGGGAAGGGGTATGCTCTCCTGTGAGGTTTTCCTTTAGGTGGTTAGAGTTTCTCTTGTCCCTCTTATGGACAGCTAGGCTAGGGCCCCACTGCCATTGGCACCAGCCAGTAAGGGGAGCACAAGGCGGGCCACAAAGTGGACCTCCATAGACCCATAGCTCATGACCTCGTCATCGCCAAGGTCAAGGTCATTCCCTCTGGTCAGCCAAGGTCTTTCTCCTTTCTTTTGTTCCCCCTCACTTCCTCCCTCCTCTCTCGCTTGCTACTGCCTCCCCTACCACATGTTAGCAATCAGTGCTAGAACTAGCTATCAAGCTTCTTTTGAAATTTATATAGTTTGACATAAAATTATTTTATTTACCATTTAAGTTGTTATTTCAAATTCAAGCTAATGAGTCAAGCCTCATTAACCTTTTTTTTTGCTCGAAATGGATTCATTTTAATTTTGAACCCATTAACTATTGTAATCGAAGCAATTTTGATTCCTAACGAGCTTTTTGCCAGCCATAATTGGTGCTACACTATGACCTAGATAGGTGCAAGAGTTAGATGATGGAGGCGAGAAGTATAGATCTAGTGACAAGAAGACCTCTTCGACAAGAGAAGATGTAAATAATGGCGGGTATATCTTCATAAGTAGCTGGTGGCAAATTGTGTCTTGAACGAGAGGTGACATAAGCATGACAAAGTTCATGTCCAAATAACACTATTTGCCATTATGCCGGGTTTTGTTGGAGGGTACTGGGTGGTTGAGTTGTGGGCCCATGACGTTAGTAAGAGAGTCTAGTAGTGTATAAGTAGGAGTATAGGGCACAAAATGTGGAAAACAAAAGTCCCCACCGCATTACCCAAAATTTCCAAATCCTAATCCAATTTTGTTTCTATTTGCAAGATCTCAACCATAGCGGTTGTTTTGGTCATAGAAATTCACTATCCTATTCCTAGCCAATCCCATAATTATCTCTGTCGATGCTAGTAGTGTATCTGCCCAGTCGCTGCCTTCCCTCCTCATCGACCCCATCGACCATCGCCAGCACCAATGGTGTCACCTATTGTTGCTCTGTGTTTGCTAGTGTGTAGGGCTGGATGAAATGTTGAAGTGGTGGGATATAAGCATGATCTTCGAGAGGGCGCATGCTCTATTTTGAGGATGAAGAAGAAGAAGTAAGGTAGATTCATTCATCCCTAAATTTGAATTAAAATTGCCACCTAGGTTATGCATTTGAACTGGCATTTGCACCTTGGTTGTCTTAGTTGGTGAATTATACGGTCTTCTTGTAGGATTTTGTAATGAAAAACTGGGCAAAATTGACATGGCGGTGGAAAATTGTGTGTGTTCCTCCCTCTACCAAAAAAAAGAAAGAAGGAAAATGAGAATAAAACAAAAGCGTGAGGTGGTAGAGATAGAAAGATATACGTTGCATCATACTATCGTCCATGAGTTGCACTTGCGGCGGGAGGAGAGAGACGAGGAGGCAGTCCCAGCTGGGTGGAATGAACAATTTAAGTGGGCCGTTGATCAGTTGGGCTGGGGCAGGCCCAGCCCAGCCCAGCCCAGGTGAGGTGGAAGAAAGAAGGGGCGAGGAGATGGATGGATTATTTTATTGTTGCTGTTAAGATTCATTAGGAGCCGAGCCGAGCCGAGCCCAGCGTTCGATTCGACCAAGAACTACAACTCCACATTATTATTATTTCTAATAAAAGGGGAAAAAAGAAGGAGGAGGAGGAGGATTACAACTCAGGAAAGGAAAGGAAAGGAAAGGAAGCAGAAGCAGAAGCAGAAGCAGAAGCGCAGGAGTGAATCGATCTCCTGTCCCTGATTGCTGATGAGACGAGAGAGGGAGATTGATTGTTGCAACTCAATTCGATTCGATTGCTGCTGCACTGCAGTTCCGCAATCCACCGACCGACTCCAGCAGGCACCGCCGCCGCCCTCCCTAGGGTTCCGCAGCGCAAGGTCGAGTCGAGGTTCGCCTCTAGCCCTAGGCCCTCCCCTGCGGCCTCACCCGCGCCAATGGCACCCGCCGGCAAGCGGGGCTCCAAGGCGGCCCACAAGTGGACCTCCAGAGACCCGCAGCTCGGCGACCTTGTCCTCGCCAAGGTCAAGGGCTTCCCCGCCTGGCCGGCCAAGGTCCTCCCTCCGCTCTCTCCTGCCATGCTATACTGTGCTAGGGTTTTCTTTTCCCCTCCCCCTCCTTTCTCTGCCCACCTCTTTGCCCTGATATGCTGCTGCTGATTTGCTTCCCTTCTCTCCTCCTCTTGTCTTTGCAGGTGAGCAGGCCCGAGGACTGGAACCACACGCCGGTTCCCCGCAAGGTCTTTGTTGTCTTCTTTGGCACCAAAGAGATGTAAGCCTCTCTCCTTGCGTGCCCGTTTTCTCCGGTATTTTAACTGCCATTCCTACAACCGATAATGAGATCTCATCGGATAGTAATTCAATCTCATGCGCGTCACCTGAAACTGTCATACTAGACAGGATATGCATGTAGAGAGATGCAGCCTCTTGCCTTTTTAGCGTTTGATGCATGTTAGGCATAGTGCAAACCTGGATTCGGGGATTGCTGTCTCTGTGGACGCAAGGCGCATATGCGTGTGTCACATTTAGCATGCACCTGCTCATAGTTGTCTAGCTTCAAAAACACACACGATTGAGATCATGCTCAGGAGATACCGACAATTTCTTCTAGAGATTTATTCCCAATTTATTGTCCCAGCTGTCAATTTCGCAGTTGTACAGCTCTCAAACTGTGCAAAGCTCATACCTATCGGGGCATGTGTGGATAAGTGGGTACATACTTCGTGCTTATGGTACATTACCATTTAGCAGTGTGACTGGTGTAGGGAGATCATGTTATTTATTTTGGGCAAGATGGCTTTTACACGTGTACTAATTGAAGTAAGAGGGGAAACTCAGATAAGTAAGTAGGATTTTATGTTCTGACTGTACTCATTGATCATGAGGTGAAGTGATCATTTGATTTCTCATTTACATAATGGCTTGCACTGCAGAACTTGCACTTTTCAATTCTACCTATTTGACCTGGGTGTTTACTTTATCTTACTATTTCTGCTTAGATGGGCAGATATCCTTTTGTATGTCTATACCACATCAACCCATTAGTGTAAAAATGTAGATCATGTGATTATTGTCTTAACGCAGATCTAAGGTTGTTTGTTTCTGTGCAAGGTCGGTCTAGGAGGTATAGTTCTTTTGTTTGGTTGAGATGAAAGTAATACTGCTTACTAGGAATTGATTTTGGAAGTCTCTTCACTCTTTGTCTCAAATTACAATTAGATAAAATTTGCTTGGTACCATCGAAAAGATGCATAATTGGAAAATACCGTTGCATGTGAGACTGAAAAGTGGGGCCTGGGGCCACATGGCAGTGGGCCATCGATGCTAGTTTCCAAACTCGAGCGATCTTTGTGATGGTACGGAACGATTTGCCCCCAATTAAGCCTTTTCTTTTATTTGTATGATCTTGAAGTACTCTGGACCACTCCTAAGGCATTTATTTTTTTCCCCGTAAGTAAAAAAAGAAGAATGGTTTTAATTCTTTTGTACTTTGAGTCTGTTGTAGCTTGACAGAGCTCGCCTAAAGCTTTTTCGACCTTGTTATTCTTTTTAGTTTTTGGTAGATAACTGTATATCTTTCGATAACTTTGGTGCTAAAAGAGCAGTTAATTACTTAATTTGATATAATTCACTAGGTTGCTTTAACTTATAAAGTGCTTGCTACATAGAGCATTTCTTTGGTTGTTGTTATATCCTATCATCATTTCCTCTAGATTCGATGTTGGTTTGTTGCTTTTGCTGTCTTTCATTCCTTCCTTTTCTTTGCTATGTTGAGCATATTGTGACAATTCTTTGCATGCACAAGTACTAGCATCACTCGATTGCTAATGAATGAATATTGTCCTGCAGTGCTTTCGTAGCTTTGCCAGATCTTCAGCCATTTACTGAAGATGCGAAGAGTGAGGTGGTAGATCGAGCTCGGGAAAAACGATGCCCGAAAAAATATATCAAAAGTTTTGATGAAGCCGTGGTGGAGATCTGCAAGGCCTACGATGAGCTGCCAAAATCATCTGAAACTGCAAGCTCTGTGTTGCCTGATCACACTCTTGATCAGAGTGAAAAACCTACAGAGCACCTTGCAAAATCACCTGATGATGGTGAGACTCCAAAAATTGGGCAAATGGAAGGTGATAGCACTACCGACAACTTGAATACTTTAGGGAAAGGTTCACGAACCGAGGAGGATGTGAAAGATGGTGGTCATGACAGAAGGGATTCTTCTCCAGCAGCTTCTAAAAGGAAAAAACCATTACAAAAGGATTCTGATCATCCCAAGGAAAAGAAGTCTGTCACATCCAAGTCAGCTCTCGGCATGCACCTTGAACAAGAGCATTCACTAACCTCTGTGCATGCAGAAAGAGAGGCTGAAGAACCGAAAGTTGAAAAAGGGAACCATCCAGCCGAAGGTTTAGTTTTGGACCCTACTGTACAGATAGTTTGTGCACTTGAAGTGCCAAAGAAATCTAAAGCCGAGAAGCAATCGAAGAATGCTGAAAGAAAGGACAACAAGCGTGTTGATGTCACTGGTACTGGGAGGACTGCTCCTGGGGTTCTACCTGATATTGCACTGAACAGGAGTGCTGATAAAGAGAGCAGAGGATTGAAAAAGAAGAAAATGATGACGAACCAATCACTTGCCAATGTATCAGAGGAAAGAGAGGATAACAAAATAACGCTCAACAAGCCTGACAAGCAGTTGGCTGGAAAATCATCTGCAGTCTTTTATTCCGATAAGAAATCTCTGCTTGATAATGGGCAGCGAAAGCTGGACAGTAGCACTGATATGCCTCCAGCAAAGAGGCCAAAACTTATGGGCAGGGCCAATGAAACAGTTAAGACAAAGACAAAGAGTGAGACCAAGTTACCTGTTGATAATGAAAAAGATAGTGCTGTGAAAAATGAGAGATCTACTCCTGTGGACGCTGGAAATAACACAGTTCCTGAGATTGGAACCAGTGATGATAGGGCGCGAAAGTCAGGTATTGTATCACCCCTATCAAGGCTGCATTCTGAGGGATTGGAGCCGGCGTCTGGTTCTGCAACTCGATTAAGTGCTGTTGATACCACTAAAAAGGGCTCCAGCATGGAAGATGGCTCACGTGTTGGTAGGCCATTGTCAAAACCCAGGAGAAGAGCGTGTCGCTTTGATGATGATGATGAGGAAGAACAACGGACACCACCTCATAAAACTTCTGCCAAATCAATCTCCACACGTGTGGTCCCAACCGAGAAGATCCAACAGACAGGGACTCGGGGGATTTCTTCATCTCAAGTTGGCAATGTTTCTATAAAAAAATTTGGTGGGGCAAGAGAAGAGAAACCTAGAAATGTTGGTAGATCACCTGTGAAGCATGAGCAGGTTTATTCTTCACCAAGTCAAGATAAATTGCATGTTAGACCACAGATCATGGGGAGAAGATCAACCCCAAGCTTGGTTGATGCGTCTGTTGATTTGGGTAACAAAATTAACCAGGCAGATCACAAATCCTCTGGACAATTAAGAATGTCGGCATCCTCTGAGGTGAAGAAACCGCAAGGTAGTTCTTTTAAACTATTGCACCAGACATCTGGAAACTCCCATTCTCAAAACCATACTGCCTCAGAAAATGCTAAGGCTAAACCTAAGCCTAGCACACAGATAGCTATGGTTGTCGAGAATAGGGCAAGTGTCGCTTTGTCAGCTGAACAAATTGGCAAGCTGGATCACTCAAAAGAGGAAAGGTATACTACTTTGCACCAACTAAGTTTCTTTCTTATGCTCTTTTTATTTTACGTTCAATCGTTCATACAGGTTTAGCTATGCACTTTGTTGATAGTTTGCAGTTTCCTGTTATGCAGATCAAATTTTGTTGATAAAGCAGCTTTTGCTGAACCTAATCCTGATTCTGTGAAGTCAATGAAGCATCTTATTGCAGCTGCTCAAGCAAGGAGAAACCTTATTGCGGCTGCTCAAGGAAAGTCTGATGGATCTTCTGCCGACAATGCTGTTCTTGCCTCCACACCATATGGCTTGCCTGGACTAAGTCCTAGTCCTGTTTTTCACATTCAATCTGCATCTAGAATTGCTATTCCAGAGAGTGACAGCATGCAATTTCCAGACTCCTTTTGTTCTATGACTGAACATGGCCAACGAGGAGTTCTGAAAAATCCAGCGGAGACTGACCATGAACATGGAAAGAGTCCGAAACCTAGGCAGTCCAGCGGTTCACTAAGTGGTGGTACAGATGCAGCAATTGCACGTGATGCTCTGGAGGGAATGATAGAGACACTTTCAAGGACAAAGGATAGTATAGGACGTGCTACACGTCATGCAATTGAATGCTCCAAACATGGCATTTCTGGAGAGGTACTCTCTCTCTCTCTGATCTTGTGCATCCATACACCAACATGTCATCAGCATTGGTTTTTTCATCATCAGTTGACTTTGTATTTGTGTTAATATATTTGTCAATCAGATTGTCGAGCTTCTCATAAGGAAATTAGAGAATGAGCCTAATTTGCATCGCAGAGTTGACCTCCTTTTTCTTGTAGACTCGATAACACAGTGTTCTCACTCTCAGAAAGGTAAGTTTCTTTTGTATTATGTCACACCTATTCTCAGAACTATTTGTTTTCTTAAGCCCAAAATTTTATTATTTATCTGAATTCTGAAATGTTCAGGTGTTGCTGGGGCTTCATATGTTCCCACTGTTCAAGCTGCATTACCTCGTCTTTTGGGTGCCGCTGCTCCACCTGGAGTTGGTGCTCGTGAAAACCGGCGCCAGTGCCTCAAAGTAGCAACTTCACTACTAATTTTATTGTATTTTCCAAACAGTCGATTACCTTTCTGCCCCTTGGCTTTGTAGGTTTTAAGATTGTGGCTTGAGAGAAAGATTATGCCGGAAGACATACTCCGAAGATACATGGATGACATTGAGGTGCCAAATGATGATACTAACACTGGTTTTCTGCTGAGGCGGCCATCCCGAGCTGAACGCTCTGTAGATGATCCTATTAGGGAGATGGAAGGCATGCTTGTTGATGAGTATGGAAGGTACTGTCTGATCTGATCCACGATTTACTGGTTATGTACCTCAGTATAACTGATCTTGTTTTTGTGGCTTGAATTATAAGATTTCTGATGGATTCTGTTACCCATATCTTATATTTAAAATGTGTATGGTTAAAAAGATAAGCATATGGCCACTTGATGAACCACTTGAAAATGAAGTTTTTCTAAAGTCTTGGATTGCGCTCTAGGTTGCCTTGATATCTCTTCTGGGTAGGTCTGGCACACATCGGACATTTCACATGTGACACAACTGCAACTGACGTGAACTATCTTTTTCATTTTATAATGTCAGTAAACACGATAGTGTCAGATACATGTTCCGCACAAGATATGTAAAAAGGGGACTGTGTTTTGTAGTTCTCTGATTTGCTTGTGTGTTTTACCAATTTAGTTATCTTAAACATGAAGAATGCTATGCCTTCAATATGTACAAGTTGGCTACACATGAATCTTTTTGTAGTATCTATACAGTATAACATGTTGCCTTGTTGCTGTTCTGTAAAACCATGTATGCCGATATATGTATCATATCATACAGGTGTCATGTTTTAGTATCGTGCAACCTAGAGTTTGCTATGGGAATGTCACATGCTTTGACTGCATTAAGGCCACAAGAGGTATCTAGCTAACTTTGTCTGATTCCAATCAATTCAGCTGATTTCTAGCTTAGATAGTCTATTATGGTCAATTCGTTAGCCAATTTGCTGCTTTATCCTGCTACTTCATTTGTTTATATTCATCTTGCGAGTCGGCGGTCCGGCTAGGCGTGGCTAGCCCGGAGCGCCAGGACGCCTAGGTGATGATTAGACGATGAAAATAATAAATAATATCTCATATGACATGGAGGAGGGAGAGCAGTAGCAGCAGATGAGGGAGAGGGATAGGGAGAGCAGCAGCAGCAACAGAGGAGGGAGACTGGGAGAGGGAGAGCAGCAGCAGCAGCAGCAGATGATGAAGAGGGAGAGCAGCAACAATAGATGAGGGAGAGGCCAGAGAGTAGCAGTAGCAGTAGAGGAGGGAGAGGGAGAGTAGCAGCAGCATCAGAGGAGGGAGAGGGAGAGCGGCGGGATCTTACCGCAACGAGGGGGGAGAGGGCGGCAATGCAGCACTCCTTCGACGGCGAGTCGGCGGTGGACCTTGAATCGATCGGTGGAGGTGGATTCTTGCCTTCTGGCAGTGGAGGCGACGGAGGTGGGGGCGAAAGGCCCGGAAGCTCTTGACGTACCCCCTCCAGTCAAGGCGACCTATCCTTGTGTTTCTCTCTGACTGCCGCGACGACTAGGCATTGCCTAGGCGACGTCGTGATAACTATGTTTCAGATCTATCGAGGATAACAATTACCATAGCCTACAACCTACATGGGCTCGTATTTTGCTACCTTTTGCATGCTCCCTGGTTTAGAATTATCCTCAAGTTGTTCCATTTCATATGAATGTGAATAAATGTTTGTTACTTATGTGAGTTAATCTTCTTCCTAGTTATGTTTATTCTATATCTGATGCAATCATCCTTTTGGTCTTGTTTTTTTTGTGCTGAACTTTATTGAAATAAGATTCATTGTATGAGTAAAGATGTTGTAAATTGCTGAAGATGCAAAGATCCTTAAATCTTCAGCCTGCCTGACTTGACTTGACTTACGATTGACTCTTCCTTTTGACGCTATTTTTTTATGGATTGGCTGATCTCTAGATGTGATAGCATGTTAGGGGCACAAATTTCAAAATCTTCAAAATATGCTTTATGTTATAAGAAACTCACACCCCCCGCTTATTGATATTGCAAAAGTTTGTTGAATTGAATATGAATCTGTTAATCACAGTGAATAGGCTGGTAGGAACTATGATACTTGTGTCAAAGAAATAAAGTCCCAGCTCGCACGTTGGAAATGTTCTGCTTTCTTAAATGATCTTTTAGAGACGTTTGTTTTGACTTTTGAAATGGAGTTCCTTGAGATTTTAGTCAGCTTATGTGTGTTATCCTCTCTCATCATTGACATTCTTGACATGTGCTATGTGGTTTCTTGTGTTTTGCACAGCAATGCAACCTTTGAGCTCTCTGGAATTTTATCATCAAATGTCTTTGAAAATGATGAAGATTTCCCCCGAAATAATGGATCATCACCAGTTATATCACTGCCAGTTGAAAGTGGTGCGATAGAAGAAAATGAAGAAACTATTGCTCCAAAATCTGTTGAGGAACGCATCATGTTACTAGAGAGTGTAGCTAGTGATGCTGTAATGGAAGATGCTTCAGTTTTACCAAGGAACAAGCAACAGGTAGATGGAGCTGTCCTCATTGAGCATGGTTCAAGACAGGAAACAGGTTCAAAGCAGGCATCGACTGATCAGAATGGGCTTCTCCCTCTACCTGAGGACCCTCCACCGCTTCCATCCGATTCACCACCTCCCCCACCTCTACCTGAGGGTCCTCCACCGCTTCCTTCGGAATCACCACCTCCCCCACCTCCGTTGCCTCCTTCACCACCACCTGCTACACCGCCGCCGCCACTTTCACCATCTTCACCACCTCCGCCGCCACCCCCACCGCTGCCATCTGGACCACCTCCTCAGCCTGCTCCACCACCTCTGCCAACCCAGCCCCTACCGCTTCCTTCTATCCCACTGCCTGTTCCATCATCTCCATCATCATTGAGTTATCAGACTCCTGTGCCAGAATATTTCAGGACTTCCAATGTAATATTTTCCTTCCAACTTACTTTATTTTGCAGGTCCTTATGTGTTCTTGGCTAATAATAAGAATCTTCGATGCAGGGTAACCAACTAACCCAGATGACAGGAAATTCATCAATTCAAGGCATTGGAATGAATGCACAAGCTTCTGTTAATTTTGCCCCATCAATGCCAGTAGAGTATGGAAGTAATAATGTATTTATAGCATCGCAAGCTAATGGTAATTACCAGTTTCGACCCGGTGTATCTTTTCAGCAAGGGAATTTCAGTGCTTTTCCATCTGCACAAACACCGCCAGTTCATTCCCACACCCATCTCCCACAAGTGAACCCCATGGGCCAACAAGCTGTACCACCTCCGTGCAATCCTTATGGTGTACAGTCCTTTCCAAATAGTCAAAGCCAGTATACATCTGACGAACAGTGGCGAGTGATATCTGGTAACTTCAGTCCAGATGACCAGCATAATACTTGGTTACCAGGTGGCAGGCCATTATCTTGCTCAGAGGGGTCATTCATGCAGGATGGTATGTTTGTCTGTAATATGTTTTAATGTTGTTTTGCACTCAAGACTTGATATAATGATGATTCACTTTTCCAATAGGATATTCGAGGGCTAACATTGACAGATCTTCAATAAATCCTATGAGTCATCAACATCCTGTACTCAACCATTTGCCCTCTGGAGCACCACTTCCAGGTAAGGCCCCTTAAGAGTTTACAATTGCCACCATTATTTCCTTCTGAAGGGCTGTGTGTTCAAATGAATCTTCTTAATGAAATTTATAAGATTCACTGACAAGCAGGTCCCTTAAACCCCAATGTGCTGTGATGCCTACTTGTCAATTAATCTTATAAAATTTGGTGAAAAACAATTCCTTTGATGCATAGCAGCTATGTTTTTCCTTTGTTTTTATTTTTTAAAAACATTTCTTTGTATTCTTGTTTTTGACAGGTCATGTTGTTCCTCAGATGCTGCCAGCCAGACCTGATATTCATGCACTCAATTGCTGGAGGCCTTGATGAAGTTGTTTAATATAGCTTCTTACTTGCGGTACACTCCCATCTGTTGATACTTCGTAGTGCTCTTTGTATTTTTCCCTGTGTTATCTTCGGAGATCTTTCCTTTAGATAGACCTTTCTCAGTTATTCCTTATGTATAGGTTTTGACATGGGAATTGGGGGACGCTGGAAGCCATTTGAATTCGAGATGCAACAAGAGGTGCTTATGTTAGTCTGTTTTGTGATGAAGATGCCTGGGGAGTAATGATGAGATCGGAAGTAGTATTTGGAATGGACATTTTGCATTGTAATTAGTCTTGACAGCAGCATCCAGCAGACTAATCTCTCTTAGTGTAAGCACATGTTTCACATGACCAAAGTATTCTCTGTTTTTTTCGATGTTGCTTCTGGAGTGTTTGTTTGAGGACTGCGAACTTTGTTTATTGCATCTTACTCAGATGGTGCATTAGTCATAAGCAGCAGGCCTGATAGTAAAATATTGGGACTTATTTATACCATTGGTTTCTATGGTATTTTCAGCAGCTCGTTTTACTTGGACTATTGTGCCTACTGTGCAACATTATTTAAAGTTTCAACCATAGTTACCAGAAACGCGGTTCGTCTGAGTCGTGGTACGGGATTCGGGTTTGCGGCTTGCCACTTTTTCTTCCAATTTCCACTGCGAACACGAACCCCGTATACTAAACCGGTTCGGGTTCGACGAATCCGGTTCGCGATTCGCAGGGGTTTACAGCAAATCCGGTAACTATGGTTTCAACTAGATAAACACATCTAACTAACACAGAAAAGCTCAAGCTCTGTGCTTACCCCTATTCGTTAAATGCTATGAGTTTGCTCTTTAGACAAGTATAGCTTTGGCTTATCCAATTATTGGGTAGCTGACAAGGTTAGTTCTGTCTTAACTATGTTAGAGCTTGTTAGAGGGAAAATGGTGGTAAGTTTTATTTCGACAATGAAATATATGAGGAAATTTAAGAGCTCTAGTTTATTTGACTTTCCAAAGATTGGCTGATATTGTTGTATGCTGATAATTTTTTTTCCAACAGAAGTTACCTGGTCCCCTTGGGTGCAGCTCCCATTTGTGAAAAATTGTGAAAAGTGCACGATGCACCATTCCAAAATTTTAGATTCATGGATGCATTAAGTGTAATCTTATGCACACATGCCAAATTTCATGGTCAAATTTGTCCATACTGTATAGCAGGAGAAAAAAAAGCACCTTATCATTCACTGCTTGTCATTTTTGGTTCTCTACATTACAGGCAAATTGACCTTGAAATTCTGCATGTATGGATAACATTATACCACATTCAGGGTTTTTTCTTATTTTTTGGGACAGTTACATCATGCTCTTTTAAAAAATAGGGGTGTGATGCTCATAAGGACACAAATTTGTGTTCTATTCCAAATAATTTTACACATCCAACATAAGGTCACTGACTAAATTGCAATACCTGTTGCATTGAGGGAAGTTGGTGTGAAGCTTGTTGTGTTACATGCAAACACAAAAACATGTATTTTTGCGATTGGATCATAAATATATTAAGGAGAAAACATCTTATTTGACGTTATGATGTATTTTTTGTATGAATATTTTAAAGGAAGTAAAACAGGTTGTACTAAATTATAGGCATGCAAAGTAGGTTCTTAGTTTTGAAGGTCCAATGCATATCTTGGTTTTCTTATGTGATGCATAACTGTGGGTGGCTGATATCTCAAAAGAATAAAAAACTGCGGGATAGTGTGAGTTATGAAGTTTAGAAACTGTTTGGTATGTCTTCCTACTTCAGATCTGATTGTCCTATTGCAATTTTCCCTTGATGTACACGACTATTATTTGAATTTGCGGTTATTCTCCAGTGGATTTTAGAGTATTTTAATCTTTCTACAAGCTAGGTAGTATATTCCGAATGATCTGTAGCACTAAATTATAGGCATGCAAAGTAGGTTCTTGGTTTTGAGGGTCCAATGCCTATCTTGGTTTTCTTATGTGATACTTAACTGTGGGTGGCTGATCTCTCAAAAGAACAAAAAACTGCGGGATAGTGTGAGTTATGAAATTTAGAAACTGTTTGGTATATCTTCCTACTTCAGATCTGATTTTGTCCCGTTGCAATTTTCCCTCGATGTACACGACTATTATATGAATTTGCGGTTATTCTCCAGTGGATTTTAGAGTATTTTAATCTTCCTACAAGCTAGGTAGTATATTCTGAATGATCTGTAGCATTGCCTGAATTATAGCATTGCTCCTCCTAGTTTCATGCGTGCAAAGAAGAAAATGGATGATTTTTTTTTTGTCAAATTGCATGTCTACTCTCAGAATATTTGTTGCTCTTTAATAGTGTTTTGGCTCTGTCTATTAATGAATTTGATAGATTTCTGCACTCTGGGGAATGACGGATGTGAAAATGTTTTGACTGTCATTCATGTGTACTGCACTAATCAAGGTCATTCATTTGATCTATTTGTTTCATTGGCTCTGCTAACCACTGATTTGAAGATTACATGGCAAGAAATAGCCTGTATAATTTCATCATATGTCGAAATTAGGTTTGTCAACTTAAAATCTAGTTGGTTGCAAGGCTGCCATTTGAGATTTGCGTAGGCTGAGACGCTCTATATATTTCTGGCCAGCTTATGGCTGCACTGCTTCTAGGTGACCTTCATGTATGGTGTTATGTTCTCTGAAAAATACCTTGTTTGGCTAAACTTTTTGTCTACATATGGCAGGGCTGGAGGATATATGACTCAATGGTGAGCGAGGGTTTTGGTTTGTTTGATATGGCCATTGGTGGCTTTAATGAAGTTGAAGGGAGATTCTGCGGGGAGTAAAGTGCTTCATTTGAAGAGGTAAAATGTAGAGTTGTACAAAAAGATATTTCATGTACAGTTGGCAATATTATTATGTGTTGTAGTCCCTTGGCACAAGTTAGGGATGATGATAGATGGGATTTGTGAAAACCCTTTTTGGTTGGATAATTGCAAAAAGAAAAGGCTCGTCAGTTGAACATGCAATGCAAATGATGGAATATCGGTATTCCCATTCTTGTGCTCCTCTGTCGGTCGGTTCATATCAAGTAGGATTCTTCTCTGGAGAAGAGAGCTCCCGTTTAGTGGTAACAAGCACAGCTGGTTACTATATGATTATGTGCTGATGATCTTCGGTCACGTTGCTGGCTGAGTTGACCCTCTTACATTCACTAGCGTTACTAAATGGTATGAGCAGTAGGTACTCGCATAGAAGAGGAGCCTGCCTTGCATTCTGGACTGGAGTGCAGAGCAGAGCAGAGCATATTTGGAGAAGGCGAAGCCATGCAAACGGCAAAGTATCAGCCAGCAAAATTCTGTTTCTTTCTGTTCCGGCCGGGGACACTGGAATTATGTAGGCAGGAAAAATTTCCTTTGGAGATGGTCATGTACTAGGCTGCCTCTCTGGCTGCGTTTTGAGATATGGGCAGACTAGACTCATCAGGCTCTGCTCGTTTGAGTATGCTGTGGCTGACTTTTTCGTTGGTTGATTGTTGTATGTATTTTTGTATATTATCATTCCATGATTTCAGAATCCCAATTAGTTAGGGTGTGTTTGGTTGGTGGGATGAGGTTGAATGGTATCGGATAGTCTTTTATCATTTGGTTCTATTGTTTTAGGTGAATAGAATGGTTCAGCATCTATAGGGAATATTTCACAAATCTGTATCTCACTATCCAGGGTGGGATGGTTCAAGCGACCAAATATATAGATGATTTTTTTCTTTAACCATTTCATACATATATCAATCGATACAAGCAACTAAACATACCCCGTAAACAAATGTATTCAGCCAGCTACAGGACATTGGGCAACTTAATTTGCTGCTACCTGCAGATATATGCTTGTTAATTTGTTCTACTCTTGTACATTGCATATCACCCAGCTGTGGCTGTACGAGGCAGGCACTTACTAGCCCAGGATTAGAATTTTAATGGGTCCATAGCTCAAGATCGCAGCGTTCTTAGAGGTGTTTAGAAGAGGGGATTCTCTTTGTTTATTCAAATATAAAGTAAATCACAAGGACAGGGAAACAAAGTCTTTATCCAAATTATAAATCGAGGAGGGCGGGGTAGGATAGGACACCCAACACATAATCTACTCTCCTCTCCTCTCTTGTTTTTTTTTTATTTTACGAAATAATTTGAAAAAAAAGGAAAAGAAAAGAAAAAACTTACTGGGGCTAGATAAACAATTGATTTCTATTCCTTCCTCTTCTTCCCTGGTCTCCCTCAAAAAGTAAGATCATAGTGAAATTTGGGCCGAGATTTCGATCAGGGATGAGATTCCAAACCTCGGTTGGAAAAAAAAAATTCAAAATTGCTACACTAATTTTAGAAAATTTAGGCAAATTTTAGCTAAATCTCGGTTATTTTTTACCAGATTTCAACTTTGGAGGACCGAATTTGGGTCAATACCCTTTAAGAATGTCAACTTCCATGAAAAATATTTGAAAAAAAATGAAATTTTGAGACATTTTATAAAAATAACATAAGCACTGTCAGATTTTTTTAAAAAATGTACAAGCTTGATCATGCTTTAAAAAATTTATGGTAGCATCTTTAGCAGTCTATGATAATATACAAAAATTTCTAAAATAATTTAACTTCATTTGTTATGTTTAAAAAATAAAAAATAGAAGGAACATAATTGAGACAGTAATAGTGTTAGAATTTTATAAATTCGCTCGAGTGTGATCATGATATAAAATTTTTAGGAGAGCTTAAAAATTGCCTCAGTACCATTCTCTAAATTTTTTAAAAATTATAAACCTTTTTTGGTTGCTCAATCAAATCTATGGAAGCAATACATGTAGCACTATAAGACTTTTATGAGGACAGTAGCACTGTCATAATTGTTGAAAATTCCTCGGGCTTGATGATCATCTAAAAAAATTATCGAAACATTAGGGATGCTTCAGGACCATCTACAAAAATTTTCAAAATTTTCAAATATGATTTGAGTCATTTTTCATTGGGTTGAGATTTCGCCCGCTCTCAGTTGTGAACCGAAAACGAAAAGAAAACCCTGCTCCCTCCCCCTCTCTCATCCAGGGTTGAAAATCTCGGTTTCGCTCCAAATTTTGTCCATGATCGGAGAACAAAATCTCGGGAAGATTTAAAAATTTCGAACGAAATACAAAAACAAAAATTTAAATACGGTTTTTTTCTACCGAGAAAACCGAAATTTCGCCGGTTTTGCCGAGATCTCGGTAAAATTGCACCGAGTGAAAAAATGGATCAAACAACGTCGAAATTTTTTGAAATGTTTATTGTAGGTTCCTGACACATAAATGATGTTCCCATAAAAATTTAAGATGATTATCAGATCTAACGAATTTTTAAAAATTTAAACATTGCTACTGTCCTGATAAAACACTGACTAGCAAATTTGAACCGAATGAAAAAAGAAACAAACCACGTTATAAAATTTTGAAATTTTTTGTGCATGGTTATGATGAATCACTAATATTCCCATAAAATTTTCAGATGATAATCAAACTTCACGAAGTTTTAAAAATTCGGACAGTGCTACTGTGCCGATAAAAGCTTTACAAGCAAACTTCAACCAAATGAAAAATGGTACAAACCACGTTAGCATATTTTTGTAGATGGTCCTGATTTATCATCAATGTTTCTATAAAATTTTCATATGATGATCAAGCTTTAAGGAGTTCGAAAAATTATGAGAGTGCTAAGTCCTCGTAACAACCTAATGATCAATACATAGATTTGCTTTAGAAACAAAAAATGTTTAAATTTTTTGAAAATTTTGCATAAGGGTTATAAGGGAATTATTAAGATCTCATAAAATTTTTGATTCATGATCACGCTCCAATGATTATAAATTTTTTACAAGCACAGTGTACCATTTATGTTCTTTCTGTTTTTTATTTTTGAAATATAACAAATGAAGATTAATAAATACTAGATTTGATTGAGCAAACAAAAAAATTTGAATTTTTTTAAAAATTTTATGTAATGGTACTGAGTCAATTATTAATCTCTCATAAAAATTTTGGATCATGATCATACTCGAGAAAATTTATAAAATTCTGACAACGTCACTGTCCCAATTATGTTCATTCTATTTTTGATTTTTTAAAGATAACAAATGAAGTTAAATTATTTTGAAAATTTTTATTTATGGTCATACACTTCTTATAATGATACCATAAAACTTTCAGATCAAGATAAAGCACGTACAATTTTATAAAAATCCGACAGTGTTTCTGAAGTTTTTAAAAAATATCTCAAAAATTCGGTTTTTCAACCAATTTTCATAGAAGATAGCTTTCTTAAGGGTTATTGGTCAATTTCCGGTCAAATCCGGTGTTCAAACATCAAATTTCCGTCAAAAATGGCGAGATATCGGCCGGTAAGAGTGAGATCTCGCCGAGAAAAACGAGATTACGGTAGCAAATCAATTTTTTTAAAATTTTTAAATTCGGTCGGCACTAC
This sequence comes from Otatea glauca, assembly GCA_036346275.1. Taxonomy (NCBI): domain Eukaryota; kingdom Viridiplantae; phylum Streptophyta; class Magnoliopsida; order Poales; family Poaceae; genus Otatea; species Otatea glauca. The sequence goes on from CM070730.1 coordinate 49,314,967, forward strand.
TACAAACCGTTTTGGTTCAAAGCCCGATATCCCGACGAAAACTCTTGAAATTTGGGCGAGATTTGGAACCCCGCTCTCGCCAACCTCCACTATCTTCCTTCCTCGGCTGGGGCTCCATCTCTCTCCTCTTCTCTCTCTCTTCTTCTTCTCTCGATTTTGCTGTGAGACAAAATAAGATTTATTTTTCCGTGAGGTCGAGATTGGTATTGGTCACGCATCCGGCCGATCAATCCACTCTTCGTTGTCTTCTTCCCTCCCGTGGCCGGCCATCGTAAGTTTCTCTTGTGGTTTGATTCGGGAAGCTCCCGGTTGCTGCGCTTCTTGTTTCGGTTTGATTAAGAATTTTTATCATGTAGGGGTGGGTGCGAATGCGATTGAGCATACGGGGACTCCTCATCCTCCTATTAGACTAATACGTGCTGGTAGCTAGGTTTATGCTTACTGAATTCCCACCTCCCGATTTCTCTCTGATTATGTGCTAGCGATTCCAAATGTTGCTGATTCTTGTCATATTTGTTTTTTGGAGAATCAGATTGTTGTCGATTTAGAGACGGTCATTTTCGTTGGGGTTCTCTCCGTAATCAATCAATCTGTTAGATTCCAATGCTATTTATTTAGATACTACTTCGTTGCTCCGTTGCATTTCCTCCTCTTCTTCATCTAATATACTTTGTTGCTTGCGTCTCAGGTCACAAGAACGAATTTACTAGTTTTTCCTTTCCATGCTCCCTTCCTCCCCTTTTATCCAAACGGGTCTGGCATCTCTAATCTTTCTTTGTTGCCTGATTACTGCCCATGATTCTTGTGCTCCTCCTTCTAGTACATCAATTTTAACAAGCGATGAATTCTGGCCTGCTAATTCTCTTACTAGCTCTAGTGCCAACTTTCTTTTTTGCAATTTTTCCCATTATCTCTTTAGTTGATTTGGAGATGTTTTTGCAGAATTGTTCTAGTTGTATCAATGGATCTATGGTGCCATCTTTTCTGCACCTTAACTCCAGGTTGTTCTTCATTCCCTCTAGGAAACATTTTAAAGTTTGTTTGGGTAATGTATTCCTCACTTAGGGTCTAAACATTGGGAGTTCAAATCCAAATAGCACTTCTGGAGGAATCTTGTACTGCAGCTTGACGATTGGTCAAACATTACATATTAGACCGGTGGGAGGGGAGGTCTGAAAGGGATTATTCTAGTACTTAATTGGTCAATGTGCTACTGTCACTGGAATTACAAAATGCGGGCATGCTCTCAACTTCAGTCCTGTGAGATCATGGCTGCTGTAAATGCAACTTTAGTGGCCTTCTGCATTGCCTTTTCTTCCATCCGTCTCCATATATTACTATCAAAACACCGGCTAGGTTTGAGACAAGTCCAGTCAAAATTTTGGATGATCTCAGGAGTTAATGCATAGTTATAATTGTTTGTTGACCTGCATGTGTAAGAAATGATCCGCAAAACATGCTGTTGACTTATATATAGCTATCGGTGGATCCTAGCAACAACAACAACAAGTCTTTTGTCCTAAACAAGTTAGGGTAGGCTAGAAAAGAAACCCAATTAAAGTCAATAAAACCCCTAAACCTTCGGTCTTAGTTTATGATTCTGATACGTGGATCGCTAACTTTTATGTGCTCCTATCTAACGCCAAATCTTTGTGAACGTTCCAGTCCCCTAAGTCTCTTTTAACTGCTTCTTCCCATGTCAGTCTCGGTCGATCTCTGCCTCTTATGTTTTCGAAACAACTTAAAGTTCCACTACGCATTCTTGCCTCGGGAGGCCTCTGTTGGAGATATCCGAACCATCTCAGACATTTTTGGACAAGCTTTTCTTCAATTGGTGCTACCCAACCCTATCATCTATATCATCATTGCGGATTCTATCTCTTCTTGTTATCGCAGCATCCACTTCTGCAACGCTCATCTTCTGTACATGTGTTGGTGGATCCTACGTTTGTATAAAAACGAAACGGCCCTTTCCTTTTTTTTAAGGATTTCACATACTTTCAAAGTTCTAATGTATTTCTCACCCTACCTCTATTGCAGGACTGATGCAAAATGTTATGTGGGCATGGAATTGCTAGTGGAACTATCGATGCTGTTGTGAATAGGAGGCCTCGCCGCCTGTTTGGGAGATCATCAGAGAGGAAGAGCCCACTCAATGTCCAGTTTGTATGTGCCAAAACATCTGCTATTTTTTCTACTTTTTTTCTTTCTTAAAAGCAATGACATATTTTTGTTGGTATACTCTATAATGTTTTGCTTGCTATTTTTTCAGGAACGTCAAGTAGCTCGCCTTGAATCAAGACAGCAGCAACAGAGGTATAGTTACGTTCTTTTCTATGTTGACCTGTGTATGCATGTTGAATTATGTGTATGCATGTTGAATTATGTCTTAGTACCAACTACCAAGCAATAAATTATTTTTCTCCTTTCTGAATCGGCCTGAGCGTCCTTCCTTCCTTCCTATTATTGTTTTACAAGTATAATTACATCAACATCTTTTTGCAAGAATTTTGTCTTCCAGCTGGGAGTTGTAAATGACATGCTGCCCTTTGTCAGAACATTTTCTTTTTATGATTTGCTTCTGGCAATTATTTAGAATTTTCCTTTGTTCAGTGAAGAAATATGATTATGACATTTTTCCTTTCCAGGTGTATTATCTTCACAGTCATTCCCCCTTAATTTCTGCTGCGATTTCAAACTGTCCTTGCACATGGAAAATGGAAATAACCATCCATCATCTGAACTTACATCTCCAGAAGATAGCCGTTGCCCATCAGCCTCGTCACCAATTATTCTCCTTTATCCTATTGCCCTAGATAAACCTCACAAAATATGTCCAGATAATCCATCAAGGCTACTGATGGAGAAATCCACAGCATCCAATATGTCCAATTCAGATTTCTTAGTCGATAGCTTTACCAAGGCAAGAGTGAATGCAATGCACACTGCAAGAAGGAAGAGCAAAAGGAAAAGCAAGAAGCACAAGCAACATCGTGGAAAGCCAACAGATGGATCTGAAATTAAATGTAGAGAGCAACAATTCTGCACCCTCAATTGATACGGTTGATTGTGAAGGTTTGACACTTTCACCTAAGCATGTTGGTGACATAGTGTTTGAGGAAACTTTTTCTCCCAGTTCTTTGGTGAAAGAAGCCTCTGAAGAGGCTGCTGACAGTGAAAATGATAATGAGTACTTCAGTTTCAGGTGCGTCTTACTGCGATGAGACAGAACTGTGTAGACCAACAATATCTTGCCTAGAATTCTTTGGACAACGCAACAACAGTAAGTTCAGTTATTTGGATAATACTCCAAATTCCGTATATATGGATTCATCTCAAGAGACTAGTTATGCCAGCAGAAGTTGGAACTGTAGTGATGATAGCAAGACTGTTAATTTGCAGAAATGAATGTGGACCCAATCCGTGTGAAACAACAGAATTTCGCAGTTCCAGTGATGGATTTGATGAGAATTGGCTAGAAAAGTCCAATCGCGGTAGTGGCCTTTGTTCTCAAAATTGTGTTGGTGCGTGCAATGGAGCCCAAGTAGTCCATGTGTGCAGCGATGCTAGCAGCGACAGTGATTTCCATCTAGTAATTTCGAGAAAGAGAGCTAGAAAAGAAAAGAAAAGAAAAGAAAAAGTCACTGTGGAAGAGTTTTAACGGGGAGCGTGCATCCAGTGTTACACACGGTCGAAATGAAAAATATGCCGGTCGCTCTTCTACGCAGATGATTAAGCAAGTCAACACTAAGGATTTCTCCCATAGACAAAGTCATGTTGGCAGCATACATCCTCCTCAGCATGGAGTTGTGCTAAAACACTCGTCCAGGAATTTCATACATGAGCCCAGTAATGTTTGTGTGGAAGCCCAGCATGCTAGTCCATTGAAGGATTCCAAATTAGGAACAAGTCGCAATCATTTTACAAGTCCAATAGAAAACAGCAGTGGAAAATCAAATACTGACTCGACTTTAACAAAAAGCAGAACATTATTTTAAACAAAAACGTATCCAACGCTGGGCACAACAGAGAATCGCATTGTTGTGTGATGAGATCAAATTCAGCTTCTGAACTTACAACTCCAAAGTCCGCAAAGGACAATTGTACTTCAGAATCTGTTAAATCAATATGTTACACTGTAGGGCTCTTCCCATGCAGAAAAGAGGACTGCAATCTTCACTTCGAGTCAATTATGCCTATGACACCAGTTCTGGACTGCCATCACCTGGTATAATTTCATCTTTAGATCCTTCGGATCACTTTCGTTTTCTTTTCAATATCGAGACCTTATGATAAGTTAGAGAACACTATATGGAGCAGACTTTCTGTTGGGACCCGAATATACAAATCCGGACCCTCTATATATATCGCACTAGTCTATGATCGCACTAGTACACACATGTTCAACACAAATGAATATCATAATCATACACAACGGAACCATAATAAAAGACTTCATATATTAATTATTAACCTGTTGACTAACCTTATGATTAACCTTACATGAATATGCCTCGTAATGCTAAACTGTGAGTAACAAATTAAACTGTAGCAGAATAAAAACGTAGACAAACCTCTCAGTATACCACATGAAACTAACAAGGCTCGCACCTTAGACGTTCGTCTCTTCATAGTACTCCTCCAAAGCAGATGTAGACTCTTCCTCAATTGGTGACTTTGTTGTTAGCAAGGGTGAGTACTTAAAGCACAAAACAAAATGTGTACAGAATGCAATTCTAACGTAACTATATGGAAGGCTTATTCCAAATAAATAGCGGGTATGTCTATTTTGCAATAAAGCAGCATTTATAAATAATACAGTAAATAGATTGAAATGGCTATAAAATAAATAACAATAAATAATAACTTTCAAGTATTTCTCAAGTAAACATAGCTTCTAGCCCTAAATCAAATTTTCAACTTTTCAATTGCATCTAGCCTTCCCATTCAAGTTTCATTGTACAAAATCTAACCCATGATTGTAATTCCTGAGCATTACTCAATACCGCGAGCACGGCTATCTGAATAGGTTTTACACTCTGCAGAGGTTATGTGCTTTACCACACAATATGATCGTCTCTTTGTGCAACGTCATTAGCACACTTCCTTTGGTGTGCCGCAGAGCTATCATGACAAAACTTTTCAGAAAACCTTTATCCCAACACTGATCCTCCCGATAAGACATACACTATCCCTTCCCTCAGTGGAGGTGAAAGTTAGGACCGACATACCGTTGGATTGATGTGAGACCGAGGTCACCAAATGCTCCGGCATAACCACACTTACATGTAATCACACTTCTATGTGATTATCTGCCTGAGGTATCACACGTCAAGACATCGGTACTCCTACTTAGTTAGGTCTATCCCATACCAGACATGTGGTTGCATGTTGACTCAGTTCAAAGGCTTGCAGGGTTAAGTCCTTAGGTTGACCAAGGCAAGACTACCACAATACCTCTGCCATTCTAGCCCGTCATGGCACACGGCCCTTTGCCACTTGCTCTAATCTAAATTATTTACCACCCCAGTTGATTCCATGCACCACGTGCCATTAAAAAGTCAACATCGTTGCGTGACAACCTCATCACTACAACTCAACATCATTGTGTGATAACACCTGATACACCGATTCCATAAACATGTTCTATATTCCATTAATCAAGATTAATTTGATATTCCAAAAGATTTGAGTTATACGTTGCATGGCTTAGCATACTAAACATGGTCTAACCAACCCATGTTGGCATCTAATAGCAACCAACTATAATGAACCATCTTAGAGTGACAAATAATTATGGCATACAAATGACAAGGTAGGGTATAATCTAACTGGGTTGAATATCTAGATCCCAAATTATTTTGAAACAGTTCTACACATAAAATATCATGCAGTAGATTGAAAAAATATAGCATTTAGTAATACCAGGTTCAACATGATCAAAGCACAACTTGCCATGGAAAAACCCTTGTTCTTGCTCTGGAACTTGGTCTCGAGTCAACGATTCTCCCTCGGACACTCCGAGCACATTGACGTCTACGCGTATCGAGAGAAAACACCAAAAAATAGAGCAAACAAACTCTAAAAATCAAATAAAACTCACCATTAAATAGATCTCAATTTTAATTTTTTTTATAAATTTGAATCGCCTCAATCAGAGATCGTATATAGAAGAACGGGCTCTTGAAACATTTGAATAAAAGAAAAATCCAGAAATACAATAAATCTGAAAATTTTAAATTATTTTTGTACTGAAAATTAGATTAATGATATCATGTTGACGTGATAGCCAATACTGATTTTTGGCCTAAATAATTTTCTAAAGAAAACCAAATTATTGCGCAACGCTGACGTCAGCACCACCGAGCTAGCCACTGGTCGCCACGTGGCACCGGTCCATGGACTCGGTCCACGGAAGCTTGACAGTTAATGGGACTGACGTTAGTGTTGATGCACTAGATGACGTCACATGCACACGCGGCATGACGTGGCAACAACGCGTGGCACGACGCAGAGGGTGACACGTGTCGTGATATACATCGTTCGCGATGGATCAGATGGCGGTGGTGATAATCGGCGAACTCGACGGTGGCGCCATTGACAGATGTTAGGAAGACAACAACGTTTACAATGTTCCGGGGATGAAATAGTGGCACGTACTTGAGGATCCGGGGTAGCTCGACGCGGTGATCTCGGCTGCAAACTTGGCGACAACGGAGAGGTGATGATGGCGACGAAAATCGTAAGAAAGACCCGGCAGCGCAGACTCCACTTCAGCGAGCTGTGCGATAAGATGAACGCATCTCGTTCGACGAAAAGTGGGGCAATCGAGGTGGCTCGACATGGGGTTCAAGGCATGGGATGCGGCACCTTAAATAGGGGCCTCGGCAAGCGTACCGAGCACAGACACTGACTTCGAGTTCGTCGGTGACACGGCAGCGCGTATCTACGACTCCGCATCGGGACGACGATTCAGCGCCCAACATGTGTCCCCATCCGACGACTGCCATCACAAGCGGCCTGGCAAAACCTCAAACGTCCACGTGACGCGATAAGCGAACGCGATTTGCTGTGATGCGGTCCAATCCGAGACTTTGAAGGAGATCAACGGTCATGATCTGCTAGAGTCCCAAACCATTACGATCGATGGTAGCCACACGATCATGATCTGACAGTTCTAGCTCATTAAGGTTCCAAGAAAACCCTAGGATTCCTTAACCGTCCGATCAACGGATGAATGGCCAGGATAAACTAATTCAAATAAAATAGTAAAAATATCAATAAAATCCCCAAAAATATTTTGAGATATTTGAAACTCAAATAAAATATTTTTGACAAAAGTTCATTTAAACTTTCCCAACATTTAAATAATTTTCTCAATAGGCCGTATTCAATAATAATAAATAAATCCAAATAAATTCTAGAAAAATCTCAAAAATTCAGAAAATCAACAAAATGCATATTAAATCCAAATAAGCCAAAAACTAGGATGTTACATACCTCTCCCTTAACAAAATCTCTACCTCAAGATTCAGGGCTGATTAAAGAATATGTTAGAAAACTCTGACTTCAAATCTTCCTCACGCTCCTATGTAGCCTCATTTTCTGAATGGTAACTCCACTGAACTCCGCAAAAGTGAATTGATTTGTTTCTGGTCTTACGCTTCATCACATCCAAAATCTTAATCGGCTGCTACTTATAAGTCAATTCTTCCAGCAGCTCAATTGCTTCTAACGGTGTCTGCTCTGCTAGCATTCTGAGACACTTCTTAAGCTGTGATACATGGAACACATCATGCACACCTGTCAATGACTGAGGCAACTCTAACTGATACGCAACCTCTTCTCGACGGCTCAAGATTTTGAACGGACCAACACATCTTGGTGCAAGCTTTCCTTTAGCGTGAAACCTTTTAACACCTTTAAGAGGGGTAACTCTAAGATACGCGGAATCATCTGGCTCAAAACTCAACTCGCATCGACGATTATCAATATAACTCTTCTGTCTCGACTGAGCTACTTTCAACCTCTCTCTGATCATAGCAATCTGATCTTCAGCTTCCTTAAGAATATCAGGTCCAAACACAAGATACTCTCCTATCTCATTCCAATTCAATGGAGTACGACATGCATGATCATACAAAGCTTCAAATGGTGACATTTGCAAACTGGCCTGATAACTATTGTTATAACTGAACTCAGCATACGGCAAACTTTGATCCCACGAAGTAGCATAAGCTAAAGCACAAGCTCTCAACATATCTTCCAAAATATGATTAACTCTCTCATTCTAACCATCTGTCTATGGATGATACGTTGTACTGAAATTCAAACGAGTTTCCATCACTTCATGCAACTTACTCCAAAATCTCGAGGTAAATTGGGTACCTCCATCGACACTATCTTCTTGGGTACTCCATGTAAACACACAATCCTTGACATATACAACTTTGCCAAGCGATCTCCTGAATAAGTGGTCTTAACTGGTATAAACTGAGCAACTTTGGTCAAACGATCAACGATGACCCATATGGAATCATAACCGCTATGGGTTCTAGGTAAACCAGTAACAAAATTCATACCGATTTCCTCCCACTTCCATTCAGGAACCTTTAATGGCTATAACAAACCAGCAGATCTCTGATGCATTGCCTTTACTCTCTGACACACATCACATAGAGCAACATGCTCAGCAACTTCACATTTTATATTGGGACACCAAAACCTTTCCTTAATATCTTGATACATCTTGGTACTTCCTGGATGAATCGAATACTTTGAATCATGTGCTTCCTCAAGAATCAACTGCTTAAGCTCCTTCTTGTTAGGCACATAAATTCGACTTTTGAACCACATAGTACCTTAATCATCCAAAGTAAAATCCTTGGCTAAGCCTTCATCTTTCTTAGACTTAATTCTGTTGATCTTTTCATCATCCTTCTTACCTTCTCTGATACGATCTTCTAAAGTCGGCTTTACTTCCAACGTAGCTAGAAATCCTTTTGGAACTACTTCCAATTTCAGTTTATGAAGTTCCTTGCATAAGTCGGACTGGTCCTCCAAAACTAGCATACTTACGACTCAAAGCATCAGCTACCACATTAGCTTTTCCAGGGTGATAGTGGATTCCCACATTATAATCATTTATCAATTCCAACCACATCCTCTGTCTCATATTGAGGTCCGACTGAGTAAAGATATATTTTAAACTCTTGTGGTCCGTATATATCTCATATCTATTATCGATGAGATAATGATGCCACAACTTCAAAGCACGCACTACGGTAGCTAACTCCAAATCATGCGTAGGGTAATTCTCTTCATGCAGCCATAATTGCCTTGACGCATATGCAACAACTTTGCCATTCTGCATATACACATCAAAGTCCTTGTCTAGAAGCATCACAATAAATATCAAAGCTACTCTGAACATCTAGTAACACTAACACAGTTGCTGTCATTAGACGCTTCTTCAACTCCTGAAAACTTTTATCACACTCTGATGTCCATGCAAACTTCTTTTCCTTTTTCAACTACGTAAGTGGCCTGGCAATTGTCGAGAATCCTTCAATAAATCAACAGCAATATCCTACCATCCCCAGAAAACTACGAATCTGGGTAACTGACTTCTGTTGCTCCCACTTCAACACTGCTTCCACTTTACTCGGATTCACAGCAATTCCTTTAGCAGTCGTAACATGACCAACGAACTCAACTTCCTTTTTCCAAAAATCACACTTACTGAACTTGGCATATAGCTGTTGCTCTCGCAGCTTCTCCAGAACTAATGTCAAATGTTCCTCATGTTCACTTCATACTTGGAGTAAACAAGTATATCATCTATGAACATAATAACAAACTTGTCTAAATATTCCATAAAAACCTTATGAGAGGTGCTTCCATGCTTCTCTTTTTTACAGTTGCACAAATATTAAAGCATGAATAAAGGGTAGATGGTGATTACTTACCCCTTCGCTTGCTTCAAGATTTGTGCAACTTGTATTAGGAGGGAAAGCTTTGAAGCACTGCTCAAACCTTATTCATCATGTTCATGAAATAGGCAGGAGCATTGGTCAATCCAAAGACATGACCGTAAACTCATAATATCCATATCGTGTAGAGAATGCAGTCTTAGGAACATCCTCCGCACGAATCTTCAATTGATGATATCCCGATCGAAGATCTATCTTGGAGGAAACTCCAACTCATCTTAACTGATCAAACAAATCATCAAATCTGGGCAACGGATACTTATTCTTTATCGTCACTTCATTAAGAGCACGATAATCAATACATATCCTTAAACTTTTGTCTTTCTTCCTGACAAACAACAGAGGCGCTCCCCATGGAGACGAACTAGGTCTCACAAAACTTTTCTCTAGCAGCTCCTCGATCTGCTTCTTCATCTCTACCAACTCATCGGTAGGCATCCGATAAGGTCTTTTTGCTATTGGTTCTGTACCAGGCACTAACTCAATTACAAACTCGATATCTAGCCTTATGCTTGGTCAATCAATCCATTCCAATGATAACGTCTAGGTTCTGAGTACCCAACACGATAAGGTTCGCTTGGAACTCTATTCCATCAATAAGAAACTCAACTCCCAAACATCCTAAGTTAGACATGAGTTCTTGTAACATCCCAAAATTCGTCTAAATATTATTTTATTGTCCTTGGTGCATTTTATGATTTTTCTGGAATTTATTTAGATTTTTCAGGAGTTATCGGAATTACTTGCAAATAAAGTGTTTTGGCCTTTTATTCAAAACTATTTAAATTTATACAAAGTTAAAATAAAGTTTTGCCAAAAATATTTTATTTGAGTCCAGAATATCTCAAAGTATTTTTGAGAATTTTCTTGGAATTTTCCTGATTATTTTATTGCCTGAAACAAATAAAATGAATTTCTGTAATTATTTCAAATGAGAAATCCTTTTAAAAAGATCATGAACAGTAACGGGCCGGCCCACTACTGTGCAGCCCAAATAGCCCGCGCAGCCCGTTTTACCGCCGAAACTCTAACCCTAATACGCCGACCATTGGATCGAGATCCAACGGCCGCGCTTCCGTCGCGTTGCCTGCAGCCGTCGGATGGAGGCCGCGTGGACGCTGGTGATGAAGCCACGTCACCTCTCGTGATCGCGCCGAGTCCGCGCCGCCACGGAACCGCCTCGAAATTCGCATTGCGCAAGACGCCTCCCCGTCGCGCCTATTTAAGCGCGCCGCCGCGCGCCAAACCCTCGCCCCGCCGCACCGTCGCTCGGTTCGCATGCCGAGACGCCCGCCGCCGCGGCGAGCTCGCCGGAGTTGCCGAAGCCCCCACCGTGGGTCCCATCCGTTTTCCGCCGTCGTCACGCCGCCCCGAACCGTGCCGGTTCCAGATCCGTGACCCTTGGATCGCGACGCACCTACCTCGTCGTTCCCTGCCGTCGGATCATCGCAGAAACGCCTGCGCCGACGTCGTCTTCCCCGCTGACTGTGGAGCTGCGCCACCGCACCGCCATCACTGGGTTGGAGCTCTGCCAGCCGTTCGATCTCCGCTTGACGCTCCGGATCGTGCCGCGTGGGTAAGCATCTCGAGTATCGGTAGCCGTCGGATCCAAATCGGGCGATCGAGCCGTAGCCGCGTGTCCCTCGCCGGTAGCCGTCCGTCGAACCTATCGCGCGCCGGATCGCACCGCGCGGCGCCAACCGCGTCTTGCGCCGCGTGTCGAGCGCAGAGAGCCGTAGCGCCGTGAGCGCGCCCACCGTGAACCGGTGCGAGTTGGTGGATCGGGTCCATCGCCGAGATGCGTGGCAGCGTCTGATTGGCTGACATCAGGGTTGACGTCAGCGTGACGCAGTTAATCGGTTTTCGATTTAAAAATAATTCGGTTAATTCGGATTTTCTAATTTCTGTATTTTCAGTATTTATTCAAACTTCCAAAGGCTATAACTTTTGCATTTTAACTCAGATTTGAGTGATTCAAATTTCTAAAAATTTGTAAAATTGAGATCTATTTAATGGTGAATTTTAATTTATTTTTGGAGTTCATTTGCTCTCTGTTTTGGTATTTATTTGCTTTTCTCATTGGTACACGTAGACGTTGAATTGTGCGACGCTTCGGAGGAAGATCCAACAACTCAAGAGCAAGCTCCAGATCAAGATCAGGACCTATTACAAGGCAAGTTGTGCTTTGATCATGTTGAACCCATGTTTACAAAATTGCTATATTGTTTTACTCTATTGCATGGTATTTCAAGTATACAAATTGTTTCAACTTAAATTGGGATCTAGTTAGTCTACCCACTTGACTTATGTACCCTACCTTGTCATTGTATGCCATAATCTATTGTCACCCTAGATTGGTTCATTATAGTTGCAACATGGGATGGTTAGACCGTATTAGTTGCCTAGCCATGCCACTTCATCACATGTGTTTGAATCATTGATAATTAATCTTGATTAATGGAATATAGAACGATGTTATGAACTTGTGTGTCATGTGGGATCACACGATGAGATTGAGTTGTTGTGGCGAGTCATGTCACGCAACGATGTTGAATTGTTGATGGCACGTGGTGCTTGGTAATCAACCTGGGTGATAATCATTTAGATTGGGGCAAGTGACAAGGGGCGAGTATGCCAAGGTGGGCCCGATGGGCAGAGGGTATGTGGATGTCTTGCCTTGATCACTCTAAGGACTTAACCTTGCAAGCCTTTGACTGAGTCAATCACGCAACCACATGTGCAGTATGGGCCAGCCTAGCTGATTAATTTGCAATGTCTTAGCTTTGGTACTATCTTGGTCGGTGTGAGTTCCCGAGTTATGGAGTAATTCACATGGCGCAAGAGGGGGGCCCTGGATGTGGTAACCAGTCCACCGGTGTTGAAACCTTAGCGGGTGGTGCAAGGTTAAGCCAGCGCATTGTAAAGGCTTTGTTATAATCACTCGCCTTGGTGGTGTTTGGTTGTATCGCGTGGGTAAAGTGCATAACCTCTGCAGAGTGTGAAACTATTCGGATAGCCGTGCTCGCGGTATTGAGTAATGCTCGGGAATTACAGTTAAGGGTTAGCTTAATTAACTGGACAACTTGGTTGGGATGGCGGAATGCCATGTGGAAGATGGAATTTGATTTAGGATTGGAAACCTGGTTTACTTAAAGAATGCTGAGTCTATTTACTATTGTTATTTGTTTTACAGTCTTTACAATCTATTTATTGTATCTGTTCATAAATGCTGCTTATTGCAAAATAGCCATGATAGCCTATCCATTGGAATAAGCCTTGCATATAGTTACATAGAATTGCATTCTGTGCACAACTTGTTGAGTGCTTTAAGTACTCACCCTTGCCAACAACAATAATCAACGATCGAAGAATCTATACGTGTTGGAGGAGGAGTTCCGGGAGGACGCGAGTCATTAGGGTCCGAGCCTTGTCGGTTGCTGTGGTGGTGATGAGCTATCTCGTTTTCTACTTTCCGCTGTTTAATTATTAGTTTATATTTTCAGTCTTGCCCTGCGTGGCTTAATAATGTAAGTCGGTCATAAGATCATACACTTAGCTATATCAATAAATGGGGTATTATTCTATTATCGTTGAGTATGATATGATATGTACCGATGTTGAGCTGTGTGCACTAGCGTTGATCCTGGGACTAGTGCGGTAAACACAGTGGGTTCGAATCGATGAATCGGGTCCTTACAGAGGTGGTATCGAGCATCTTGTTGTAGGTCTTGGCCCTAGATAGCATGGTGGTGTCCTGGGAGTGTCCAAAACTATTTTCTAAAAGAAAAATCTAAAGTTGGCTAATAAAACACTCTTGACTCATCGCATTCTCTACTTCTCGCCTTTGCTGAATTTACCGTTTTCATTTCCGTTTCGGGTGGAGAACTTATTCAAAGTTCTTGTGGAGCAGATGCCGATCGTTCCGACCTTTGAGGAGTCAGCAGGTGGCTATGCCATGTAGCTGTGGAGAGTTCTTCAGACGCTTGGAGGCTTTTATCGTCCGCTTTACCGAGGAGGCAGCTGGACCGTTAATGGTGTTCACCGAGGATTTGTTTGCAAGCTGATCATCTATGCTCGGGAGAACGAGGAAGCTAGCAGGCCAATCAACATCTCCGCCAGAAGATTCTCGTACGAGGTTGCGATTCAAGATGTTGCTCGACTTGCTCTTCGCCATGTCTGCCGCGACTACGCCGACGAGCTTCACGACTCAGTGTTTCGACTTCACCCTGATGTGCAAGCATGCCGACGCCGACGGATCATGGGGGGCGAGTGTGCTACCGCAGTACACCTTGCTGAGTTCACTATCGCCCAGGAGGATCACTTGAGGGACACTGCGCAGGAGTTGGAGACAGTGTACGAGGCGAGGGTGGTGGCGAGCTTGAAGACCCGTGACGCCGCAACCGGAGTCATCAGCGAGCTAGAGGAGGCCTTGCAGGTAGCTGAGGAGCTAGCGGACCAGGTCGTTTAGGAGCTAGTCGAGGAGTCCGGGGAGGATCCAGAGGAGCGAGAGTGGGAGCCAGAGGAGGGTGCGGACCCTGTTGTTGCGGAGGAGCCAGCAGTAGGTCATCAGGATAGGTTTGCTTTTATGCCAGCCCACCCGCCGGTGTATGCACCGGATCAGTCTCAGCTAGGGTGGCTGGATGAGTGAGAGTCAGTCTTGGAGTTGTGTTGAGACTCGAGTGTTGAGTCGCGTCTTTAAGATAGTTTTACCTTTTAGTAGACGTTAAGGTTCGTGGTTAGTTTGCTTCTTTGTAATGCTGAGTGTGTAGTATGGGTTGCAAAGCTTGTAGGCTTTTATAAGCGGCCATACCAAGAATAAATAAAGAATTATTTTAGTTGGGTTAAATCTATCTTCCCCGCCCTAGGGATTCTTGCATCTTATCTATGCTACTTCTACCTTTCCTAACCCAAGAGGCAATCAACAGATGGTGAACACTCGTGGAACCAACGGTGCTTCAGGAAGTGGACTGCGTCAGAATGACAACCCCAATGATGAAGGCCATCCACAACCACCACCACCAGTTGATATGCAGAATTTGGGAGCATTTCTCACCGCACAGACTCAATTAATGCAGACCATGATGCAACAAATGCAACAGATGACTAACGTGGCTGCAAATAACAACAACCAAGTGAACCAGAACAACCATGGTGGGCCTCGGTCTTTCTCCAAGCTGTCAGATTTCATGAGGACTCGGGCACCGACCTTTGCAGGGAATGTTAATCCTTTGGAAGCCGATGACTGGCTTAGAACTATTGAGAAGAAGCTGCATATCACCCAATGTGAGGGCAATGAGAAGGTGCTCTACGCCTCTCATCAATTGGAAGGAACTGCCGCGGAATGGTGGGAAAACTATTGTGCTGCACATGAAGCCCCACAGGAGATCACAGGATGAGTTTACTCGCCTTCCGCCAATACCATGTTCGGAGGGAATGATGGATCTCAAGAAAGAGGAGTTCGTGGCTCGAAGCAAGGAGGCCACCCGTGGCGAATATCTAAACAAGTTTACTCGATTAGCTCGCTATGCTCCACGAAGGCGAGCGACAGATAAAGCTAAGCGATCCGCTTCATGAAGGACTAAATTCAGATTGCAAGTGGGGTGATCACCCACAATTTTGGACTTTCAAGAATTGGTTAACAAGGCTTTGATTACGGAGGATAAGCGCAAGGAGGCGGGTGAAAACCGTAAGCGCTTGATGACTAATCGGGGTGGGCGTCCCAATCACTGCGCCTGAGAATGTCACCACAGCAGTTTGCCAGATTCCAACCGCCAGCCGTAAATAAGGCACCAACTCCTGCACCTCGCCCTGCTAATCAGAACTTTCAGACGCCAAAGACAGGCGTAATGCACCGGAGGAAGTCGTGATGCGCAAATAAGAGATGCTATACATGCAATGAGCCAAGGCACTTCTCTAATAGGTGTCCACAGATAGGAGGCATCACGCCGATTCGTTTTAACTTGGGAGCGACACTGCCAAGGCACCGGCGGGAGGAAATCGTGCGCCGGTCAAGCCGAGCAACCCCAATCAACGGTAGCGTGGTAGGATCAACCACATCACCGCAGATGAAGCACAAGAGGCTACGGACGTCGTATTGGGTAAGTTTCCGGTTAACTCAGTACCCGCTACAGTTTTATTTGATTCTGGAGCTTCGCATTCGTTTGTTTCTCAAAGTTTTGCAACCAAGAATAGATTTAAAGTGGTGAATCTTAAATGTGTGCTATTAGTCCAAGCCCCAGGATCTGAGCTTAGATCTAGCCTCGGGTGCTTGGGAGTTAAGTTGCTCATGGATGGGATAGAATTTCTAGCGAATCTTATCTTGTTAGATGCACAGTCCCTAGATGTTATCCTTGGAATGGATTGGCTGTCCAAACATAAGGCTATTTTGGATTGTGGCCGAAGGATTGTATCACTGGAAGGCCCTAGTGGCAAGAAGGTAGAATTTCAAGCGACTGCAGTTCGTGATGGGCAGTTAGTGGTCAACAGCGTGCAAGCCATCAGCATAGAGGATGTGCGAGAGTCGAGAATACCGGATGTGTTTCAGGAAGATTTACCAGGGTTACCACCAGACCGCGATATCGAGTTTGTTATCGAGTTAGCACCAGGGACAGCACCGATATAAAAGAGACCTTATCGGATGCCTACAGACGAGTTAGTGAAAATGAAAAAGCAGATTGAGGAACTGCAAGAGAAATGTTTTATTAGACCAAGTTCATCACCGTGGGGAGCACCAATTTTGTTTGTTCGTAAGAAGGATGGAAGTCTTAGAATGTGCATCGATTATCATGCACTTAATGAGGTAACGATCAAGAATAAGTATCCATTGCCCAGGATCGATGATTTATTTGACCAGTTAAGGGGAGCGGGAGTTTTCTCCAAAATAGATCTTTGTTCAGGATACCATCAGTTGAAGATCCGAGCGGAGGATGTGCCTAAGACTGCGTTTTCTACGCGATATGGACACTATGAGTTCACAATAATGTCATTTGGATTGACGAATGCCCCTGCATATTTCATGAACATGATGAATAAGGTTTCATGGAGTATTTGGATAAGTTTGTTGTGGTCTTTATAGACGATATCTTAGTTTTCTCGAAGACAGAAGAAGAGCATGCTGAACACTTGAGGATGGTTTTAGAGAGGCTGCGGGAACATCAGCTGTACGCCAAGTTCA
The DNA here is from genome assembly GCA_036346275.1 of Otatea glauca. NCBI lineage: Eukaryota > Viridiplantae > Streptophyta > Magnoliopsida > Poales > Poaceae > Otatea > Otatea glauca. Next base: position 49,332,133 of record CM070730.1, read on the forward strand.
GCAAGTGTGATTTTTGGAAAGATAAGGTTGAATTTCTTAGTCATGTAATGACTACTAAAGGAGTTGAAGTCGATCCAAGCAAAGTGGACGCAGTATTGCACTGGGAGCAACCGAAGTCTGTTACTCAGATTCGTAGTTTTCTGGGAATGGCGGGATACTACCGTCGGTTCATAGAAGGATTCTCGACGATTTCTAAACCCCTTACGTAGTTGTTGAAGAAAGAAACGAAGTTTGCATGGACACCAGAGTGCGAGAAAAGTTTTATGGAACGGAAGAAGCGTTTGACGACCGCCCCCGTATTAGTGTTGCCGGACGTGCAGAATGGATTTGATATTTATTGCGATGCCTCAAAGCAAGGTCTGGGGTGCGTGTTAATGCAGAATGGTAAAGTTGTTGCCTATGCGTCGAGGCAATTGAGACCGCATGAGGCGAATTATCCGACGCATGATTTGGAATTAGCTGCCGTAGTGCACGCTTTGAAGATATGGCGTCATTATCTCATAGGAAATAGATGTGAGATATATACTGACCATAAGAGCCTGAAATACATTTTCACTCAAGCAGATCTTAATATGAGACAACGAAGGTGGCTAGAGTTAATTAAGGATTACAATGTGGGAATTCATTATTACCCTGGAAAAGCCAATGTGGTAGCAGATGCTCTGAGTTGAAAGAGCCATAGCGCGAACACGCTGTCAATGGATGGTCAACCAGAGCTATGTAAAGAATTTCAGAAGTTAAAGTTGGAAGTTGTTCCGCAAGGAAGTATAGCTGCACTGGAAGTAAAACCAACACTTGAGGACCAGATCAGGGAAGGGCAGAAAGATGATGAGAAAATTTCTAAGATCAAGTCCAAGAAAGAGGAAGGCCTAGCAGTGGATTTCACTCTAGATGGGCAGGGAACCATGTCCTTCAAAGGCCGAATTTGTGTACCGGATAAAAAGGAGCTGAAGCAACTGATTCTTGAGGAAGCTCACGATTCCAGGTAGTCGATTCATCCAGGAAGTGCTAAAATGTATCAGGATTTGAGAGAGAGATTTTGGTGGCCTAATATGAAGCGTGAGGTGGCTGAGCATGTTGCTCTATGCGATGTATGTCAGAGAGTAAAAGCCATGCATCAAAGACCAGCTGGTTTGTTGTAGCCGTTGAAAATTCCTGAATGGAAGTGGGGGGAAATTGGTATGGATTTTATCACCGGTTTACCTAAGACTCAGAGAGGTTACGATTCTATTTGGGTTATTGTGGATCGTCTGACCAAGGTCGCTCATTTTATTCCGGTAAAGACCACCTACTCAGGAGACCGTTTAGCAGAGTTGTATATGTCAAGGATTGTATGTCTGCATGGAGTGCCCAGGAAGATTGTGTCAGACAGAGGTACCCAATTTACCTCAAGATTTTGGAACAAGTTGCATGAAGCACTAGGAACTACTTTGAATTTGATAAAGCATATCACCATAAGCAGATGGTCGACGAAAGGGTAAATCAGATTTTGGAAGATATGTTGAGAGCTTGTGCTTTAGCTTATGCTACATCTTGGGACAAATGTTTGCCGTATGCAGAATTCAGTTACAATAATAGTTATCAAGCTAGCTTGCAAATGTCACCGTTTGAGGCGTTGTATGGACGTGCTTGCCGTACCATGCTGAATTGGAATAAAACGGGGGAGCGTTTAGTGTTTGGACCAGATATTCTTAAGGAGGCAGAAAATCAAGTTGCTATGATTAGAGAGAGGTTGAAGATAGCGCAATCAAGGCAAAAGAGCTATCTCGACAACCGACGTCGAGATTTGAGTTTGAGCGATGATTATGTGTATCTCAGGGTTACCCCTCTTAAGGGTGTTAAAAGGTTTCACGTTAAAGGGAAGCTTGCACCGAGATATGTTGGTCCGTTCAAAATTTTAAGCCGTCGAGGAGAGGTGGCCTATCAGTTGGAATTGCCTCAGTCCTTGGCAGGAGTGCACGACGTGTTTCATGTGTCACAACTTAAGAAATGTCTCGAGTACGTGAGAACAAACCCGTTGGGCCTTAATAGAGCTGCAGGAAGACCTGACTTACAAGGAGCAGCCAGTCATAATTTTGGATGTTATGGAGCGCAGAACTAGAAGCAAGTCTATTCGCTTTTGCAAAGTTCAGTGGAGCAATCATTCTGAAAGTGAAGCAACCTGGGAGCGTGAAGAAGATTTGAAGTCAGAGTTTCCAAACCTATTCTCTAGTTAGCCCTGAATCTCGGGGTCGAGATTCTGTTAAGGGGGGGAGGTTTGTAACATCCCAAAATTCGTCTAAATATTATTTTATTGTCCTTGGTGCATTTTATGATTTTTCTGGAACTTATTTGGATTTTTCTGGAGTTATCGGAATTAATTGCAAATAAAGTGTTATGGCCTTTTGTTGAAAACTATTTAAATTTATGCAAAGTTAAAATAAAGTTTTGCCAAAAATATTTTATTTGAGTCCAGAATATCTCAAAGTATTTTTGAGAATTTTCTTGGAATTTTTCTGATTATTTTATTGCCTGAAACAAATAAAATGAATTTCTGTAATTATTTTAAATGAGAAATCCTTTTAAAAAGATCATGAGCGAGAACGGGCGGCCCACTCTTGTGCGGCGAAATAGTCCATGTGACCGTTTGCCGAAACCCTAACCCTAATCCGCCGACTGTTGGATCGAGATCCAACGGCCGCGCTTCTGCCGCGTCGCGTGTCGCCTGCAGCCGTCGGATGGAGGCCGCGTGGACGCTGGTGATGAAGCCGCGTCGCCTCTCCGTATCGCCGCCGGAGTCCGCCGCCGCCACGGAACCGCCTCCGAAATCCGCGCTGCGCACGCCTCCCCGTGCACCTATTTAAGGCGCCGCCGCAGGCGCTGAAACCCTCACCCCACGCCTCACCCGTCTGTCAGTTCTCGCACGCCGAGACGCCCTCGCCTGCCCGTGCGAGCTCGCCGGAGTTGCTGAAGCCCCCGCCGTGGGTCCCGTCCGTTTTTCGCCGTCGTCCACGCCGCTTCGACCGTGCGGTTCGGATCCGTGACCCTTGGACGCGGCGCACCTACCTCGCCGTTCCTGCCGCCGGATCGTCGCGAAACGCCGGCGCGACGCGTCGTCTTCCCGGCCGATCGTGGAGTGCGCCACCGCGACGCCCTCGCTAGGTTGGAGCTCGCGGCCGTTCGATCTCGCTGCGCCCGGATCATGCCGCGTGGGTAAGCATCTCGAGTATCGGTAGCCGTCGGATCAAATTGGGCGATCGAGTCGTAGCCGCGTGTCCCTCGCCGCGCCGTCCGTCGAACCTATGCGCGCCGAATCGCCGCGCGGCGGTAACCGCGTCTTGCCGCGTGTCGCCTTGAGCCGAAGCGCCGTGGCCGCGCCCACCGTGAGCCGGTGCGGGTTGGTGGACTGGGTCCATACGCCCGAGATGCGTGGCAGCGTCTGATTGGCTGACATCAGGGCTGACGTCAGCGTGACCCAGTTAATCGGTTTTCGATTTAAAAATAATTCGGTTAATTCGGATTTTCTAATTTCTATATTTTCAGTATTTATTCAAACTTCCAAAGGCTATAACTTTTGCATTTTAACTCGGATTTGAGTGATTCAAATTTCTAAAAATTTGTAAAATTGAGATCTATTTAATGGTGAATTTTAATTTATTTTTGGAGTTCATTTGCTCTCTGTTTTGGTATTTATTTGCTTTTCTCCTTCGGTACGCGTAGACGTTGAATTGTGCGACGCTTCGGAGGAAGATCCAACAACTCAAGAGCAAGCTCCAGATTAAGATCAGGACCTATTACAAGGCAAGTTGTGCTTTGATCATGTTGAACCCATGTTTATAAAATTGCTATATTGTTTTACTCTATTGCATGGTATTTCAAGTATACAAATTGTTTCAACTTAAATTGGGATCTAGTTAATCTACCCACTTGACTTATGTACCCTACTTTGTCATTGTATGCCATAATCTATTGTCACCCTAGATTGGTTCATTATAGTTGGTTAGTAATGATAATCAACATGGGATGGTTAGACCGTATTAGTTGCCTAGCCATGCCACGTCATCACATGTGTTTGAATCATTGATAATTAATCTTGATTAATGGAATATATAACGATGTTATGAACTTGTGTGTCATGTGGGATCACACGATGAGATTGAGTTGTTGTGGCGAGTCATGTCACGCAACTATGTTGAATTGTTGATGGCACGTGGTGCTTGGTAATCAACCTGGGTGATAATCATTTAGATTGGGGCAAGTGACAAGGGGCGAGTATGCCAAGGTGGGCCCGATGGGCAGAGGGTATGTGGATGTCTTGCCTTGATCACTCTAAGGACTTAACCTTGTAAGCCTTTGACCTGAGTCAATCACGCAACCACATGTCTGGTATGGGCCAGCCTAGCTGATTAATTTGCAATGTCTTAGCTTTGGTACTATCTTGGTGGTGTGAGTTCCGAGTTATGGAGTAATTCACATGGCGCAAGAGGGGCCTGGATGTGGTAACCAGTCCCACAGTGTTGAAACCTTAGCGGGTGGTACCGGGTTAAGCAGTAGCATTGTAAAGGCTTTGTTATAATCACTCGCCTTGGTGGTGTTTGGTTGTATCGCGTGGGTAAAGTGCATAACCTCTGCAGAGTGTTAAACTATTCGGATAGCCGTGCTCGCGGTATTGAGCAATGCTCGGGAATTACAGTTAAGGGTTAGCTTAATTAACTGGACAACTTGGTTGGGATGGCGGAATGCCATGTGGAAGATGGAATTTGATTTAGGATTGGAAACTGGTTTACTTAAAGAATCTGAGTCTATTTACTATTGTTATTTGTTTCTGATCTTTACAATCTATTTATTGTATCTGTTCATAAATCTTGCTTATTGCAAAATAGCCATGATAGCCTATCCATTGGAATAAGCCTTGCATATAGTTACATAGAATTGCATTACATGCACAACTTGTTGAGTGCTTTAAGTACTCACCCTTGCCAACAACAATAATCAACGATCGAAGAATCTATACTGTGTTGGAGGAGGAGTTCGGGAGGACGCGAGTCATTAGGGTCCGAGCCTTGTCGGTTGCTGTGGTGAGCGATGAGCTATCTACGTTTTCTACTTTCCGCTGTTTAATTATTAGTTTATATTTTCAGTCTTGCCCTGCGTGGCTTAATAATGTAAGTCGGTCATAAGATCATACACTTAGCTATATCAATAAATGGGGTATTATTCTATTATCGTTGAGTATGATATGATATGTACCGATGTTGAGCTTGTGCACTAGCGTTGATCCTGGGACTAGTGCGGTAAACACAGTGGGTTCGAATCAGTGAATTCGGGTCCTTACAGTTCTAATCCTGGTGATTGGACTAATAACATATACTCAAGATGTATAACATCCAACCCATTTTCTTCAACAAAAATTCGAGAAACAAAAGAATGCGAAGCTCCAGAATCAAACAAAACCGTTGCAGGTACTGAGTTAACCAGGAGCTTCCCTAGTATGACATCCGATGCCTCCTGAACTCCATCAGTTGTAATGTGATTGACATGACCTCTCATTATTGCTTGGGGCGTAGTTCCACCATGATTCACTCCTAACACAGGTGTCTTTTGCTGGTGTAGAACCAAGGTTGAAGCGAACAGGTGTAATACCTCCTCTCTTGGGACAGTTAGTGGCAAAGTGCCTCAGCTTTTGACAAATGTAGTAGCAGACGCATTGATTGCTTGAGCAGGTGTCTGAAAACTCTGATTAGATGGACACGGTGTAGGAGTTGATGTCTTGCTTGCAGCCTACGGCTGAAATTTTGCAAATTGTTGATGAGTTATTCTCAACCTTAACTGATTTGGGTGTCCTCCTTGTTGAGTCATAACGCGCTTGCGATCCTCACCCAATTCCTTAAGCTTGTTTTTCAGAATTATGGCCTTGTTGACTAGCTCTTGAAAATCCGGGAAGTTATGAGTGATTAAACCCACTTGCAACCCAAAGTTCAGTCCCTTCATGAAGCGAGACTGTCTTGCTTTATCTGTGGCAACATCTTCAGGAGCATAGCGTACAAGCTGTGTAAAGTTATTCAGATACTCCGCCACTGATTGGCTTCCTTGCTTAAGTGCCCTAATTCCTTTTTCTTCAACTCTATCATTCCTTTAGGTACGCGGTACTGATGAAAAGCAGCAGCAAACTCATCCCAGGTTATATCTTGTGGGGTTTCATGGGTAGCACAATAATTCTCCCACCATGTAGAAGCAATTCCTTCCAACTGATGTGAAGCATACAACACCTTCTCATTTCCTTCACACTGGGTAATGAACAACTTCCTCTCAATAGTTCTAAGCCAATCGTCTACTTCTAAAGGATTGACATTCCTGAAGAATGTTGGTGGACGTGTCATCATAAAGTCTGACAGTTTGGAATAAGGACGAGATCCATCATTAGTGGCTTGCGATGCAATGCAGGCACTTGCTTGATTGGTCAAATCCCTTACTTGCTGCATCATAGTCTGCATCAACTGAGTCTGAGTAGTGAAAAAGCTCCCATGTTCTGCATCTCTACTGACGACGACTGTTGAGGAAAATTTCCTTCATTAGGGTTGTCATTGGATCGACTTCGTGAGGAGCGGGCACGTGACTAGGTGTTAGCGAGGACAAAGAAAACTGCGGATGGGCAGCTGGTTGTACCAAACCCCGCTACCGCGCAAGTCGTCTCCACCATCGTAAGACATCAAACTTAGTACATTGCAGTCGATCCTTCTTGTTGTATTCCAGATCTAATTCATACTCGCTTCTTGCAGGAGGAGGTAAGCCAGAGGAAAGAGCAGGGGACCTTTCTTAGCCAAGGGTCAAATGACATCTTGTCCTCTGCGATCAGGAAGCTGGACCATAAGGGCCGGTTACTTGCCACAGGGGCAGGACATACGAAGAAGTCCTACTTCTAAGATGATGCTGAGAGTACCAGATCAAGATCATGGGAGGCATGTGCGGAGCGCCTCAGGGACACGCTTAGGGAGCAGCTGAGGGAGGAGATCAAGGAGGAGATAAGGGGGGAGATGATGACACGTGAGGAGGAGATGAGGGTGGAGACGATGGCACGTGAGGAGTGCCTGAGAGCCGAGATGATGGCGATGATCTCCCAGAGTCAGAGCTAGATGCCCCTTCCTACCGTAGAGAACCTGTGCTCCGACCAAGTAGCTGCGGTTCCAAAAATGATAAGTACCTAACTTAAAGATGCGAGGGTAACTTCATATGTTTTCTCTCAAGTTGCGCACTTTTTGTAGGCGCCTACCAAGTGTCAGCTCACCCTAACGGAAGATGGATTTCCTGTTGAGGCTGCACGCGGGGTTGCATTTCCACGTAAGGAGACCGACACGGTGCATGATCAGTCATTGGGGAAGGGCTACATGAGGGTCCAGATGGACTACGTCCACATCGCCTTCTTATCACATGTGCTCGAGTTCCCCCTAACGAAGACATCACCACTCTCGGGCAAGCGCAGATGTCGTTCATCAAGTGGCCCATGGCGAACATCGTCTTGGTCAAGGTAAAATCCCGCGTCTTACGTACCATTCGGTGAGTGCGACAACAAGTTACAAATACGCGTGCTTCGTAGGTTCCTACCGTACTTGAGCCTACTCCCACGACCATGACGAGTCCTGCACAGAGTACAGAGCTGGTGCGTAAAAGGACTAGCACGATAGCCACAGAACCACTGCAGGCCTCGGAGACTCCTGCTAAAAAGGCAAAGCTCACAGATGCCACAGAGCCCCCTGAGGTACATGAAAAGCCTACTGCCCCGGCCTCAGAGACTCCTTCTGCACAGAAAGGAAAGTCGGCATAGGCCACAAAGAGGCCTTATGATTTTAAGGCCTATATATATGGAAAGCCCCTTCTGTCTTCTAGCAAATTGAATCCTCTAGGCAAGTGCACTCGACAGCTCCATGGATGGTACGTTGACAAAGTGAAAGAGGGCGAGTGGTGAGTCGACTTCAATGTTAAATACAGAAAGGGACATTTCCACCGCGAGGAGGATGGGACATTCCCAGTTAGTTTTGAGGATCTATTCTGTCTGTACCAACTGATAGCCATTGATATTTCTACTGTACAATCCTGGACGCTGTGAGTATCGCACTATATAGAATGAGCTTATGACTTCCATAGGATTTTGCATTATGTTTTTAACATTCAACACGAGTTGCAGGGCAATGAGGCGGCGAGTCGTGATGAATCGACAACCAGTTGGGTTCGTTGACCCTGAGCTTGTGTCCGCGACCATGGCTATGCTTCAACCGGAATGGGTTGCCTGCTACATCAAGGGGGCATTGAGAGCTGAGTCGAAGAAAGACTTCGTTCTACTCCTGTACCATGTGGAGTAAATACTATTTTACCCTTCAATTACTTGTACGCACTTAAATCGTATGAGAACTTATTTCCTTCGCTGCATACCATTTAAAAAGCAACCATTGGGTTCTACTCATGATCGTTCAAAGTGACAACATAATCTACACTTTTAACTCGATCGAGAAGAGACCGATGGACTACGCGATCAAGCCTCCTTTGGACCAGTAAGTGCACTACTCTTACCTAACACTTTCTGTATTTAACTACGTTAATTTTTTTGACTCAACGGCAACTCTCCAATGTATATAGGGGTTTCTCAAACTATGTCGCTGAAGGAGGAAAACACAATGACAAAAAGGGCTCGAAGCTGGAGTATGTGCGCTTCAAGGTACAAGTGCCTACCATATATAAGATTAATATTTTCTGACATCTATTATTCATCTCTTAATTTCTTTTTCTTTCTTCATAGTGTCATCGACAGGGTAGCGACGACCACTGCGGTTTGTATGTCATGCAACACATGATGATCATGGTCGGCAGCTCAGACCTTTTCTCTAAGGTATATGTACATGCATAATAATACAATTAGCCTTTCACATAGAAATTTCAAAACTTAAATTAGAACACTTGTTTTTTTTGTAGCATATCAATATCCCCTAGAAGAGCTTAGATAGCTCTGCACTCAACAAGTTACGAGACCACTTATGCCAGTGGTACTGGATGAAAGTTTTCTAGCAGATGGGTAGGTTTACAGATCCTGAAAGCTTTTACTAGTCCATATGTGAAAAATATTATATATGTGAATGCGGTTGCATGTGTACTGACTGTGAAGCATGTTTGAGTTCTATTTTGTAAACGAATGTGATATGTGTTGTAATAAAATGTTTGTGTTCTGTGAATGTGATATGTGCATAATGTGTGCTATTGCTATGTGAATGTGATATGTGCATACTGTGTGAAATATGTGTTGATTGGAGAGTGAATTGGAAAACAGCATACCCCCTCATCTCTATCGGTTCTGAGAAGAAAATGATAGAGATAAGGGGATCATCTGTATCGGCTCTTTGTAAGAAGCGATAGAGATAACATGCCCATCTCTATCGATTTCTTATAAGAAGCGGCTTCTTCTAAGGAACCGACAGATATGACACTCTTATCTCTATCGCTTCTTATAAAGAACCGATAGAGATAACACTCTCATCTCTATCGGGCAGGAACCGACTGTAATAGCGCCGCCTCATCTCTGTCTCATAACTTTGTGTCGCCACCAGAATCGATTGTGATGATAAAAAAGAACTGATTGTGATGTATATTCGTGTAGTAGTGTTTATTGGCTATAGTTAAACTTGCCTAGGCTTCCAAAATTTTCTGGCTCCGCCACTACTTCTTCCTGATATGCCCTCGAATAGCTTTAACTTCATAATATGCCATTAGGTTCTAATTTTTCTTCACAATATATCATCATCATGAAGACTCCATCAAAACCCTTTATTAAGCCCTCGGAAAAACCATTTTGCTCTGGGTTGTAATATTTCACTCCATGCCACTCTCAAAGTACTTGTGACTATGCGCTTGTGATGTCCCTGTGTGGCTTATTTTGGTTCATATGCCCTTATATTAAATTATGGATTTTATTGTTATGAAATTTATATGCCAAAAAATTCTTATTGTTTAGCTGCAAATTATTCTGGTACAATGTCTACAAGTGAGTTGGATGCCACTGCCTACTCGGTGGCAATTTCAAAAACTAGAGGGAAAAGTTCATAGCAACTTTATATAGTCAGATGTGAAAAAAATTACTATAATTAATACAATTAGCTTGATAAAAATCCACATAGTGTGATAGTGCTATACATGGAACTGTCACCCTAGACTGACGACCAAATGATGTCAAATAATAGAACTCGTCACTTGAGAGTGGCATAGAGTGAATGTTATAGCTGAGGGTAAAATGGTCTTTTCTCATAGATTAATGGAGGGGTTGTGCCGACGGTGATGGCATATTGTGAGAAAAATATAAACCGATGATATACTGTGAATAAAGAGGTATTGACTTGAAAAAAAGAGAGTGGTTGGATGACATGTAATAAATTTTGTGTTATACAGTTTGTTGCTAGGTTCAAAATCCCAGCGAAATTTCGGAAATTTCTGTCGGAGATGAGATCCCAAATTCCGGCGGAATAAAAAAATTGAAAAAATTCAAATTGCTATAGTATTTTTCTGTAATTTTGACTGAATTTCAACTTTTTTAGACCGGATTTGGTCAATACCCCTTAATAATGTCATCTTCTATGAAAATATTTGGAAAAACTGAATTTTTGAGATATTTTGTAAAAATAACAGAAACACTGTTAGATTTTTATAAAAATGTACAAGCTTGATCATGCTCTAAAAGATTTAAAGTACCATCTTTAGCGGTCTAGGATCATACAGAATTTTTTTTAAAAGAATTGAATTTCATTTGTTATCTTTAAAAAATAAAAAACGGAAGGAACATAAATAAGACAATAACGTTTTCAGTATTTTATAAATTCACTTGAGTGTGATCATGATCCAAAATGTTTATAAGAGTTTAATAATTGCCTCAAAACTCTTTTCTAAAAGTTTTAAAAATTCTAAAACTTTCTTGGTTGCTTAATCAAATCTATAAAGCAATATATGTACTCAGCCAAACTTTTATCAGGATAGTAGCACTATCAGAATTTTTTTAAATTCCTCAGGCTTGATCATCATTTTAAAATTTTATAGGAATATTAGTGATACTTCAGGACCATTCACAAAAAAATTCAAAACTTTCTAACATAGTTTGAACCATTTTTCATTCGGTTGAAATTTATCGGCCAGCCTTTTATGAGGACAGTAGCACTATCAGAATTTTTGATAATTCCTAAAGCTTGATCATCATCTAAAAGTTTTATGGAAACATTATTGATGCATCAGGGCTGTCCACAAAAATTTTCAAAATTTTCTAATGTGGTTTGAACTATTTTTCTTTCGGTTGAAATTTGCTGGTCAGTCTTTTATTTGAAAAGCAGTACTGTCAGACTTTTTAAAAATTCCTCAAAATTGATCATCTACTAAAATTTTCAGGACCGTCCACAAAAAAAAAATTTAACATCGTTTCAACCATTTTCACTTGGTTGAATTTTGCCGAGATTTCGGCAGTTTCGGCCGAAATTTCAAAAATTTATTGTCAAAAATTTTGGATTTAAAATTTAATTTTGGAATTTTGACCAGATTCCTTCTAAAATCCAGAGATTTTGCAAATATCTGGGATGTGAATGGAAAACGAAATTTTAAAGCCTAGTCTGTTGTGTTGCTGTTGCAGCTTGAACTTGCAGGCAAGGTTCAAAATTTCGGCGAATTTCGCCGAAATTTCGGATTTCGGACCACCCCGAGATCTCAAGTACCGGCCGGGAAAAAAAATCTAAAAAACTTTGAAATTGCTACAGTAAACTCCGAAATTTTGTTTTTTTGGCCAAATTTCATGTTTTTTTGCCGGTTTTGAAAGTTTTAGGGCCGTATTTGACCGGATTTGGTCCAATAACCCTTAGGAAAGTCATCTCCTATGAAAATTTGTTGAAAAACCTAATTTTTTAAACATTTTAAAATTTTGGTAGAAACACTGTCAGATTTTTATAAAATTGTAAAAGCATGATAATAATTTGAAAATTTTATGGTACTATACTTAGTAGATTAGGATCATACATAAAAAATTTCAAAATAATTTAGCTTCATTTGTTATCTTTAAAAAATCAAAAACTGAATGAATATAATTGGGACAGTTATATTGTCAGAATTTTATAAATTTTCTTGAGTGTGATTATGATCTATTTTTTTTGAGAGATTAATAATTGACTCAGTAACATTATATAAATTTTTCAAAAAATTTCAACTTTGTTTGTTTAGTCAATCAAATCTATGTAAGCATTGAACTTCGTTTGTTATATTATATTTCAAAAATCAAAAAGAAAAGAACATAAATGGTACTGTGCCTTGTAAGAATTTTATAAATTCACTGGAGTGTGATCGTGAATCAAAATTTTTATGGGATATTAAAAACTTCCTTATCACCATTCTTTAAAATTTTCAAAAAAAATTATGGTTTACATAATTTTTCATTTTGTTCAAGTTTGCCGGTAAGCCTTTTAACGTGGCAGTAGTACTGTTCGAATTTTTAAAAATTCATACAGTTTGATCATAATCTGAAATTTTTTTGAGAGCATTATAGATACATCATAACCATGCACAAAAATTGTAAACAGTTTCTAACTTCATTTGTATCATTTTCCATTCGGATCAAACTTGTCGGTCAGTGTTCTATCAGGACAGCGCCACTCTCCGAATTTTTAAAAATTCCTCACATGTGATAATCAACTGAAAGTTTTTTGAGAACATTAGTTATGGATCATAACCATGCACAAAAAATTTCAATAGTTTATAACTTGATTTGTACCATTTTCCATTCGATCAAACTTCTCGGTCGGTGTTTTATCAGACAGTACCACTCTCGAATTTTAAAAATTCCTCAGGTGTGATAATCAGCTGAAAGTTTTGTGAGAACATCAGCATTGTGTCAGGAACCTCCAAAAAATTTCAAAATTTTTCGATAACGTTTAGACCACTTTTCACCGGTGCAAAAACCCGAAATTTGGATATTTACTGAAATTTGGTTTTTTCACCAATTCGTTTTTTTCCGGATTGGACGGTTTGAATTTTCAAATTCAAATTTTGTCTGAAATAATTTCGAAATTTTGTTATCCGGCGCGGGACGAAATTTATTCCGAAACCGAAATTTGAAACCTTGTTGCAGGCAGGCAGCATGCGCCATGCGGGGATGGGCAGCTAGCTTAGTAGGATGATCCACAAAGACGGATCCTATGCCTGTCGGAGGGGAGGGGAGGGGAGGGGAGGGCAACATCGTCTCGTCGTTCCCCACCCATCCACCGTCGCAGTCGCAGGGCCGCCGGAGCCTCCTGCTCCGGCTGCTGCTCGCTGGATCTCCGCCCGGCTTACTTTCCAAATTGCGAGGTGAGATCCTCTTACTCTTGCCTTCTCCTCTCCTGTGCGCCCCCAAACCCTAAACACCATTGCTCTCGGGCGCTGCCCTCTCCCACTCCACCGGCACACCTCGCCCCAAACCCTACTCGCTTTGCTTTGGTCGCGCCAAAGCCAAAATGTGTATGTGGTCGTCATCCTAGGGTTTGGTTCCTCCTTCTCCTCCAATCTCCCCCTCTTCCTCCCGTCGGCGATGTTTGGGAAGATGGCCGCCGATTCCAGCATGGGCATGGGCATGGGCATGGGCTTTCACCAGGGGGTCGCCACCTCCACCTCCTTGTACCACCACCACCACATGCTCTCCTTCCAATCCAATCTCGATTCTACTCCCACTGCTGCTGCTACCATCACCACCCCTGCTGCTGGACCTGCGCCTGCCCCTGCACATGGAATTGGAACCAACAGTGCTCCCATGCTTGCCAATGTCGTCTCCTCCCCACTCCACGGGGTTCCATCCACTACAAAGTATAAGTTTGTCACTGGCTCACCTGCCGATTGGACCGCCCATGAGTTTGCAGTATTCAAGGAGGGCCTCATCAGGTTCATATCGAATAAATCCCTTCCTTGTTACAATACATTGTTTTATTATCTCTATTATATATTCTTCTACTGCAACCTGCTATTATGTTTTCCCCTGATGAATGACTACTAGATATTAGGCCTGCAACAATTCCCTGATGCTTTCCTCTCTCTCTCTCTTTTTTCCTTTTTTTTGGCATACAGTTCAACTTCCTGATCATGTTTCTTCAACTTCAACTGAGTAAAGTAATTACATTCTCGTAGATAGATCATCTACTTCGTTTTGGCATCTACCGACCCTTTGTTTAATGACAATACTAGATATGCTCATGAGCCTAATATTATGAAGTACATCAAGATTGCTGCTATGCTGCCCACTAGGACCATCAGGGATGTTGCATTAAGATGCTGGTGGACTACTGTAAGTTCTATTCTTTATTCCTTGTATTCTAGTTTTCACTTATCTGTTTTCCTTGCCTGTTCTGATGCCTGTAGACCTTTTTCTGCTCTGCATCTCAGGGCAGCTTCTTAGTGTTCCTAAGACTGTTAATGACCTGCACACACCCTGACACCTTGACCATTCACATGTTTCTGGTTACTGGCCAGGTGCTCTTGTTGCTTGAATACAATACCATTGCCTTTTTTAAACTCATCAGCTGTGTTGTGCTTCTTTAGTCCCTAATTTACTTTTGAAGTGCTAAATCCCTACATAGGCTAGACGATTAGCACAGAAAAAAGGTTAATATCAAGTGGAGCTAATTGTCAATTTACAGATGAATGGGCCAAACTATAATCTTAAAGTACTTAATGGTTCAATGCTCTAGTGAACTGAAAATGTGTGCAGAGCATGAAAACATCATGACTTACTTTAGGTTTGCTAATAGCGCTGGACCTAGATCTACTTTGCTATAATATTGCTTAGATTGTCCATAACTTGGCAGATGTGATTATCCTTGTTTATTTTGTTTCTTTTTTTGGGGGAAAACCATAGGGGAGACCCCGACGGCTATGTTGCCTAGATACGCCGATACGTATCGGATATGTGATACGCCGATACCACGATACAACATTTTCTGAAAAATACCGATACGGTGATATGTGTGTATATATATTATAGTAATATAAAAACAGAAAATTAATCAATTCTTGTAAGGAAATGATAAAATGCGAATACCTTAATATTTGATGTAGCCAAGCACTTTCTTCTCCAGTTCTCCCCCATGGTTGTTTGCCTTATACAAGTTCATGAAACCAATATAATGAAGTAAATGAACCTACTGCGAAGAAATTAGTACATAGATACAAACAAATAATAGAATCACAGATAGATGCATGGTGCTTACATTATAATTTGTAAAAGTTGTAACTTGTAAGTGTAGCTTGACCACTCTGATAGTCCATTCCATTTCTCCAACTCCAAAGTACAAATATTAGATCAGAAGAATAGAAAAGCAAATAAGTAGTGCATAGATTAGTAGTAGTGCATAAATTATGATAATAGTTCAACCACTTAGTATATATTACATAAAAGTTCACCCACTTAGTACATAATCTGATAAATAATAATCATAGAGACATAGACCACACAAAGTCCAATAGACCACAAATGTCAAGTCTAATTGTTGCTGCCATCCACTGGAGTTGTCTCTGTTTGAGATGGAGGTCCAAATTCTGATGCAGACAAATCCAACGCCCCAAGATCTTCTAGTACTCTCTCAAGGTCCGGTTCATCCAGTGAGAGATCAGTATGCTGAAGGAAATCAGCACCACCATCAAACGACTCGAAGTTATCCCCTCCAACATCCCACATTCTTGACTCTTGAGTAGCTGCCATCTACTGGAACCTGCGGACAGAACCTTACACCATAATTTCCAACCTTCAAGAGATGTGCTTGAACTCTTGAGTAGCTCCCATGGATAATGTGACCACAGAGCCTGCACCTAGACCGTGTATTTCCTCCTGCACCATTTCCAGTCTTCTCTAGCAACTCAACATACCTCCAAAGTGGCTTCTTTTCGCTGTCATTTGAAGTTACCCCACGTGCAGCAGTTAGGATGTTCCTTGCCATGGCGGCTCCACTAGATGGTGGAGGACATGTAGCACTAGTACCAATGCTAGATGACCCACTCGAGCTTCCAAGTTCACCACCACCAGATGCCATCTGCTCCAACAAGTTTGAACAAGAAAATGTACCTTGATGCACTAAGAACTAAGAACAAGTTTTAAGCATTGAAGTGGCCTTCTGTCAACATTGTCAATATATAAAACACTGAAGTAATGAACATTAGACTAGACTCTTAATTGATGTCTGTACGCTGGAAAAGGTTCCAACATGTCTTCCTTTGATGAGTAACAACCAATAACTTAGAGCGGCGGAGTTATACCTTGATAGCTTGATGCAGGATTGGGGGTGCGGCAGAGCAGCGGGCCGGATCGGGGGAGCTGGCCCGCTCGCACCGGATCGGGGGAGGGGAGCGGCTGGCCGGCGGCGGCGTGGTCGGATTGGCGGCGGGGAGCGGCGGGCTAGTGGCTTGAGGGATCAAGGATTTAGGTGGTGGCTGTGTACTAAAAGATCGGGACTGGTTTGGGGATTTTGTAACTTAGGGTAACCTGTATCCGAGAAGAATCCGAGAAGTATCGTTTTTTTTTTCTTTTTTTTTCAAAAAATGGAAATTAACGGATACGTGCAGGATACATACCAGGGAGTATCCGATACGTATCGGATACGGGTATGCTAGTTTTTCCAAGTATCAGTGCAACACAGCCCAACGGTATATAAGTAAATTAAAAAAGAAAATAACTAATTATGTACAAGCTAGAGAAGAGAGGGGGAATCCTTGCCCATTTATTTGATATGCTATTTCCATTCCGGGGCAAGGAAAGTACGAGGAGAAAACCTGATGAATTCTATGCAGGGAAAAATATTAGAGACTTTAAGGTATTCTTGTATTTAGCGAGTGACTCATTTTGATACTTTGGTAGTTATGGCTTTAAATCTTGTGCAGATCCTTTAGTTCATTTCTGTAGTATTAATCATGTTTTTCCAATAATGAAGTTCCCTGGACATCATTGCAGGAGAAAATGGTTGCCTCTACCTCAGTAGCTCATTTTCAAATGGCACCTCTAAACAATGTGGTCCCCTTTTCGATATTGATGCATCATGCAGGTCAAAATAGCCTGGTTCCTAAGGAAGGTTGGTTCCATTGCTAAATGTTTCATGTGTGTTCCCTTGAATATACTGGTTGAAGTTGTTTGAAGAGCAATTTCTTGAGATTGTCAGTGGGTTACTTATATGGAGATCTGTTCTTTTTTTTTGGTTAAATCATAGAGACCTGTTTCACACTGGTATTCTAGGCTTAGTGTCGACTTCGATTATCTTAGCACTAGTTCGTGCTGGTTGATGGTTATCTCTAGTGGTTGTTATTAATTATTGAGTAGAAGAAAGCTGATGATTTTTAGGAATTCAATATAGCCTATTTTTGTGGGCCTGGATCTGCGGGCTCACTACTTTTCCACTCCCTCTGTTGAAAAATGTAAGGCGTGATTTCACTTGGCACGGTTTTAAAATTCAAGTTTGACATTAATTCCTTTTATGATATTTTGTTAATAACTACCAAATCATGATAATGTGAAAGTAGTTTCAAGTACGGATCTAATGGTATTACTTTTGGTTCACTAAACTTATATATTGTTGGTAAAAAATTACGAGTTTGACTTCCGAAATGCATGGGCGCCTTATAAAAATCAACGGAGGGAGTAGTTACTAGGTAGCATGGCATTTGCTGGGAAGCAACCTTCAGATTCCTTCACTTGGTGGCTAGATCCCAGAGTTGACAATAAGGACGAACAAAAACAAAATCATGTAGCGATTTAGAAAATTTCAACCTTAATTTTAAACACAAAATCATGGTCTGATCCCTCGTTCAGTACCACTCATACATTTCCAAACCCGAAAGATGAGTTCTCAACCAGGTCGCAATGTTTAGCTGTAGTAATTGCACCATAAATCATTCATATTTTTGGGTGATGATCCATGAGTACATAGTATGTAGCCTGGGAATATAATAGGAATGAACTATGAATTTCTGCATCAGAAGCTTTAGGTTCTAAGCAGGTATGTAACACAACTAGAGAAATATGGCTAGGATTTGTCATGATTCTGGATATTGATCTTCATTAATATTAGAGTTGTTACATGCTAATTGTTTTTTTAGGAAAACTGTAGGGGAGCACCCTACTGTATGTAAATTATATTAGTAACTATATGAGAGTATATGTACAAGAGGATAAAAAGAGAATATACATGCCCGTAGGAAATCAGCATTAATGTAAAGATTTCCAAAGCTTCCGTCCTGACTTATGCTTTTCCTTGGCACGGTGAAGTAACTAAGATATATCCTTGGAAAACCAAGCTCTCCAGGTAAAGATCGCCAGAGCAATATTATCGCAAACCATACGGTTACATGTTAATTATGATGCTTGTTTCTTTTCTGTTTACATTGTCCTGTATGTAGTGTTTCTGTTGCACTACATACTAATGTAATATACTAATATATAATGATACTTAGATAAGAGCACTAAAAAAATGCTTTCTCCTATGCAAATCATGGAACTATTTCATGTTAGTTTTATTTCTTGTAATGATGTTCATATGTTTACACTCTGAACCAGTCCCTGTTTTAGATAATGCAACTCAGCATCTTCTGGAGGAAAATAATCATTTACTCTGCCAGATCGCTGCAAATATCGAATCTTTCAAGGTTTGTATACTGATGTACTTTATCTCTTATTCTGGGCATAAATATATTGCTGCACCATACTTTACTGTATGTGGACACTTGTCACTTCTGCTAGGGAGCACACATCTGTTACTGAACAAATGGAACATGGAAAATGATAATTGACATTTTCAGGAAGCACATATTAATTTAAAGCTATACATGGAAGCTTGAGTTGTTGTAATTGTGTCCGAAATTCCAAATTTCCTTACAGATGGAGGAGAACATGGATCTCTTTCTACGTACAAATAACAATATCAGAACAATTTCGAAAAGGTATGATTGTTATCTGTTGCATTTTTCTTGTATTTCATCCATTTCTTATATGCTACTTTAGTTGCACACACAACATATGCATAAGTTTGATATGCAGTTTTCAGCTTCTACTTTAATTTCAGTTTGTTGTAGTCATTTCCTGTATATGCATGTGTAGAATCATGCATGGCAGCTGTCTGACCAAAGGAGCTGCTAAATAGTGGAACTGAGTGAGTGATGGCACCACTTGTGTATATCTTAATCTTCAGTTGAGAAAATTCCTTTTTTTTTGGGGTCCTCACAGGAGTCTGTCGCTTATAAATTAAAGCAGTGAGATGCAAAATAGAGCACGATCAAAGGTGTACTGTTTTTGCTGTTTTGTTTATTTGCTCCTTGTCAGAGTTAACTAATTTAGATAAGTTTATATTGTAGAATGAGTGAGACGCCTGGTATCATGGGTCAGATGCCTCCCTTGCCATTACCTGTAAATGAAGATCACGTAAGTTTGCTTCTTCAGTTGGACAAAGTGGTAAGATCACCACGTTGTGATTGTAGGAGATCTCCATAAGATACGTAACTATTCTGTATGTTAAAATGTGATATATGTTCCTCGCAAAAAAAGGTGAAATATGTGCACTAGTTATTGTCAGGCTGTCCATATAGTACCTAACATTTTTACCAAGATTTGAAGAATGGAGGCTATTTTTAGTGTTATTATACTTAATAATTAATGATATGAAACTTGCCAATAAAATAGGAATGTGGAAAAATAATGAAAATGGAAGCTCAATTATTTGCCTAAATTGGAAAGTTTCTTTTGCTATGTTACTGCCATTTGGTATTTTTTTAGAAGGGTTCCACATATATGTTTCTGTGTTTAAACCCATTCATAGTATCGTTTCAATGGTATGGTTCAGCTTTGGCTTCCTTTTTAGGAACTGTGATAATTATGTTGTTGTCGCTGTTTTCTCCTGAAGGTTGGTTCTTATGATGATGTACTACGTAACTCTTATATGATGGAAGATGTAAGTATCCTGTAGCAAAAGATGACAGGAACTTTTGCATGATTTGTACAAATGGCATGAAGAAGGCCTCTTCTGTAGAATTAGATGATGTTATACTGACGAAGGCGACACAGAATAAGTAATGCTTTTCACGGATGTGTGTGTGTGTGTTGGGGTTGGTGAGATAATTGTTTCAGTTGTCGCCTGTCTATCCTTGATTCTTGGGAAAGGGAAGTTTAAACAAGTCATCAGTCAGGCGAGGGCGTGGTTTATTGCTTCGAGTTGTATTGGGTGCCGGAAGGAAGAAATACAGCTGAGATTAGACTAGACTGCCGCACTTGATTCAGTTGAAGGAAAGGTTGTAAATATAGGGTGTGGTGGTGGTATGAAGTGTTTTGCTTGTCTAATTGGCCGTTATTGATGTAAAAAAAAAGAGAGGATGTTCTGTTTCTGTTCTCCACGTACAATTAATTCTTAAGTTTGGCTTAGCTATACACTAGCAATTAGTGATGTAGTAATTTTGAAGATACATGACAAATGACTAGGGGTGGTCATCATCCCAGGATGATAGATGTCATGTCCTGACCTCATGGCATGATAATATGGATATAGAGATACGTAATCTGGGCCTCAGTTCGGCTTCTTCGGTCGTTGACTTCCAATCTGGAGTCACTGTCGTGGAGCACTACCAGGGTAGGGCTATCTTGTATACCGCACGGAAGTGCGGAACGAACTAGACAGATGATGTTTTAAAACGACTAGACGATCACCCCGCGTAGGGGCTGTAGACTGTAGAGCGCTCGCTTCGCATCCCCGCACCTAATTTCTTTTTCTTTTTGTGTTTTAACCTTGAAATATAAATTGTATGTGGTTTGATTACAGTGCACTGATGCATTTCTACACATATATCTGATTTTAGAACAAAATGTACAACAACTAGATCTAGATGTTAAGGAACCTCGCTATCGAATAGTCCGGGGTTCCCGAACAGATCTGAAGTGGAGAACAGAGAGAGAAAGAGAGAGACAGGTTTAGGGGAACGACGATAGAATATCTTATTGATTTCTGATCTCTTGTACATAGGGGGAACCCCTCCACCTTATATAGTAGTCGTCTAGAGTTTCGGCTAAGGGTCCATCTTGGGTTTTTATTGGACCACGTGGTTTCCCAACACTCCCCCTTGGCCCTTTGCTGCGAGATGCATATGCCTCATTAAAACTCCAGAAAAACCCAGTGGGAAAAATACTTGGAGAAAGAGTATAGCACACGCTAACTGTGTTGCACGAATTGCCTCATTAAAACCTTATGCAAGAAAACTTCATGAAAAACCTGCTAAGGAAAAAGAGTACTGTCGGCGTTTCGAGCACCGGCAAGTAAATTTGTAAGTCTAAGGGGTCGCGCGTTCCACTCCCTGAATGGTTAAACTCTGAAGTCCAAGATGTATACTAGTTCGGACCGAAGATCCCTACTCCAGTTCGTGTGGTGGCGTTGTATTCTCTTGATCTGATGATAGTGCACAAAGTTTACAGCGAGAGTGCCAATGACTTAGCGAGATGGGTTTGATGGCGCTCTCTCCTCTCCGCTTTCTACGGAGTTCTGCCTCCTTTTATACGAAAGGAAGGCGGGTTACATCGAAGTGGGAGAGGGCGAGGCGACCTACACTAGGAGCCGGTCCCGTTTCTGGCGACCGATCATCGCTCGATCTTGCCTATCTTTGGGTTGGTAGCTTAGTCGGTCGAGGCGGTTAGGTATTTCCGGAAGCGGCGTACACGCCTCTGCGAACCTTACGGGTGTTGGCGTTCTGTTGCGCCCGGCGTGGGTGTTGCCTCGGGAGAGGCGTGTCTCGCATCTTGTATGCGGCCGGTGATGGGGTGAGAGCATGACTTGGTCGATCATTTAAACCCTGCGGGAAGGAGCCACCTACCCTTGTATAGTCACTTTGATTGACCCGTTCGTGAGTGCGTGGCGGTTGTCCGGTAGAGAGCCGACACGCGGCCCTTGGCGAGGTGGTCTTAGCGCGATCGGTCGACGATTTCGACTGCTGCGGTCGGGAGCCTGCAGTCCGGGCCGGGGCCGTCTCACGAGGAGGTCGGGAGCTTAGCTCGGTCGGAGACATTCCCCTCGGTCGGTCGGAAGGAAGTCCGTGTGGCCTTGCGGTGCTTGATCGGTGAGTGGGGTCGAGCGGCTTTGTTGGGCTTGAGTGTGCTTGAGGCCGCCGTTTGGTCACCTTGGGCGTTAGGGTACCCTGTTATAAGTATTCGTCGGTAGCCCCGAACCCCGAGTGATTTGGCGGTCGGTCGGGGTTGATTCTTGGATGAGAATGGTGATGGGCGAGTGGTTGGCCCGTCAGATTAGGTCAAGCGATTTGTGCGGTGTGCCCCAACGCATCCGACGCGCCTGGAATTTCGCAGGGCATTGAAACACCGGGCTTTGAATTACCTCGTTGGGCATACGCGTCACGATTGGCGCGCCTCCCGCTTCGTCTTGGGGCGCCGGGTTACGGTGGGGCGCCGTTTTCGATGCTTGCATTCATTGCAGAGCGTTCAACCTCCCTCCATCCGGGTATATAAGGGCGCTATGGCTTGTTTGAGGATAAATCTTTAGGCGAGAATCCTTTTTGTTTTCTTGATATGGCTTGGGGCACCCTTTAGTCTTGGTTTTGGTGATGATGTCGGGGTAGAAGAAGAAGACCCTTTGGTGAGCTTTGGGCGAGTTCGACGGCGATGGCGAACCGGGAGGAAGAAGCTGCAGCCCGTGATCTTTGTTGCCGTCGATCTGTTGCTCGAGTCGTCCGAGACTCGAGGTAGCAAGGGGGCCTCCTAGAGGTGATGGCGCGAGGGCGCCGCATGTAGTTAGTGCGGCTGCGTCGATGTCATTGAGCAGCGGGGCGCGTCGCTGCGTCTCGATCCGCGGCTGCGGCGGCCGTCCGTCGACCGAGCAAGGCCTACCAACATGCGTCGGTGCCGCCGATGCCGTCACGGATGTTAAAGGCTTTGGCGCGGAGGAGGTCTGCCGTAGAGTAGCGTAACTATTCTTGTATCTGTCGAGTACTATATTGCAAAGTTGTGTGAAGTTTGAGCTGTTGGCCTATAATGAAATCTCTTTTCCTTTATGGATGTCTTCGTAATGAGTTTGCCTTGTGCCTTGGTGGCGGGGACGACCGCGATGCCTCGAGGTTGGGCGTCCAGGAGTGCTCGTTAACGTCGTAGCTAGACCGTGCCTTGGTGGCGGGACGACCGCGATGCCTCTGCGCGATGTTCGGTGTCGAGTGCTCGTTTAACGTCGTAGCTAGACCGTGCCTTGGTGGCGGGGACGACCGCGATGCCTCTGCGCGAGGTTAGGGTGTCCGAGTGCTCGTTTAACGTCGTAGCTAGACCGTGCCTTGGTCGGCAGGGACGACCGCGATGCCTCTCGCGCGAGGTTCGGGTGTCCGAGTGCTCGTTTAACGTCGTAGCTAGACCGTGCCTTGGTGGCGGGGCGACCACGATGCCTCTGCGCGAGGTTCGGTGTCCGAGTGCTCGTTTAACGTCGTAGCTAGACCGTGCCTTGGTCGGCGGGACGACCGCGATGCCTCTCGCGAGGTTCGGTGTCAGAGTGCTCGTTTAACGTCGTAGCTAGACCGTGCCTTGGTCGGCGGGACGACCGCGATGCCTCTGCGCGAGGTTGGTGTCAGAGTGCTCGTTTAACGTCGTAGCTAGACCGTGCCTTGGTCGGCGGGACGATCGCGATGCCTCTGGCGAGGTTCGGGTGTCGAGTGCTCGTTTAACGTCGTAGCTAGACCGTGCCTTGGTCGGCGGGGCGACCACGATGCCTCTCGCGCGAGGTTCGGTGTCCGAGTGCTCGTTTAACGTCGTAGCTAGACCGTGCCTTGGTGGCGGGGGCGACCACGATGCCTCTGCGCGAGGTTGGTGTCAGAGTGCTCGTTTAACGTCGTAGCTAGACCGTGCCTTGGTCGGCGGGGACGACCGCGATGCCTCTGCGAGGTTCGGTGTCCGAGTGCTCGTTTAACGTCGTAGCTAGGCCGTGCCTTGGTCGGCCGCGGACGACGCGATGCCTCTGCGCGAGGTTCGGGTGTCCGAGTGCTCGTTTAACGTCGTAGCTAGACCGTGCCTTAGTCGGCAGGGACGACCGCGATGCCTCTGCGCGAGGTTCGGGTGTCCGAGTGCTCGTTTAATGTCGTAGCTAGACCGTAGGCTCGTTTTACGTCGTAGCTGGACGTAGGCTCGTTTTACGTCGTAGCTGGATGTAGGGCATCCATCCCGTGTCCTCGTCTGGCGAGGGGAGCTGCGAGAGGAGTGGCCACCGTCTATCCCACACGTATACCCCATCCGCAGGTGTGGGACTGGAGAGTGGCGGCGCGTTTACGCGTTGGTTTGAGCGCCGTGCTCGTGGAGCTTATAATAGGTAGTCCGAGTGGGTCTGGGAGGTCCGCCCAAGGGGACCCTTAGGCGGACGGTCCCGAGTAGGGTGTCTGGCCTGCGTGGGGCGACCCATAAAAACCTTTCTCTACTCAATCCGTATGGGCCACGGGTGGTTCGCGCGACCCGAGGCGGCACTGGCTGTCGCTCATCGATGAGCTCCGGAGAGTGTGAAGTATGGTCTCGGACGCGAGTAGAGGTGATTGTGTCGTTAGCCGACCTAGCAGGGCCCACCGTGGGGCTCGCCTCATACTTGCCCCTCGCTCAAGTTTATTTGGGCGGCCTTACGCCCATCTGGTGGGGTAGGCCTTTTGAACCCGCAGCTTTTAGCTGGGCCCCCGGCGCAAGCCACGGAGCTTTACCGTTTGGGCCGCGCGCCCAGATGGGCCTCGCGACGCGTGCCCGAGCAACCGTCACGGCCTCAAGGCGAGACCGAGTGGTTAGGGCCCTTGCCGGGCGGCGACTTTATGGCTCTGCCGTTTGTCGAGGATTAAATGCGGGTGGGATTGGAGGCAGGAGTTACGGTGGCGTGAGTGGGCACGGCGCCGCTCGAGGCGCTGTTCGGTCGGCGCTGCTCGTCTTCTATATATCGTCGCGGGCGCTTTGAGTAGTTACGCTTGCTTGCTTTCCTCGCCTCCTGTCCCTAAGACAAAAAGATCAACAAAGAGCCAAGGAAAGAAAACTCAACCTTCTCTTCTCCTCGCCTTTCAGTCGCCTCTTTCGCAAGGATGTCATGGCGGAGTACTCCGCCTGGACGATCGTGCGCTTGGCAGTGAAGAAGGGCTTCCTCCTGCGCAAGATCTCTCGGTTGGAGGTGCCGACGGAGGCGGCGCCCCCTCACGGGGACGGCGAGTCGTGGTGCTTGCCTCTTTCTTGGCGTGGCCCGGCTTGCCGTTGCATCCGTTCGTCAGGCTGCTCTTCCATTACAAGGCGGGGCGCACCATCTTAACCCCAGCGGGTCCTCCACATCGCCATATTCATCACCCTTTGCGAGGCTTTCACGGGAATCGAGCCGCATTGGGTGTTGTGGAGGCATTTCTTCCAGCGAGGCTCGGAAGGACAAGCCGACGAGACGCCGTGGCGCCATTGGTGGCTGGCCCTCCGGCTTGATCCGGCGAGCACGGGTACCTCGAGTCAAGCTGCCGTCATCCAACAAGGGTGGCGCTCGAGTGGTTCTATGCTCGAGCGTCGGAGACAGCGCCCGCCCTTCACCGGCAATCTTCCGTGGCGGGAGGAGTGGGCTAGGCGCGAGAAGCGAGAGAAGAACAAGGTGGCCACGATCGTGGGCGGTCGGGGCCCTAAGAGGCAAGGGCTCACGGGGGCGTGGTCGTCGCGCGTGCCTTCATGGGGATGCGCGTGCAACCTCTCGCGCCTGAGACCGCCCCTGTTCGTCGAGGAGGCGTCCGGCCGGATGAGGATGGCGGAGCCGAGTGGCCGCGACGAGGTCGGCCGGGTGGCGCCGTCATGGGAGGAAGCGCCACGAGGCGCGGCGGCCACGGAGCCATTCTCGGCCCACCCTCCAAATCTGGTAGGTCGGCGGACTTCTTCCCGCCCTCTTTTCTTTGCGTTTAACGCTGAGTCGACCAGTGCTTTTTATCTTCTAGGGACT
Organism: Otatea glauca; assembly: GCA_036346275.1. NCBI lineage: Eukaryota > Viridiplantae > Streptophyta > Magnoliopsida > Poales > Poaceae > Otatea > Otatea glauca. The sequence continues at coordinate 49,358,076 of CM070730.1, forward strand.
CTTGGGCATGTCCTCCGGGCACGCTCCGGGAGACAAGGAGGTGGCGGCGGCCGGCGGCCGCGGCGCTCGACTCCTCCGCAAGAAGCGGAAGGAGGAGAGGAAGAAGAAGAAGAAGGAGCGGCGAGTGCATGCGGAGGACGTGTCGGAGGCCGCTGCGTGGGTGCAACCTCCACGAGATAGCGGTGGAAGCACCCCGATCACGCAGCGTCTTGTGGGTTTCTTCCGACCCGCCGGCCGGCGGTGATCCGATCGTGGACTGCGGAGAGGAACACCACGAGCACCTTGGTGAGGGCCTCGGGCGGAGAGTGCGATCGCCGCCATCGTCGCGCCGATGGAAGCGGCTTTAGGGAAGCGGCCGGCAGATCGCCCCTCGGAGGGACCGGTGAAGAGAGCGCGCCTACACGCGCACCCTTCGGCTCGATAAGTACTTCTTTTCTTTTGTTCAAACATTTTTGCGAAAAGCCGTTCGAACCGCTTTTAGAGTTTTGCCACGTCGGCGCCTATCTTTGGTGTGACCGTGGCGCGTCTCGTGGCGATTCGTAGAGGACAACGCCGCAGAAGTTCGAGGCGCCGATCGGGTCGGCCCGATCGTGGTCTTTGGCGACCAGAGGCACGCGCCGCCCATGAGTCGGTGGCGAGGAGCTTCCGGCGCCTCGATTGGGGACACCGCCGTCCGATGTGGTCATCCTGCGGAGGAAGAGATGGCGGCGCCGCCGCGTCGTGCCAGTAGAGGCGGCGGCGGTGCACAGTGCCCGACCCTCGCCTCGGGAGGTGCCGACCGAGGTCCCGCAGTGCGAGGTCGCGAGGGGACCTGGGGACCAATCCTACCATCGTTGCCGATGGTGCTGCGGGCAGTGGCGCTCGCCGAGCGGGCGACCGGGGGCCCGCTGCCGGAGAGGCCCCGAGTCGGGTCGGTGGCGAGCAGAAGAGAGCGAGTGGGTCGCTCTTGCAAGGCGTTACGGGCCGAAGCGGAGATGGAGCTGGTCCGAAAGGGCGACTCTTTATGCGGAATCTTCCGGTAGGCGTTGGGCCGCGATGGTCGAAGTCAAGCGATAAATGCGGTAAGTTGGCGAAAGAACCCGGCTTATAAAATTTCGGCGTCTGCGCCGTGAGACTAACGGTTAGTCATCACCTTGCGACATCTGCGGGCTTGCTCGGACGACCGGTAGCGGTTGTCATGGAAAAACGCGGCCATTGCGCCTTGAGTTGCGCCTAGCTCAAGAGGCGCCGAGCGTGAGGCGGTCGGGCGGCGAAGGTCGCTAGGAGTTTGAGGGGCGCTAAGGCTCTCTTCGATGGCGCTGAGGCCCGATCCCCGAGGATGAAGGTGGCGGGCTCGAGTCCTCCTTAGCGAGGCCACCGTTGCTAGGGATGCCGCCACCACCGCCCGAGGATCGCCACCACCGCCAGAGGCAGCGCAAGCGCTTGAGCAAACCGTCTGCCGAAGCGAGACCGGGCTCGGAAGGGCGCCGACCGAGTCCACTCCGGCGGGAGGCGCTCGGAAGGATCTGTCCTCCTTGAAGACCTCCTACGAGGCGGTCAGGCAAGAGGTCGGCAACCTGGCGAACTCCGCGGCCGGTAAGGGTCTCAACTTCTCATTTAATTCGGTGGGCACTTTTCGTAAGTCGTGATCATCTGGCGCCGTTGCCATCTGCAGAGGCGCAGAAGAACTTGGGCCTTGTGGTTGAGGAGCGGAAGGACGCCCAGCAGGCCCGTGACAAAGCGGTCACGGCGCGGGCGTGGCTCTGGCGGCGCGGAGGTTGCTGCAGCGGTCGGGTGGTGGCGCGAGCTGGAGGCCCTTCGCAGGGCGCCGGGGCGTCTGCGCCACGGTCCTTGGAGCCGCGGCGAGCCAGCGCTCTGGCTCCTTGCTAGCCCGAGTTCGGGCGCGTTGAGAAGCGGTGATCGCCGCGCGGCGCTTCGGAGCTTCCTCGTTAGTCAACACCATCTCGCACTCGATGGTATTGACCTCGCGGTGGTGGCGATGGCGTCAGGGAGCCGGACCGACGGAGAGATCGGCGAGTTCGAGCTCTGGTAGAGCCGTGCGCTCGAGTCGCCCGACCATGTCTCGCCGTAGGTCGCCCTCGAGGAAGGCGAAAGCAGTTAGATTTAACCTTTTTAATTTGTAAAGACTATCATGCTGCATAAGCAATTTTTAAGGTTAACAAGTTCGATCGCCCCTTGCCCCTTTTGTGTTTTTGGCGAGCGTTTGACCAAGCCATAGCTCTAAGGGCGACAAAGGTCACTTATCGTAGGTCGGGTTGCCGAGAGGGCTAAGAGGATAGGAATCTTGGTTACTCGTGATTATGCGCACTTGTGAGGATAGGAGTGTTCTGACCGACAAAAGATCGCTCCACTTGGGCATTTCCTTCTTCCGCAAAGTGTCCGGAACCATAGCGGTGGTGCGTAGGCCATAGTACTTGGGTCGAGAGGATTACGCTTGGGAGGACCTCGTGACGGTCGGGTCACCGACCGCGCAAGCGCGTGAGCTAGCGAGTTCGGCGGGGAGTGTTCGGCCCGACTAAAGGTCACTCCACTCGGGCACTTCCTTCTTCCGCGGCGTTACTTAGCAACCATAGCGGCTGGGGCGTGGGCCGTAAGCGCAGGTCGAGAGGGTTCTGCTCGGGATTGACCTTGTGGTTAGTCGGTCACCGACCGCTGGCCTGCGAGCTAGCCGAGTTTGCGGGGAGAGTGTTCTCGTCGACTAAAGGTCACTCCACTCGGGCACTTCCTTCTTCGCGGCGCTACTTAGCAACCATAGTCATTTGGGGCGTGGGCCGTATCGCTTGGGTCGAGAGGGTTCTGCTCGGGATTGACCTTATGGTTAGTCAGTCACCGACCCGCATAGCGTCGACTAGGCGGCTGAGCAGGCGCCAAGGGCAGCCGGCGTCGCGAGGCGACAGTGCTCGGAAAGATAAAGGTAAAGACTACGCCGAGGAAAAAGAGTTTAGGGATAGAATCGCCTTAACTTTTCTATGTTCCAAGCGTTCGGAAGGATCGACCGTCGGCGTCCTTGAGTCGAAAGGTGCGGTCGGAGAACCTCTGACGGTGAAGGGCCTTCGAGCGGCGATAGCTTGTGCTTGTCTTCTTTGGTTTGGATCCGTAGCGAGGACGGTCGCCCGGCGTTAAAGGATCGCCCTCGAACTGGCGGTACGTGGTAGCGTCGCGAGCTTGTTGATATTTGGCCGTCGCGGGATGGCCCGTCATGTGCCTCGTCGAGTTGGTCGATGGCGTCTTGTTGCGGCGAGCCCGAGCCTCATCGAAGGCTTGTAGTCTTGGGCGCCATACTCAGTGCATTGGCAAGGCGGCCGGCGCCGAACACAATGAAGAATGGTGTAAACCCGATCGCTCGGGTGGGCGTGGTCGCGAGCTCCGGAGGGCGGAGGCGGCTCGGCCACCCACCACCTGCGAAGTGCTTGAGCCGGTGAAGATCCGTGGCTTGAGTCCTTGAAGGATCATGCCGTTTGCACGTTCGACACGGCCGTTAGTCGCGGATGGGCCACGGCGCCCAATCGACACGGATGTTGAAGTCGTCGCGAGAACTCGAGGAACTCCTTTCACGTGAGCTGCGTTCCGTTGTCGGTGATGATAGAGTTGGGGACTCGAACCGAAAAATGATGTCGCGGAGGAAGATGGTGCGCTTGTGCCGGCGTGGCGTTCACGACCGGCTTGGGCTCTATCCACTTGGTGAATTTATCCCGCTGCGACTAGGAGATGAGTAAAGCCCGGGCGCTTTCTTGAAGGGCCCGACGGATCAAGTCCCCAAGCGCAAGCGGCGGGTGATGGGGATCGTGCGCAAGGCTTGGTGGCGGATGTGTCTCCGGGCAAAGAATTGGCACCCTTCGCGGTCGCCGCGATCCGCTCGGCGTCGGACACGGCGGTCGGCCAATAAAAACCTTGTCGAAAGGCCTTTCCAGCGAGGATTGGGGTGCGACATGGTGGCGCGAGACCCGCCATGGATATCGGCGGCGGTGCTTCCCTTGGTCGGCGAGCGCACCTCTGGAGGACCCGGAGGACTCCTTTGTAAAGGTGCGGGCGTCGGGGCGAAAGATTTTGCCCGCGGCGGCGCGGGCCTCGGTCGGGTCGGGGGAAGCGACCCATCCGTCAAGCGATTGATGAAGAGCTTCCTCGGTCGGATTCATTGCCCGGCCGCGCTGCGGTTTGATCCAACCAAGTTTGCGCCCGGCCAGCGCGGCGGTCGGGTGGCCGTGCTAGGTGAATCGGGAGACCGCTCGGCCACCGAGTCCAGCTGGATGGAAGGTTGCGGGAGGTCGCAGACGAAGATCCGGGTGGGGTCGACCCTTTCTTTGGAGGCAAGATTGGCTAGGCAATCGGCCTCACCATTGTAGCGTCTGTAGGCGTGGTGGAGCTCGAAACCCTTGAACCGCTCCTCGAGCTTGCGCGCTTCCGACGGTATGCGACCATACGGGCGTCTCGCGGCTCTGAAGCCTTCATGACACAGTCGATGACAAGCTTGGAGTCCCGCGGACGTGAGTCGGCGAGCGCCAAGGTCGGCGGCGATCCGAGACCGTTGGCGAGCCTCGTACTCGGCTATGTTGTTGGTCGTGTCGAAGAGCAACGATGGCGTATTGAAGTTCGTTCCGAGTGGGAAATGATGGCGACTCTGCGCCGCGCCGTTCTTGGTGTAGGATCCATCAAAGTACATTGTCCGATGCTCGGGGTCCTCGATCACCGGTGGCGCTGGGCTTGGTCCACTCGGCGATGAAATGCGCAAGGGCTGCGACTTGATCATTGTCAGAGGACGTCGTTATGCCGTAACGCCGAGCTCGGCGCCAGCAGCTATCCTCCCACGGCGTCGCGGTTGCGGGACGATCTCGCCCGCGAGATCACGGTCACCACGGTGATGGCGTCTTTGGTCGAAGTAATGGGCGAGCTTTCTCTTGGCGGTGAGCACCGCGTGAGCGGCTCTGCACTGTGGTGCAGAGCCTTGGACTCGGAAAGAACCTCGATGAAGTAGATTGGCGTTGTACCTTGAGTTCACGGCCTTCCTCGCTTCGTTCCACCACAAAGGCCGCCCGCGACTTGGCGGTGGTGGCGATGTAGAGGAAGCGCGGTTCGCTGGTGCGAGGCGACCGAGATTGGAGGTGAGGATAGGAAGGCCTTGGCGGGTGAGGGCTTCTGAGCCTCCGGGTCGGTGAAGCGGTCGGATTTCTTGAGCGACTGTAGGCGGCGTGCGCACTCGCCGGCGAGACACGAAAGCGGCTCAAGGCGGCAAGGCACCTGCTAGCCTCTGGACCCCTTTGAGATTAGGAATCGGGCCCATTCTTGCGATCGCGAGATCTTCTCTGATTGACCTCGATTCCTCGCTCGAGGCGATGAAGCCGAGCGACTTCCCTTGGGGACCCGAAGGCGCATTTCGGGGTTGAGCTTTATCTGGAACCGTCGGAAGTCGCAAAAGTTTCTTCGGTCGGCAATAAGGTCGTGCGCATTCACGGTCTTCACGACGATGTCGTCAACATAGGCCTCAGCGTTGCGGCCGATCGGTTGTTGAAGCGCGTTTGCATACATCGTTGATGCGTAGCGCCGCGTTCTTTAGGCGAGCGGCATTGTAGCGTGCGAGCAGGCGAGCGGCGTGATGAAGGAGTCGCGGTGGTCGGACTCCTTGATGCTATCGGTGGTAGCTGAGTAGGCATCAAAGGAAAGAGACTCGCACCGCGGTGGAGTCGACGACTTAGTCGATGCGGGACAAGAGGCGGGTCCTTGGGACACGCTTTGTTGAGACTTGTGTAGTCACACACATTCTCCATTGCCCATTTTCTTTTTACAAGTCTGAGGTTGGCGACCACTCGGGTGGCGGACCTCTTTATAAACCCTGCGGCCAAAAGCTTGGCGATCTCCTCCCCTATGATCCTGCGCCTCTCCTCGTCGAGCGGCGCGGCGTTGGGCGGCCGGCTTTGAGCACAGTCGGATGCTCAAGGAGTGCTCGGCGACTTCGCCAGGATTCTGGCATGTCGGAGGACCTCCATGCGAAGAGCGTCATTGTTGGCGCGGAGGAAGCCAGCAGCGCTTTCCTATTTGGCGGGGCGTGGCTTCGACTGGGCGGTCTTAGTCGGATCGCGAGGATCGACCGCGACCTTCTTCGTGTCCTCGGCGGACTTTAGGATCCGCCCCGACTTGCTGGACTCGGGCGGACTCGAGGCTTCCTCACGAGGTTGTCGAGCTCTACCGACGCGATGGCTCGCCGAGGCGAGCTCACAGCTAACTGCGTTCGCGATTGTAGGCAAGCTGGAAAGATGATGCCATGGTGATGACTCCTCGTGGCGGGCATCTTGATTTGAGGTAGGCGTGGCGGGGGCGCCATGAACTTGGCGTAGCATGGCCGCCCCAAGATGGCGTGATAGGGCGGAGAAATCCGCAACCTCGAAAGTGAGGTCTCGGTGCGGAAATTCCTGGTTCCCCAAAGGTGACGGCGGTCGATGTGCACAGCGGATGGGCTGTTGGCGAGGATGATGCCGTGGAAAGGAGCCTTGCTCGGTCGGAGACTCGAGCGAGAATCCCCATGGCGTCGGCGTCTCCACGTAGAGGATGTTGAGGCGTTGCCGCCATCCATGGCGCCTTGGTGGCGCTTCTTCCCACGATGGGTCGACCACGGCGGTATCTTCCCGGTGGGGGCGTGGTCGAGGTGATCGGCCCGATCAAAGGTGGCCGAATTCGACCACCGGAGGTATTGAGGGCGGCTAGTGAAGCGGTGTGGACCTCACGGTGGCGGTTGAGCGGCGCTTGTCGGCGTAACACGGCCGATCGCCAAAGATCATGAGGCGGCCGTCGGGTTCGGGAACTTCGTCGTCCGCCTTCTTCTCCACGGCAGTGGGGCGTGGGTGGCTCTTTCCTTTGCCCGTGGCGTCGTGGAAGCGCGGAAAGGAAGTGCCTCGAGACCGCGATCCGGTACTTATGTTTGACGGGAACCCGTGGTTCGAACGGGTGTCCATCAATTTCGAAGTAGTAGTCGAGTAGCGGCGGTCGGTCGCGCCATTGCTGGCGAGGCGGTCGGCGATGGCGACCACGAGGCTCGCGGACTGTTTTCCATGCCGCTTCCGCTTGCGGGAGCGGTCGGAAGGATCCGGTCGGACGCCGGGCTCTTCTTGGCGTTCCTCCTTCGAAGATAGCCCCGCGGCCTCCTCGTCGGAGGCATGGTTGGTGGCGATGTCGAGGAGTTCCTTGGTGGTCCTGGGCTTGAGACAGCCCAGTTTGTGCACCAGGGCCTTGCGGGAGGTACCGTAGATGAATGCTCCCACGACGCCGGCGTCGGAGATGTCGGGAGCTCGTTGCTGGCGGAAAACCGCGGATATAATCCCGGAGGGTTTCACCTGGCTGCTGCTTGTAGCCCTTCAGGTCCCAGGAGTTGCCAGGGCGCTTGTAAGTGCCCTGGAAGTTGCCGACGAAGAGGGTCTTTAAGTCGGCCCAGTTCCTGATGGTTTTGGCGGGCAAGTACTCAAGCCAAGCTCGGGCCGAGTCCGCAAGGTAGATGGGAAGTCTTGGATGATGAAGAGATCATCCGTCGCTCCCCGCCCGCATCTTGGTGGTAGTCTTCAAGCGGACACACAGGTTCGTGGCCCGATGTACTTGGCGATGTTAGTGGCGCCCGGAATCTGGCAGGGAAATCCTCCTGTCGGATCCCTTGGCAGAAGGCCCGTGGTCCGGGACCATCGGGGCTTGGGCTGCGGCGGTGGCGCCCGCCGTCCACTATACGTGAGTGGACGGCCTCCTCTGCCGCCTTTCTTCGCGCCTCGAGGGTGGCGCGAGCGTCGTAAGCGTCCGTGGCGAGGCGCCGCGAGTGCGCGAACTGAGGCGGCTTCGTGGTGTGGCGCCGCCGCCGCGGACCACCGGCCGAAGCGGCGGTGCGGGCCCGATGGCGAGGTGGCGCCGGGCGATAAGGCCGGAGGCTGCATGTGTTACCGCGGCGCGCGCTCTACCGGCCGGAGGTTACGAGTGCGTGGCCTTGGCCTCCGGGTCGGCCGGCTCGGAAGGCCTCGGCGGCATCGCGGCCGCGTGCGTTACGCTTGCATGGGGAAGAACTTAGGGGCCGTCGGATTCTTCCGCCCGACTTGTGGTGTGCTCGACAGCGTCGCGCTCGTCGCCGGGCACTCTTGAGTCGCGGGCTCATCTGCTCCGAGTTGGCACAGAGTTGGTCGAGCTTCGACCCTTTGCCTATCGACTCTTGGCGTTGTCGGCTGGAGTTGGCGGCGGGCTTGGCGCGTTAAGACGATCGCGCGGGTGTTCCCCTCCTGCGCCTCGGTCGCCGGATGGGGCCCCGTAACCCGCGGGGTTTATGATTCATCGGCCGTGCCCGCCATGTTGCACTCGCGAGGCCGTCCATGAGCGGTACTCGTGTCGGGTGGAGTCGTGGTGGAAGAGTCTTCCAGCGGCTCGTGGATAGAGGCCGGCATGTAGCCGCCATAGCCTAAGTCGCGAGCTGCGAGGTGACACGGTCACTGTCCGAGCCCGCGGGAGCTTTCGCCGAGGCGTGGCGGGCGCTCCTCGGGCTCGGCTGCAGGACTCGCAAGGCGCCCAGGCGGAGCTTAGCGAAGTCGTCGGAGATGGCGCCCGGGCTTTGATGGCGCGGAACTCCGATGGCGGCGGGGATGGCGTAAGCCCTCGGTAGAGTGGCGGCAAAGTTGAGGGAGCCGGCGGATCGGCTTCCAGTAGCGACCATGCGTCGCAGTGGAAGATGCCATCGGGAGGCAAGCGGAATCGGAGATGGTGATGAAGGCGCACGAAGGCCCCTACAGCGCGCCAAGCGCCGGCGTTGAGCACCGGCAAGTAAATTTGTAAGTCTAAGGGTCGCGCGTTCCACTCCTGAATGGTTAGACTCGAAGTCCAAGATGTATCTTGGTTGGGCGAAGATCCCTACTCCGATTCGTGTGGTGGCGTTGTATTCTCTTGATGCAGATAGTGCACAAAGTTTACAAGCGAGAGTGCCAATGACTTAGCGAGATGGGTTTGATGGCGCTCTCCTCTTCCGCTTTCTACGGAGTTCTGCCTCCTTTTATCTGAAAGGAAGGCGGGTTACATCGAAGTGGGAGAGGGCGAGGCGACCTACACTAGGAGCCGGTCGCCGTTCTGTTGGACCGATCATCGCTCAATCTTGCCCATCTTTGGGTTGGTAGCTTAGTCGGTCGGGCGGTTAGGTATTTCCCGTAAAGCGGCGTACACGCCTCTGCGAACCTTACGGGTGTTGACGTTGCTGCGCCTGACGTGGGTGTTGCCTCGGGAGAGGGCGTGTCTTCGTACTGTATGCGACCGGCTGATGGGACTGGGAGCATGACTTCGGTCAGTCATTTAAACCCTCTGGGGAAGGAGCCACCTGCCCTTGTATAGTCACTTTGATTGACCCGTTCGTAGAGTGCGTGGCGGTTGTGCGGTAGAGGCTTCGACACGCGGCCCTTAGCGCGGTGGTCTTGCACGATCGGTCGAGGATTACGACTGCTGCGGTCGGGAGCCTGCAGTCGGGCCGGGGCCGTCTCGCTAAGGAGGTCGGGAGCTTAGCTCGGTCGGAGACATTCCCTCGATCGGTCGGGAAGGAAGTCCGTGTGGCCTTGCAGTGCTTGATCGGTAGTGGGTGGAGGCGGCTGTTGGGCTTGAGCTGTGCTTGAGGCCGCCGGCTGGTCACCTTGGGCCGTTGGGGTACCCCTGTTATAAGTATTCGTCAAGTACAATTCACCCAAACTTTAACCGCTAATCTTCGAGATTCATGTTGGGTACTCAAAATTCATATTCGAGATTTATGTGGGAGTATGTGAAATATCTCCCCCTGAAATATGCACTTCTCTAAGTCTCATCATCCCAATCCCTTTTACGCATCTTTCAAAGGTAGATGCTGGGAGTGATTTAGTGAACAAATCTACGAGATTTTCATATGACTTAGTATGCAATATCTTGATCTCGTTCATCTTATGCAATTCGTGAGCATTGAAGAACTTGGGGTTGATATGCTTCGTGAGATTGCTCTTCACATAACCCATCTGTGCTTGGGCAACACAAGCTGCATTATCTTCATAAATGATCGTGGGAGTTTGCTCAATGTTCAAGCCACATGACTTCTGGATGTGGTGAACCATTCTTCGGAGCCATGCACATTCACGAGAGGCTTCATACAAAGCAATGATTTTCGAGTGGTTTGTCGACGCCGAGATAAGAGTCTGCTTAGACGGCTTCCAAGAAACTGATGTTCCTCCACATAGGAAAACATACCCAGTTTGGGACTTGCGGTATCTGGGTCGATAAGTACCCAACATCGGCATAGCCAACCAAATTGATTCATTGTTTCTTGAAGAAACAGATCGAGATCTTTGCTTCCTTGGAGGTAACGGAAGATGTCCTTGATCCCTTTCCAATGCCTTTTGGTAGGTTACGCCTTGCATCTGGGCTAGCAAATTCACAATAACGCAATGTCAGGCCTAGTGCTATTCGCAAGGTACATGGCGCTCCACTGCACTCGGATATGGGAATTCTGCTCCCGGGACTTCCTCCCCTCTTCTCTAGGTGCAGTATGGGTCTAGGTGCGCTTGTAGTGACCTTGAGCCATTGGAGTCTTTGCAGGATATACCTTTTCAAAGCCAAACCTTTCCAACACTTTCTACGTGTAGGTTGATTGATGTACCAAGATTCCTCTTTGGACATGCTCAAGCTGCAAGCTTAAACAAAACGTTTTTCCCAAATCCTTCATTTCAAACTCAGACCTCAAGTATGAGCATGCTTCTTCAATTTCTTCATCCGTCCCAATGATGTTCAAGTCATCTACATAGACGGAGATTATACAGAATCCATTCGGGGATCGCTGTATAAACACACATGGACAATCTTCGCTGTTCGTGTATAAAGTGCAGGGATTTCACTTTGCACTTTCATGACGGAGGGTCTAGTTATTAATTTCCCGGTGGCACAAGCAGGACACACAAAATCTTCATGATTCGGGAAATTCTTAACATTAATGCCATGACCTTGTGAGTTATTTACTATATTTCTCATCATTCTAAGACCAGGATAACCTAATCTGCCACGCCATAAAGAAAATAACTCAGAGCTTCTAAAAATAGTCTTCAAGGAAGTATACACTTCGGGTGCATGAATATTCGTGTAGTACAACCCAGATTCATATGAGGGATATTTTTCTAATACCATTTTTCCACATATCGCGTGCTTCACAATGCACAAGTATTCTTTGCCATTTTCTTTATTGGTTTCTACGTGAAAACCATTGGCGCAGATGTCTTTGAAACTTAAGAGAGTGCGCGTTGATTCAAGGTACAAAAGGACTTCTTCAATTACCAAAGTTGTACCTATAGGCAATATAATAGTGGCTCTTCCTGAGCCTATTACATATGAATCGCTTCCTGCGATCGTAGTAATCTTTCCAGCGTTCTTCGTGATCGACTGGAAGTATTTGGACTCTCTTAAGATGGTATTTGTTGTGCCACTATCAACAATACATATCTCTTCCATTTGGGCGCTACACGATTTCTAAAAATGAAAAAATAGTCCCAATCAAATAGAAGCAGAATAATTCAAACATAGCTTGCAAATTAAAGAATACTAGAATAAAGAATAAATTGCATATTTATTCATGAGAGAAGTATGCTCTTCTAGAGCTTACAATTCATTATTCAAAAGAAATTGCTAACAACCATAAACTAAGAAAAATGCGATTCATGCATTAAACGGAATCTGTAAAATATGCATTAATTTCTGCTTCTATGTCATCGACAGAAGTTTTCTCTTAATTTGCCATAAGATTGGTTGCAGCGTCGATGTCCAGGCTATTCTGTGAGGATGAGACAAGTGGGGTATCTTCATCCATGGAATCATCATCACCAATCTTTGCGAAGTGCGTCTCTGCTGGGGCGTTTTCTTTTGACTTCCTCTTAGCCTGATATGCATTGATCACTTCTTTGGACTCCCGACATATCTTCGACCAGTGTCCCCAAGTGCCGCACCTGAAGCACGTCTGGTTCTACTGTCCATACGACTTGGCGTGCGCCTTTTCCTTGTCATCCTTCTTCACTGGGGCTTTGGACTTCCCTTTGGCTTGAGACCTCTTTTTTCCACCCTGCTTGCCCTTCCTTCTATGTGTGGGCTTTTTCACCTTATAGCTATTGGCATTGACTTCTGTGCAAGTGCCCCTTCCAGGTGGCTGCGAGATATAGTTCTTGCGTAGAACATCGTCTTGCGATTCCGCAACTTGCATTACATTAATCAGTTCCCTATACTCCTTGTATGCGTCCTGACGATAGCTGCGTGCACTCTGGATAGCATTTGGGTGGAAGGTAGAGAGAGTTTTCTCAATCTTCTCCTCATCAGTGATCTTCTTGCCACATAAGGAGAGATTGGTACAAATTACGTGCAAGCGTAATTGTACTCGCCAGCTGATACGTAGTCTGCAAACCTCAGGCGGACCCAATCTTGCTGTGCTTGGGGCAAGATGGTGTACTTGAGCTTCTCGAACCGCTTCTGAAGTGCAATCCAAAGCTCAAGTGCACTCTGAGAGCATCTAGGCTCCCTATTTGCATAAATTATGCTTACAATATAGGTTTTGGTGTTGATGACTAAAAAGGATACTCAGTGAAAACCGACAATAGTTAGATTTGATGATCAAGGCTATGGTATTTTTTTTCTAGTTTTTGGCTTGGGAGTTGATTCAAGCCATATAGTTAAAATCACTGTACTATTAAGAGGGATTATACATAAGAAATGATCTTGGTTCATATGCAAAATCACTAAGATTACTTGGAGCACAAGACTTTCCATATTTCTCACTCAGAAATCCAGAGTTTTATCTTATTAGCTAAAACAATTCTCTCTGAACCAAACTTCTTTCACTCAGGCGCTCAAAGATCCTTAGTTCAAAATTCCAACCGAGCGTACACCATATGCGCGGACCGATATTCTTGGTCGGTCTTTGAGAATTATCTTTCTGGCGTACTCCATATGCAGCCGGACCGACTTTTTCGATCAGACGTTAAGAGCTCTTCTTTGATTCTTTTCAACCAAGTATAACTATTATTCGTTGGACCAATCAATTCTTTCTCAAATATAGTCCGACATAATGTTATATTTTCCTCTAAATAAAATTCTAGTACGTGTTAAAATTTATTTTTACGGAAATATGAAGTCTATTCTGAGACTAGAATTCCATGTCGTCGGACCAACTTTTTGATCAGCGCAAACTTGTTTAACTCTGATAAAACCAGTTGTTTTCTCTTGTACGCCGGACCAACTTTTTCGGTCCGGCGTAATCGTTGTTCGCTGGTACTAAGTGAAAACAAACCATGTATACGCTGGACCAACTTTTTCGATCCGACGCAAACACTGTTTGCCTGGATAAATCAAATCATATGCACGACGGACCAATTTTATTGGGCCGACGCAAATCTTCTTTTTGCCAGTGACAGACCAAATTTTTCGGTCCGGCGTGAATAGATCTTTCTGAATTCAACAGCGCCTCTCAAAACTATGTACCTCAGACCAAAAATTTCGGTCTGGCGTGTGTGTAGTGTCTTATGGCTCATACACCGTAGAAATTCTTACACAAAGGTAGTAGTTGACCTACCCCATCTACCCTACCAACCCCCAACGGGCAAATGGCAGGTGTAACGGTTATTTCTGTTCAAGATCTATATATAGAATGCCTGTGTTCACAAATCAAACATATAGAGTTTTTCACATTCACTTCTTCTGATATCCTGAATATCTTTTACAACTCTTTGATCCTTAGAGTTCCTGAGCTTCATTCCATCAAAGAGTTTTTGAGCTTCAACTCAGAAAAATCACAAACATCTATTCTGAATTTTAGAGTACTTGATCCATGCTAAAATCTAGTTGAGTCTAGCTACTGAACCAAGAGACAGGGCTTGTGGATAGTCTATTACTCTTGGAACTAGCTGTTCCTAGACGGTTGGAGAAGTTGTTGGTGCGACCTGTCCAACAGTGACTATGGAAGGCCACCATTGCTGTGAAAGGTTGAGACTCACCTCACTGGAATAGTGAAAGAGTCAAGATAGTGGAAAACCAAAAGCCATTGAGATTGGTTGTTTGGTGGAGCAATACTTCTGAGGAAGTGCTCTAACGGGGAAGTAGGAGTAATCTCTGAACCTCGGTGAAAAATCATTGTGTTCTCCTGTGTTTGTTTTTATCTCTCTTTACTCTCAATATAGTTTCTCTTTCAAAATTCCCCTTCTTACAAAGTTTTCTTGAACAAGTGTTGTTCTGGACTTTTATTTTAACTGCTTCCGTTTTTGCGTTTTTTATTGAGAAAAGTTTTTCATAATAAATATAAAAAAATTTAAATTTGCCTATTCACCCCCCTCTAGGCCAATTTGATCCTTACAAATGGTATCAGAGTCTGGTTACCCCTTTGAAGCTTAACAGCTTGGGTACAATGGCCGAGGGAATAGGGTCAGCTACAGTAAGTGTAGGAAGGGTTCCTATTTTTGATGGCATAAATTATGCTTATTGGAAAATTAGAATGCGGTGTTATCTTGAGGCCGTAAGTTATGATGTGTGGAGGGTTACAGAAAGACCTTTGCCTCCACGGGTCATACCTGAAGGACAATCCTCATCCTCGAAACCTACTCCTGGAGAAATAAGAAATTTGAAATATGATGCTTAGGCTAGAAATGCTATCTTTTCTCGCCTTAGCATTGAAGTTTTGATAAGTCGATCATCAGCCGCTTATGATATTTGGACTACTCTTCAAGAAATTCATGAGGGAACCTCTGATGTAAAAGAGGAAAAATATTTTGTTGCCAGAGAAAAATTCGATCAATTCAAAATGCTCCCTCATGAAAATGCAAATGATATGTTCTCTAGATTAAATCCTATTGTAAATGAGCTTAAAGGACTAGGAACTAAAGTTGATGATGTTGAAGTATGCAGGAAAATGATCAGAGTTTTACCACGAGCATATCATAGTCTGATCACCTATCTATCAAACAGTGGCGATCTGAAGAAGCTCACACCCACTGAGCTACTGGGCAAGATTTCAGTTCATGAGCTTACCTTGGGTGATGAAGTTGAAATTAAGAAGAAATCTATTGCTCTCAAGGCCAAAGAAAAGGTTCAAGACTCTTCTGATGATGATGAAGAAGAAGAAGATACATGCTATGAAGAGGATGAAGATGTAAGAAAATTGGCATTACTCATGAGATCAGCAAACAAAATAATGAGAAGGGTAAATGCCAAAGGTAAATCCTCTAACCACTTCTCAAAAAGAAACCCTTTCTCTAACATTGTTTGCTTTGAGTGCAATGAGAAAGGACACATAGCTACCCGCTGCCCTAACAAAAGCAACAAAAAGGGCAAGAGCAAAAACAAAGATGACAATAATGAAGAAAAGCTCAGGGAAGCTATAAAAGAAGTTATCACAAGAAGAGCCACTCCAAGAAACATTGGAGGAAAGGAAAGAAGGAGGCACACATTGGTGAATGGGTCACTGATGAAGAAAATTTGAGTGAAGAATCCTCCTCCTCATCAGATGAAGAAGAGTCAAGGTCCAAGGGACTAGCAGGGCTTCCTCTGGATGAGTCCACACCACCTTCACCCTCCCTACCTCTATGCCTCATGGCCAGGAACGATGAAGAGAAGGTAAATGATTCTCCCTCTTATGAAGAGCTAGTAGAGATCATTAAAGAGCTTAATGATGCTTTATATGTCAAAACAGCTAAAGATAAAGCTCTTAAGAAAAATGCTTCTAGTTTACTGATTAAGAATGATGTGCTTACTGCTAAAGCTGAAATTCTTGAATCTGACATTAAGGTCTTGCATGAAAAGTATGACATGCTAAAAATTAGTCAAAATGAGCTCATAAAAGAACATGAAAAACTTTCACATGCTCATTCATTTTAAATCTGATCATGCTTGTCTTACTGTCTCTCATGATTCCTTGAAAAACACTCACATGCAACTTGTTAATTATCATGATGAATTGCTAAATAAATATTGTGAGCTGGAAGTTGATAATGAGATGCAGAGTAGCAAATCTAAAAATGTTTCATCCTTTAACGTTTCAATTAGCTGTGATTTGCTGTCTGATGAAATAATTACTCCTAGCTCACCTAGCATGTGCAATGAAAACTGCAAAAATGCTTTGTATACTAAAAAGCTCATGACTGAAAACAATGAGCTAATTCCAAGGTAGCAAAATTTGACAAAGGATTAGAAAAATGCTTCCTTGGTAGTGCTACTCTTGATAAAATTCTTGGTGAGCAAAATGTTGTTTTGGGTAAAAAGGGATTAGGTTATAAAGCCAAATCTGTGCCCAGAAAGAATGATCAGCTAAAACCCAAGATAAATTTTATCAAAAGTGGGACTCAATGCTGTTATTGTCATAACTACAATCATGCTTCTATAAATTGTAAATTTGCCTGTGCTTCATATGCTAAGGTTAATAGAAGATGCATGGTTGATGCTCATTATATGTTGTTTAAGGATTTTAGGGGTAAAATGAATGTTAGATATGTTGGCCCCTCTAATCTGGACAAAAATCTTAAGGCTATTTGGGTGCCTAAGTCTTTACTTACTAATCCTTTTAGACCCAAAATTGTTCAGACTAACACTAATGAACCCAAAAGTATTTGGGTACCTAAAATCAAGGAATGACCATGTTTTAGGTGAACTACAAGAGTGGTGGCCGACATTGGGTTATTGTGGTGGTTGCACACAACATATGGCCAAGCACACCAAGGATGTTCACCTCAGTCGAAAAAGAGAATGATCCAAGTCATAAGATTACATTTGGAGATAACAGCAAAAGAAAGGTAAAAGGAAATGGTAAAATAGCTATCTCAAATGATCACTCCATTGAGAATGTATTTGATTCTTTAAATTTCAATCTTTTGTCTCTTGCTCAACTCTGTGATCTAGGGTTTCATTGTATTTTTTCAAGTAATGGGGTAACAGTTCTTGACAAAAACGAAAAGCTTATTTTTAAAGGTTTCAGATTTCAAAATCTCTACCTTGTTGACTTTAATTCTAACTCCTCATGCATTTTAACTTGTCTGCTTGCTAAAGTTTCACTTGGTTGGCTTTGGCACAGACGACTTGGGCATGTAGGTATGTCTAATCTCAAAAAGCTTTTCAAAAATGAGCTAGTAGTGGGTCTGAAGGATGTTAAATTTGAAAAGGATAAGCTTTGTAGTGCTTGTCAAGCAGGCAAGCAAGTAGCTAATCATCATCCTGCAAAAAATATCATGTCCACTACTAGGCCTCTAAAACTTTTGCATATGGATGTTTTTGGCCCTACCTCATATGCAAGTATAGGTGGCAACTCATACTATCTTGTAATTGTGGATGATTTCTCTAGATTTACATGGGTATTCTTTTTGCCAAATAAAAGTGAAGTTGGAAAAATATTTAAAACTTTTGCAAAAAGAGCTCAAAATGAATTTGACTGTCCCATTAAAAAGATCAGGAGTGACAATGGATCTGAATTTGTCAATACTAACATTATTGAATACTGTGATAAGTTAGGTATAAAGCATGAACTTTCAGCCACATACACTCCTCAACAGAATGGTGTAGTTGAAAGGAAAAATAGAATTCTCATAGAAATGGCAAGGACAATGTTGGATGAATATAACACTTCTGATGCTTTCTGGGCAGAAGCTATCAACACTGCATGTCATGCTATCAACAGGCTCTATCTTCACCGATTGCTCGAGAAAACTTCATATGAGCTTCTAGTAGGAAGAAAACCTAATATCTCATATTTTCGTGTGTTTGGATGCAAGGTATATATCTATAAAAAGAGAACACACTTAGGTAAATTTCAAAAGAGATGTGATACAGGTATCATGTTAGATTATTCTTCTAAATCTAAAGCTTATAGAGTTTTCAACAACACAACTGGTTTAGTAGAAGAAACTTATGATATTAAGTTTGATGAATCTAATGGCTCACAAAGTGAGCATGAGAATTTAGCTGATGTAGGTGAAGAAGCCCTTAAAGAATCCATGAAGAAAATGGAAATTGGTGAGATCAAGCCCAAAGAACACAAAGATGATCTACCACAAATGTCTACAATGCCTCAAGATGGATCACAACTAGAAGATGATGAAAAGAAGAATGAAGGACTGAACTTCATAAAGAGCCATCACACTATTACAAAGGATCATCCTGTAGATCAAATCGTTGGTGAATTTAGTAAGGGGGTTCAAACTCGTTCTAGACAAGCAACCTTCTGTGAACATTACTCTTTTGTTTCATGTGTTGAGCCCAGGACAATTGATGAAGCTTTGAAGGATGCTGACTGGATTGTGGCAATGGAAGAAGAGCTCAACAATTTTGAAAGAAACAAAGTCTGGAACTTAGTGGAAAGACCCTCATATCATAATGTTATTGGAACAAAATGGGTATTCAGAAATAAACAAGATGAAAGTGGTATGGTCACTCGAAATAAAGCAAGACTGGTAGCTCAAGGGTACTCTCAAGTTGAAGGTCTGGATTATGGAGAAACATATGCACCTGTAGCTAGACTTGAAGCCATACGATTCCTTCTAGCCTTTGCTTGTCATTTTAATATTACTTTTTTTCAAATGGATATTAAAAGTGCTTTTCTTAATGGAATCATTGAAGAAACTGTTTATGTTGAACAACCTCCTGGTTTTGAAGATATAAAGTTTCCCAATCATGTATATAAGTTGTCTAAGGCTCTATATGGTCTAAAACAAGCCCCCAGGGCCTGGTATGAGCGCCTTAGAAACCCCTTACTAGAAAAGAATTTCAAAATTGGCAAGGTTGATCCAACATTATTTCTAAAAGACTTCAATGGTACTTTAATGATTTGCCAAATTTATGTTGATGACATTATCTTTGGAAGTACTAATCTGTCTCTATGCAAGGAATTTAGTAACCAAATGGCTAGAGAATTTGAAATGTCAATGATGGGAGAGCTTACATTCTTTCTGGGGTTTCAAATCAAGCAATTAAAGGAAGGGACTTTCATTTCACAAGAGAAATATATTAAAGACCTTCTCAAGCGATTTGATCTGGAAGAATGCAAGCCTATCAAAACTCCTATGGCAACCAATACACATCTTGATCATGATGTGGGAGGTAAGTCTGTTGATCAAAAATTATTTAGATCTATGATAGGCTCCTTACTGTACTTAACAGCATCTAGGCCAGACATCATGTTTAGTGTATGCATGTGTGCTAGGTTTCAAGCTGCACCTAAAGAAGTGCATCTTAGTGCGGTAAAAAGGATTTTCAGATACTTAAAGCATACTCTTTGTTTCGGTTTATGGTACCCTAAAGGTGCTTCTTTTGAACTTCTTGGCTATTGATTCGACTATGCTGCATTGCAAAGTTGATCGAAAAAGCACTTCTGGGGGTTGTCATTTACTTGGAAGATCTTTGGTATCTTGGTGTTCTAAGAAGCAAAATTCAGTAGCACTCTCAACTGCTAAGGCTGAATATGTAGCTGCAGGCAGTTGTTGTGCTCAAATTCTTTTTATTAAACAAACCTTTTTGGATTATGGTGTTATATTTGAAAATGTGCCTCTATTGTGTGATAATGAAAGTGCAGTGAAAATTGCCAACAATCCAGTCCAGCATTCTAGAACTAAGCATATTGAAATCAAACATCACTTTATACGTGATCACGTTGCTAAAGGTGACATTATGCTTAGCCATGTAAGGACTGAAGATCAGTTGGCTGATATTTTCAGTAAACCACTTGATGAGGCTAGGTTTTCAAAATTAAGAAATGAACTGAATATTCTTGCTTTCTCAAATATTGCTTAATTTTTGGAGTGACACATTAAGGGGGAGTCAAGTTTGCTTGTCATGCATATCTTGCCATCTTTATGTGAACAAAGCAATTATCAGTGCTGATGTAATTTTGAGATTAATTATGTAATTTGGAGATTAATTATAAAATTAATTTTCAAACTTAATACTATAAAATTGCTGCCAAAAAATTCTTATCCTTCCTTAATACTATATTACACTTCCCTAAAACATAGTTGTTAGGTTAAATAAGTTTCAAAAGGAAATAGTTGTTCAAAAATAGAAAACATAAACTATTCAGCACGTGAGTTATCTCTTTCTTGAGCTTAAGTTAAATCATACTCATGCTCTTATGAAAATTAGGGCTCATACATATCCATTTGAAATCCAACATTCCCTAAATTTATTGGTTGATTGATATATATTAAGATTATTCTAAGATCTCTCTAATTTTTTTAAAAAGGAGATCTTAGAAAATCTTTAAGGGATTAGTTACATCTGTATTTTCAAGAACTAAGGATAGCTGGCTAAACGTAACCAGAGATTTCCAACTACGGCGGACCAAGCATGCCTTACACGGACATCGGTCCGGAGCAGATGGAAACCCATCAGGACTCGGTCCGGCGCAGACTGAAAATCAGTCCAGGACGTATACGACAATAGCTCTGTCATCTATGCCTTATCTTTTTTTTTAAATTATTTTGATCTCAATCCTCTAAATCTCTTATCTCTGCTGATTTCAAAATCTTATCTACTTAGGGCTTATCTTTGCTAAACCTGTCCGAATTTGGTAACAAATTCTTGGATTCCCTGGTTACAATCCCAACTATTCTTTCATAAAGAGACCTCCTCAAAGTAAGACAGTTGCAGTCGTTACTTTCCTATGCTTATCCGTATTGCCTTTATTGCGGCTTTTGAGAATCCATGCTATTTATACCATCCTCTTCTTCAAAAGTTTCTCATAATCCCTTGTTCCTCACCAAAATACTTTTGACCAAAGTTCATCTCCATCAATCCTCTCGCAAAACTCCTGAGCATATTCTCTTCACCGAAGCTAAATCCTGAACGGGTGTTTGGCAACGGTATTCAATCTGCTCAAGCTTCTGCGACTAGGGTCCTGTAAGTTCTTATATCTTATCTCTTCTTTTTTGCTAGATCTAAACCCTAGTTAGAAATCATCTTTTAAGGTCCTTTCTCTGTTACTTAGGCTATTCCTCAAACTCTTGCGCTTGGCATTACCAGTAATCAGCCTATGCTTTTCATCAAAGTCAACTCAGTATTTCTGCTTGAGAAAAGAAGTCTGAGTCAAGATGAGTTCTGATAATCCTGACAAAAGAGGGCTTTTGGGAAAAATTGCTGATAAAATCAAAGGGAAAAAGAAAGCCAAAACAGATAGATCCAGTCAAGCCCATGGATCTGGTGGAGTAATGAAGAAAGTAATTACTAAACCACCAAAAAGGGGGAAACAACTTGTGCCACATGATTCCCTTTCTTCTTTAGATGACAATGTCTATGAGCCTGGTGAAGACATATCTTCTGATGAAGAAATAGAGCTCTGTAGTGAAACTGACATGATTTTTGGACATGAGCTAAGTACATTGGGGGGGAGGGGAGAAACTAAGATAAGTGAGATTGGTTCCATAAAAGATTTGGTTTCCCTTTGATAGACCCCCTTAAATGAGCAATTTATCACCCCTTTCCAGAAAAACATATTCTTGGGGGTACAAAAACAAGAGAAATAAGAACGGTAAATCTTTGTCAGCCCTGTGCAAGCATCAATATGTGGACTGGAACCAGATTAACTCAGTCCTAGTATCAAATAGAATTTTAGATTGTGTAAGGTCAACCCCTGGCTTTGCTGCCCTAATGTCTTCTATTGGGCCAGCTTGGAATGAAAGCAGAATATTGGAATTCTATGCATCTCTGTTAGTAAATAAGAACAAGCACTATATTCTATTTACTATTGATGGGAAAAAGAGAAAGGTGAGATCACCTCAGTTTGAAGTTGCTATTGGAGCCTCAAGTTCTCTGCTAAACAGAACTAGGATACATGATAGGATGTTTCCTGGAAATAGATGGAGGCAGATTGGTGACATGCCTGATTTACAAGTATCTGCTCACATTTACAGAGATATTCATGAGGCTGGGTTCAATGCTAATAGGGTTCATTGCTTGTCTGTCGAAGCCAAAGCTCTGCTCTTGATCCTTAGACACACAATTTACCCTAAGACTGGATACAAAGAGGGAGTTACTCCATGTCTTGCTTGGTTGTTACATCTCATTCTGTCAAGACAACCCATTGATCTGATATATTATATTTTTGAAGAAATGGAAGAAGCTATTTACAGGAAAATGAGCAGCCCTCTTCCTTTTGCCATGCAAATCACTCATATGTTTTTAGCTCAAGGAATCATCTCCCAGCTTGAGATGGATAGAGATTTTAATTGTCGACCCAAATAATACAAGATGCCCAAGCCAACAACAGATGAAGAAAGGCCAGCTAGACTTCCTACTCCTCCACTTCCAGCAATACATGAACCTAGTGCTCAAGAAGATACTGAGAAAAATGCTAGTTCAGGCAATGCTGGTAGAGCTCCAAGTTATAGCTATCATGCTCAGGAATATTTCTCTCCAGCTACCCCTCATACACCTACATAAATATTGGGCTATGGCTCTGAGAATTTGAGTCATCAGATTTTTGGACAGCATGAAGGCACTGAGATTCTTGTAAGCTTTGAATCTCATCATGAAGATGAAGAAATTCACAAACTGCAAGAACTAGCTGCAGCAGCAAGATTCATGGAAGCTCAAAGTTTTCCACCAGCAGTTCATGAACATGAAGCGGGTGGTTCAAGGCCACATCAGGAACATATGCCAACTTTCACTCAGCAATCTTCTGAAGACTCTCATCATTCTCATCACTCTGAATTTGCTGAGCCTGAATTTTCACATGATTATGGTCATCAACCATCTTGGTGGGACTCACAGCCAGGTTGGTTCACATCATTTGAGCAACAATATAAAACTGATCTCAGAAATGCTCAAGAAAATTTTGAAGAAGAAAGGAGATTGACTGCCCAGAGACATGAGGAACAAACGGCAGCAATTCACCAACAGCAAGAAATGATGCAAAAGATCTATCAAGTCCAAGCAAATCTCAGGGATGAAACATATAAAAGGTTTGATATGATCAGAGGCAATCAATGGGTTCTGAGGAAGTGGATAGGTGAGATCAAAACTGAACAGTTCGTGGTCAAAGACAGGCTATATGATCTAAATAAGAAGTAAAATGCCCAAAATGCCCAAATTGACAAGTTTGCTCAAAATATGTACAAGAACTTTGACAAGACTGACAACCGTTTGGATTGGCAAGGAGATATGTTTGATTACTTTCGGGACTACACTGAAGATGCTAGAAATAATTTGGTATTTAATCAGGAACAAATTGCACAGCTCTTATTGGATAAGACAGATGAAACTCAAGAGCTAATCAGAAATGTCCAGCAAGACCTCAGTGAACTCACATTCAACCCTCAGCCTGGTAACCCTGATTATCCTAGTTGGCATGATCAAGCTATGGCTACTCCTCTCTCTGACAAAGAACAAGAGCAATCATCGTCTTCCCCTCCAAGAAGAAGCACAAGTTCCAGAATGACAAGTATGCTGAAAAGGACTTTTTCAAAGCGCAAGAAGTAACCTTTTTGGCTATTGATGCCAAAGGGGGAGAAGAATAGCTTAGTTACAATTGAGTTAGTTTAAGGGAGAAGAAGAACATCTTGGTTAAAAAGGGCTAAGATCAAAATAGTTCTCTCTATAGAAACTCGTCTCTTAGTAATCTATCTAAGCTTGTTATAAGAAGAAGAGTCTTTTATGGACTTTGCTTTATGCATTTGCCTTTCTCAAATCTTTTTGATATCAGAAAAACCTATCCTGAATGCTTCTGAATTTGCTTCACGTATTAAATTGAATTTCCTAAATGTTTCTAAATTTAATTGAATTTCATCTCATGCATTCATTCAGGGGGAGTATAAAATACCTGAGTCGTTTAAACTACTTATTTGTTCTATCAAACTAACTTGTATCAGCAGGATAAGTATTCCTTTTATAGCTCTAAGCAGTATATCAAAGGTATTGTCATCAATCACCAAAAAGGGGGAGATTGAGAGCATCTAGGCTCCCCATTTGCATAAATTATGCTTACAATATAGGTTTTGGTGTTGATGACTAAAAAGGATACTCAGTGAAAACCAACAATAGTTAGATTTGATGATCAAGGCTAAGGTATTTTTTTCTAGTTTTTGGCTTGGGAGTTGATTCAAGCCATATAGTTAAAATCACCATACTATTAAGAGGGATTATACATAAGAAATGATCTTGGTTCATATGCAAAATCACTAAGATTACTTGGAGCACAGGACTTTTCATATTTCTCACTCAAAAATCCAGAGTTTTATCTTGTTAGCCAAAACAATTCTCTCTGGACCAAACTTCTTTCACTCAGGCGCTCAAAGATCCTTAGTTCAAAATTCCAACCGAGCGTACACCATGTACGCCGGACCGATATTTGCGGTCCGGCGCTGAGAATTATCTTTACCGAGCGTACTCCATTTACGCCGGACCGAATTTTTCAGTCCGGCGTTAAGAGCTCTTCTTTGATTCTTTTCAACCAAGTATAACTATTATTCGTTGGACCAATCTGAATTCTTTCTCAAATATAGTCCGACATAATGTTATATTTTCACTCTAAATAAAATTCTAGTCTATGCGCAGGCGTAGCAAGTTGACTCCCGCGGTGGGGCAGCATGGAAGCATAGCGGAGGAGACTAGATTTACAATTCATTTCGGAAGGAAGCTAAATTAAAAAAACAAGGAAAGTGGCTAGAAAAATCATCATTTCAATAAACTACCGCCAAAAAAATATTATCAACATCAATTCTAGCTCTTATCACCTGCATCGTTCTAATGTGCTATTGATAAGGTCGAGTGCTCAATCGTGATGAAAAGAGATAACAGAAAAGAAATTGATGACTTCACATAGAAAATGACACAACCCTTTTATAGTCTTGGTGGATAATGATGTGTGATGGTTACAATGGACGAATCCAATTTTGGGAAATGGGAACTGTCTATAGAAATGTTGGAACATGTTGATGTTGATGGAGCATCTAAAATATAATAATAAAAAATGATGACTTTACATAGAAAAATGTTGTCAGCAGTTCAACAACCTCAATTGCCAATATTGGCACCTTATGTTGACTGGACGCTACGTCAGCTAATTTGTTAGCTAAGTGTGACAATGACCAAACGTGCAAGTGTTAGCAACTTTAGGGACCTAGGAAGGTAATTTTCAAGTTGAAGGAGCCAAGTGATAGCCGTGCAAGTTCAGGGAGTTATGATGCATTTTACTCAATTTCTCATGTATCCAAGCAAAACTAACCCACAATCACACTTTTAAGAAAACATTTCGAAAGAACGATACAAACTTTGGCAAGATGCTTCAGAAAATTGTACGAATGGGATCTGGCACAAAGGCAAGAGCCAAGAGACACAAGGTAGACTCTTTATTCAACAACCATCCATGCCTACAGGCTACAGTCGAAGCCGATGGCTTGCTACTTGGGCAACGATTTGCACGGCCGGTCAGCTTTATTATTGGAGAAGAAGCGTCCATGAACGTCTTGGAGCATGTTCAATTTCAGATCGAGATTAACTCATGCGTTCGTTCTTGTTGACGTCAAAAACTTGAAGTAGGATTTCTGACAGCAGCACACCAGACGAACACCTGGTTCAAGAGTGTGCCAGTCGATTTGACCTGTAACCGACAAGGTAAAAAATATAAAATTTAATCAAAAGCCGGTCGTAACGATCAATCGGCTTAGACTCAATCAGCTTGAAGCCGATTAAGATCAAAGTAACAGGGTAAGTCTTATTAGCCGATTAAGGCTAATCAGATGATAAAGGTAGATCGATTCTGAAGAAGGCGATGCGCAACAAAATCAGAACAAATCAAACATGGGGGTGTAATTGACGAAGATCAATAATCGGCGATGCGCAACTTTATTGATCAAAATCGATTACAGAGACTAAATTACAAAAGCTACTCCTAGTCGACAGGAAAGAAGAAAGTAAAAGCTGGTTGATTGTATTGTGTTGTTGTCTGTCGCAGCTTGCTCTGATCCTTCTTTTATACCCTTCGGTCGATCGTGTCCGATTACAACACGTTCCAAGTTTTGATCCGTATCGGCCTTATCTCGGACAGTTATTTCCTTAAAGATCTTGCCGTTACCAAAATATCTCCAAACCTTTTCATCCTGTCCGTTAATTCCGTATCTTTGACTTTATTGCCGATTTTGACCAGACTTGCCAAATTTTGGTGCAAACATATGCCCCCCATTTTTGAGAGATGACTTGTCATCCGTCAAAGATCGCAATTTTATCGGCTTTTTTAATCGGCTAACTGTTGAACTTCATTCAATAACTGCCACTTTATTCACGCCGTAATTCTCTGACATGCAGGTAGTACGTTTTAACTACTCGCGCCTTTTGAGATTCACTTCCCGCTGCTTCAAATTTTCACCATGCTATAAAATGCGGCCCCCACTCCAGTCATTCTTCACGCGCTCGAGCTCTCACGTCTTTCACAATCGGCTTCTTCCTTCCGCACCTTGTTCTCATTGGCATGCCAATTCTTTTGACTGCAGTCGGCTTTCAACTTAAGATCGGCTGAATGGATCCCTCTCAGGTACTTATCCCAATCCCCAACAGTGTTGATCAATTCTTTCTCGGTCCATTAGGAAACTTAGACGCAGCTACAGTCATTGATCAAGAAGTAACTCGTCTCCCCTTATCGGCTAGAGGATATAATATTGAGGGTTGGAGTAAGAGTTTTAGGGCTTGGCCGACTGCACTTAAAGGTTGGAAGAGTTGGTACAATCGAGTAGCAGCCCAGAAAAGAGAGTCTTGGGAGAGAATGGGCATTGCAGAATGCATTCCTTTGAGTTTAGCCGATCCAGAGGCCAACGAGCCCTTAGTGGCCACGGCTTGTTATTTCTGGTCGGATTCGTTTAATGCTTTTATGTTTCGCACTGGCATGATCGGCCCAACCTTGCTGGATGTTGCTCAGCTCTGCTGCCTGAGATCGGACGGGGAACAAGTATCGGCCTTTAGTGCCAAACCCAAACATAAACTTATCCGATCAAAAGGCGAAGGCTGGTCTAAGTATATAGCCAATAATAACAGAGTAAATGGATTAGTATCGGATCAGGAGCACATCGCTTTCCTTAACCTGTGGCTTGACCGATTTATGTTTTGTGGAGCTTCATTGGGGCTAACTCAAGTGTATCAGACTATTGCTGAAGGATTAGTAGAGGCCGTCGACTTGCACTTGGAAAAACATTCCTCGGAGCAGTATACCAGATGATGCATGTTATTAGGAGTCGGCTTTACACGGATTTTGCTGACGTCACCGTGGGTAACATAGGAGGTCCCCTATGGTTTATTCAGGTCTGGCTATGTTGCTTCTTTAGCCGACCTTTTGACTTAGAACCTACCGAAGATACAGCTTTCCCAAGAGAAGACAATCCTGAGAACGCCATTCCCCAATATCAAGCAAGCCGATCTTTTGGCGAACGTTTCATTATGTGTTCTGGCGGCAAGACAAAAATTACAGCAGCTGATTCAAAGAAGTATATGTCCTTTTTCCTTAATTTGAGCAACGCGGATTTGAGGCAGTGAGATTTTTTCAGCTATAGTCAAGTGGCCGATTTTCCATGGCCTTCATTCCTTAGACTTGAAGAAGCAGCTTCGAGATGTCTTGGAGACCCTCGCCAGGCTGAATCTTTATTTCTCCTTGTATACTTCACACTGATCTCTACACAAGGAATCAGACATACCAGCCGTCATATGAATTCTACCATCCATCCATTTATGCAAGACAACTGGGATTTGGTCAATTGATTCCAAGTCTTCAGCTTCTTGATCGGCTTGAGCCAAGGGCCAGAGTCCGTAATGCTGTGTCGGCCGAGATCGTTCTTGAAGTATCCGATGACCTGCAAATTCAATCTTTGCCACACTTCTTTTTGAACACCAGACGGGCAGGAGGCTACACTTCGTGGTGGTCAGTCATCGCAGAAGCTTTGTATTGGTCAAAGTCTCCGTCAAACATCATTAATGAATTTTTTCCGAATCTGCCGGAGCCGACTTTAGTATCCGACGCTGATTCTAGCAGTGAGGCTACTTCGTCCGGATATACTAACACGCGCTTAGGTGTCTCTAGCGAGGTATCGGCTTTAGAGTCCAAATCTCCTATTTTGTCTTACATGAATCTGTACCTTGAATCTAACTTTGTTTCTCCTCTGCAGAACAAGGTAATTGGGAATAAGGCGGCTTCAGGCCCATCGGGCGATGGCCAACCCAGGAAATAGCAGCAATCGGCTGCCATTACTGGCTACGCTTCCGGGTCCTTGGGCATTCAGAGCCCATCTCTCTCGGACTTAGAGAAATAGGAACAACCCAGTAAGTCTTTTATCGGCTTTCACTTATCATTTACCCAATCTCCATTTGACAAAGATTACTAAGCCGATAAATTCTCAGAAAAGAAGCGAAAGTATACCAAAGCTGCAACCAAGAAGGTCCCCAAGCTCAATGAACAGAGCGGCGAAAGTTCGCCACATGTGTCGGCTACTGGAGAGGTAGGTCATCATGATTCGTTTAGTAAATTATGTATTTTGATACGTTGGCTTACTCTGTATTTTACTTCCTTTAGCCAACGCAATCTGTTCAAGTTGCGAAGATCTTGGCCGATCTTCCGAAGACTTCTGCGCCAGTCTGTCAGCCACGGCCTACTGCAACAACTCTGTCTGTCGACCTACCGGAGCTTTCTGACCTAACCAATTTGTTGGGTTTCTCCTTGGCCGATCTCGATGACCCGGAGATCATGGCCACTGATGATTATGACGCCGAGATCCGGAGAATCCTAGAAGTGTCAAAGGAAGCGTCGGTTGTTGTCACCTCTGCCCCAAGCATGAAGGAAAAATTAAACAAGCTTTTCGATCTGGTCATGAGGCCGCAGTCGGAGATATTGGCGAATAACTAGCCGATCAGAGACGCCATGGCGGTCGTTGAAGCCGATTTACCTCCAGAAGCAAGGCAACACTCCTGAACGTGTGCCACTTGGACGAGAGGAGACTCGAAGTCGAGGAAGCACAAGCCAAAATTGATCGCCGTGTAGCTCAAGAAGCCGATCAAAAGCTTTTGGACGAACTGGTCGCAGACGCGAAAGGCAAAGAAATGCAAATTTGATGCCAACGCACAGCAGCTGAAGTCGACCAAGGAGTCCCTCTCCAAACTTGAAAACACGAAGAAATTTCTTTTAGAAGAGTTGGCTAAGAAAGAAAAACAAATCCAAGAAAGCCAGCACTCCATGGAAAAAACTGCGTCGGAGATAAAGGACCAAAAGCTTGGTATCGCCATGGCTGTGGCGAGTGTGAAAAAGCAATCGGGCAAGGTAGTGCCAGTGCCAGGTAGCGCAAAGGAAGACGATCGCATCATTGACGAAGTTCAATGTGTGATTGCAAAGGCTGTTGGTGCACTATCGGCTCTAGGCGCAACCCTCCCGGGCTCAGGCATCCAAAATTAACTTCTAAGATATGAAAGTTTGTCGGCTGTTTTTAAGAAAACACTTGCTTTGAATGCTTTGTAACTTTTGCGTTCTGAATACTTTGTAACTTTTGTTATGTTTATAATCGGCTGTTTAACCGATTTTCATCTTGCTTACTAGTAGTTGTATCTTCTGAGTTTGCAATCCTTTCAGCCGATTAACAACATCGTGTTAATCTTGGCTCTGAACGTGATCCTTAGTCGGCTAGGCTCCAATCCAAACGCTAGGATAGTACTTCTTTAAATATTTTCCGTTAATAGCTTTAGGTAATACATATCCTTCCAACGTTTCTAGTACGTACGAATTTTCGCCGACTAGCCGATTAACTTTGTATGGTCCTTCCCACGTAGCCGACCATTTTTCGAATCGGTTATCTTTCGAACCAATAGGTAAAATCGTTTTCCATACTAAATCGGCTTGATCGAAAGATTTCGGCACGACCTTTTTATTATACGCTTTTGCCACCCTTATTTTATTCTTTTTAAGCCGATCAAGCGTAGACAAACGTAATTCTGCCAATTCATCCAAATTGTCGATCATCAAATTGTTATAATCTTGAGCCGACAAACCGTTCTGTCTGGCTACTCGTATGGATTCAATGTTGATCTCCACGGGTAGAACGGCTTCTTGACCATACACCAGCTGGTAAGGTGAAAGTTTCGTCGCTCCGTGATAAGCTAGCCGATACGCCCAAAGCGACTCCGATAGAGTTGAATGCCAATTCCTTGGTTTTTCATCGATTTTTCTTTTGATTAGTTTAATCAGCGTTTTATTGGACGACTCGGCTTGTCCATTAGCCTGAGCGTAGTATGGGGATGAATTCAATAGTTTAATCCCCAGACTTGTTGCGTAAGCCTGAAACTCATTGGATATAAAAACCGTGCCTTGATCGGTTGTAATTGTTTGCGATATTCCAAACCGATGAACAATATGTTCATTAACAAAACCAATGGCTTCAACGCTAATTACTTTCTTAAGTGGTATAGCTTCGACCCACTTTGAGAAATAATCAGTTGCGGCCAAAATAAACTTGTGGCCTTTACTCGATGCAGGAAATATTTGGCCGATTATATCTATTCCCCAACCTCTAAACGGCAATGGCTTGATAATTGGCTGCAAAACCGATGCTGGTGCTAATTGTACATTGCCAAATTTCTGACAAGTTTGACAACCTTTGTAGTATTTAAAACAATCTTCTAACATTGTCGGCCAAAAGTAACCTGTCCGTCTAAGCATCCATTTCATCTTATGGGCCGATTGATGGGAACCGCAAATGCCTTCATGTACTTCACCCGTTGCCACTCGCGCTTCCTCGGTCCCAAGACATCTTAATAGCAATCCTTCCATCGTCCGATAGTACAAAGTATCGTCCATAACAATGTACTTCAAAGCTCGTTGCCTAATTTTGCGTTCTTCGGCTCAGACGGATCGATCAGGTATTTCTTTATTTGCATCCTCCAATCCGCGACATCTACACACATGACGGCTTTATCTATTAGCTCAGTCACTTGATATCGGTCGAGGTCTTTGTACCCTGATGCCTGTTGAGCCAAGGCATTAGCTCTATCGTTCAACTCTCTAGGGACGTGACCGATAGAAAATGACGTAAACGAGCCGATGATCTCTATGCATTGCTCCAAGTATTTTAGCAGTATCTCGTCTCGACATTGGTATTCTTCCTTGATTTGTTGTATAATTAACATAGAATCCCCGTATGCCTCAACCGTACTTGCTCCGATATTTTCCAATAACTGCAAACCTTTGAGCAATACTTCGTACTCTGCCTGATTATTTGAGCATCGGCTATTTAGCCGAAATGCAAACTCGAAGTTATGCCCTTTAGGTGATATGAGCACTATACCGATTCCATCACCTTCTCTGCACACAAACACGTAAAAAAGACAATTGCCAACGGGCTACGGATACCAAATCAGTAGTAGTATCATGTCCTGTTATAAAATCGGCTAATACCTGCCCTTTGACTGCTTTGGCCGATTCATAGGACAGGTCGAACTCAACCAAGGCATAAGCCCATTTGCCAAGTCGACCTCGTAGGATTGGAGCTGACAACATATATTTTATAACATCGGCTTTACAGATTACTTTACAAGCCGATGCTAAAATGTAATGTCTTAGCTTTGTACATGAGAAGTATAAAGACAAGCATAATTTTTCAATGAAAGGCTACCTGACTTCAGCATCAAGAAGGCGTCGGCTTAAATAAAAGATAACCCTTTCCTTTCCATCAACTTCTTGTGCTAAAACAGACCCAATAGTCTCCTTTTCAGCCGATATATATAACTTGAATGGAATCCCCTTTTGTGGCGCGGCCAAAACCGGAGGATTGGCTAAATATTTCTTAACATCGACAAAAGCCTTTTGCTGATCAGCTCCCCATATAAACTCTTGATTATCCTTTAGTTTCAACAGTGGGGTAAATGCGCGGACTCGTTCGGAAAGATTCGAGATGAACCTTCAGAGGTAATTAATTTTACCGATCAACTTCTGTAACTCATTTTTGCACGTCGGGGGCATTGTATCGACTATGGCTTTGACCCTTGTTTGATTGACTTCAAGCCCCCTCTCATGCACCATAAAACCCAAAAACTGTCCAGCCGACACGCCGAACGCACATTTGAAAGGATTCATCTTCAAGCCATGCAATCTTATGTGGAAAACTCTTTCTAGATCGGCCAAATGCTGCAAGTCCTCTGCAGATTTTACCACGACATCATCAATGTATATTTCAACCATGTGGCCGATTAGATCGTGAAAAATTAGATTCATGGCTCGCTGATATGTTGCTGCTGCGTTCTTTAATCCGAAGGTCATAACCGTCCACTCGAATAACCCTATTGCATCAGGACATCTGAAAGCTGTTTTTGGTATATCGGCTTCTGCCATGAATATCTGATTGTATCCGGCATTCTCGTCCAGAAAACTTATGATCTTATTCCCGACGCAAGATCGATAAGCATATCGGCTATAGGCATCGGGTATTCATCTTTTGGTGTCGCTTTGTTCAAATCTCTAAAGTCGACACATACTCGCAGTTTTCCGTTTTTCTTCATAACTGGAACAATGTTGGAAACCCACTCCGCATATCGACAAGGTCTTATAAATTTAGCCTCCAACAATCGCTCTATCTCTTCTTTTATGATTTTATACAGAGCCGAATTAAAACACCTAGGGTACTGTTTAAACGGCCTATAACCTTGTTTAATGGGTAGCCGATGTTCTACCAATTGTCGGCTTAAACCAGGCATTTCGTAATATTCTCAAGCAAAGCAATCTTTATATTTTCTAAGAATTTCAATTAATTTTTCTTTATATCTTATATCTAAATTTGCGCTAACAAAAGTTGGTCTTTTTCTATCACCACTACCTATATCAACTTCTTCAAGCAGATCGGTGAACGTAAAGCCATGACCCAACTTTTCATCTTCTTGAAAGTCTTCTATAGCTTCATAGCTATCCGTTGTTTGCCGATAGCTTTGCATTTTATCTTGTAATTCCTTTACTGTTTTTCTTGTCCCCATCGGCGTAGCACTTCGTTTGCTCGATCGAATGTGCCTGGCTTGACACTGATCAGCATAAGTCCTGTCTTGCTTACGCAGATGAAATCGCAATCTTCCAATGTTTTTCCTGATATACACCCTGCTTCTTCATGTTGCCAATTCGCATCAGAACTGGCCATGGCAATGTGAGCCGATGTGTCAGCCGTGACAATTTCAACTTCTTCTCCGTTCCATTGAACAAGTGCTTGATGCATAATTGATGGGATACAACAGTTGGCGTGAATCCAATCTCTTCCCAGCAGAACGCTGTAATTTCCTTTGGCGTCAATAACAAAAAATGCGGTCGGCAAAGTTTTACTGCTGACGGTTAGTTCTGTAACCATGACACCTTTAGCTTCTGTGGGATCGCCTATGAAGTCGTTTAAAACCATGTTAGTTTTAATCAAGTCTTCATCGGACTTACCCAATTTCTTGCAAGTCGTGCAAGGCATCAAATTTACTGTGGCTCCGCCATCTACTAGCATCCTTGATATCGGCATTCCATTTATATATCCTTTCAGATATAATGGTTTTAAATGCCGATGATCATCTCTGGGTTTCTCAAAGATTGCGTTTTGGACTCCCGAACAAGATTGGGCAAAAGTTTCTTTAACCGATTCAGTTTTGATTTTGAATTCGGCTGGCAACGTGAACACCATGTTGATATCCATTGGTGGTGTATCGTCCCTAATCATAGGAGAATCTAGATCATCTGCCGATTCAAAATCTTCTTCAGTTTGTTCTTTTTTCCTCCACTCGGACAATTTTGACCGGACGAAGCGCATTGAAAGTTTCGTCCCTCTGTTTTTCTGCGTCGGCTTCCCGAATCTCTTGAGTCCTTAGCCTCTGAAGTCGCCGGCGTTACAATCGGCTAAGGCCAGACGGACACCATCTAGGCTTAGGCTCTACTGGTTTTCTTATCTTGCCGACGAGATTATCTTGGTTAATGTTTGACCTCCGTACTTCGACCTGGTTTGGTTCTTGCTTTGGTTCAGATATCCTTTTGCGAACAGGCTTTCTGAAACCTTCGTTGTAACCCCGAATCGGCCCAGACAACCTATCTTTAGCCGATTGCCTTGGCCAATCGTCGCGGGGGTAATATTCCATCGGGCACGTATATGGGGATGGTAGTGCTACTCCCCTTTCCCAACAAAACTGCCAAAAAGAACACTTCTATGGGCCCTTTTCACGTTTTCAGTGTGATATAAATTATCCTACCGGCGAGCAGGATATTGCGGTCGGCTATTCATCCTTTTATATTTATCCATCAGTTGTGAAAAAGTTGGTCCCGGCCTTTGGGCCAATTGCTTTGATGGCGGTTTTTCAACTTTGTACCATTTACCCACCCGAGGGTTGCCCTTGGGTTTAATGGTCCTCGAATTTTTTCCTTCGTGATCGGCTTCTATTTGTAGTGAGCCGATCATAATTTTCAGCGTTTGACCAGCGTTTGAATTCGGCTGCATATTGACCTGCCGATCCTTCTTTGGCTCATCATGTATCGGCTCCTTTCCTTTAGCCGAACATTGAACCATGTTGATTGGAAACGGGTCAGCATCGACTTGCATTGTCGGCTCGTCAGCAAATTTTAGCCGACCGTCCTCAATAGCCGACTGGATCTGTTGACGGAAAATATTGCAGTCATTAGTATTGTGAGAAAAAGAATGGTGCCACTTGCAATACCTGCGTTTCTTGATCTCGTCAGCCGATGGTATAATATGTCCCTCGGGTAACCGTATTATCTTTTCTTGTAATAACAGATCAAAAATACGATCACATTTGGAAACATCAAAGGCATATTTAACTTCCGACTTATTTCTAGTCGACTTTAGCCAAGAACAGACTAAGGACTTTTTAGATCCCTTTACCCATTCAGCTATATTTATTTCTGCTTCATCGTCTTCTGAAGAATCACTAGAACAATATTCGACCATATTGACTTTGGCTTTGTCCTTCTCCTTATTATTATTGTTCCTGAATCTACCTTTAAACGCTTTACTATCAGGGAATCGGCTTTCTTGAGCCGATACACGATGAAGCAAGTGACTCAGATCAGCGAACTCTTGCCCTCCAAACTTCTCCCTAAGCGGAGGAATCAACCCTTGAAACGCCAAATCAGCAAGTTGATTATCGGGCAAAGTAACGCTAAAACATCGATTCCTAGTCTCCCTAAACCTTTTAATATAATCAGTTACCGATTCCCCAAATTTCTGACGGACAGAGCTTAGATCGAAAATCCTGAGCTCCAAACTGCCTGAAAAGAAGTATTCGTGAAATCGGCTTTCCAAATCGTTCCATAAGTGGATCGAATTCGGAGGTAAACAGTAAACCTGTAAAAGTCGCTCCCGACAATGACAATGGGAACAATCTTATTTTTAGTCCGTCGGACTGAGCCGCTTCGCCGCATTGAGCGATAAAGCGTCCGATGTGTTCCAACGTCGTAGTCGAATCATCACCAGAGAATTTCGCAAAGTCTGGTACTCTGAAATTATGAGGATATGGCATACGATCTATGTAATCAGGATACGGCTTTTTATAGCTGATAACCTTTCCCTTAGGCTGTATGCCGAACTGGTCACGTAGAACAGCGGAAATCTGATCTGCCCAATTTACATTATCGGCCATTGGCATAGCAGGCCCTTGATAATGTTGGTCATAGTTGGCAGCCTGCTCCCCGAATGCAAGCTTGGGTTGCCAATTATGCTGCATCGTCGGCACACGACCATACTGATCATGCCGATTATGCCTGACTTGAGGTTCCGACACTGGGACAAATGGCTCTGAGTATGTCACTACCCTATGTTGACCTAGGTTTCTAAGCATGGTAGGATCTTGAGAGAATCTCTCGGAGCCAATCGGCTGTGGAACCGATTGGGGAAAAGCATAAAACGGAGCCGATGGCGGCAGGTTTATTGATGCGTCTAACTTCGCAGCATCGGTGTAGGAATGGTAATGGCTTACCCCACTTGACCGAGGATCTCTAGGCAATATTACGGTCGGCTGAGTAGGCATTTTGTAGGGGGTGAGGTTATAACCGATGGTTTAGGATTGGCTATTGAGCTCTGCATATTTTGTGCTATTGAAAAAACAGGATAATTAGGCAGAGCTTGTAATGGGTCAAGCAGACTTCCTGACGAGGCTAACTCCTGGGCTATGGATTTAACACTATTTTCTATCATCGGCTTGAGCGTTGTCACGAGAGCCGATGATTGATTTATTAGGGCATGGTGCACAGACTGATTAATCATAGCCGATAACTCGGCTTGGGCAGGCAGATATCGGCTTACCGGTTCTGTGACACCCGCATCTCCCAGAGCGTTAACCGTCGGCAGGGCGGATTTCTGAGTGACGCCACGTCTGGTTTTCTGATATCAGCTTAGCATCATCTCCTCCAACGCAGTCTTCCGAGCCTCTATTTCCTGACGTTGTTCTGCGGTCAAATCGTCCATTGTTGGAACGATTATGGCTTTTGCGTTCAAATCTGATGGTGGAATCGACTTTCCTGATGAAGACATCTGTCCCACCGGGCGTGCAAAGAGTGTGTTGGCTTCAAAAACTTGAAGTAGGATTTCGACAAACAAAGACACCGCATTTAACACTGGTTCAAGAGCGTGCGGTCGATTTGACTCAGAATCGACAAGGTAAAAAATATAAAATTTAATCAAAAGCCGATCGTAACGATCAATCGGCTTAGACTCAATCAGCTTGAAGCCGATTAAGATCAAAGTAACAGGGTAAGTCTAATTAGCCGATTAAGGCTAATCAGAGGATAAAGGTAGATCGATTCTGAAGAAGGTGATGCGCAACAAAATCAGAACAAATCAAACCTGAGGGTGTAATTGACGAAGATCAATAATCGGCGATGCGCAACTTTATTGATCAAAATCTACTCCTAGTTGACAGGTAAGAAGAAAGTAAAAGCTGGTTGATTGTATTGTGTTGTTGTCTGTCGCAGCTTGCTCTGGTCCTTTTATACCCTTCGGCCGATCGTGTTCGATTACAACACGTTCCCAAGTTTTGATCCGTATCGGCCTTATCTCGGACAGTTATTTCCTTAAAGATCTTGCCGTTACCAAAATATCTCCAAACCTTTTCATCCTGTCCGTTAATTCCATATCTTTGACTTTATTGCCGATTTTGACCAGACTTGTCAAATTTTGGTGCAAACAGTTCCACGCTTGTGTTGGTCGATCGGCTGTTGTGAATAGAGGATGATCAGATCAGAATCAGGTGGAAGAAGGCTAACGTACTCCATGGATGAAACACGTCACGCACCGTGGAAATACACATGACCTACCTACTAGCTCCTATCCTATCCTCTCTGTCATATTTATGTACTATCTGTAACCGAAACCGAAAGGAGTATATATATATATTTCGGTTATATATATATATATATATGAAGCAGCTGAAATTCATTTAGCTAGCTGCAGTAGCATAGCATTTCATTCCGTTCCATTCCATTTAATTTGTTTGAGATGTCCATCCGAGGCAGGGCAAGAGCTACCATAAGTACAGAAGTAGTGTTATTACTCGTGCTAGTCGTCCTTGGACAAGGAGGAGAAGCAGGCCCAGGGACGGCAGCGGCATGTGGAAGTAGCAGCTACAACTACCTCGGGGCGCTGCTGCGGCTGATGCTCCCGTGCAAGGCGGCGGTGGCGCCCTTCAGCCCGGCGCGGCCGAGCGACAGGTGCTGCTCGGCGGTGCGCGAGCTGGGGCAGCCCTGCCTCTGCCTGCTCCTCGCCGGCCCGCCCATCTCCGGCGCCGATCGCCTCATGCTCAGCCGCCTCCCCGAGACATGCGACAACGCCAACCACCTGCTCCACTCATGTACAGCTGCTGCTACTTGATAATGTCGTTTCCACCGAGAAATATTATACGGGAAGATCTTGTAGACAACTGCGCAAGCAAATGTAATTAACGGTGCTAGGAAACGGGTAGGCT